>JARTUT010002180.1:2866856-3583570 GCA_030674115.1 Micraspis discolor
ATTTTTTATAAAATACCGCGGAAACTTATTTGTACACCTAATATCTACATTGAAAGCACGCATTGATCTCTGATAAAAATTGACAGAAACAAGATCTGGAAACCTACTAGATTCTGTTTAATTTTTCATCAGCTGACTCACCAACCTGAATATTCCTAACTTTTCTCATCAAGATGAAAGATATCAATTGTAGTTCTAAAATGGTTGCACCGTTCAAGTACCCTTATAATAGGGCAATTTTTGGAGCTGTTAAGCATGAAGGCAAAACTGCGAGATAAGCCACGGCGATTCCAACCTATTGCTGTGCAACTTATGAGCAAATTGTACATCACTAATCTTTCGGCGGTTTTCAAAACTTATCATATTGAAATGTCTCAACCTTATAACATAATTTCCAGGATCACCCCCATTCAAACGTGATTTTACATCAAAAACCTTGATACAGTTTCCAAATTGTGTCGATCTCTGATGAATTACTTACGAGATATCAAATATTGAAAAAAATATGAATTCTTAAAGATGACCACTATAATTTTTCGAACTGATCGAATAATTAAATAAAATTCTTGAAAAATGATTCTACACTTTGATTTCTTCAGAAAATGAAGAATTCAGGACATCTTTAAATTTTCAAGTGATCCTGGTCATTACCGAAAAAGACATAAAAATCGTGCCATGAACTTTATTAACTTCTTATCAACCTGCAGCTTGTTAACACAACACGAGCTTGTCGGTGATGTTGAACATTGCAGTATAGGATCAGTTATCTGGAATAATAACCAGAAATAACAAGCATCATCCTATTGCCTTACAGAGTAATTGTAAGGATACAAGGATGACGTATAAGACGCGTTGGCGAATGTGGGCTTAATCAGGTGTGATGCGAAATACGTATAGAACAAGCTTTACAGTTATCCCATACAGTAGTTCCAAAAATGGAATTCCAAACTAGACAGTATTTCTATTTCGCTTAATTTTCTTGAGAAGCAGGCGCCGAAGCATCACGTGGGACGATTTTCGATAAATGAAAGGATGTCGATCTGTTGAAATAATTGCAATAGGTGAGCTTGAAGGTGGGTTTCATGTGTGATTTAATATTAACAGTAGATTGTCAGTGTGTCATTATTCTGACAATTTCTGCACTAGATGTAATTTGCTTTCAATGAGAGCGACTAGTAACAATTATGAAAGCAAGCATTCGTTGATTTGACTGACTGGCTTTGAAGTTCATATTCCTTGGCCAAGAATCTATAACAGATGGTACGAGTACTGGTCAGAATGAAAAAGCATAATTAGAGTTTATAAAGCTACAAGTGAGAAAGCTAATGTGGATAACTTTTCCGCAACCACTTAGTAATTGAACGTAAGTTTGTATTCATTAGACGTATACAGTATCTCTTCATCCACTTATGGACTATTTTTTGTTTGTTCACCCGAACAGAGTGCCTATCATTTTGCCAAAATGTCTGTAATTTTCGAATATCGAGCCGCAAATGATTTCAATCGATTGGGTTCGACTCCCCGATGAAGAATCCGAGGCGAAAGTTGAGTCTGTCCGGCCGGCCGTACCTCTCTAGCATCCAAACGAGATGAGCTAGAGTTTTCATATTTTCAGAATACGTTAATTACCTAAATAACTCGGTCAAGTTCGTTCTTGGACCAAATCCGTCGGATGGTTCAGTAGTTATGATCATCTGAAATTTTATTTCCTCAATAACTATTAGAATATACATCCGATCAAGTTGATACATGAAATATCGTTAATGGAGGCTGAAACAAAACGGCTCGCAAAATTTCGTAGAAATCGTTAACCTAGAAAATTTTTAAAAAATTCCAAAAAAAATTTTTTTAATACTCGCTATCTCATAAGACATTTTTGGGATTTCAATAAAAATTCGTGATTATATTGAGGTGATCGATATCTTACTCATCCTCAAATTTCATTGCCGTAGCTCCTTTCCATCTAAAGATATGATCATTTTTTTCATTTACTCAAGAGAGAAGAGAAATGACATGAAGTCCCCGTGATTTTTTTGAACGATGGCCATCACAGATCGATATTCGATTGAAAAATGCCGGGCTCATTAATCAGTGTCAATTGACGTAATATTAATAATTTTTTATAACGGGAAATCATAAAGATAGAATTCAAACTCGATGGATGAAATAATATACGTTGTTAAAACTCAGAAGAGCATGACGTAAGTTTTAATAGGAAGGGAATTATAGCTTCGAACAAAACTTGGGGAAAATTATAAGTAGTTATTTTTAATTTGAGATATAGGTTTGTTCATCCATTAGGCGTTCATATTTACATCACATTGTCTCATAGTACAGGAAAAGACTATTGTTCACCTGATTAGAGTGCTTATAGATTTGTTATGGTTTGAATATTTACTCGCAAGTAGCTCAACAAGTGCGCCAAAGCAATCTGACCTCACGTCAGTACTTTCTAATTTTTTTGAAGTGAAAACTTCTTTAGCGGCGCTGAGCACTCTCTTGTATGGGTAAAAACATCCAAACTCGCGTCAGGGTCACGTGATTGTGATCGAAAAAGCGTAAGATCGAGGAGTAGGAGAGGGAATAATATCCCACACTCTTTCTACCGTGCCTGCGTGTGCTGTTTCGTTTAGGCGGTGCAGGGCGCTTGTGCGAATGTTTGTGTATGTTAATGTAATATAAATTAGGTTTGTTCGCGTGGCAGTTCGGAACTGTAATTTTTGGTAATTTGTGGTTCCCACCCGTTTGTCTGGGACGGAACAGGAGTTCCTTGTCGTTCGTGTGGTCGGAACACTTGATTTCGGAACTGTTCTTACGGTTCCTGATCTAGAGATGGTACAAGGTACAACAGAAGAAGCGGTAAATTCAAATCATCGGTGATTCAAATTTTCAGTAGTTCTAATTGGCAATTAAGTTATATATTTGGAGACTAGGATATTCGCATAGCTGTTTTTGAGTATATTTGATGTTGTGGGAGTATAAATTTTTAATCAATTCGTTATAATAGCTTCTCAAAATTTTTGTTATCTCAAAGTAGAGGAAGGATCATTTGCAATAGATGAATAAAACAATTGCATAATTGTTGATCAAAGTATGTAAGATAAATATTTTATATTATTTATATATACGATATTTCGTATTTATATATAATACTATATATTTATTTTTGTTATTTCGTGATTGTAGTATCTTTATTTTTTAACCACTCAAAATGTATTGAAAATTTAGGAAGGAAACGGAGGAATGACCTCTTTCAAGAACACAACGACTTGTTAAAACAATTCTTATCTAAAAAATAATTACAAAGCTATGAAAATTGTTAGAAAATATTTTTATTTATTTCCCAAATGCCACCAGTTCCATATACAATTACCTAATTATATTATATAAAATTTTCTGTACACAGTTTCCACCAAAATTACAATGAAATAACAGAAAAATTTACAGTTTATCCAGATATGAACTAACAAAAATAATGTCTCCACTGATGACCACTACTACATGTATTGAAATTTCAAATTATAATTAAATTAAATCATTTCTTTGAATATTTCATTACATATAAATTATATTTACAGTTATTTATATGGATATGTTTATGTTTATTTATTTATGACAAAAAAAATTGTTCAATTTTAATATTTGTAATTTCTAAAGTATTTCCACCGTATTAATAACACAATAACTTATTCAATATATTTTTAACACTATCCATGATATGATCCATGATCATTGAACTCTATATGAATACCTATATGGTATTTAGAGTTCAATGTCCATGATGTACAACATAACCTTACTTTCACTTATCTATACACTTAACGAAATCGTTTTGAAATTATCTGTTCCCACCTGTTCTCACCCGTTCCTGTCATAGAACAACTTGCGACGATTCCAAGAGTTACAGAACCTGGTTCTCTGTGACCCCAGTACTACTGGGAACTGCCACCCGAACAAACCTATTATCATTTTTGTGTACGATAGCGCAATAAATGAATATTGTATTCCACCACATAAATAATAGCACTTTTATACTGATAATGAAAGCAATTCATACAAAATTATTCTCTAACCATTCCAAAATATCAAAAATGCACAACGTTAATATTGAAGTTTTCACTTCTGCCGGCACTCCCGGAGTGCTACCGGTGTTTTTTATTCTTTTTTCTCTCTATAGTATTAAATTTACAGTAGTTTAGTCAAAATAATTGTTGTGTACTTCTATGATTACTGAATTTATTTGTGAACATTCTTCTGGGTGTTTGTTTACCTGTGTATGTTCCCTGTTGAATAAATAAATTAATAAATAAATAAAATGGATCCCCAAATTTCAACATTGTACTCGCTCCGCTCACGTGTTAAAATATCTCGACCATTAATCCCTATCACTAATAAACTAGTTATAACTATTTTAATGATAACCGAATCAATTCTACCTTCTTGCTAGATCAATAAATGAAGATTTTCAACTAGCAGAGATAAACTAAAAAGATATAAAAAAATGTAATGGCAGAAGAGATTGTACTTTTCCCCACAATCTGAATATTAAAACTCCGCTTTGTTCATATATGAACAAATATGTCAATCGACCAAAATATTTCTCTTGTCATGCGTCAAGTTTAGTACTTCCGGTAGCCATATTTGGTAGAGCATAGAACGTGTAGTGTGATCCACCTGATATACATGTTGTGTCGTTAAAAAAACAATTTATTTTTATTTATCCCCATAAATACACACGTCTCTGTGTTTTGTTAACGTCATAAGGAAATTGGTTTATAACCACACAACTTTTATTTCAATTGTTTTCACATACTCAGTAATAATTATATGAAGGCTGGGACATTTAAATGAATAACCCTGTACCTACTCCTTTTCATAGAATCGTTCAATAAAAATTCCACAACACCCTTATCGACGCGCGTACCAAAAATAGGACCAAAGGATAAATTATCAATGGATGAGCACCACCACCTGTTCGTTGCGTACCATCGCCTACTACGTGGATTTACGCACCGCAAAAACGAATTAGGGTCCGTTATTTAATAAGCCACAGATCATTACACTCCATTAATCGAATGTGCTATGAATGGGTGTGATTTACAACGAAGTAACTGAGCAGCAGGTGATCGTAAGGGGTTTGCAGGGTCAGTCCTCAGTGACGTCAATTCATTCATATTTTTCCCCACCACCATTAGCCGTGAAATCGATCGTGAACGTCGCTCCCCACCCCAGTTGTTTCCCCTTCAACCCTGAGCCGATTTTCAGGGACGTCTGTCTGTTGGGATCGCCATTATCGATGTTTCCGATCTTGTTCGATGGGGTTGTTGCCAGCTGGGGACTACGGATATTCCTGTAATGGAGGTTATAAAATTAATTATTTGCACCTCTTTCTTATTTATTATTTAATTGACCGCTCAGTTCCGATGTGTGACTATACAGATAAAAAACTGCAGAGTAGTCCAACGGCTAATACATTATTAACATTAAAAATGTAGGAAAGCACTGGGGTAGGGAACATTTGCGCTTTTAATTCATTGATTAACGACCAACAGTGAAGTATTTTTAGCGCTCTTGTTCAACCAGAAGAAATAGAAAATTCGCTGAAGAAAAAAAAGAGGAAGCCAGTCAAATAGGACGAAATATAAGAATTCAGTCCATTTTAGTATCCATATACAGGGTTGGGATAAAGTTTGGCACCAAATTAATATCTTTAAAACGAATTGATATTTTTGAAATTTAGCAGCTGAGTGTAATGGACTACAATGCATCTGATCAGCATATTTTTATTAATGAGATATTTTTCGGTTTAACCGGAAATGATAAAAATTTTTTTTATTAAATGGGACACCCTGTATATTTCTTCAGATTCTGAAAGTGCACCTTGTTTCGGATCTGTCCATTTATCCATTTAATAATCTATAATATAAAAATGAATCGCAAAATGTGTTGGTAAGCGCATAACTCAACAACGCCTGGACCAATTTGGCCAAATCTTTTTTTAAAATGTTCGTTGAAGTTCAAGGATGGTTTTTACGGCAAGACATATTAGAATTATTGCTGGAAAACCCCTAAAAATAGCCCTTTTCTTTTTCCCATACAAATGATTTGTAACTAAAACGTAGTCAATTTGAGCTTTATTGCTATGGTATAAAGTTCATATTAAATTACAAGCACTCACTGTTGTCTAAGCAATGTATGTGTGTTCCTAACGTCAAAGATCATATCTATCAAAACAATGTGCGTGTGTGCGTTGCAGCACAGAATACATAGTTGGAGGAGTTTAATGTCGCGTTCCGAAACTCGCGTTTCTTACAATGAAGCATTGATTTCAATTGAGGACATGTGCTTGATAATGTCAAACAAACTATTGTATTAGTTTCGGCACGCGAGATAAAATGCATCAGTTTCCACGTCATTTCATCAGTCAAACAAAAATCGCGTTACCAACAATGTTTTATAATTTTTAATATCCAAATTTTAAATAGATAAAACAATCCGTACGGCTTAAAAGGATTTGACTTCAAGTCATATCAAATTTAAAAAAAAAAGTTGTCTGTTACCTAATCTGCTGAGTTTGCTTTTGTCAACTGATACACGAAACAAATTCGTGTATCGTGTTTTGTGCAGTGTTTAGTTAGTTAGTGTTTGTTTAGTTCGTGATTAGGGAAAAAATAATTTATATTTGATATGCCTCCTATAAGACGAAGCAATTTAGGTAGAAGAACCAGAAATGCTACAAACCAAGCTAATTACCGATCTAATCGTACTGCACAAGAACGTGACGACGGAAATGAACGTGAAAGAATTCGGATATCACAAACACGTGAAGCGCTAGCGCGACATTCAACTAATAATCGCGCAAGTTTGAATCGAGCTGCTTTGAGTTACGATGTGTCAATTGACTACAGTAACTACCAATTTGTTGTTATTGGTTCTATGAACTCGGTTTGCTCACACTGTAGGCATAAATATACAAAAACGAAGCCAATGGAATCTGTTGCGCAAATGGTAAAGTGAAATTGATACCATTGTATCCACCACCAGAACCATTGTACTCATTGGTTTCAGGAATAGGAACAGATTCTATACACTTTTTGAGACATATCCAACAATTGCTTTCAAATGATTTCATTTGGGGCAACAAATGTAGTTCGGGAAAATTTTATGCCAACTTTCAAGGTATGTATTATAGCAGTTACTCATAATTATTTTAGCGAACAAAATTTTCTTACTTTTAAATCCTTATATATGTTTTATTTAATTATTTTTTATTCACAACGCCCTATCACCAGAGTGACGGTTCTGTTCAGGATAATTTTTTAAAATACGTAGGCACAAAAACTGCCACATTACAAATCTTTTTGACAGGACGAAGTCTGTCGGGTCAGCTAGTATATAATAATATTATACAGCCATATTTGGTGGTACAGGAATGAAACGGCGGGAAATTTGAATCTAAATATTTAAATAAATAATATGAATATTTTAAATATTTAATTTAAAATTATGGCTCCCTGCATGAGTGTTGTTGTGTGAACAAAAATAAGCTTAAATATATTCGAGAAACTTCTTTCTTCAAGGGTGGTCTTTTATTAATAAACAAAGGTTTCTTCAAGTTCCCCACATCGAATCTGAAAATAAATAGACAAAAGCGGAAAAAAAGAACTGAATACAAAAAAATACGTATCCAAATCGTTTGAATTTATAACCCATTCCAAGAAAGAATCGGAAACAACATGAATAGCCCTAAAACTATCTTGAAATTTATCTATCGGACAATTATTGATGAGATGAGTTATTGTTTCACATTCACAACTTGCGCTTTGAACTGAGTTCTTTCTGAATAGCGTGCTATTCCTACGACCATGACCTGTTTTCAAACAATAAAGAACTGTCCAAATTTTTCTTGGAAAAGCAAAACCAGGAATTTTTTCAGAAGGATCATAAATGAGATATATCACGGTATAAAACTACATGTCCGGACTTTTCCTATTTCTGTGACATAACATCTAATTAAGAAAAGATTAACAACAGATGAGTCATCGCGAGTTCAAAGATTCCAACAACATACAACATGGATATCGAATTTTCTGTCTACGTCAAAATTTGATCATCATCGTTGATGCTCAAATGAAAACAAATCTATTTTTGAAAAACATATTCAGCTGCCGCGTGTACCAAATAAAAATAGTACAAGAAGAGTGGACAAAAATAATCATCAGCTGAACTGGGCCCACTCAAACTTGAACGAATTTCTAATTTTAAATCAACGGATCTCAATACCAAAGTTTCGAAAGTATATGATACTTGATATCGGTATATGAGGACGTTTGAAGTTTGGAACCTGGAATGACATTGATTTCCCTTGAGGAGATCTTGAACTCTGATGAAGAGACTTCTTCATTTCATTATGTTGGAATCTGAGGTCAAAATTTATACAGGATGTTCAGTAATTCGAAGTGACCCTTCGGAGGGGTTTCACTAAACATCATTTGCAACGAATTGAATTTAGTGACTACTATATCTAATTTGAAAGGTCTTGACATAACCTACAAAACGACGCTATGCATGATTAGTTTGGATATTGCGTTCAACAGTTGTAGACGTGTAAACGTGGAGTACACTAACGCCGAAATTCGCGCTATTTTGAATTTTCCTTCGTTAAAGGCAAATCCGTGAGATTAATGGTGTTTTGGGAGATGGTATTCTATCAGTTGGAACCTTGGAGGAATGGTTTCGACAATTCAGAGCCCGTGAAAACGACACCATGGATAAGCCAGCCGGCGGAAGACCTGTCTCGTCAACAAATCAGCAATATTAAAAATGTGTATTATGCTTCATTATTGACATTCATTAATCTATTTGCTTTTCTTTCAATTTATGGCTTATATGATCAGGAGAATTAATTTGAAATTTTCTGCTGTAACCGATTCAAATAAACCTACGAGTTTGCGCATTTTGATAAATTCAACTTGTTCGGGTTTTTCTCTGACAAATTTTGGACCAAATCTTCAAATTGCTTCGCTGTTCGGGTTTTTTTCAGTACAATTCCAGTACAGTCAAAATCGGTACCTACTCGAGAGCAGGTATCAGTTCAGGATATTTTGCGGACTACAAATGCTACCAACCCTTAAACAACGATCACTTGAATACGCAATTTGTGGTGAATTCGTAATTTTAGACGAGAAATAAATCAAGATTTCCCTTTACATCAAAGTTTACTACCAATTGCATTAAAAGCTCCTTTTAAATTAACAATTGAAAACCATTATAATCAAAAAGGTAATGTGCGCATGTATCTAGGTATATTTCAAAAATTCATATTTTTGATGAAACGAAATGAGAATCTCAGTTTATTTATCAGCAAACTGATTATCAATGAAATTCTAGCGAATTTTTGCTGTTTGAGAGTTTCGTCTGCATGAAATTGTTTTCCATAGTTAGAATAATGTTTTATCAAATTTTCATCGACAAACCAAAAATTTAATGTTGATAGAATCAGTTGAGTACTATAATAGCGCAATTCAAATTACTAATCATTATTAAAATTCTCAAAATATATACAATCCCACCTGATAAATACTGAACAGTGAATCTGTATCAAACAAAACATTTTGATAGATCTAGTTTCTGTGCTTTGTTGCATCACCCTTATTCAGACAGTGGTTGCATTAACACATGAATATTATTGATAGTATAAACTGAAATATAAACTACTTCAGAATTCAGAGCAATCCCTTACCTATATAGGTAAATTGTATGGTTAACTGATTTACCAATTTTACTTTGCGTTCAATAATGTTTTGGAAATATTTTCAGGTTCAGATCTGTATAGTTATCACATCATTGAATTAATTTAGATTTCAGGTATAAATTGATTTGATATAGTGGGTATGAAATAAGATTTCCTGCAAAGATGAAGAAGCTTTTTTATTTATGGGTAATACAACAAATTTAAATGTCATGAGATTCACCTTCAAATACATAAATCCAATGAACTGATTTCACGAGGCTGAATACAATGCAAAATTATTCATTGATTCTTTATCAAATAGAGCACAATTATGTATAGACTAATATTCACAATAAAAAAATTATTCTAGGAAATATAGATTCTCAGCTCGATTGAATTTTTAACAACACATATCTGAGTTTCAAAGAAAACTAACTCTGTGATGATAGATCACTAGTGTACCCATGCCAAAACAGAATAGATATTAGTTCTACAAACAATTTTTCTTATATAAGGCACCAAGAAACTATCAGAATAATCAACAAGAAAGATCATATAAACAAGAATTTTCCTTCCGATACAAAAACTATAGAGCATGCTTGATTTCAAGGACTGATGCCAAACTATATAGATTACCATAACAGATTCATATAAACACATACACATACAAAAAAGAATTTTAAGAATTAATTTTAGCAATCCCCATAGGTCTGGACAAGGTCAAACACTCACATAAAAAGCTAAAAACTTCACAGATGATCAAACACAATCCCTTTACCAGCTTGATATACCAATTGTTTACATCTAATAAATACAAACAACCAGTTTATTCAAAATCCATTACAGTAGTGTTCGATCCCTTGTGTAATTTATCAAGCAGATTTCAGGGTTGAAATGAGTTGTCTTTGAACCATCTTGTTGTTTATCCAAGAGATTTATCTACAAACTAACGAGGCGTTTGGCCACTCAGGTCATTCAAAGCATAAAATGATGGGTTTCTACAAAACATTGAAAATTATGTCTCATTTCCATTACCTGTACTGAGTTGTTGCCTGAAATACATATAATATATGTTGAGATATCTTCACCCAATTTACTTCTTTACTTTACTTCTTTACTTTAGTCGATTCGTTTTGAATTCTTGAAAATTAGGTATACCTCAATAAAAATATTTTAGGAATCGACAATCCTGAAACTAAATAGAATCACAAAAATAAACACATATATTGCTATACATACTGTCTAGTATTTCTAATATCAAAATTGATTTGCTGAATTATACTTTGCAATCAGTATTTCATTGTTTTTTAATAAGTTCCAGTATCTTACAGAAAATAGCTCTGAAAAAAATGGGAATGGTTTGATTATTGCAAAAAGTAGCACTACGGAGTACAATGAAATATCCATTTTGTTGCAGGTTATACCGATGTTTATCCTGAAGTAAGCATTAACGATAATTGGCCACTATTCTTTCTAATACCCATTGTATTAATTTTCCATTTAATGGGGAAGAAAATATCACCTAGTATATTCTCTAAACATCTAGGTACAAATAATTCTTCTTTCCATCTTATTTAGTCATTCATTTTTATGGATTGTAAGATTAGAACTCCAAAATAAAACTCGACTCCCAACCACATTTAGTTTTGTCTCTTATTCCTAATGCTTCTCTTATTTATTCGCACAGTTAGTGAAAGCCTGGAAACAATATAATTAACGTATTAATACAGAAACATCACTGCTTACCTTCATACAAGATATTATTTGTCAAAAATTTCTTGACGAATATTTGTAAACACAAATGAAAAAAACACAAGTGCTTGAAAGTTGTTGTCTGGCAGGCGCAATTAAACAAGGAACCTCCAAAACTGTACCTATCTCTCTCCATTTTTAATCCTCATTTTGCTGTTCGGGTTCTGCATTTCTCTGATAATTTTCTGACAGTCCAAGAATGGTCCAAAAATGATCCAAAAATCCTCAGCTATTACGCATCAGTTCTGCGTACCCTGAGGACTGTCTCAGAACAGTCAGGAAAATACGAACCCGTATGAAGCTCATAATTTCATTATCGTAGCTTTCTATTACCAGAAGAAATAAAAAATTTTTCATTTACTCCAGGGCTGTAAGTCACAGAATTTCACAAACAAAAGTCGTGTGTGAAGAGGTTAAATGTACCTACCGGTAGTTAGAGTCCTGTAAGGGTTTCAGTTGATTCGATTGCATAGAATCATCACTTGTGGAATTTGGATTTAAATGTACGAAGAATTTTGAAAGACAAGTGCTTACTGTAAGAATGCTCCAACCAAAAACATTCTGTAAAAAAACTAGTCAAGTCTCGATGGAGCCACTTCTCCATCTATAAAAAGTTCTGAAAGATCTAATAATTATAACACTCTTTCGAAAGAGTCCACCTTTTTCTTCCTGCCTGACCAAACTGTCTGAAACCTAAACGATGTTAAAATGATAGCCATTACTCCGAAGATTTATATACGTGTATAATATATTCGGTCTATTTTTGTTTATATTCGAAGTGAGGAAACTGGTGTCTTGTGCCTTGGTACCAACACATGTTAGATCAAGAACCTAAAAATAACATTAAACAACATCCAAAACCCTAATTTCCAAGGTTTTCTGATACGTCAGCCTCGAAATTATCAATGGCTGAAATTGCAACCAATTACCGTCCCTTTTAGTGGGTAAATTTGGCGCTAAAAGCTACGATTTGTGTTACTCTGCAAGAAGAGTACCATCCAAGTCCATTGAGTGGAGCGGCGTTGCCACATCGTGGATAGTACTTGAACGGCAATTCCTTAGAGAGATTCAAGCGTCGGCAAAGAGAAGGAAGGTTTAATTAAAGACTACGCAGTTTGTTCAAGATGATGATTTGTGTAACTTTATTGATTCAGACCTATTATTTGTGTTCGGATTATCTACCACTCACCGAAAGAAAGGAGATTTATTTTAGTTATAGAAATTCGAACGAATTGAGATTTTTATCGAATTCACGTACTTTTTGGGGTTTTTTTTGTGTATTGTTTCAAAAATAATTATCCTAATAGATTCTCGTATATGATTTCTGCTCATCCTTAGCGATTTTGAATCATCAGCAATTAGTAGTAATTGGAAATATAGAAAATTGATAATTATAGTCTTACACTTCTTGAAAGTATCAATGGATCTTTATTTATTCTAGAAAACACTATTGGTATCATTGATACTTGTCAATTTCAGATATTTTTGCTTTATTTACTCTTGGAAGAATAGACTTGTTGAATTAAATAAGAAGTAATTTTTATTCACTTGCTCAAACTTTTTCGTTACCATTTTATATAGTAACACAACGAACAAATGGCAAACAAATGGTTGTATACCATTCAAAAATTGTGTGGGATCCAACGCGAACAAATTTTTTTGACGGTCAAATCTTCATTTAATATTGAATATAATCTGGTCCCATTAATGCCTAAAGTTGTCTCAATCTCGCAATAGATCACAGGACGATCTTGCAATATCAGTTGGCGCACAGCATCAAAGGGTTTCTGAACAACAACTGAATTCGGAATACCTTCACGAAATTCGCCTTTGATGAACTACGACCTCGGTTGAATTCACTATACCATCGATAAACACTGGTCCTTGATGGAGCTTCATCGCCAAAAATTGAATTAAGCTCATCGATGCACTGTTGTTCAGTAAATTCACGTCGAAAGTAGTAAAAAATATTCGCACGAAAATATTCACGAATAATTCCATTTTTTGGGCGATATAAAAGGCAACCCTTGTACTATGAGATTAAAGTCCACAATTTCTTATTTCTCTTTAAAAAACAAGCAACTGACAGAAATCATATAGAATAAATATTTTATATTGCTGATAACATACCAAAAAATTAGGACATGTTAATATTTCCAGGGTTAGATAAGGCTATCATGATAGTTCAACCCTCCAACATTGGGAAAATATTTTAGAGTGCACTCGAAAATATTTTTCAAGTTATATTTCAACTTACACATGTCTATTGCACCATTGAAAATCACTTTTAAATAAACTGCTTGGTACTTATATGATCATTTACATGGTGCTTATTTCTTGTAGCATTCGATAAATTCGAAAAAATAATATGATCGAGTTCGTAGCCCAATACCTTTTTTATACCTACCTATAATGCCTTATAACATTTTATATATCATAGTTTCAATGTTAATAGTCTTTAAATTTTTATATTCAAATATTTTGGTTAAGGGTATAACGTTATACCCTTAACCAAAATATTTGAATTTTATATATTATATATATTATATATTATATATTATATATTTTTTATATATATATATTATATAATATAATTTATTATAATTATGATTATATATATATATTATATATATATATATATTTATATATATATATTATATATTAGTATATATAGATATAGTAAATTAGTAATGAGATGAATTGTGTACATTTCTCTCATTTTGGCCTCTACTGTAATGAAATCCTTCAAAGGATGCATATTACAGCGTTATATATAGTCTAAAGTATCTAATGAGGCATTTTGTCATTGGAAAGATACTTTTGTAATACAGTTGAAAATGGCCGCCCTAATCTGGAAGGTTGAACAACACAAAATATGGCTTCCATGTTATAAAGTACTTTAAACACCGTAAGAGTTCTTATGAAATATTTTTGCTATGCGATATGACTTCATAAAATATCTCAACTTTTGGGTACATTTCCGTTAAACACAGATCTACTATAGGAAAAATTTTCGGTTGAAAAAATAAAAAAAAAATTTGCGTGTATAACTTTGTACAGGGTAAACATCTCTTAGAATAGAAGAGATGAAAAAAAAAATCATGTCTTATGTTATTTAATCTATCTTTATCTCATATCTTCATAAAGTCATTGACTCAACTTTTTGATGATTAAGATCAGTTTCATTGGAACCACATGGTACAATAAGACCACTTGAAGCAAATAAATCATTTTGTTCGTTTGATTTAAAGACATCTAACGAATTTTTATCATTAATTAATAACACCTAAGTAATTTTAATAGCATTTTGCAACTTTTCTGTAAAATGCTGCACTTTTTTTAACTTTCTTCATTATACCTAACGAATTCATAATAATTAATAATAATAATAAGATTACGCATCACTGATAAGATGAAATAATTATAGTAAAATGGTGATTCGTTTTATAAATGTATTAAAAAATTATTTTGTATCCTCACGAACATTTTTGTGTTTTATATATATCATAAATTGATTTTGTCATAATAATAACATCAGTGTTTATAATGTTTAAATAATAATTTTTTCAAGGTTGCATCTGGGTGCATTATATTAGGTGTACAAATAAGTTTCCGCGGTTTGTCAAAAGATGGCCCCACCAGAAGATTATGGAGAAATTGTCAGATGTAAAACGTAATATCCCAAGTTTAGTCATCTGGCAACATCATTACCTTAAAGTAGGAACTAGTGATTCCGTATCAGCATCACATAATTTTTTTCGTGCAAAAATGTCAAGTTTTATTCCGAATAAGCATCATTTGCGGGAACTTTTGATTTACTTCTTTAATGTGAAAAAATCTGCAGCTGAGGCGCATCGATTGCTTCTAGAAGCATATGGTGAAGCTGCTTTAAGTGAGAGAAGTTGTCAGGAATGGTTTCAAAAGTTTAAGAACGGTGAGTTTGACGTTAAAGACAAAGAACGCAGTGGAAGGCCGAAAGTGTACGAAGACATGGAATTAGAAGCACTATTGGAGGAAGATTCGTCCCAAACGCAAAAAGAACTTGCACTTACTCTACAAGTGACTCAACAAGCAATTTCACATCGTTTAAAATCGTTAGGAATGATTCAAAAACAAGGAAATTGGGTTCCATATGAACTAAAGCCGAGAGACGTTGAACGCCGATTATGCATGAGTGAAATGCTGCTTGCCAGGAATAAAAAAAAGAGTTTTTTGCATCGTATAGTCACTGGTGACGAAAAATGGATTCACTACGATAATCCAAAGAAGAGAAAGTCATGGGTTAAGCCCGGCGAACCATCAACATCGACAGCTAAGCCGAATATTCATGGAAAAAACTCATGCTGTGTATTTTTTTTATATATTATAAATTTTTCACTTAGCGCTAATAGAACAGTTTTATGAATGTTCGCAAAGAAACAAACTAGTATCAGCTATCACCAGTATAAAAAATTATAAAAAAAATTCCTTTGCTAATCTGAAATGTCCTTAAAATCGTCGTGTTAACGTTTATAGAACAATATTATAACTTGCCGTTAAACTGTTTCGTATTTTTGCACTAAGAACGTTCTTACGACACCCTTATCGAGCGAAATATTTGTTAAAAGCTCAAATGTATGATCGGCAATTTTAATAAAACCGAATTGCGTTCGAGGAGTTGTAATAAAGTTTTTATGATAAAAAAGGCACGAAGAATTTGAAATTATAAAAATCTTTGCTGGTTGGGTATTTTTTCACTTCTTATCTTGTATTCCAAAACATTTTTTTATACTACAAATTGAATTGAAAAATTGAACATATTCATGTCATATTTGAGCTTAAATAATTGTTTAGATACTAAAATCTTCAGTTTTTAATTATATAGCATCGATATATAAGTTTCATACTATACTAAGTATTACGTTATGTGTTACTGACACCCAAATAACTTGAGCACGTTTCCAAATCAACCGCGGCCTCCACATTCGATGCCGTCAATCGGTAAACGCGGTAAAACCGAATAATCGCGGCAACCCCGCACAGCGTACAGCAGAAGCAGCGCCCGGTTACGTCACACCGACGTCACATATCTATCGCCGTCCTAGTGGGGACCGAGTGGAGGGGAAACACAGCCTCTAAATCCGATTGGTCGGCACTCAGATTGCGACTTCCAAATATGGAACAGATGCTTCATTCATAAAAGTAAAGTCGCTGGGAGCCCACGACTCAGTCCACAGAGAAACGTCTACGCTGTAGTGCATTCAGTGTCGACGAGCACGACACACTTAATACAATCGCGCGAGAGATAAAAGTGCGTGAGTGTCGGGGAGGTGAACTCGCCTCGAGACGTGCGATAAGGAGGGTAGAGATAGTGAAGTGCGTCCCGACGCTGCTTCGTGCCCAGCGGCGTCGGCAAACATGATCATGGACGGCTTGGAAACGCTGCGAGTTCAGCACCATCATCATCACCACGCGTACTTGCTGACGGAGGCGGCTGCCTCAGCAGCCGTAGCTCAGCTGAGTTTCGACACGTACCTGTATCAGACGTCGTCTGGAGACGGCGCCGGCAGCCCGGCGTCGGCGTCCGTGTGTTCGACGACAGCGCCAGAAGAGGACGCGACGCCAGCGTCGGAATCTCAGACCGGCGACCTTAACACCCCCGTCACGACGTCGGGAGACATACCCTCTTTTTTCGGCCCCTCAACTGTCCTGGAGCCACCGCCGATAACAGGTAGGTCGCCAAGTAGTGGCCGTCAACAGGTGTTCGGGCTATAGATAGAACAGCGGGGGTGGATACTAAAATGCGGAGGATTTCCCTGTTGATGCATGCATGCGATGACCTCTCCAACGCAACCTTCGATGAATTTTGTTTTGACACGCCATTTTCCTTATGAATGAACATGATCTCGTAACATTAAGGTATTTCAAGCGATGAACCAAGAGTAACCAGGTTATGATTTTGGTCCATCTAGCGGTTATTGCTGGTTCTTCTTGGTTATTCCTTCGAAATCCAGAAAGAATAACCAGAAATTATCGCTTGAATGCTCGGGTTTGGTTATCCGTGCTGTCATTCTTTTGATTCGCTTTTATTTATGCTCATAGGTTATCTGAGCATTTATCTGATTCAGATAAAAAGGGCCCATTCCCGAAGCTTATATAAACAAAAAGACATTTTTATAAGCAATATTTTATTAGCCAATATATCCTTATAATGGAATTACTGAAACTACAATAAATTTAACAAGGAAAAAATACTAAATTAGACTCATATAATATCTATACATGTAAAAAAATGATCATAAAAATTATTTTGCGAGTACCTAACTAGGAATGAAGAAAATGACAAGAAATGATTAAAATGAAAAATATCAATATTAACAGCTAGTAAAACGAAGAAAATTAAATCTATTTTTCCATTATTTCAAGATTATACTTGATGAAAATTTGAAACAAACACAAAAAGGCAATGACAAATCTCATGATGGTTTTAACAAACAATATTTTGAATTTGTAAATTTCAGTTTATTCCAATTTAAAAAAAAAAAAAGAGTTATTTGGTCACTTCTACTGGTTCTTCTTTCAATTTAATGATCTACCTTAAAATTCCTCCTCATTGCTACCACATTGTGCATTCTCAGAACATCAGAACACCCAAACTATTGATACGATGCTTTGCAGATACTCAGTATTGCACACATGACATAAATTTGAAGCAACTTTTCATAGTTTCATTAACAGAATTCTCAAAGGATTTTTATTGATGTGGCTTTAATTTTTAGGTTTTTCTTGTAATTTTCAAATTATTATCAATATAGATTGCTTCACACAAATGACATTTTCTCTTCGAGCCTTTTATTTCTTCTCTTATAGAGTTATCCTGAAATTTGAAATAGAATTGAATATTATCTTTATAACAAATTCAATAAGAATAGATGGTTTTCCTGTGTTACTTCAACATACTTTCAGTTGATGACTGGTTAAGTTTCTCTTTACATTCAATGTTTGCAGCTGCTGATAAAATTTTTGATTACTGCAGCTAACAAAATACACAAGGAATTCTATTTTTCTCTAATGAAAAGCAAATCTAATCTGTACATTCTACAATGCTTCTAATGGTTTCCAAATCATTTTTTTACCTAGGTGATTTATAGAAATGGAATTTTTCTCCATTGAAGTTTCTGCTTCCAATTTTATTTTTGAGTTTTCCTAAAATTTAAATTGTGATCAAATACCTACAGCCTTCAAAGTTAAAATTCAAGAAAATCATTGGATTTATAAGTTTCATTTCAACGCACCTTCATTTGACAGACCAGTTGTATTACTGAACTGTAATTTTGATTTCCACATGATTTTCAGCAACATTATTCAGAAGCACATGATTATATTAGATCCTGAGTATTTCCTTCTTTCAAGAACTGTATTTCATAATTGCTCTGTTTTTTATTATGTTAAAGAAATTCTACATTCTGCTACATTGTGGTCCCATTTTTGATGAGTTCTTTCAATCCAAACAACACAACTTTTCACCCACGTTCTTTAAGTTTTCTTTTGAACCTGTGAATTTAGGAAGAGCGTATTATTTTTAATTTTATCTTAAATTGCCTTAGTTCCTACCTGCAGTTGAACTTCCATTTCATTAAATCGAATTCGTGTTGCTGTAGTTTGGATTATTAATTATTTCTGTGAAATATTCAATAGTCTTTCGGTTCTACCAAGATGAGTTTTTCAACTTCCAAATAATTCAGAGTCCTTGCTTTGTTTACTATTTTCATGTTTATACACATCTAACCCCACTTGCTCTAATATTTTGACATTTCTCGATCAAATTGAGGTTAATTCATGACGTCACGGATCTATAACCCAAACCGCTTGAATGCAAAAGGTATTTACCACAAAAGACCAAAGATAACCGGTTACTCTTGGTTCATCGCTTGAAATACCTTATTATGACACTCCTTGTGTTTTGGATCAATGGATACTGAAAGTTACGGCATCAAATTCACGGAAAAAACTTAGAAGTTCTTAAAAACATCTAGTTCAACTATGATTAGGCCAAAGAGAAATATAAACAAGAACGTAAAGTTAGTGAAAAGTTGGAGGCACTAATTCTAAAACTATGTCAAATGTGCTTAATTGGTGCTTTTGGAACCAATTTAAAAAAAATAACCGTTTCCAAAATATCAGAACATATTCTCGCTCAGCACCAACATTTTTTAAAATTAACTCGTAATTAATATACCACTATTTAGTGTTTAATTGGAGCCTATTGGTGCTTTCGGAACCAAGCAAATATACCTATTCTCCCAGTTGACAACATCATTACAAAATCTAAAATGGGTTAATTTGCAGTTATTTTACACAATTGCTGGTCAGGTTAGGTTAAGTTAGGTTAGTATATATAAGGTAAAAACAACAAGGTCAAAATTGAGATAAATATTTAAAAAAAAAATTTTTCTATTTGCATTTTTTTAAAATTACTCTAGGCATGGTTAAATTCAGCAATAACAAAAATTATTATTATTTTTTACTATTTCCAACAGTGGACAATGGAAAAAAATTTGGAAATGAATTAATCATTTATTATTGCTTTGGGGGGTCTACTAAAGTCTCCTAAAATTGAATAGCATCAAAAATGCGGTGGGTCCTTAAACTGCAAAATTATTCAAAAATTATTTATTTTTTCGTCTCCAATAAAGGAATATTCAGTTGCTGAAGATCCATAAAAATGATCCCATACAGACAGTTAACGATCACGAATCCAGAGTTTAAAACGACAAATTTGGCAACAACTGTACTTGTAGAGACACGTGGAATGAATATGACATCTTCAAGATGTCAGCTGATAAGGAAAATTTTTGCTCCATGTCATTTCAGACAAATAATTAAAATGACAGATACCTGAATATGCTGTACCAAACAACTAGCAAAGATATTTTATAATTTCAAATGCTTCGTACCATTTTATTTTATATTAACTTTAGCTCCTCGGACGCAATTTGGTTTTCTTCAAATTGCCGATCACTCTATCGACAATTATTTTGCTCGGTAAGGGTGTTGTAAAAACGTTCTTAGTGCTAAATTAAAATACAGTTTTCAATAAATTATAATATTGTTCTATAAACGTTAACACGACAATTTTAAAGGACATTTCAACTAATCGAACAAAGTTGTTTTATAATATATGTATTTATACTGGTGATAAAACTGTTCTGTTAACGCTCAGTGAAAAACATTTATGAAATTATAAATGTTGTCTTTCTGATTTTATTATTGTATGAAGCATATAACACTCTGATGTAACCTTAAAAAAATTATTGTTAAAACTCTGAACGCAGTTATGATAAAATCAATTTATGAAAATGAAAATACACAAAAATGTTTGTGGGGGTACAAAATAATTTTTTAATGTATTTATAAAACGAATCACGTATATATAAAACGTATAAGTAATTAATATACCAATATTAAGTGCTTAATTGGAGCCTATTGGTGCTTTTGGAACCAGGCGAATATATCTATTCTCTCAGTTCACAACATCATTACAAAATCAAAAATTGGTTATTTTACACGATTGCTGATCAGGTTAGGTTAGGTTAGTTTATGTAAGGTAAAAAAAAATCAATGCCAAAGTTGAAATAAATATTAAGAATTTTTTTTATATTTGCATTTTTCTTATAATTTTAAGCATGGTCAATTTCAGAAATAACAAAAAATATATTATTTTTTGCCCTTTCCAACAGTGGACAGTGAAAAAAATTTGGAAATAAAATCATTAATTATTTATTATTGTTTTAGGGGGTCTACTAATGCCCCCTAAAATTGCAACAACATAAAAATGCGGTGGGTCCTTAAACTGCAAAATTATTCAAAATTATTTATTTTTCAGTCTCCAATAAACGAATATTCAGTTGCTGTAGATTCATACAGACAGTTAACGATCACGAATCCAGAGTTTGAAACGACAAACTTGGCAGCAACTGTACTTGTAAAGACACGTGGATTGAATATGACATCTTCAAGATGACAGCTGATAAGGAAAATTTTTGCTCCATTTCATTTCAGACAAATAGTTAAAATGACAGATACCTGTATCTGCTGCACCAACAACTAGCAAAGATATTTTATAATTTCAAATGCTTCGTACCATTTTATTTCATATTTACTTTATTACGTCTCCTCGAACGCAATTTGATTTTTTCAAATTGCCGATCAAACAATTAAGCTTTTGACAATTATTTTGCTCGATAAGAGTGTCGTAAGAACGTTCTTAGTGCAAAAATACAAAACAGTTTTACAGCAAATTATATTATTGTTCTATAAACGTTAACACGACAATTTTAAAGGACATTTCAACTTACCGAACAAATTGTTTTATAGTATATGTATTTATACAGGTGATAAAACTGTTCTGTCAACGCTCAGTAAAACATTTATAAAATTATAAATGTTGTCTTTCTGATTTTATTATTGTATGAAGCATATTGCACTCAGATGTAACCTTAAAAAAATAATTATTAAAAACAGTTATGATAAAATCAATTTATAATAATAAAAAGACACAAAAATGTTTGTGGGGATACAAAATAAGTTTTTTATGTATTTATTAAACGAATCGCGTATATATAAAACGTATAAGTAATTAATAAACCAATATTTAGTGCTCAATTGGAGCCTATTGGTGCTTTTAGAACTAAGCGAATATATCTATTCTCTCAGTTCACAACATCATTACAAAATCAAAAATTGGTTAATTTGCAATTATTTTACACGATTGCTGGTCAAGAAAAAATAAAAAGAGACTTATTATGTATGACTTCTTAATTTTCTTCGACCCATAGGCAATGTGAATCATTCAATAGTAAAATTATCAATGATGATATTTATTATAAAGAGCCTTGAATAGAACCAATTTTCTCCAGATTCAATATCATTCAATATCGAATATCTCGGAAAGAGGACATTCTTGGAGAGTGTGATCCATTTCTTTAAAACATTCTGCAAAATTTGAATGCATTCGGATTATGCATTACGAAACAATTACATTTACTTCTTCAGTATGAATTTCTCTTTCATACCTATATTGAACTACCAATCTTTTAGTATAAATGCCAACTTAAAGTGTTCTGAATTCAATTATGAGTAATGTTGTCATGATTGGTTCAAATTGTTCAAAATAAGGTATGGTATAATAGTAATGGTGAAATTCTGAAATATTTCCTTACCGAAATGAAAAATTATCTTTCGATAGTTAAACCAAGAAGTTATAAAAAAATTATTTAAGTTAGCGGTATTGTCCGGAAGGAATTTGTCAAGGATTCAGTTGCTCGCTGTTGGTTAAGGATGGTGCTATCATTACTTCATTACACAGTTCATTTCATCAACTCAACAAGTAATAAATATAGAAATTCATTATCTCGCTTTTCAACTTAATTTAGCACTAATTAAAAAAATTAAAATAAGTAAATGAACGTCTTTCGAATACTCTACGCTCATTATAATCATAACTGGTTCTATACGACAAATTGAACAGTTTCAATTCAAATTTTCCAAATTAAGAGAATACATATTATATTGATTATATGCTGAGTACTATTTCTTTTGAATCAACAATAATAAATTTCATCCTTATTCTTCATCTATTCTAACCAATATATAGATACCGAAAAATTGCAGCCTCAGTTGTCTCTCGCACAATGTTTACGTAAAAAATGAAATTATTTACATTATTTATGTCTGAATAGATAATAGTTACTTTAAATGAGATAAAATATTAAAAATAAAATTGGATGGAAAGGAATAAGAAATGAGGGGAATTAAGACGTTTTTCTATTCTTGAATGATCACAATTTTGATCCGATCCATCTGCATCATGAAGTTTGAGGCAATGATCATTCTTCATAAAATATTCCTAAATTTGTTTTCCAATAATGCTGTTATATTTGATTCTGCCAATACATAGTAAATAATATGACAATTTTTATGATATGAACCTAAAGTTCACAGGGTTTTTATGAGAACATCATGCAAATCTCAAATGTTCTATTTATTATCAACAATCTCATCGACCAAATAATTGAAATCGATAGAATAATAAATTCCGATAAATACCGATATACTGAATCCCGATTTCTTTACGTATTTTCAGAAAGTTACAGACTTTAATTTTACTCAGTTAGAAATTGTGTGTTCAGCTCATTTCCAGTTCTTCCTCGATATATCTTGAAGGTTCTAATTTGGGTAAATTATTTGCTCAAACAACGCCTTATCAGTTCTGATAAATATTTAAAAAAAAACTCTGTTTTCGATTAGGAATAATTTAATATTCGAATAATCTGTATTTTTCACAAATAGAATATTTTTGTTAATCATTGATATGATCGAATTAATTCAATTTTAAAATTTCTGAATTAATTATTAGGAGCAACATGTAGAAGTGTGCAAATCACTTCGACCTTTTTCTCGAATCGATCTAAGATTTTTCAGATAATATATTATTTTCTACCTTTCAAGATCCCATCTCTGATTCATCCTTGCAATCATCCTGATTTACATAATTTCAGCCGCTCATTACTGTTAAGCGACAGTACCTGAACATGTAAACAAAAAGCCGGTACCTGCCCTCAGTCCATAAAAATCTGACCCTCCTGCAACCCAAACAAAATTTCTGCTGCTCGATCTGCAAATGCTGATCTCACATGAATCCATCTTGCTTCTTTCAGGGTTGCCAGATTGATTGGTACCATTTTTAATCAATCTTTTTGTCAGATGTCCCAACAGGTCATTGAAATGTCAGTTGACAGATTAAATACTTTTAATACTATGATGTTTCCACCGATGCAACTACTTTGATTATATTTCCATTGTTATGGATTTTCTTCGTTTTTGTTTTGCAGGTATTTATTGGGGTTATATATTCAGTTGTTAAGGGGTTTCTGTTAATGCTATTCGATTTGCTCTTCTTTAAAATTATATTCATTATATTTAATTTTAAGCTTTCATTTCAATTGTATGAAAGTAGTTGATCAATATTAAATATCTTTACATTTGCTGACGAGAAATTGTTGATGATGGAACTCGTATAAAATTATTGTTTGGGCAATTTTCAAAAGCTTTTGTAAACTCTAATTTTACCTTGAAAACGTCAGAAGATGTCCGTTAAAACGCTGGATACAAGAACAATAATAGATTATGGTTATTGCCTTAATAATAATTCTATATCTTTACATTCATTGAGTTATAAAAACGTATAAAATGATACATTTAATTGATAGTGATCAATTATACCACCAAATTGGCTGTAATTTCTTCTCTTATTATCACTTCAACTCCATCGTATGCTACATTGTCGTTATTGTTGTTTTTGAATTTATCTAATTCTTCAGGTTCATGATTTTCGAAATCAATCTTTTCCTTCAATCTTATGTTTCTAAAAACCTAGCAGAAATAACCAAAGAAAAAATAATACACCCTCCCATATTTAAGAAACCGAACTTTTAAACAAATAGTACTACTAGTGCCATCTGTTGTAATATTTCACCCGTAGATAGCTTAATCCCTCATTGACAACTGGTATGAATTTCATGACATTTGGATGCATACAACAAAAGTAATTGCGTTTTAAATGTCAGTGTATTTTGTACATCGGTCGGAAAATGAGTTGCAATGAGCTGCAATTGAATTTTGTGTTAAACTTGGTAAAAATTTTACTGAAGAGCATCAAATGCTTCAAAATGCTTATGGTGATGATTGGCTATACCGTACGTAAGTTTATGAGTGGTTTGGGCGATTCAAATCGGGTAGAGAGACGCTGGGTGATCGTCCCAGATCTGGATTATCGAAAGAAAAAGTGCGTGAATTAATCAAAAATAACGAAAAATCTCCGGTAAAAGTTATTGATATGGAATTAGGCATTCTTCAAACAACCGCATACCGCAATTCGACCGCAGTTTTAGGCCTTAAGAAGGTTTATTCGCGGTTTGTACCACACAAATTCTCGAAAGACCTAAACGTTGATGGAATTGAGCATTGCAAAGACATCGTTTAAAGTTCTCGGAAGGATCAAAACTTCTTGAAATCAATTGTAACTGGTGACGAAAGTGGTGTTTTGAATATAAGTCGGAAACAAAGAGGAAAAGTGCTGAATGCGGAGCGCCGTATGAAGGAACACTCAAAAAAATTCGCTTGGTGATGTCAAAGTTCTGCTGATGTATTTTTACGATTCAAAAGGAATTATCCAGAAAAAATTTGTTCCAACCCGCCAGACAAATACTTTAGAGTTTTATTTGGGCGTCATGAAGCGTTTGCCGGCAAGACTTCATCGTAATCGGCCAGAATATACAGAAATCGTTAGTTGGCCTCTTGCAGGATATTGCACCATCACATTGTTCGCGACTTGGAACTGAATTTTTGGTCGAAAATCACGTTGTTCCTTTGCGTCATTTGCACTATTCACTTCTATCTATCCTCTAAACTGTACTTGGCGATTAAAGAAAAATGGCACGCATCAATTGAGGCCTTTGGAAGATGACCACCGACGTCGTAAAGACCCTTCCAATGAAGGACATGGGGAAGTCGTTTGAAAACTTGTTGGAGCGTGCAAATTTGTGAGCGATGCAGAAGGGGAAACATTGATTAATAAAAATTATTTGTTCCAATACATTGGCTGTTTATTTTTTAAAAAATTTGGAATGGAGGGTGTATTGCAGACAGTTCTTGATAATTCTTAATGAAATGTTTAGTCTAGTTCCTTCATTGATTGCAAACTGTTGCAAATTTTCTTCGTTGGGACCAAGCTTACATTAGAACATTCTCAGTTTAATTAATTGCTCTGCATCTTCTTCAGATATATTTTCACTGTATCCAATCGAAGATTTTCATACATAATAGTGCTCGAAAAAATGAAAACTCCTCCATTCTACAGAAAATCTCCCAATCCGACAACCCTGCCTCCATCGTTCTGTTCCTCGAATGTAACACCAGCCGAAAAACAATTTTTACGGTCCACCAAGCATGCCGATCGGAACTTTAGACATAACACAGTGACGCAACTGCTATAATTAAAGCAGGAACTTTCCGAGGTGACCCGTGCAGGGCTTGTGTACAACTGCAAACTGCAGGAGAGGTTCAATTACTAAGAATTTCCACCAGAGAGTGAGTCCTGGGACTCCTGGCCTGGTCGATGAAGGCGCGCTCGCCCGATAGAATAAATATAGAAGACCGCATTCCGTCGGATTGGTATTGTCGCCGGTGCGAACGAGTCGATATGAATAAAGCTATTATTTCGAGTCTTGTTTTGGCGACGGGTTGGAAGAAGTTGAGGAATTCACTCAGCTTCATTAACGCGTGCTCAGATCCCGTTGAGAACCCGGCACATAGTATTATTGCGCGTAGAATATAATTCGCCGTTGTAATAATTCAGCAAATTTTTTTTTTCTGATAGAACCAATATTGAGCTATATCGCTTTAGTTATATGTGTCATAGTATCATAACACACTCATATTTCCCAAGGGAAATATGAAACGTCCAATCATATTTCTTTCAAAACGTCAAATCATATTTTATTTCTTCAACAGCACATTTGGCAGTTCTGTCAGTTTATTTTCGTATTTTACCATAAAGTAGATAAAAATAAAACGTTTTGGGAATTGTAATATTACTTCAATTCAATTTGAAGAATTCTGTGCTGCCCGAGAATACCTTGTAAATGAAAAAACAAGTTTGTCAGAGCTCAATAATATTACGCTAGACTGGGCTTTCAATATGAAGAAAAGAGATGGATCAGACTACAAGGAAAGTGTCGTAAAAACCTTGTGGAATAATACTGCCAAACAGCCGCAGGAAAAATTCTATTCCGAATGGGGCGTTAGGTTCGATCCATTCACAGACGTAGCTTTTAAAACGGCGCGGGATGCACGAAATTCCAAGAGGCGTATTTTGCAAGTGGACCCTGAGAAAAGAAAAGTTAGTGCCAAGGCGCTGTCTTTGGAGCAACACAAAAAGATGGTCAACTTATATAAAGAAGATAATCCAGACGGTTTGAACAGAAAATTTTATTTTATTGCTACATTGGAGCTTGCTTGGCGCGGAGGAGAGGGTTCATCATGCCTAATTTCGCATTTCCAATTCGAAATTGAAAACGATGGTAATCCCACGGGCCGAATTGCCTACAATCCGATATTTTTTAAAACAAGACAAGGTGGTGCCCAAAAATGTGCGTAAACGAAATGGCTGACTCCCAATATTGAAGAAGATATTTGCCCGGTGAGGTTATATAAGCTACTTGTATCCAAGAACTGCAAATATAACCACTGAAAGACTATTCCTTACTCCACATAAGAATTGGAAATATGGTTCATGGTTCAAAAACTCCCCAGTCGGTCCCAATACGATAGCTAAATGGACAAAAAATCGGCAGAACTCATTGGCATCAACACAACCAAGTCGAAGATAACCAACCACTCGCATCGAGCTACTGCTGTCAGCCAATTAGCCAAAGCAGGGATTGGCGAGGAACAGCTGATAAAGATAACAGGCCATTCTTCTGCAGCGTCAGTGAAACCGTATCTCCAACTGGACCAGCAACATCACAAGAAAATAATCACAGCCATAAGGAATGAAGAAAATGTCCTTCAAGAAACAACATCAGTATAGATACTGATGTTGTGATGAAGTAGACTTCATCATACGAAAATAATGCTCGTAATGTGTATAATAATTGTACTATCAATAATTATTATTTTGAGAATTAAGATGAATAATTGGCCGTATGAAAAGCATGTGTGGATTAATTATCTTGTGCAATATTGCACTTAGCACTTGTCATTTTGAGGTAGAAAGTTGTCGAAACGGTGTAAACATGTTCACATTGTAAAACCTAAAATATTATATTTCTAATTTCTATACCAGGTTGAGAACATCCAGATGTAAAGCCGAAGAGTAAATAAATCGTGAAGTCGCTCAATATTCATTCCTTCTTTACATACGAAGCACACATCCGTTCAACGTTTCAATTTCACCATCATGCTTCATTGTTTATGATCCTGATTTAATACTTATTGCGGTACCTTAATAACCACATAACTTCAGTAATGAATTCGACTCTTCCTGGTCAAGAATATTAAAGAATTCGCTTCATTTGATGTCACATATGTTCCGAGTTATTTTCGGCTTAGTTTATTTTGATCGAAGCACTTTGAACGATAGTAGCAGAGCCAGTTCGGAAACGAACAGAATAATTTTGAGGTTATAAGCATAGAATCTCTAGTTTTCTCTCCGTTTCTGAGCGCTTCTTGTTTTTAAAAAATATATATATGTATAATAATAAAGCGATAAAAAAATACAATCATGCAGGAAATTGAATTTTCTTCCCATCAAAGCGCTGCTCGATCCTTTTTCCCTATCCAAAAATGAGAACTGTTAGGGGTTGCGGCAAAAATCATTTGAACACCCTTATTTGTCCCCCTTTGAAGAAAATTCGACCTATCCATGAGTTTTTTCGTTGTTCCAACTCAAAGCTCTAAATTCGGGGTGGAATCCCTGTATACCATATATTCTGGAATAATTTGCATTCGTGCTGCAGTAACCAATTCTGCGAAATGTCCGTGCTGTCCCACCCAACATTAATACCCTTGCGCTTCCCAGTTTTTTGCACTTTCTGCTGAAACCCAACAAATCGATTTCAGCGAACTCCATTCATAGCATCGAGGTTCATTCATATTTCCTGCGCCTACACAGCGAAGATTCGTGCTGGCTCGCACATAACCTTTCCCTTTACTTGAGAGACTTGACATTGGATAGTCCTGCCCCAGCCCCGTTAAAATCGATATTTTCTATTTATAGGTTTGTTTGGCTAATGGCAATCGATAGACACTGATGGTGGTTGATTCTACTGGAAAAACAGATAAAACGCAATTCTGGTAAATTTAGACTTCGAGGAATTGGGTCAGAGTAGCTCTACTCAATACCTATATGTATTTATAGCTCCTTGAAGATGTCATGAGGAGTCGTCTTCATTTATGCAACAGTTCTTTATTGATCCGAAACTGTTCACTTCTGTTTGATACATATAACCTTTAGTAGATCATGTGATAGATATTCGTTCTTATTAGGCACTTGTTCAAGTACCACAGCGTACTGTCGTTTAGCCCAAATGTCTGTATCTTTCGAATATCAAGCCGAAAATGGTCTACATCGCAAGCAATTCTAGAAACTTTTCTAGATAATTTTATCTTGAGCCTTAGAGAATGTCTTCTCTGGTCTTGGTATGGATACTGAATATGGATTTGATGCTACTGGAGAAATAGGTAAAACGCAGTACCTGCCTCTTATCAGCAGAATGTGGCACTGACAGTCTCAAAGGTCCCAGTCTTAACAAAAAATGTGATGAACCTTCCAGACATGTCCAGAAAAAGCGCCATCTACATCTTGAAGACTGGAACCAGACATACAACAACAGATGTCTTCCCAACTCACCATCGAATTGGTTCTTTTTTGGTACTTTCTGCGTGTGATTTTGGTTGATGCTATTAGAGAAACAAATGAAACGCAGTGTTGATCAATTCTGAATTTTAGGGGCCGAATTATTTATTACCTTTCTGTATTTATAGCTGCTTAGGATTTAATCTTGTCTCTTCATCAATGTATCTTATCCTCCTGGTTAGCCACTAGTATTCAACTCATTGCATCTGTTATATAGAAACTGATCAACTTGATGAAGGAAGCATAAGATGAAAGCTATTGGGTAAAGGGGTAAACTTCAATTCTTTTAACTACTCCAATAAATTTGTTATCTCTCAGTGTATTTTTAGAAGTCATATTCCATCTGATATTGAAATGTTATGGTGATAGAAATTTGATATTAGATACATAAATTAGAAGTATTTCCGTTGGAGAGGAAATTTACCTTCATCTGAAGTCTGTCCTTGAACTTTTTATAAGCGTAACCCCACTGTATTTGTTTCAACCAAATGAATTGAACGAGGCAAGAAATCTGCACCGGTTATACTTGAAAACCTTTCATCAATATTGAATTAATGTTTAAAAACATTCTTCTCCTTGACAGAGACCAGTGAACAGATATTTTCTGTACTGAATCCCAATAACAATTTACCTGGATAGATTACAAGTATTTCCAGATTTAGGTGTGCAATTATACTTTCTTGAAGAAATACCTTTGATTTTGAAAAATCAACTAGGTGTTCTTTGATAAAAAATTTTTGTTAAATCATTAATATGAATCTTTTCTGTTCAGACTATAATTACTAATTACTGATTTGTATAATCAGTATCTGTTTTAATTACGTAAACAAGAACATAAATATTGAATAATGGTTATTCATAGATTATGTCAAATTTTAATACCTTACCATAGAATATTAATTTATTACCGAACCCCAGGAGAGAAAAAATTAATATTTGCAATGTTTTTTTAAATGAAAGATAATATCTGTAACTATTATTGATCTTTAGTTATAATTTTCCTCAGAATAATTAGAGTGAATTATTATCACATTAAAATATTATAACGTCTCTGTGGTGGGTAGTTCCAAATAAAAAAGTGTTCTGTGGTTCCTTGTTGTTTTGATTCTGTTTGAAACTGTCAAAAGTTATTTGTAATATCGATAGTTTTAAATTATTCAATTCAGTATGAAATGATTATGGTCAGAAATTGCATTATATTCTAATCTTTCTTGTTTATGAGCTTATAGCTTCCAGATTCAATATTGATTGAATTTTAATTAACCATGCATCATAACAAACATTCAGAAATATTAAAACTAAGTCAAATTCTATTATCTCTTAAGTTTGTGAACAAGGTTGAATCGGTGTATGAAATAAAGATAATAAAGGTATAAAACAAATCTAGGAGTCTGGGTTCGAAGTTTTTAAAACTCATATGAGCTCAATTTGCAGCATTCCTATGTTAGAATAGATATAATTTGATGAACCCTGAAAGCCTGAAGCTATAAAAAACCAGCTCTTCATAAAGACAAGTCTTCAATTTAACAGGTCCTGACAGAAAATACTTAACCTATTTCAACGGTCAATTATAAATAAAAATAGTTTCAGAAGATCAAGTAGATCAAGATTGCAGATACATGTATCAGAATACTCAATTCTTTCAAAACGCAGAACATTTTCTTATACCAAATATTTTTGTCTATTCGATGATAAATATATCTGATATAAGATTTAAAGTATCCTAATACAGATTCAAAAAACTCATGATATTATCGATATATCAAAATGGTTGCGTTTATATTTCCATTTGTACCACAAAATCCCATTGTTTCTGTCGAACCTCAACTAAAATAACTCATTTTTTGCAGGTACCTTAGACCACGAAGACATCCAGATCGAGCAATCCACTCAAGAGCAGCATCATCATCATCAGCAGCACGTCAGTCCACATCACTCCCCAGCCTCGAGTCATTTAGGCGAACGAAGCACTCCCCAAGAAAGCGCCCTCAGCCCTGGTCTAAAAGACGAAAGTACAAATCATAGCTCCCTCAGTATGTATCCAACGCATTCCAATAACAATAACACTGTTGGTGGTAAGATGTCCCACCGACAAGTGTACTCCTCCGCCCCTAGTCCAAACCTATCAGGAAATCTCCAAATGCAGACAATGGGTGAACTATCCAATCAGAGCATGGCACATTCTCCGAACACAGTCAACCCGTGGTTGTTATCCAGCGGTGAGAAATCGATATACTCTGGCATGTTTGGTCTCTTGGGGAATTCACAGTCTCCACAGCACCAATACTCCGCAACTCCAAGCCCAGTACATCCTCATTACGAAGAAAGAACGGCAGAACAACTTATTCTGAGTATGGACTGCGGAAGTAGCATGACGATGAAGCAACCACCATCGTATCCAAGTTGTTCATCCGTTGGACTTCAGCTTGACATGCAACAGCAGGATTTGGTGCATTCGAGAGTTGGTCAACCTTTGGTGGCCAGTTCCGTGAAATACCAATGGGAGACGCAAGACTTCGGGAGTCCTCAGGGATCGAGTGCGTTGATAGTGCAGGGACCAAGTGGTTTAGTTCCAAAACAAGAACCTTTCTCGACAGGGTGCTCGGGTGATTTGGGACAATCGCAACAACAACAGCATACGGGGCCAGGTTATGGGGTACAATTGGCCGAGTATAATCCAAGTACTAGTAAAGGACACGAAATTTTATCCCAAGTGTACCAACAAAGCCCCGTTCCTCTGAAATTAGTGCCGGTTAAACCGAGAAAATACCCAAATCGACCGAGCAAGACTCCGGTTCACGAAAGACCGTACGCTTGTCCTGTCGAAAACTGTGATAGACGATTCTCTAGGTCGGATGAGTTGACCAGGCATATCCGCATACACACAGGCCAGAAACCGTTTCAGTGCAGGATCTGTATGAGGTCCTTTTCGCGATCAGATCACTTGACGACGCACATAAGGACTCATACGGGTGAAAAACCGTTTTCTTGTGATGTTTGCGGTAGAAAGTTCGCACGGAGTGATGAGAAAAAAAGGCACGCTAAAGTTCATTTAAAACATAGACTGAAAAAAGAGAGCAAGATGAGTGGTAACTCCTCTGGAAGCCCGGCTCCACAACAACAGACTCAGCAATCTCATCATTTGCATCCTCACCAACAGCATCACCTTCATGCCACCCACACAATCACGAGTGACGACGGCATGCAGTTACCGGTGGTTACTACGACCCTCTGAGAGGAACCTTCTGCCGAGCTTACAGCCGGCGACTGCATTCTTTTGATTCAAGATGACTGTGATTTAGTTGCAAATGCTGCTCAGATTATCTACGTGAGAATAGAACAGCCGGAAGACAATTGAATTGAATAATTGTCGTTACCGCAAGAGTAACTGTTTGATCTCTGTTTTGAATGTCGTTGTGTATGTGTATGCACTGGAAATCCATCCCAAAAAAACAAAGTTGTTTCATTTGTTTCTGGAAATGAATGTCAATATCCGATGGCTCAATTCACCATTAAGAAACGTTTTGGATGGATCTTATGATATGCGTGCCATTATCAGAAGATCGAGGACCTTTTGCAAAATTTGCGAAACATAATGTTTATTTGGAAAATAACCCTCCTAACACATCGAGTTAACAGCCTATGTTACCCTACCGAATAAATACCTACTCTAAAACTGATATTTCCAATTAATCGAAATTTTGGTAGCATAGGTCCTCGATGTTTTTATTTTTAAGATAAAATTTAACAAAGGCTTTAATTATTAATAATAGTTATTTAGTAAGCACATATTATTATTGTTGTTGCCAAATAACACTGTTTAAAACTGTTTTTACACATTCCGTACTAGGTTTTTCAAATTGAAAATTGTTGATTATTGTGAAAATTGTAATTTATTTATTTGTTAATATATGAATATATAGGTGTTTAAATGTATGCAAATGACAGTGAATATAGAGATGAGCTGGTTATATCTGTGCCATAAGCTTCCTCAGTCTTTGAATTAACTGTTATTATTTTGTAACGCCATATCCGAAGTTGAGAAACCTTTCAAATCCCCCTATATTCACTGTTGCGAATTCAAGTCAATATGAATCAAGTGAGAAGTCTTATACGCACATGCTGAATGTCACTTAGTTGGATCAAATCTCCTGTAGAGTGGAATACTGATATCATTGAAGTTTTGAATTTATCAAAAATGCCTTAAAAAGTGTCTTGCATAACTCATTTAGAAACTAAATTACAAGAGAACCCGGTTTCAATAGTATTTAGACAGCAAATTTTTGATTGAATTAGGAATTATTCGAATTGGATCAATAAATAATATATTTCAATAAACAATGTAGGACAATCCTTATTTATTTTACTTCTGCTGTTGTGAGATGAAACTCAAAAATTTCTGTGATTGAATTGTGAATTTTCTGATTTCTATAATATATTCTATAATTGAAATATTTATCGTCCTTTTTGTTGAAACTTCGGAACTGGCAGGAGTGCACTTTTTTTATTAAGCACTGAGAGGTATAATGACTGTATTTTCTACTTTAGATTGTTAGTATCGTGAAAGGATACAATTTCCTATGTGACTTCTATCAGGTCACGAACATCTTACGATGGATTGCCATAGGCCTAATTTCATATTGATTGCAAAGTTTGTATATATTGTATATTTTAACTTTAACTATTGTTGTATATAATGTAACGTGAGGTTCAAATAATTGTTGAAAAATTACCCTATCCGTCTTGAGATAACTGTTACCCTCATCCTGACAAAAAAACCTACACTTATCCTTTTCCCGAAACTACACTGAAATGATAATCTATTTTTATATCCTCGAGAAAAATTAGATGTTACCTTTATCAAGCAAAAGCTGTTAAAATTTCAATTTTACTATTGAGGCTGTTTATTGTAAATGTGATATTAAAAATACATGTTGTAAATTATTATCACAAATTCGAAAATCATGTTTATTTATTTGTTCATGTGGAAAATGTTCAGTTGAAGCAAATATAACTGCAATCGATGTTGAAATATAAAATTATAATTGTGCTCATCTCCGTTGAATTACACAACTCCAATCTGAGAATAAATAATTTGCTAAGTGAATTCTGTATTTTTTTTACTATCCTGATCTCTTTTTTCGATTAATCGTAGCGGTTTAAAAGCCCTACTCAATTCCCATCTTGGCTATGAAATAATCGATAAAAGCATTTCTTCACTGTAAAAAATAGTTCCTCATCTCAAACCATATTAATTTGTCTCAAGTACTCCGTACGTTTGAATACAGCCAAATGCATAAAGTACTTGACCCTACCGCCCTCTACGGTTGAGAATGGCGTTTACCCTAAATAAAAGTTTCTTGAGCTAAGAAACTGATTAGTTTCAACCAAGCTCAGAGTTATTGACTCAGGTGGTAAAAAAATTTGATCCAACGGTAATATTAATTAGTATGTAACTATTGATACTTTTCGTAGAATAAAAATTTTAGTTTCATGTAAATAAATATTACATTTCACTGAAACTCGATTTGTAGTTGATTTAAAGGATCTTAGTTGAATGGGTCGAGAATTCAGTCGATAAAAATGATAGTATCTCTTATGTCAAGTGAAAGTTTCTTGGGTTAAGAAACTGATTGATTTGAGCTAAATTGAAGGGTTTTTGACACTAGCAAAGGAATAATTTGATAAAACAAAAAAAAACATTTGTATGTAATCATTATTTTTCTTCACAGAACAATAATTTCTCTTTCATATTAATAAATACCGTAATACCGCGGCAGACCATGAATATTGTACGGAATGGGAAAGGCGTCTAGAGTTTCGTTGGAAGTTGCAGAGAGGGAGCGAGTATACCTCAAGCGTCAACCGTCTGCTTTTCAAGACACGTCGTAAAGACAACCGTTCCCATCATGTCTGGGTCACCAATGTAGAATCGAAGGAATTTATCACTACTTATGCGTTTCGTCCCTGGCGCACACATTTGGACTCATCAGTAAGGTTGTGTGCGCCATGCCATAGACGCAGTGGTTAGAAGTTTTGAGGGAGCCGCCGGGAGTTGAACCCGGCACCTAGTACCTAATCGGTGTGAAACTTGAGCGCAAACCTCTAGGCTACCGAAGCGCTGTGAACTAAGCTATGCGTGGCTATATAGAGTGCCGCCAAGAGATCCCTATACACTCCCCTGCCGCTACAATAGCTATAGTCCAGGCAGTGGGTTATCATCTCATCCCTGTCATCATCCAATACCAGATCACCCGGTTCTCCACCAACACAAAGATATTTGGTTTTCTCTAAGTTGACATTTAAGCCCCACTTCTCGTATTCTTTAATTAGCTTGCGCATCATGTATTCCATGTCATCTTTATCACCGAATACAACAATATTGTGAGTAAAATGCACAAATAATTGCATTTAAATGGGATATATTTAATATAAAAGAGATAGAGTTGTGATTTAATTGCAGCCAATATAAAAAAAATTGCTACAATTAATTCGTTTTATTAAATCAATTACGCAATATTTTTTTTACAAATGTCACTTCATATTGCAACAATTATATGTTCAATTTTATTCAAATATTTATAGTTTTCTTCAAGTAAATGAGGCGAATAATATAATCTCACGAGATTCTTGTCTCAAGAAACTGTAGTCGTTGCGTCAACTGACAGAATTTACGACAACCGTACCTTCGTTCTATTGAACAAATAAAAATGAAACGAACGAATGGTTTCGTTAAAACCTATTCAGAATAATGTATTTGTATCAATCAATTATGGATATTGAGACAAGTGCATAAACAATTTCTTGTAATTGTATGTTTATGTTGAATCAGTTCAGTTCAGTTTCTTTCATTTCGCTGAAATGTGAAAAGTTTCAAGCGAATGTTTTAGCTGTTCTCTATAATCAACTAGGTTGTTTTAATCAAGAAAAATAGTTCATTTGGAGTAATCAATTTTAGATTAATTCAAATTAAAATGGTTTGATTGAAAAAAAAATTCTCAAACTCCTGAGGAGTTTGAGCGCAGAATTTTATTTTTTACAGTGTTGAAGATCCCAAAACAATGAGTCAATAAAATAGTAACAGTTTGTATATGTTCGAAAAATAAAAAGTTTTTTACTTTGGTCTTTACTCGTTGTTCTAAGAGAACAGAGTGCTATAGTTTCACCTAAATATCTAAAATTGTCGAATATTGAGCCGAAAATATTCTCGATTGATTGGGTTCGATTTCCTGATGAGGGATCCGTGATCAATTTCGAGGAAAGCTATGAGTGACTTTACAACAAGTGCGCAAAAGTTCCTAAATTAACATCGGAGCTTTTCTAATTTTTTTCATGGAAAAAGCCTCGTATAAATACTGCTAACACTTACACAAAGAAAGTTTGGTCACAGAAGAAAACTAATTGAAAACTGTCAGTAGTTACTTTAACTTCAAGATAAAGTTTTATTGATTTAATATTAATCGCTCGTCGCTTACTTGATGTATCTGAATCAGTTTATATATCCCAATCTAAAATGAAGAATATGAAGAAAAATTACACATATTTAGGAGATCAGCTCCTACTTTACAACATGTGTCACACCCATTTAATATAGATGAATTGAGGGCTGCAATTAAGTCTACTAAATCTCGGAAAGCAACAGGTTTTGACGGAATTTATCCTGAATTCATCAAACATTTAGGAAAAAAGGCCTTGTCTTGTTTATTGTCTTTCTAAAACAATATTCTGAATACAGGAAGCTTTCCTTTCGAATTCCCTGAGGCTAAAGTAATAATTATTTTGAAACGAGGAAAAAATCCTTGTGATCCTAGTAGTTATCGACCTATCATTTTATTAAATGTTTCTTTCAAGATATTAGAAAGGTTAATTCTTTTTTGAATTTAATCTTCTATAGAAAACAGTGGCGGCTCGTAACAATATAGTATGGTGAGGCACATATGAAAAAAAATTTAATAATGTAATATATATTTCGTCCTCGATTTGTTTATTCACAACAAAAGCAACCGAATCAATTAATTCATTTTGAATGGTTTTAGATGTACCAGAAATTACCGATTTACTGTTGGTGTCATTTTCTAAAAAGGTTTTTGAATTCGTGTCAAATTTACTAACAAGAACTACCAATTCTTTGAAATTTCCGCGATTTGAAGACTCATTCGATTCATCGTGCCCCCTAAAAGGTAACTCTTGCATACAGAGGTGCATCGTAATATCTATTAAACTTCTTAGAATTTGTCGATTTTCTTTGAATCTAGCATTGAAATTTTCAATTTCTATTTGACGCGCATTGTCTATTGCTGTGGCGATATTTTGTTTTTGCTTTCTCATAACGGTAAGCTTGCAATTAGATGAAATATGCTTAGCACTTTTATTGTGTAGCGATAGACCCCGAGATAAATTTTTCAAATCACTAAAACCACTTTTCGACCAAACTCTGTCGGAATTTCCATTAGTTGCTGAGAATAAAATGCACAGCCAACAAAATATTTTTTTCAAAGTAATAATTCCAGTAAGCCAGTCGTACTTGTCATACCACGTATTTTGGAATCCCCGATTTGATTTACCGACCCCACACTAGACAATAGAGATTTACTCAAATTTGGAACAGGTCGCTTAACTTCCTTAATTAAATATAATTTATCATCATACCAATGAGTCGAAAATGTTGCTTATTTATTAAAAAAGTAACAATATCACAAGTACACCGAATATGTTCCTTAGGAATTTCAAAAGATTTACTATCACTAGGTCCCGCTGAATCCATTTCGCGATCTGTTAGTCACTTTCGATAAAAAAGATTTATATTTCAGAAAAAAATCACCTGAAAAAGATTATAATCATACGCGATACACAGCAAACGCGATACCACTAAATATCGACAAAGTGAACTAACCCTATTTCTCTATTTCCCGCTTCCCTATTAACTCGAATAAAAACCTGAGGCCAGCCTCTAATTCCTCGAGAAGCCGCCTTCAAAGCCGTAGATATGTTGTCAGCGCTTCGACGCAGATAACCCTCTGGACATCGCAGAAACGAAACGATCTCAGATCGTCTAAGATCGCGCAGAGGCCAGCCTCGGATTAATCCTAGAACGGCTTTCCATTACCTTCTCGTAGATCATCGAAGTAGATAACACGCTAATTCAGTCAAAGAAGCCTGCGTTAGGCATGCCTCCAACCGTTTAGTCAAAGAGGATTTGATTTGTTATGAATATACAAGGAACGTGAGATTGGGAAACATATTGAGGAAAAAAGTGATGATGAAAGGGAATGAAGAAATATACGGTTCAGAATTTTTTTGATGAGGCACTGCCTCATAGGACAAGCCGCCACTGATAGAAAATGCTATACAAAATTTCCAGGGAGATTTTAGGAAAAAAGAAATTGTTCAGATCAGGTACAACTTTCAAGGAATCAGGCTTCAAAAATAGGTTGAAAACAGTATATGCTTTCATCGATTCATCTTTGGCATATGACACTATGTGGAAAGATGGATTAATATTCAACCTCTATACCCATCTGAAGTGTGGGAAAATGGTAAGAAAATATGTTATCTGATAGAAGGTTTCGTGTTTTTGTTGACAATAAGAGTAGCAATTTCAGAACATCGAAATATGTCTTCCACAAGGATCAGTTCTATTTCCTGTACTTTTCAATTTATATCTCAGTGATTTACCCACGACATCATCTCAGAAATTTTTTATGTTGATGACATTTCTATTGCATACCAGCATTCGGATTTCCTTGCCCTGGATAACATACTGTCATGGGATTAAGAAATTTTAAAGAATTATTTTATTGCTTGGAAATTATGTCCAAATCCCAACAAAGCAGATGTATATTGTTTCCATCTGAATAATCATGAAAAATATAGGAAATCAGCTGTAACTTTCACTGATTCTCCTATCGAACATAATTTGTATCCTAAATACTTAGGTTAAATTAGAGTGATCTCTCAATTACAAGGATCATTTAAATGATTTGAAGACTAGGAATAATATTCTTTAGAATTAACTGGATCATCTTGGGGTGCTGATGCTTCCACTCTTCGCACAGCCAAATCCCTCAATATCAATCCGATCAATTTGTAACTTGGATGAGGTATGATAGGTTGAAACGAATATGTCTATGAAATTCCGTAGAAATCGTTATGCTTGAAAATTTTGATATTTCGTAAGTTATTCTTGATTAATTCACATAAATTGAAAAATACCTCAAGGTTATTGATATTCGGGAATTCCTTCAAACTCAGCATTACACCATTTTATTTTATGAACCTTGTAAATTGAGTTCTTGTGTTATTTATAGTTTGATTGTGAAATGGAAATACCAAATTTTTCAATCCAAAGAGAATTTTGTGAAAATCGAGAAAAAGGCGAGGAAAATAGCTACATATAATAATACTTTTCCCTAATGATTGAGAAGACACCACTTGACCTAAAGGTCCATTTCTTGTGCTTTCAAAAATCATTAGTTTTTTGTTCGGATGAAATCATTTTCATCTTTTTCCTAAATTGCCCCATTTTCGAGATATTTGAAGATGAAACGAATTAAATCGATATAATCATCTGATGAAACATGAGTGAGTGAATAATTTCTTAGAGGGAAAATGATGTTTTTAACAATTCGGGTTCAATAGTGGATGCTGTGGAAGTTAATTTTATTCAAACTAAACTGAGCTACAGGGGGGTATTTGCCCAATGTGAAAACTTAAAATGCTTATAACTTTTGACGCAGCTGAATATGGAAAAACGGTATGGGAAAAAGTGTTTCTTTTGATCTCAAGAACCTATGATAAAAATTAACGCAGTAGTCAAAGACTCACCCTGTATATGTCGTATTTCACAATGTTTCATGTTGTTGGAAGCTATTTGGTCCAATATCGAGAAGAATATCTTATTGATACCGTTATCAATGTCCCACTATAAAATGGTTGTGAAATTTGATGGTCTGAAACTTTTTACGAGTTTGTTTCCGCAGTAAAATTGATATTTTCCAAATCATGGTTGTTTGAGTTATTTACTAGGTGCAGTTTCACACTTGAGGTTTGTATTCGTTTAATATAAAACGGGTTCGTTGCACTCTTCTCGATAAATTTATTGTTAGCAGTCCTGGCATGAAATTTTGATCAAAGTTGCTCATAATACTGTTTTAGTGCGTCTAATCCTAGTTAAATAAAAATAAAAGAGCACTGACGCGCATGTTCTAGAGTCTTCTTAGGTATTCTAAAACAGTGTGATGCTACTACATCCACCACAATGGATGAACATAACTATATCTCAAATTCTTCAGTTATGCTCCAACCAATGCTATTACTTACAACCATTCGGATTTAAATACTCTGGAGAATGAACTATCATCTGGTTAGAGGAATTGAAAGAATTTTGCTTAATGGTGACTGTATTCCAAACCCAACAATTCAGAGGTATCTTGTTTCCATCTGAATAATCATGAAAAATACAGGAAATTAGCTATAACTTCCAATTATTCTCTTATCGAAGATTATTTCTATCTTAAGTACTTAGGAGTTAAATTAATTAGATTCATCTCTCAATTACAAGGCTCATTTAGATGATCTGAGCCTGAAACTGAAAACTAGAAATAACATTCTTCAGAAATTAGCTGGGGTGCTGATGCTTCCCTCTAGGCACAGCATCTCTAGCCTTAGTCTTTTCAACAGTGAGTATTGTTGGTCTATTTGGTTTAATAGTGCACATACACAAAAAAACGATGCACAATTGAATACATGTGAAAACCCAATGTGCCCAATGTGAAAACTTAAAATGCTTATAACTTTTTAACGCAGCTGAATATAGAAAAACGGTATGGGAATAAAGTTTTCTTTTGATCTCAAGAATCTATAGTTAAAATTGACGCAGTGGTCAAAGACTCACCCTGTATAGTGAACAACACTAGCAGTGGCGGCTCGTGACAATATAGTACGGTGAGGCACATATGAAAAAAAATTTAATAATGTAACGCGGCGAACAAAGTTTATATAGTGAACTCTACTTCGTCAGTTGCATAATAAATATATTAAAAAATTTTCTTCACTAATGCTTGGAATTTTTGATGAATCCTCAAATTATGGATATACATATTACTTTATTTTATTCAGCAAAAAAAGCCATTAATTTAATTGTCCTAATATATTATGTGCTTATTTTTCGTTATACTAAATTGCTCAAAAATATGAAAACCATTATTATGCAGCTGTACAGCAAGAACCAACGTGGAGGTGTAGAGCATTCCTGCCAGGTGTGGGATGGGAATGATGGGAATGAAGGAAATCGAATCAGATCGAGTTGGAAATTTTCAAAATAACGAAATAAACTCTAAATAAATAAGATAAACTCTAAAAAAAATTAACACTGAATAAAAAAATTAAAAAGGCAGTGTAAAATAGGATATATTCTGAAAGTTATAAATGAAAATTATTCTAAATTGAGTTCTTAATATTAAATTTTTTTGTAAATCAATTGAATTCTACGATTTTTCTGATCAGCGAAATGATCTATAACCTTGTCAATAAAAATATTTTCATCCTGATATTTTATGAATCCTTTTTCGATCGAAATTTTAGCTCTATTACTCAGCCGCGCCTATCCAGTTGTATTTCTAATATAATTTTTAATCCTTTCCAACGCAGAGAAACTTCTTTCTGTGGAAGCAGTTGTCACTGGCAAAACAATTACAAGGCATAATAATTTAAAGAGTTCCGGCAAACAAAATTTCAAGTCCGTATCGTGAAAAAAAATTAACATTTCATAGGGATTTGTACAATTTTCTACTATATCGTTTCTGTACAGAACAGTTAATTAGCTCTTCAGTTGATTTTTATCAAAAATATTATATTGTGTTGTCAAGTCTTTGAAAAGCTAATGAGGGAATTCTTTTCGGTATTTGGAGAAATTTGAGTTTTTTAAGAGATCGAAGAAATGTAGTTTTTCAATGTCGCAAAATCTAACTTCTATTTGAGTAAAGATTGCTTGTGGAGCTATAGATTCAATTATTTTTGCTTGTAACCCGTTCACTTCTTCAGACATAATACTCGCTCCGTCGTATGTTTGAGCCACTGATTTTGAACGCAAGTCAAATTTTCCGAATTTTGAAGATAAATTGAAATAGATCATGAGCAGAACGCCCAGAACTAACATCATAAAATCCCATGAAGCGCTCAACAAAATGGTCATCTATTATATAACGAAAAATGACTGATAACTGGGAATGACAGCTTATGTCAGTTGTTTCATCAACTTGACAAGAAAAAAACAATGTTTGTGAAATTTCGTCCTCGATTTGTTTATTCACAACAAAAGCAACCGAATCAATTAATTCATTTTGAATGGTTTTAGATGTACCAGAAATTACCGATTTACTGTTGGTGTCATTTTCTAAAAAGGTATTTAAATTCTTGTCAAATTTACTAACAAAAACTACCAATTCATTGAAATTTCCGCGATTTAAAGACTCATTCTATTCATCGTGCCCCCTAAAAGGTAACTCTTGCATGCAGTGGTGCATCGTAATATCTATTAAACTTCCTAGAATTTGTCGATTTTCTTTGACTCTAGCATTGAAATTTTCAATTTCTATTTGACGCTGATTGTCTATTGCTATGCCGATATTTTGTTTTTGCTTTTTCATAACGGTAAGCTTGCAATTAGATGTAATATTGTGTAGCGATAGACCCCTAGATAAATTTTTCAAATCACTAAAACCACTTTTCGACCAAACTCTGTCGGAATTTCCATTAGTTGCTGAGAATAAAATGCACGGCCAACAAAATATTTTTTTCAAAGTAATACTTCCAGTAAGCCAGTCGTACTTGTCATACCACGTATTTTGGAATCCCCAATTTGATTTACCGACCCCACCACTAGACACTAGAGATTCACTCAAATTTGGAACAGGTCGCTTAACTTCCTTAATTAAATATAATTTATCATCATACGAATGAGTCGAAAAATGTTGCTTATTTATTGAAAAATTAACAATATCACAAGTACACCGAATATGTTCCTTAGGAATTTCAAAAGATTTACTATTACTAGGTCCCGCTGAATCCATTTCGCGATCTGGTAGTCACTTTCGATAAAAAAGATTTATATTTCAGAAAAAATTCACCTGAAAAAGATTATAATCATACGCGATACACAGCAAACGCGATAACTCTAAATAACGACAAAGTGAACTAACCTTATTTCTCTATTTCCCGCTTCCTGATTAACTCGAATAAAAACTTGAGGCCAGCCTCAAATCCCTCGAGAAGCCGCCTTCAAAGCCGTAGATATGTTCTCACCGCTTCGACGCAGATAACCCTCTGGACATCGCAGAAACGAAACGAACTCAGATCGGCTAAGATCGCGCAGAGGCTAGCCTTGGATTAATCCTAGAACGGCTTTCCATTACGTTCTCGTAGGTCATCGAAGTAGATAACACGCTAACTCAGTCAAAGAAGCCTGCGTTAGGCATGCCACCAACCGTTTATTCAAACAGGATTTGATTTGTTATGAATATACAAGGAACGTGAGATTGGGAAAAATATTGAGGAAAAAAGTGATGTTGAAAGGGAATGAAGAAATATACGGTTCAGAATTTTTTTGATGACGCACTGCCTCATAGGACAAGCCGCCACTGAACACATAGATAAGAGGTTATTCTTCAAATTCGCTGATTTCACCTCTCAATCGACAACGTGACGTCGACTCTTGAATGCGTGGTTGTAGAAGGCGCCAAGAGAACTTGATGTACCAATATGGAGTTTGCTATCACCTGTAAATAAAGACTTGTTTTCATATTTATTAGTGGTTTATTATGAGCGGCAGGCCTGGTGTCCCGATTTTTTTACGTGTAGGAGGCGTTGGATTGTGTCGTTCTACCTCTCTGTCACGGACAGGAAATAGATATTTCGAAATCAGTATCTTTCGTTCATTCATGGATTGGATTTGTATATGAAAGATGGCGAAAGAGTTCACCATTGATTGAATGAATATTGATGTGGAGACATAGTAGAAGTAGACGTCTAATGATTCAATCTTGAATGGACTTTATATACATATATTCTATTAGTAACAAACAAAGCAGCTAATACACTTTCAAGGCATGGTTAGATGTAAATAATTATTCGATGAATTATAGCTTCAAACTTATGAATATCATAGTTGGGTCATATTGTTAGGCAGAACGTTTTTCCATTTGCCCAAGATTGATAACCGTACAACCATATGGTCACCTATAAACGTCGTGTATGAATTGAACGTTACACTATTATGGCCTTTCTTCGTGCGCTGGGTCTCAGATGATATGAATATATAAATGGATCGTAGCGAAGGAGAGGAATATAAAAGAAACTATTTAGGAAACAAGCTTTTACGGCCAGGAGATAAGGGCTTGGCCAAGGTGGGGCACTCGACTTACCACGTAATAAAGACGCTTTAGTTTGAAACACGCGTATCTAGAAGATGTTCAGCCTTATAAGTGGTTTAATCATAAATCAACGATGGTGTTGATTACCACTTATACAAACATTAAAATTGCTTTTCAATAATACACCAGAGGATCTTGAAGACAGATTTACTCGTTCGACTACTCATATTTCCACCGTATTTTCCAGATTTTATCATGTAGGTTATACCCCTAAATTTAAATTATTGTGAATCCGTATTTCCCGAATATAAAATTGACTGATTTCTTTCTTCAAGAGTGGTCTTCTATTGATATACATAGAGGCTTCTTCAAGTTGCACACATCAAATCTGAAAATAAAATAACAAAAGCAGAAAAAAAAAATTGAATACGTATAAAATTTGTTAGAAATTAATTCCAAGACAGAATCGGAAACATCATGAATAGCCCTAAAACCATCTTGAAACATATATGTACAGGGTGTTCGGCATATGGACCGTCAAATATTTTTGGGGCGTTGGTAGGGTCATTTGCTACCTTTTCAATCATGGAACCTGGGTCCTTAGTATTACGGTTACGGAGGTATGATTTTTTTATTAGGTTTTTCTAAATTACCCAAAATGTACCCTTCGAAGCCCCATAACTTTTTTTGCGTGTGCTTTTACATGCATTTTTTTTATTGTATTGAGTCTACATGAGTGTGTATTTATTGTTACAGATAACACCACAAAATTAACACGTGGGCCTTTTATTAAAAAAAAAATTATGAAAATATGAAAACATCTCCACTTCTATTGAAATTTGAAAAAAAGTTACAGCTATTACAAACTTAGTTTTATTTTAAAATGTTCTTTGGTTTATAACGTTGCTAACCATATGCTATTTACGTGAGTCAATAAAAAAAATAATACTGCAAATAAGGTTTTAGTCAGAAGGGCGAAGAAAGTCGCACCTAAATAAAAGTACGGATTTCGACACAACACAGTGAGCAAGGAAATTTTACCTGCCCGTTTTAGACGCGTGTGAATTATTATTACTATTTCTGTCCTTAGGTTGGATTGGGTTAGTCGCCGCTGACTCGACTCTACCGTCATTCGAGATTCAACTGTCTCTGCTGTTGGAAGTGTCTGTACCGCGTTGTTCAGTTTTTTAAATTTGTATTTTTTTGTTTTTGTTACTTTTATCGACTTTTTGCTACTGTTGTTTTAATTTTGGTTGTTGATATGCCTAATTTCACCAACGCTGAGTATGCTGATATGGTGATGGCATATGGCAAGGCCGATGGTGTTGCTCGTGCAGCTCAAAGGATTTATCTTGCAAATTTCCTGATCGAAGATTACCCCACCACGAAACATTCTCGACGACTTATCGACGATTAGGAGAGACTGGAAACTTAAATTTTCAAGAGCCTCGGGTCAATGTGAGGCAACCCCATGTAGCAGTTGACGATCAGATACTTCAAGCCTTTGAAGAAGATCCAACTACAAGCTTTCGTGTCGTTGCTCAAAGACTCAACTTAACGATTTGGAAAGTTTGGTCAGTACTTCTGGATAAAAATCAACACGCTTTTCATTACACCCCGGTACAAGGTAAATGAACTTTTTTATTGATAAATTTGTCCTTGTGACTGCGAAAAAATTGTCACAGACTAATGAATTTCATTAATTGTTACAGGTCTTCATGAAGGCGATCCTGCCAGACGGTTGGAATTCTGTAGATTTTTGCTGCACACAGATGTCGATGACAACTTGTTTCTAAAACGAATTTTGTGGACAGACGAATCCTGTTTTAACCGAGAAGGAATAACAAATCTGCACAATTTACATCACTGGGCACCTAAAGATGAGAATCCCCACGCGAAAAGGCAAATGAGTTTTCAACAAAAATTTAGTGTTAACGTTTGGGCTGGTGTGATAGGAAGACATCCGAGAAGAAATGTTGCTAGGCACTACAACGGTCGAAATCAGAAATAGGTGTCGGGCGTGCATTCGGAGTAGAGGAGAACAATTCGAACAGAATTTACGTTAAAGAATCGTGTTATTTTACTTTGTAAATAAACAATTATACAAAAACTGTATTTTACTAAAATCTGTCCTTACTTTGCTATTTTATCTAAAACACTATTTGTAGTATTTTTTTATTTATTGACTAACGTAAATAGCATACTTTTAGAACCGCGATAATTTAGAAAATCCTAATAAAAAAATCATACCTCCGTAACCGCAATACTAAGGACCCAGGTTCCAAAAGTGAAAAGGTAGCAAATGACCCTACCAAGGCTCCAAAAAAATTTTACGGTCCATGTGCCGAACACCCTGTATATGGGACAATTATTGATGAGATGATATATTGATTTAAAAAAATTTGATGCAAATCGGTTGATTGGTTTAGGCGTTAGACCTCACTATGCATCATATTATAATAATAGATTATTTTTAGAATATTTCTCCTCAGTATTCAATTCGCCACGTATTATAAGAGAATTTGCGGTAGAGATTTGAAAAATAAAGGGTGTTAATGAACATGGTATGCCCAAAATCATTATAACTCGTGTTTTTTAAATTAGAACCTATATGTTTCCTTCTTTCAGACAATTCCTTATACAAAAAATGAGGAAGATCACTTAAGCTGACCCCATAATTTACTTGAAAACTTTGAGAGTTATCGAGAAAAAACTTGACAGAAAAAATTTGACTGAAGGAAAGCCCATAATGCCTTACTGAGTGAAAGTAGTCTGTGACTCCCGAAAGCACAAAAAGAAACTGAAATACATTCTTTTATTTTGACATTTTATAAAGTGTCATAATTGTACTCATAGAAGACTAACTATCCAGCTAATCATCGCTGATCACTTTTTCATTATCCATAATTCAATAAATAAAACAGTGTTTTCATTCAATCTCGCGTTCATAGCCCTGCATCAATCTCGATTTCTCACCCCGAAGGTCAAACATTGGGGTAGAAGTTTATGGTTTGAAATACTGTTTCATGCTGTTTAATAGTACTTTGTTTGAAAACAGTAAGTAATGAGTGAGAATGTAAATGAAATTAATTATCACTACAACTTATCGAAGACAGGTTATCAATACCTCAGTATATGCGAACAACTTGAATGACCGTTTATAAACTTAATAATTAGAATTGATTTCAACTTTTTCTGATTGAATGAAAGCGCATTTAGAACTGCTTGAATGCATATCTGGGATATGTGGTGCAGGATAAACAAATTTGATGAATGTAACTAGTCAGGATTGTTTATTGATGAGAGAGTATACTTAGGTGTGGAGTCATTGAAGAATGAAATGCTTTCGAACTTATTATATTGTTTTATTTTAGTTGCTCGAATGAATATCAATATCTGTAGAAATGTCCGCTAGAGAACGTCGTTATATCAGTTGATCAAACCTTGATATACTCTGCATTTTTCATACATCACATGAAACATTTGTTTATATAAGTTTCATTTCGATTCGGCTCTGCTCAAAGTTTCAAACTGATAAATTACATATGAGGGCTGCCTTTTATATGTCAGGATTAAAGAATGAAAACAAATATTCATAATCGAAAATCGCTTTATTCTTTTTCAAAATATGCATGTCTTTTTCATTTTGCATTCCATAAATCTTGAATACGCTGTTTCGTAAATTTTCAACGATCTAGCTGGCAATAGTTTTCGCGACGCTACTTGCGCTGCTTCTATCAACTCCGGTGGAGTCAGAAAAAACTTGGAATCAAGTATTTTTAACTTTATAGTGTTCAAAATTACTACTAAACAATTACTGAGTTTGCAATTTTTGAATCAAATCACAAAATTAAATTGACAGATATTTGATTACACTGAAGTTTTCCTTTGTACCATCGAAATAAATTATTACACACGTGTTAAACGATATTAAATGGGTCTGGAATAAAACCAAAATCGATGTATACCTTGAGGAGAAATTTTGCTATTTTATTTTCTCTTGAGAAAAGAATGTTTTGATGTGACTCAAGAAACTAACCGTTGATCTGATTAATTCTCTTACATGGGAAACCCCTTTATTAAAGGACATTCAACAAATGTAAAGGAAAAGAAACACCTTCTTAATCTCCATTTATCTCTCTGGAATGTCCTCTGGTAGCTACCTCTTACGCGGTCGCCCAACGAAATTTTAATTGTTTCATTATCATTAATATTTCGTTAACGCATCTCTCCGACCAAGGGACAAATGGACCGATCTGAAAAACATTAAATTTGATACATTTATTCGGGTTTAAGTGGCCTCAGCGTGGGAAAATCGGAACTGTCATCAATTCTTTTTCGTCTCGTACATTCTAAATTCTGGTCGGATTGAAATATCACTGGACGCGCGCAAGATTCAAAATCTCTTCGGGCACGTTTCTTCTTGTATTAAAACCGATTTTAAAAACTGGTTCCACGCTTTATGCATCTCTTCAACAGTCCAACATGAGAATATTAGAAACCTGGACAGAGCCGTATTCGTGAAAGTAACCATGTGATGAAGATAAGATGGTTTGTAATGGGTTATTCATTGAATATGTCCCAGCCGTTACAATAATTTATACGGCAGTTTTTTAAATTTTTGAAATGTAATTGTGTGGTCATAAAGTAAAAGTATTCAAGTCATGAAGGATCGAGTTCAATTAAACATAAAAAACTTTAATCGTAACAATCAAGTAATTGGTGATTCAAGTTGAAGAAAATTTACTACTGTTTCGGGATCCTTATAAAACTGAAAATATTAGATTTCAGCTCTCGGTTTTTTGTCTCCCGACGCGAGCTAAAGTCTAATACTTTTTTCCCTTGTATAATAAATAACTCTTTTTCATTTACTTGCTTTATGTATACCAAGTTTTTCCCTTCGGAACATGATCAAGAATTGCGAAAGTGTCTTGTATTCTGATCACCTCTATTTGAAGGTAAGTCAGACTAAGCGATGCGAAACTCTGGGCCTTAAGATTTCCAATATTTTCTCGAGATTCAAATCCCGTATTGGAAGTTTTGCTTGACAATCTAATTTAAATCAACCGCCCACACTCAAGCATTTCAGCCCCTGTGATGAAACGCGCATTTTGAACTCGAAAGACGTTCACAGGAGACTAGGAGAGCTGATTTCTTTCGGTTTAATACTGAAACCGGAGTATAGCTCAGCTTGACTCCGGTGCCATGACATGACGTTGAATTTTCATCTGCTTCTTCTACTGATTGTGTGATCGTTTTTCTAGAAAGGGACATTAAAGCAATACTTTGGGTTTCATTTAAAGAAAATTCTGATGAGTACCTGATATTTAGTGAACTCTTCTTTGCTGTGGAAGCATTGCTCTACTAAAAGTTCCTTGATGATACCCTTAGATCCAAATTAATTTAAAACAGCAGACAAGGTTTAATTACAGATAATTTACAATTTTGCAGCTCTGTGAGCTGGATAGAATATCATATGTTTAGGCCTAGAGGCGATTTGTACCATTTATCATTCATAGGAGTTGAAAAAAGTGTATACCAATTACTAAATTTATCTTATGCTCTCTAATCTTTTGGGCGGTTTAGTTTACGTAGATGAAAATTTAGGAGAAGCAATATATCAATAAGCTCCATATAATCACAAATTCATGTTAAAGTCTGACGAAAACCTTATGAGGAATCGTACCTATACATGAGAAATAATTTTCAGAATTTAAAAAAAAACGTTTAGCCCAAGGATTCTTATAAAATTCAGTAGACTCCGATTTGCATGTTTCGAATTGATAGGATGGATATTTCAGAAGTTATTGAGGAATCCCAAAGATAGATATAATCCATATGTTCAATTCATGCTCCAAAAAAATGGTCGAGATCTACATCCAGCCTCATATAATTACAAAATCATCTGTAATTGCTTACACATCCAGTATATGGAGAGCTATAAAAAGCTTATCTTCAGTAACTAGCTCGAATGACCTGGCCACCAGCAGGACAGCCAGGAAAGTAATCAGTTATGGTAATATGAATAACACATCTGTGAAAAGTTTCATTCTTTCTATTCAGCATAATCAGCGACAATAGGTGATTATTCATGCAAGGTGAAGCGTTTTCTCGATAAAGAAAGATGATAGTTAGAATGCAAAAATTAATCCAACGTCAGAATGGAATATTTACTCTGAATTAATTCTTCAGACCAGAGTCAAGTTTCATATTGGAAACTTATCCTTTTAAAAGTTATGTATCTTTAGGGAACTAGGAAATATAGACATATAATAGTTTTTTTTGTTTAAAATTTCTTGGGTGTATAGCACTTATTTTACTAATAATGGTATTTGTTAAATTATTATTTTATTTTTCCAACATTTGTTTCGGCGTATCTACGCCTTTTTCAAGGAATATAATACAGTCGACAATTTCCTGTAAATTACACAATAATAAATACACAAATATATCAACAAACAACACAAAGCTTTTACGTACTTCTTCCAAATCGTCCGTCAAAATATTATTTTCATCTATAAATCAAACTTTAAAAGATCTTCAAATATTAAATATTTTCGTCAGCCATGAATAAGATAATGTGACGATGATGCGCTGTCACGATTTTGTTTTTCCAACTTCTTATTCCAATATGTTATTAGATTGAAATAAATTTGGGCAAAGTTTTTGATGTCCGTTTTATCGTTCATAGCTTCTTTTTCTTTTTTTATGTGGATCTATTCTAGTTTTGTTGTTTCTTTCTTTTCTTTCAAATAAAAAGTAAATATTAAATTACAAGCACTCACTGTTGTCTAAGCAATGCAGGTGTGTCCAATATGCAAAGCAATGAAACTCCAACCTGCAACGTTTCGAAGAACTCTGCAATGGCAAAGGTTTTGCAGCAATATAAATTGATTGTTTGGGATGAATGCACGATGGCACATGAAAAATCTTTGGAGGCCTTAGACAGAACCTTAAAAGATCTACGGAGCAATAATAACCGATTTGGTGGTGCAATGATTTTATTAGCAGGAGATTTTCGTCAAACATTGCCAGTGATTCCATGATCAACGCCAGCTGATGAACTCAATGCATGTCTAAAGTCCTCCAATTTGTGGAAACATGTCAAAGTACTTCATTTAAGCAAGAATATGCGTGTCGAGTTGCAAAATGACCAATCTGAAACATATTCTCTAAACAACTCATTGTCATTGGTAATGGCAAATTTCTTATAGACATGTTGACTGGCTGCATTAACTTTCCTCAAAGTTTTTGTCAGTTAACTCGATCAAAAGATGAACTTATTCAGAAGGTGTTTCCAGATGTTTCTCAAAATTACAGAAACCATAATTGGTTGAGCGAACGAGCTATACTGGCTGCAAAAAACATAGATGTAAATGAATTAAATTTCAAAATTCAAGAACAAATTACAGGCGAATTTAGGATATATAAATCAGTTGATTCGGCTACTAATCAAGATGATGTAGTCAACTATCCACCAGGATTTTTAAACTCGCAGGATTTGCCAGGATTGCCACCTCACAATCTTCAATTAAAGGTTGCATCGGTGGTTATAATGTTGCGAAATATCAACCAACCGCGTCTTTGCAACGGTACACGGTTAGCGATAAAAAAAATTACTAAACAATGTGATAGAAGCAACTATACTCAAAGGAAAGTATAAAGGAGAAGATGTTCTCATACCGCGCATCCCAATGATTCCGACTGATGTGCCATTTGAGTTTAAGCGACTACAGTTTCCAGTGCGGCTTGCTTTTGCTATAACTATAAACAAGTCGCAGGGGCAATCATTAAGTGTTTGTGGTATTAATCTAGAAAACCCATGTTTCTGACATGGTCAATTATTTGTTGCCTGTTCCCGTGTTGGAAAACCATCAGATTTGTTTATCTATGCGCCAGGTAATCAAACAAAAAACATCGTATACCGCAAAGCACTACAATGATAATAATAATAAATATGATTCACATGATTAACAATAAAGCGATTACTTGCTTTTAAATCCTTATATATGTTTTATTTAATTATTTTTTTTTTCACAACGCCCTATCACCAGGGTGACGGTTCTGTTCAGGAGAATTTTTTAAAATACGTTGGCACAAAAACTGCCACATTACAAATCTTTTTGACAGGACGAAGTCTGTCGAGTCAGCTAGTAAATTATAAAAATGAAAAATGTATCGTCCAGCCTGTACGTGTGAATACATTTTCGAAAATGCCCGTTTTTATTGCAAACTATTTGGGGTTTTCTGATGCTGAACAATATACAGGGCACAGTTTTAGGCGTTCTTCTGCAACCTTACTCCCAAATTCTGGGGCATATTTGACAGTTTTGAAAAGACATTGTGGATGGCGCTCAAGTTCTGCAGAAGGATATATTGAAGATTCACTACAAAACAAAATAAATATTTCTGAACAAATACTTGGTGGGGTCACAAAAACCGGAGTTCCAGATGCAGAAATGGATATTCCAACAGGGCCTGAGAAGTCCTCAAACACATGTGCTGTAACGACTGAGCGTGTTTCCTTTGGAGGAGGTGCAGGTTTCCAGTTCCATTTTCAAAATCTTAATAATTGAAATTTTTACTTTATTGATAGAAATGACTGGTGATGTAGAATTTTTAATAAATTTTAAGAAACATACTTTAAAATGAGTTTTACGTGCATTGTGTGTTGAAAGAATAATTTCCAGAAAGTGAGTGGTGAACATTTTATTCCATTAGCAAATTAAAAAAAATTAATTCACTCAGTGGATAAACGTCAAGTTACACTGGTCAGTGGCGGCGTAGCATAGGTTGGCACCCAGGGCACCCCGGACTTTCTATCGAGCACCCTCAAAATAAAACGACAAATATTAAACGTGTTCACGTGACTTTATTTTGCTAAAATACTCAATTACATTATCAAAATTTACTTTCCTTTCCTTTTCAATGGACAATATGGATAGACTGGAAAGTCGTGTTTGGCTCATTGTAGATCTTAAGTAAGATTTTATTAACTTTAATTTTGAGAAACTTCTTACACAAGTAGCCACCGAAACACAAATAGTTAAAAAAAATCTTAGACATAGAGCTAGACTTGGAACAGACTCAGAATAGTCCCATTTTACAATAAATTTCAGAAGCTCCAAGGTAGACCATTGGATCGCTTCTTGAAGAGAAATGCTGGCGGCTTCCCAGTGGCGCCTCAGTCGTAAAATCTCCAAAATAATGTCCTCTGCAGAAAATTCATCATAGATTTTTGTAAGATTTGGAACTTTATCACGAAGTTCTTCTTCTGTTGGCGTAAGTAGAGTTTCAGACTGAACAACACCAAATGTTATGAGAATATCAGCTCTAGTTCTTCGTAAAATCTATCAAGACATTCTAACGTAGCCCTATGCAACTCTTCTGGCAATGTTAGTCCAACATCTTGGGACATTTCTCCTGGCATTCGAAATCTCCTCCTTCCTCTTGTTTCAACGATATCCAAGTCCTCACATTTCTCAGTTGCGTAGGAAATAGCTCTTTCCACTATTTGTATACGTTGAGTTTGAAGAAAAATTTTCAGGGCTTTAATTTTTATAACACACTTTCCCAGCGATAGTACAGATGTTTGGATATACTTTTGTGTCTGATTAACTTCTTCTAGGATTTCACACCAAAAAGAGAGGTAGCATAAAAAACTGAAGTCACATAAAGCTGGTAAGAGTGTGGATGCTGCTTCTCTTATATCGACGTTTTCTCTGGGATCACACATCTCTTCGAGTGTTGATACAAGTTTCTCAAAATTATTCTTCAATGACTTAACAGCATCGTGATGAGCACTCCATCTTGTCTCTACTAGTCTTTTGACCGATACGCCTACACTTTTCATTAGAATTTCCCATCTATGTGTGGATGACGAAAAGAACGTGTAAACTCTTTCTACTGTTCCAAAAAATGTTACACTTGAACTAACACTCATGAAAGAGTGCACCCCACATAGATTTAGCGAATGATTAGCACAAGGCATAAACGAAGCTTTAGGATTGTGTTCCTTAATGATAGATTGCACACCACCATGAACTCCTGCCATGGTTGCAGCGTTATCATATCCTTGAGCCCGACATAGATGAATTTCCAAGTTATCACTCTTTAAATGCGTAAGGATATTTTCCGTAAGTTCGATTGCAGTCTTTCCAGCTATAGGGAAGAAACCTAGAAATGATTCCTTCACTTCACCTTGATCGCCTTCAATATGAACATATCTGATTACATAACTCATCTGATCAACATGTGATATGTCTGGTGTACTATCGAAAATAATTCCAAAATATTTAGCTTTCTTTATGTCGTCCAAAATGTTATTCTTCACTTCTCTCCCCAGAGACTGATGAACTCATTTTGAATGTCTTTAGACAAATAAGAATCTATTCGTTTACTTTTTGTACAGGCGATAGCATGTTCAATTCTAATTTTGTGCTCTTTTAGCACTGGATCATATTTTGACAATAGATTAACTAATTCTAAAAAGTTCCCTCTATTGTCTGATGAGATCCCTTCTCTATGTCCTCTTAGAGGAAGATTTTGGCGTGCCAGGAAAAGAATGATATCCAAAAGGCGACTCGAAATGTCACGCCACTTCTTTTTTCTTGGTCTAAGACCATTTGATGCTCATAATCGATAGTTTTTTGCAGCCTCAATCCATTCTCCAAGATTTTCCATTTTTCAAAACAGGAGAGATGGCCCTCAGAATTCTCGTGTTCAGACACTTTAGGATTTAGTTTCCACCATGAATTAAAACCGTTAACGAAACTCTGTTTTGTTTCATGGTGCGTGAATAGTTTGCAGCAAAAACAGTATAAGCTTTTTTTTATTGGAGAGTATACCATCCATATTCTGAGTACTTTTTCTTTTGTCACCGTGTTGTCACCCCTTGATGCTTGGCACCCGGGGCGGACCGCCCCACCGCCCCCTTTACGCCGCCACTGACACTTGTTACCATGGGTTGAATATTGTCGTCTTTAAACGTCCAAATGGGATAAAAATGATTTAATATGAGAGTTTCACTCGAATTGATAAATATGATACAATCGTGGAAAATAAGTGCAAGGAAAAAGAGTTGATTTCTTCCAGAAAGAAGCAAAATCTTTCAGCAGATGGGATTCGGAGATGATCAAACAAACGATGCTCGGAGGTCTATTTATGACTCGAGTGAATGAATTATATCGGTGAACCTGACTGACATTTTAATTATTACTTAATGGCATTACGTTCCCCTCAATTAAGGAGCTGCCAAAGGTCAGATATTCGTTGTTCATTTCACCATCTTTAGCCTTTGCTCCATTAAGTGAATTATCCATTTTTGTTGTTCCTCAAGATTTCAATTTTGTGTTTATAAAGGTTAATTTTCTCGAAATACCTCATCAATCAATGAATTGAACAAGAATGGTTGCTTTAACAATACTTCTGAGACATACTTCGAACTTTTTTTTCTCGTGGGAGAATCTGAGATTGGTATCCTCAAATTTTTTTCGTCCAGTTTTGATGTCGTTGAAAAAGTGAAAACTTCGAAAGAAGTTGTTTAATTTATATTTCGAAAATTACACAAAACATTGTTTAAATATCCTCTAAATCTCGTAAGATAATGGTCAGATATCGCCGAAAATTTGTGAATATAAGCAGATTATGTAGTTCTGAATTTAGATCTCAAGTTCAAAATTGTTATGAAATATGAAAACAAATAGGCACATGCATTGCCTATTTTCCAAATTTCATCTTGATATCTTCAATAATTCCAGAGATATTTACTTGGTTCCACAAATTTGCCATCCCTGTTTATTGCGAGTGCGTAATTTTAGTATTATTACATGATGGTGAGAAACTCCGTTTCGCCACTAGATGGCTTCGTTTTATGTAACATATCGTTTGGTGATCAACATATGAAGAAAACAATATTAATACGAACAAAGCGGATGGTTTCCCAACTCGTGAACACGCAACGTATAACTGCCCATGTGGAAAACAATGATTTTCTAAATTTATCTCACAAACACTAAGCGATTAGCCTTGCAACTTGTTAATTGTCATTGCGAACGCAAGGCGAACTGGAAGTTGCAATCGTTTGAGGTTAAGCGGAAGATCAGTCGGAATCATTGGTATTCGAGGAAAACATACATTTTCACCTGCGTACTTTCCGTTAATAATGGTTGCCTCAATCAAATTCGGCATAAGTCTTTTTGCCGAAAGTCGAGTATTATTGCAAAGTCGGTTGATTCAAATTACGCAATATCATAATAACTGTACCAACTTTGAGTTGCAAGTTATGTGGTGGAAATCAGTGACAGCTCGTCAGGGTAGGCCGACCCAAACGCAACCGAAAAAGAGAAGGTGAAAATAAATATTTTTTTAATCGAAAATTATTTGAAAAATTAATAGCAATATTTAAATCTCAAGAAATTCCCTTAGTATCTTTTCCTCTGCCCTCTATATATCTCCTATTTCCACTCAACACACCGAAGTACACATTACTTCGGTCAAACACAACAAATAATTTTTATTCCAAGTTCCCGCATCTGTCCTTATACGTAATAACGCAGCTCAGCCAGCCGAGCCACAGCTTTCAGTTTATGATTTCATCTTACACATACGTCGCTCGAAGTTCCTATTATGGAACTCTACAATACCTCGACTGTGACACTTGCGAGGTCGGCCGAGAACCCTTGGCCGTCCCTATATGAAACGGCAGGCGGGTGAAATTTATGTTTATGTTTATTGCAAATATCAAATTAAAAATTGTAATTTAATATCCGACATCTTCATATGTTTATCCTAAATTTGAGATAGAAAGAGAAATCATTATGTATTTAAAATTTTGTCACGTATCCTGTAAATAATTGGAAATTTTCACACTCAAATATCAAATGACTATTTTCATAAGTACTTGAATATTATTCCGATTTCAGAGAAAAGTGTATTTGTACTGTATGGAATAAATTGTGATTTTCTGATCATAAAAAATCATTCTTAGTAACTGTAAATAGCAAAACAGCAACCCACGACTTATTCATTTTTCAAAGACTAGGTCGGCAAAGATACCCTTGGGGAGGGGGTATATGAGAATTGCATTGCGTGTGTTTACTTTTTGATTATCAGAGTTGTACTAGATCAGAGTTTGGTTCGTTTTGTAAGTTGTAGGGCTTAGGGTTGGATGTGAGTGATCCAGATGGCAAGTGTAAAAGAGGTAGGATCAAATTGCGGTGATTTCATTAGTTTTTTAGTAGATAACAGGTTTTCCATTATCAGAATAATTCTAATTGACAGCGTTCACAACATGATGAATATGATTTTAATTTTACTAAGTTTTAAGATGAATTATTGGACAGTTATACATTTTAGATATGATTGTTACTGTATTTGTAACATGTAAACTTGAAAAAGGCTCAATGTACGCCGAAATATATGTAGTAAAGTATTAATAAAAAAAAAGATGAAATCCTAATTTCAATCCAGTGCTCTAATCCCAAGAAAATTGCTTCTAAATTATACATATACATATATATGTGCTTGGTCTGGCCGACCCACTCCTGGAGGGCAAGAGCCGTAACTGGTGGAAATCCTGGTAACTCCAAAGAGTTTAAAAACTCCGTTGGATAATTTACTACATCATCGGGATTTGTTATGGAATCAACGGATTTGTATGTCACCAAACCGCCAGCAATTTTTGATTGAATGGTGAAATTCAGTGCGTGTACATCATTATTCTTTGCGGCAAGAATTGCCCGTTGATTTAACCAAGCATAATTCTGATAATTCTCACTTAATGTTTGGGAAAACATTTTCAATAAGAGGTAATTGAGAGTCTACAAATCATCAAAAGTAGTTGATAAGAGTAATTAATCCAGATGTCGCATCAACTGGGACTTTTCCATTTCCAACAGCTAACAATTGTTTGGAAAATTGTGCAGCACTTTGATCATTTTGAAGTTGAACTCTCATATTAGTGGTTAGCGATAATATTTTTACGTTATTCCATAAAGGTGATGCCTTCAGGTAAGCATTCAATTCATCTGCAGGCGTTCCATGGGGAATTACTGGCAATGTCTGCCTGAAATCGCCTGCCAACAATATCATCAAGCCGCCAAAGATGTTGTTATTTCGCCGAAGATCCTTCAGTGTGAAGTTAAGTGCTTCAAGTGATTTCTTATGTGCCACTGTGTACTCATCCCTAACCATGAGCTTGCATCAACAATTTTCCCATTGCAATGGATCTGGAAATATTGCATGTTGTGTTTAAATTGAGTCAAGCGCAGAGTGTGCAGTACGATCGCCTTCTAAAAGAGTCGATGTAGTCGCATATAACAATGTATCACCCACCAGCGCCATCTTAAAATATTAGTTTGTAGTACATGCTATGTATCAGAGATAGAGCTGTATGTGAAAAATGATTTTCCGCTTTTCTGCTGAATTTTTCCTGAATTTTCTTAGCTATTAACCTCACGGAGCTCGAGACCTTTCCAACGAATGCAAAACTGTAGAAATCGGTTCGTGCGTTCTGGAGTTATAGCGTCAGGAAGGAAAAACCGATTTATTTTTATATAGTAGATTTCTACGGTCAGAATTGAAAATTTGCGTTGGCTAGAAATGATACCACTTTTCTCATTGAAACAAATGCATAAAAATAATAATGTTCTCATCATATAATCGTTTTGAAATACGTCGCATGGTTACAAAACCATTAAATCCAACAGTCGTCAATTAGTACTCGTATACTGCAGATGGTACCATAATAAATTTTTGTTGCTAACCTAAATTAATTACTTTCTCTACTGATTCGAACGTACGGTATAAACAGGGATCTGCAACCTGCATTATGTATATTTATTGCTGTTGCAGCAAACGGAATTTGTTGTGAAAGTAGGTTCAAATCATTCTGGTAATAATATGCGAATACAGATTGAAATTATGAATGAAAAGGTCGGACATGTTCTCCTTATTAGTCGTTGTTACGTAACCCATTCAAGCTGAAAAGCTCCATTCATACATAAGAGATTGAAGTCATGTGAGCTCTCTAGGACAAACTCATGAATTCAATAAATATTCATAATTGAATTAATATTCATCTTGCGGAGTATATCAACAAAACTTTAAGATTGTTATAGAAAATATACATAACCAAATTCATTCGTCATTTACGAGAGTTAATAATAATAGTAATAATACACTGATCAACAATTGATAGGGATCACTTACTTTTTCTAAATTTATTTCTGAAATAGTCGCTCCAAGATTATAAATTTAGTCAGATATCAGAGTATTTTCAGTTGATAATATGGTTCACTTGAGAAAAGAATGAAAAAATGGAAAGTTGGAGAGAAAAAAAGACTTTATTAGGAACACTCAAAATTCTGTGTTTGAATAACATAAAAATTTTATGATGAAACCACAAGATGGCTGAAGTTTCGGTTAAGCTAGTACCTAGTTGGTCCCCCACGAGCTCGTCTCAAGCATTCTACCCTACGAGTCATACTTTCAATCAAACGATTTATAAACTTTTGGGGCAAATTCGTCCAAATATCCCGTAAGGCGTTAGAAAGGTCCTCCAGGTTATTGATCGGTTGTTCTAAGGTTGACAATTGTCTAGACATCTCAGACCAGACATGTTCGATGCTGGCCAGTCCATCCTATCAATAGCATGAGTTTCTAGCGCTTCATTAACCAAACGACTACGGTGTGGACGGGCATTATCGTCAATTAAAATGAAATTCTCGCCCAAAGCAGCCGCAAACGGAACAATTATGGGTTCAATAATCATATCGTGATATCTCTGGCTGGTCATTGTGGCGTTCTGCAGAACAACCAGCTCTGTGCGTTGGTTCAAACAAATGCCTCCCATACACATATAGAACCTCCGCCAAAAGCTGTTGTGGGTACCATAAACTGTCCTGCATACCTTCGACCTCTTTCCCTCCAAGCAAGAATACGTCCATCGGAGTTGACGAAACGAAATCTAGACTCATCCGTAAATAAACATCTACTCCAATGATGAACCGGTGTTCCCTATTCAAACGGGGATGTTGTACCCTCCTACGTGCTCTCAAACCACGAACATGTAGTCGTCGTCTTAGAGTCGAAATTAGAACTCCTGTTGCAACTCTCAGTGATCTATTGAGCCGCGACGTGGGGTAAGTGGGATTTCTTCTAGCATTGAGGATCAAAAGACGATCTTGGACAGCTGTTGTACTGCGCTGCCGACCTCCCCCATGAACATAAGCTACTGAGTCGTTTTAGATGAACCTATTCCAAGCCCGACTCACGACACTTTGCGAAACATTCAACCGCCGGGACAAACCTTCCTGTATCCAACGTATGATTTGGTCCAGTTGCACAGGAGCCAAACGTCTTCACGGCTTGACTGATAAGCTGATATTGTTCTCATTTCTTCAATAATTGTAACCTTATGTGTTTGAACGAGAGAAAAAAACAAATTTAATAACAAATACCACATTGCTTTTCACTCCACCTGTAACAGCCTACAGATAATAATCGATTTTGTGAACAAGAGCCGATGAAGTGAGGAAACATTTGATATAATCAACTCAAAACATCTTAATTTTTCCTTAGAGAACATATAATGAACAGATGTTCACGAGATAACTTGAAAAAAATACAAATGAAGAGAAGTTCATAAGTGATCCCTAGCAATTGTTGATCAGTGTATTTATTTAGCAACTTGCTATTTTACAAAATTAAAATTCTTTGACAATTAATGTGAAAAATAAAAACGAAAGCATATCAAAAGTACTTGAGTTATAAATGAAAATATATTTTTCTCAATCCAGATTTGAACTATTTTACCATCTTACCCCCATCACACCAATTGATTTTGTCAAGTATTGAAATGGCCAATAAATAAATGATCTCCCTGCCTCAAATTATAGTTTAACATATCTCCCCTCCTAGTGAGGAAATCCGTAAAATATTTCGGTGCCAGACCGTTTAAAATCTTGAAAATTAACACCAAATTTGTTTCCTTTATCATTTAACTGACATTCAAAAATTTCAATTCTTTCAACATATCATTAATTCAAGAGTATTTGTTACAGTCCAACAGAATTCTCATCATTACAAAAGATTAACAAGGACATGCAACATATGAACTAAGGATAAATTATTGTATTGTATACGATTTTTCTGGACCAATAGGACAGTTTTTTCGATATTCTTTGATGTATTCAATTTTTTTCCAGCTTCTTACATATATACCCTACGTGTTCTTGTAATTTCAATTGAGATACCATTTATATTTCGGGATTGGATAATCCTAGTGTTGCAATCTGCCAACTGACAGCTCTATCGTAAATCTTGACATTTTTGAGGTTATACGTAGACAGAACGTTTTGACATACGAGCGCTATTTGTGTTGTTTACAGTAACTTAAAAGTTTCATCTCGCCCAGAAAATGGAATTAAATCGTGAATATTTATTTTTTATAACTTTCGACATGGATTAACTCAACAACAGTGCATAGATGAACTTAATTCAACTTTTGGCGATTAAGCTCCATCAAGGACCAGTGTGTATCGATGGTATGGTGGGTTCAACCGAGGTCGTAGTTCACTACAAGATGAATTTCGTGAATTCGTCCAAAATCAGTTGTTGTTTCGAAAACCATTGATGCTGTGCGCAAACTGATATTGTCAGTTCGTCATGTGACCTATCATGAGATTGAGACTACCTTAGGCATTGGTGGATCCCACACAATTTGTCAATCGCTCAAAAAAAGGTCGAGTCGATTGGTCGAAAGAAATGCTCCCAAAATACGATCGTGGGGATTCGAAGCACGTTAATGACATCGTGACAGGGGATGAATCGGGGATTTAAGCGTATTAGCCCGAGTGTAAATAGCAGTCTACTGTATTCAAGATTAGCCAAATCCAACAAAAGCTGTTTTTTTCGGAAAAACTGGACCTGCCTCAATCGTACCACTAGAACAACGCGAAACAGTCAAGTCTGCGTGGTACACAACCATTTGTTTGCTAGTTGTCTTCCAAGAAATCAGGAAAACCAACCGCCGAAGACGGCTTCACCGTGTTGTCTTCAAACATCGGAGAAAACAATCAGGAGCACTCAAACATCATATAGTCCTGACTTGGAAGACGGATCACCCTTCACACATAACAATAAAATGACTAGTCAACCATTTTCGACAACTGAAAAAGCGGTTGATGCGTTCAGAATGCATGTTTTGGAGATACCTGAGTTGAAAAAATGCTTCTACAATTGGTTCAAATGCATGCAAAAGTGTATAGATCTTGATGGGGGAAATATTTTGAAAAACAATAAAGCGATATTCAATTATTAATATTTGTTTTTTTTTCTATTCCCGAAGCATAAAAGCCAACCCTCGTATTATAAAGAAACTGCGCGTATTTCATCGATGGATTTTTGTTTTTTGAATAAGATATAAAACATCACTTCTTCAATTCTGCCCCTAAAACGCCGACACTGGATATTCTTAATCATATGTTCTGTGCCAGCGAATTGCAAAGTTTAATTTTAGTATTATTTGGTACATTGAGTAGACGGTTATGTATTGCAAAATTTTCCTTTGGGAAAGACTTCTCGTTCCTTAACAGGTTTCAAACCTTTGTGAAAGGCACTTTTTTCTGCTTCGAAGAAAACTGATTAAAAGTGATGTCTTAGATCAAGGAATCCCTCCTTTCTTGTATTGTAAGATTGAATGAATTGAGGTGCTCTGTTCAAACAACTCAGCTAGAACTGATCCTCGTAGAAGACCGTTTTTCAATGTTTTGAAATTGCTACTTTTATTGTCAACAAAAACACGAAACCTTCTATCAGATAACATATTTTCTAATAATATTAAAATTTTCTCACACTTCAGATGGTTATAGAGTTTGAAAATTAATCGATCTTTCCACACAGTGTCATATACCGAAGATAAATCAATGAAAGCAGCTCCTGTTTTCAACCTATTATTGAAGCCTGATTCTATGAAACTTGTAAGGCTGAGAACCTGATCTAAACAAATTCAGTTTTTCCTAAAACCTCCTTGGAAATTTTGTAGAACATTTTGTATAGAAGATTCAATTCTAAAAGGATTGACCTTTCTAATATCTTGAAAGGAACAGCCAATAAACTGATTGGTCGATAACTATTAGGATCACACAATTTTTTTCTCGTTTCATAATACCTATTACTTTAGCCTCACGGAATTCGAAAGGAGAGCTCCTTGAATTAAAAATATTGAAGGATAGAAAGACAATAACCAAGACAAAGCCTCTTTTCCTAAATGTTTAATGAATTCAGGATAAATTCCGTTAAATGTCCAATCGAGACCAGTAGAACATCAACCTTTCTCTAGCTTCCAACAAAGATATATCCTGCAAACCCTTTAATATAAAAAATTCTTGAAGGAACGATAGTTTATAATTGAATTTATTCAAATTCCTTGATGCAAAATTGACTGTCACGAAAGAATTTTTTATCAATTTGCCGCAAGAAAATAAAATCACTCTGAGATTAGTATGTAGACAATAAACAAATTTATCCCACCCGATGAAAGAAAACTGACTATCGTTTTTTCTCGAATCTAGTTAACCGGGTCATAAAATCAGATCTACCTGTCAGATAAAAACTATTTGATCAGTCTCCGTGATCAGTGTATTCACGCTCGTATAAAAACCCAACTAATGAATTATATATTCCCCATTTAATTTTATAGTGTGAATAAATAAGAAATCCGGTTGAGGCTCAAGAATTCTGGTGATCCCCTTACAGATTTAATCTAGATGTATAATTACTGAAACCTTATTTAACACCCAATTTGGGAAACATTGAAGATTGGGCCCCTTAAGAACGGTGCGAAGAGGAGAGCTTATTCTGAATATATATATGAGTATTCGATCAATGACGATCATTAAGGTGTCTAAGTAGATATTCGTGGAATAATTCTGAATGTTACGTGATTGAAATATCAAAATCATAAGAATTTTACATGAAAGATTTGGTAGAGCATAATAGAGATTCATAAATAATCTAATTACATACCCAATAGTACGTATTCATGCATTTTAAGAATCGTATTGAAATTTGGAAGATCTAAGTTCGCATCGTTGTTAGTAGTCCTCTGATTCTATATTGAATCAGTAACGAACAAGTTTATAACCTACGCCTCGATCTATTCAATTTTCAATTTTGAAAAAGGTTTGAATGTAGAAAGTGAGTATAATACATTCGAATTTGAAACGGGAGAAGTATTTACGTTCTGTTCGCCATTATAAAAAAATTTTTCAAGTATATCTTGGTTCTCATTGATCCTTAGAGGAAGTAAAATTTTTACATAATTCAATATAAAAATTCTCAATGATTAAAATAATTCCGGAGAAGAAAAGCAATGGCAACATGGAATTATTTCAATTCAGTGATTTTTTCCGGCCAGGGCCGAATCCAGGAAAAAATCAATGTTCTAATTCCTTTCCAAATCAAAAAACCATTCATCATCAAATATTTTGGAAAAGGTGCATTTTACGAAGATTAATGTGGAATAATATATTCTTCAAAAATAAACCACTATACCGAAAATGTAAGAATATATTAAGTAACTGCCTATTATATAGGAAGTTACGGTAGTTTTTCAACTTTACGAATACCTTACAGTATAGAGCAGATGTGTTTGATCTGAATTGTTTCTCCTTTTTATTGAATCTCCAACAAAATTTGAATTCAATGGGATTATTCGTTAAAAAAATATAAGCCAAAAAGATTTTTTATGAAATTTCAAAGGGAGATGAATATTTCAAGAAATTGTGAAAAACAGTTTTTATGGTTTAAAGTTATTGTGGTTAAAATACCCTGTATACCGCCCTAAATAAGTATTTATTCATTCTGTTAAGAAGATTTACTTATTTTTGAATGTACAATTATTACCAGAAACTTATTTCACTCACCTGTATATATTTACAAGGAGAATCAGAACCGAATAACAGTTGATTTAATGTTCTTTCCTTTCTAAACGGACATTGAACTAGCACCACCTACCTATGTACCAAAAAGGATAGTCCTGAAAATTGTTTTTCACAATCTCCAGGTTGAAAGAACCTATAACCACCTTTGCAAAATTTTTGAACCGGTAGTGTAAAACAAGTTTTTCCAAATTTGGGATCGATCCATTTTTGGAGGATGAAAAAAATTAACCATAAAATATTGGTCCACATCAGAAGGAATGCTTTACCTGAGTAAAATTTTATATTTAAAGGAAGACTAATAATGGACTTCATAAAAGAATTTGTGAGGGTGAAGATTATGGGTCAGATCGATTGAGTTGATTTGGGCTCTTTGATATTCAGGAATTACATAGACATAGGAGAGTTACAGCTTGAAATATTATTACAATTCAAAATCATCATTCATTTGGAATTGAAAAATAAAACTAGACATCAATTCCCTTCAATATATACTGTTAAAATTAAGTGAGGTTCCCGAAATTCCAAGATTTAATGGAAGTGAAATGCCTATACAATGTCTTTCACATTGAAACTGAATTATTTACAACAACAATCTCGCAAATAATTAGATTCACATATTATCTGTCTTGGATATTTAATTGTAAAAAATTCTGATGTTTTCCACGAACGTCATATTTGTCATCACCTTGATGCATCGTGTTTATCTGATCAAAATTACATTATTTCAATTTTTCTTCGATATCCATCTATAACTTCAGTAAGGAGTTCTGCTGCTCATGTTTCTTCAAATTTCATTTCTATCTTTGCCTTTTTTTACTGCTCTGATGAAGGCCAAAGGTGAGAAACAGGTGATAAAGGTATTGATCTGTTGATGGGCATCAGGCAACATTCATTCTCAGGCCGAATGTTTACCTCCTGGCGTTATGATCTATATAACGCACTTGGTGCATAAATATTATGTAATGAAATAAAAATTTCGATTATGTTATAGACCTAAGATTTTCGAAACCTAGAGAAATCCATTCGATTCAGCATATTTGGAAATTACTGCTTTAATTTAAAGTCCTGTTGAAGTCATTAATTGTTTTATGATTATTTGGGCTATTACCATAATCTATTGTGGATGTAATGTTTTCCGACGTTTCGATAGACATCTTCTATCTTTATCAAGGAGAAAACACAATAGAAGATGGTAATAGCTCAAATAATCATTCAACACGAGCTCCATCATCAACAATATCTCGTCATCAACTAGAAATTCGGTATGGGCCCGAATTGTTTCAAGAAGTTAGAAGTTATGAAAGAACCTGAATAAAATTGGCCAAGGAATGCAACCATCTGACATTCATCCATCTTGCAAGAGATCGAAACCTATTTCCTAAAGGTCTCAGAGTGAAACTTCCTGTCAAAAGTTATAGAGCAGATAGGATTTCAAAACGGACAAGTCAAGCCCTTATGAGAGAAAGACTGAATCAACATCGATTCAACAAAGCCAAATTACTTACAACATGGGAGAACCTTAGATATACTACCTTGATCAAAAAGTTCCCGGAATCACTATCATGTGACGCTCTCAGTCGCTCGATTTTGTTATCTTATGTTTTTTTAGGTTGCTACATTCCTCCGTGACATTGTATACAATTTTCAGGTTCACAGCTTGACATTTGTAAAAAAGTGACGCCGTCTCGAATACATCTGTGATTCTGCGGGTACTCGATTTTGTATAGTTTTGAAAATGGAATTAAATTTGCAACAACGGATTTGCATTAAATTTTGCGTGAAAAACGGTTTCAACGGTGCGACGACATTGAAAATGTTACAAAGAGTTTCGGCAAAGATACTTTAAAGAAAACTGTGGTTTATCAGTGGCACGAACGTTTCAAAAGTGGCCGTGAGTCCGTGAACGATGATGAGCGCAGTGGCAGACCATCGACATCGAAAACTGACGAAAACATTAAAAAAATCAAAGAATGGATGACCGTAGACCGTAAATTGACAATTAGAGAGATGGCAGAGGAGTTGGACATTGCTTTTGGATCAGTTCAAGATATTTTGGTTAATGATTTGGGCCTCAGACGTGTCGCTGCAAAGCTGGTGCCGAAAGAGCTGAATTTCATGCAGAAACGGGACCGCGTTGACGTCGCAAAGATATGATTTCCAAGGCCGAATCCGGACCCAATCTTCATCAAACGGATCATTACTGGAGACGAGACATGGATTTATGAATATGATACGCAATCTAGACATCAAGCGAGTGAATGGCGTGCACCGAATGAGCCGCGACTGAAAAAACCACGTTGTTTTCAGTCGAAAAAAAAGGCGATGCTCACAGTTTTCATGGATTACAAAGGAATTGTGTATCATGAATTCCTCCCACAAGGGCAGACCGTCAACAAGGAGTATTATTTAGGCGTTCTGAGGCGTTTGCGTGAAGCAGTTCGTCAAAAAAGACCGGATTTGTGGGCAAACAACTCGTGGATCTTGCACCATGATAACGCGCCGTCACACAATGCCATCGTTATCCGTGAACATTTGGCTAAAAACGAAACAAATACTATTCAACAACCTCCAAATTCACCTGATCTGGCTCCCTGCGATTATTTCCTATTCGGTCGACTCAAGAAACCGCTCCGTGGAACGCGTTTCAGCACCCAAGATGAGATCATGGAAAAATCGAAGCTGGCATAAGTGCATTGCAGTCGATGGGAGTACTTTGAAGGGGACAACATCGATTTTCATGTATAATCTTGTATTTTCATTTTTGAATAAATTCCGGGAACTTTTTGATCAAGGTAGTAGCATTCAATCAAAAACTTATGCTGAAGATTATGAAAATATTCTGGGAGCTATTAAACATAGCTATGAAAGAATATATGAACAACAAAACAAGTCCAAAAAGGAAAATGGAGAAACTTATGAAGGAGTCAAGAAAATATGAACCCTTAGATCATTCAAAACCGTGATCAATTTATCTAATAAGAACTTAAGTGAAGATCAGATATCTCTCTCTCAAGGGTCTCAAGTTCTCTATAGCCCCTAAGACGATACCAAAAATTGAAATCATGTTGGCGGCAGAAGAAACTGCACAGAAAATTCGAGAACCTGAAAAAGCCGAAGAGTACAGATGGAAAATCAGAACCTTGTTAGACAAAAATAACAAAACACCTCTACCCAATATAAATAAAGCTGAACAGAGGGCATTAAAAGATCTTAAATCGGATAGTTCCATAAAGATACTTCCAGCAAACAAAGGAAACGCCACTGTAATTCTAGATGTTGGCTCTTATAATCAAAAAATCAATGAATTATTAGAAGCAGGAAAATATAAAAGACTAAAAAAGGACCCTACCATCACAGTTGAAAACAAGATTTACAAAATGCTTTATAAATATCGAAATGAATTTCCAGATCAATTCATTAGATCAAGACTTACACCTCACTTCAGTAAACCACCACATTTATATGGTCTACCAAAAATACACAAAGCAAATATTCCTCTAAGTCCAATTGTGAGTTCAAGAAATTCAGCATGCCACCAATTGGCTAAATTTCTGCTGAAAATTATATCGCCATTAAAAAGTACCTAATTCAACATCGATGATAAGAAACACGAAACACTTCATAGAAATAATGAAACATCAAGAAATCATGGAAGAAGACGTTATGGTCAGCTTCGACATCACCAGTTTATTCACTAATATTCCGACAGATAAAACACTTATCATAGTTAGGAAAAAGCTTGAAGAAGATCAAACTCTTAGTGAAAGAACTACACTAAGCGTCAATGCAATTATGGAAATGCTTTCTCTTTATATTGAAACAACATATTTCCAATTCGAAGACATCTTTTATCAACAAGAATTCGGAATGGCTATGGGTTCACCACTATCACCAATTTTAGCTGATTTATATATGGAAATTTTCGAACAGAAGGCATTAGAAAAATATGTACTTAAACCCAAACTGTGGAAAAGATATGTAGATGATACTTTCATTATTTGGCAACATGGAAGAGACACTATAGATGGATTCCTTCAATATCTAAACAATCAAGAGGAATCAATAAACAAAATGGAATCCCAAGAACCACTGTGTATAAAAAGCCAACGAACACAGGACAATATCTACATTTTGAGTCAAACCACCAACTAAACACTAAATTGGGAGTAGCAAAATGTTTATTTGATAGAGCAATAAATATTTGTTGCACTGAAGAAGACCAAAATGAAGAAATAAATAACATCTCGAAGACTCTTAGAAGCAATGGCTACCCCAAAAAGATATTAGAAAAAGCTAAACGAACAAGAGAAAGTCAACCTGAACCAACAGATATAAAATAGACTTTTTGAAAATTGATAATTTTCAAAAGGTTTTTTACTTTTCCTCCTTGATAAAGATAGAAGATGTCTATCGAAACGTCGGAAAACATTACATCCACAATAGATGATGGTAATAGCCCAAATAATCATTCAACACGAGCTCCATCATCAACAATATCTCGTCATCAATCATTAATTGTTATTTAATCAACTAGTTTATTAATGATAGCGATTAATGGTCGAGATATTTTAACACGTGAGCGGAGCGATATGAAAAATTTAAAACATTAATTTAATTGAGTTTTATATTTACCTTTGACATCAAGAAAATACTGTCTGGAGCATTTGCTATACACTCTTTTACATGATCTTTCTCGAGAGCTTTCGAATTCTCAGGAATATAATCCACTTTTTGTCCCTTAATGAACATCACCACTTTGTGATATCTGCTCATATCAATATTCCTTTAACGTTCAATGTTGCTTTCAGCATTGAATATTTTGGCCACAAACTTGCTAACGGCCAGTTTCTGAAAGGATGATCAAATCTCATGTCAACTAACACAACGATCATCTTGACAGAGATGTCAAATCAATTTGAGTTTCCGAAAGGATGTTCAGTGCATATTTAACTAATCTATGATCATTTTCAGTTGACATGAGGCGACCCTGTTGCCAGAATGTCCAACCACAGATTCTCCGATAAAAACTAATATTCTGTGATTAAAGAGGTTAAGATATCAGTTTTTTGTGGTTAAGATTTTAAAATTATCCGATAACTGATGTTTAAATTTTAACACCCTTATAATTTTCCTCAAGTGACCATAAAAAATACCTGGTTAAACTTGCTTACAACTGTTTCTTACGATAGATTGCATTTATGAATCGTTTAGCGGCTTAACTGTACCTGTGTATTAAGTCGTATCTGGTGTATTAAAATACAGATGCTGTTTTTCAACTGAAAAATTTATCATCAATAGGTCAATAAAATGAAAAATATCGTTTTATTTGAAGTATTCAAAATAATTGAGCTAACAACCTTGTTCATACATCATCCAATTTTATTATTTTATCACAGTACACAGAAGTAAAAACAATGAAATGAAATTTGGTGTAATTGGATTTATAGAATGTTTTCAGTCTATAAATAAGAGTAGATTAGAATATAAATTTATTTGAGCTATTGTAACAACTATTCCTCAACGCACTACTTTTACTTCATAGGATTTTTGTGACGGATTGTATGACCTTTGATATGAGTCTTCTTCCACAATTATTATTGAACATTGAAATGTGTTGATACTAACAAAGATCTGACTGATATATTTTCATCATTTGTAGAAGTATTTGGGGATCATCTGGGAAGTTCTCTCCGATATCAAAGTCTGCTACGTCTTCATTATGAACTAATGCCAAATTGTGCAGAACACAACATGCCACTATGATATTCATGGTTGTCTCCATTTTCAGCCTAATTCCCATAGACAAACAAGGAAAACGTCTCTTCAAGACACCAAATGTTCTTTCAACAGTATTCCTCGTTTTGATCTGTGCTCTGTTGTACGCTTGCTCACCGGGAGTTGATGGCCTCAGAAATGGAGGGGAAATGAAGGGTAGCCACTGTCCTCCAATAAATAATCCCTGCGGGATCACAAATCACCTGAACATTAAGAGAAAAGTATCCCTTTCTATTTCTGAAAAGCTCACCTTGTGGACCTCCAGGTGACTGTATTTTTATATGTGTGCAGTCTACACATCCAATCACGTTCGGAAATGAACTTATAGAATAAAATTCTGATTTGATTCTATTCCGTTCATCCTCTGTTCTTGGCATAGATATGAACTGGGGTTGAAGTTCAGCAATGACTCTAGATACTGTTTTAATTATTCTACATGCTGTAGTTTTATGGACCCTTATATGGTCAGCTACTGTTATTTGGAATGCTCCTGTTGCAAAATAGCTTATTGTTAGAAGTACTTGTTCCAAGGCAGTAACTGATTTGTTCCTTGATTTTAAGGGCTTTATTTTGTCCTCTATCATATTCAGAAGTAATGTTATAATATCCTTGGACAGTCTATACCTATTTTTGAATTCCACATCATTGTAGAAATCAAAAGAGTTCATTCTTCCCCTAAGAGTTCGTGGCCTTGGGTTCTCATCTTCGCTAGAATTAGTAGACATGCTTATACCCAAGCTGATATCCATAATTATTATCTACAATAAAAAAATAAATTAATTATTAACGAAAACATATTACATCGCAAAATTGGAAAAAAATAAATGTCTTTTTTTCATAAAAAAATTATATATTAAACACTATTAAATTATTTTCATACATACCGATATAATTAAGATTTCTTTGGAAAATATATAGATTTCATTCATAAACAAGATTTCTTTCAAGTTAATTCGCCAACCAACACCGATTAGTTGACAAGTTCTTTGACACTAGTTTGACCACTGATTTAGCCTTAATTTGCGTTTCGGAAACTCAAAATAACGATTGACATACAATTTACCAGAAATATTTGACCACTGTGTCAACTGACAGCGTGGTCAAATTAACCTAGTTGACTATCCTTTCAGCAACTCAAATGGCAGTTGACCATAGATTTAACAGCTGATTAGTTGATTTCTATGATGATCATCGTTTCAGAAACCGGCCGTTAGAGTCACGGGCCTCATACATAAAAATGAAATATCAGTCGAGTTGTTCGGTTGCCCATTACAATCATGCATTAAAATAGAAAGAAATCGTGCATTAAAATGGGTCATTAATGCATGGTTTTGTGAACGTTAAACAGAGTTTTTATTGGGAGGTAGACGGAAAAGTAACTTAATCTCAACTCATCTCCATTTCAAGTCCACAAAAAGTATATTTCATACCGAGATCCTCCAAGATCAGCAACAACAACCTCTAATTGGTCAAGATTTGTAACACGGTAGCAACAATCAGTCACAAGCAGCCACGAAGTGAGTTTAGGAGTGACAACCTACCACCTTGCACCCGTCCAACACGATTCTATGCTCGAATACAACATTCGCGATCTGCATCCAGCTGAAAAAATGTATTATAAATGCAGATGTATGTAGAGTGAAGAGTAAGAACACGCTACGTGTGTGGCTGTTGTGTGAGAGTTTAGGCCCGAGGGCAAAGACTCCTCGATGTCGCCAAGCCTGGCCGGGGCCATAGAAGAAGAGGCCCATACGCGATGGATTGTTGTGGCACGTCGAACACCTCAGGCCAACGTCTGTCGCATTATGCACGTTGGTCTTCGGACGATTAGGAACTGGTTATCGGCTATGAGAGCCTGCCACTCCTCCAACTTACAGTGACGTATTCAGAAGGTCCTGAGGGAGACTTGGAATTAATGATTATCTATAAATCCAGATGTTCGAAGTTCTGCCATTAACGATCTGTTCAGCGTGCCGTAATTGAAGTCCGTGGATGATTGCAGCGACGCTAAATTAAGTTTTATTTTCTGATTATGCTCGCCTTTTCGTATAATGGAAGCTTTGGGCATTGTATCTATCAGGATCACAAATAAGTTTACCCAGTTTGAATAAAGCACCCCTGTAAGATATCAAATTTAAACAATAATAGCGCTGATTTCAATTCAAACTTTCGAATTATTTGACAGCCAAAATCTCGAATCTATGACAACAATCTATTATTCTTTGATCTTGGAGAAATTGAAAAAGGAGCAGAGAAATGAAAAGACTACTAGAAGGAGGCTGTGGTAATTATACGATGCTGAATATTTCTGTGTTTATCGACAATTGAAACCATAGAAATCTTGAGAAGAAAATAGATTTTTGACCATCTTCTATCACTTATATTTATACAAACCATACGATGTTGCCCATATTTGAAATCAGAAAAAAAAGAATACGTGTATTCATACGCGATTAAAGTAAAACTTTTTTGGCATTGTACGAGATGGCAATTAAGTTAAAACTCATATAAAATATGAGCCGTTTTTATATAGAATAAGTTATTTTTTATAGGGATAATAGTATATTATATACCGCGGGACTGAAGTAGTACATTTAATCCTGAAGGTAAAGTTTATGGCCCGACCGCAGGGTACATTTAATCCTGAAGGATTAAATGTACTTCAGTCGCAAGGTATATATGATACTTTTCGTACTTCCGGTATGATTTTATTAATTATTTCAATAATTTCAATCAGTTTTTTTTCTCTTCAACTCATTTAATAAACTGTCTTTAAAATAAGTTATCTACCATAGTAACATTGCGTTGTGACAATTATAATTTAGAAACATTGTCATTACTAGTCTCATTGTAAAGAAACATTGTTATTGATAATTATTGGTATCATGAGTGAAGCAGGTGTATCTGATATTGATAAAAGAGCAGCCGAAGTAGGTGAAGAATTGCTACCACCGAAATCTAGAAAATTATACGAGCAGCAGTACGGTGCTTTTAAAATTGGTGCCGTTTAAAAAATGTGAGACAACCTACTGAAAATGCGCTGTTAGTCTACTTCAATGATAAATCAAAAGCGGTTTGTGCCTCAACTCTCTGGGCACATTACTCAATGCTGAAATCGATTATTAACATTAGAGAAGATATTGATATAAGTAAATTTCCAAAATTATTAGCTTTTTTGAAGAGAAGAAATGAGGGATTTAAACCAAAGAAGTCAAGAATTCTCACGTCTGAGCAGGTAGATCAGTTCTTACGGGATGCTCCGGATGATAAATATTTAATGCTTAAGGTAAATTTGGAAATGTGTTTATATTCAGAAATTTTAAGAAATCAATTTTTTTTGTAGGTTGCACTTATTTTGGGCGTTGCGGGAGCTTGTCGTTGAAAAGAGTTGGTTGATTTAGAAATCGACGATGTGAGAGATTTGGGCGATTCCATCCTAATTGCGATTAGAAACACCAAAAATAAAATTAACCGAAATTTTGTGATCAAAAATTCAGAAAACAGTGCCATCAGTTTTGTGGCGATATTTCGAAAATATGTGGCATTGCGAAAGACAGGGACACCTCATTCAAAATTTTTTGTTCAATACATCAACAAAGAATGTACTACGCGAGTAGTAGGAAAAAACATGTTTGGTACATTTCCACGGCGAATGGCAGCTTTCTTGAAATTAGAAAATGCGACGTCTTATACGGGACATTGTTTTAGACGCACATCTGCGTCTTTGTTAGCTGATTCGGGAGCAACAATAGACGTGCTGAAGAGACATGGAGGATGGAAATCCTCCAACGTGGCCGAGGGATATATTGAATCGTCTATTAAAAATAAACAAAAAATTTCAGATAAAATATTTGGTCAAGTCGCCGATTCGTCCACTATAGTTATGCCACAGTCCTCATTCTCGCTTCCTGTTTCCGCAGGATCTTCGAAACAAACACCAGTTCAATATGATAAGGACCTATCTGTTACTCGTCAGTTACCTGCTGCATTAACCCAGGAAAGACTGGTCAATATGACGAACTGTCACAATATTAATTTGAATATTAACGTTAATTACCATTCTAATTAATTGCATTTTTCAATAAAATATGCCTTAAATTCGTTTGTTTGTGATTTAATGGTTCCGGGAGTTTCGTCAATATTTAATCCCGGAGGGATTAAATGTGACACTTTAGTACCTGTCACAAGGGAGTGAAGTTGTCACTTTAGGCCCGGAAGTACGAAAATGTTTTTTATTGTTGATAAGTATTGTATATATTATAGCATAAGTTTTTTCATGTAAAATGACTGTTTTTCTACTATTTTTCTTTAATTTTTTGTTGCTTATTAATTCATTTCTTATAAATGCTGAAAGCTCATTAGATTCATTCATTTCACATGAATTTCATTTATTTTTCATTCTGTTTTTCCATTGCATTGCAATTTCAAAGTATGCTAACCGAAAACCTTGAATCCTCTGAATAATTTTTATTCTTTATATTGTTTACGTGCTAGCAATACTGAAGACTCAACTCTTCCTACCAATTCTTTATGCTCTGCTTCAGAATAATTCATATTCATGGTTGTTAAGTTATGATTTTCAACATTTTTCGAGGTAATTTTATTCCGAATATAGGTAAGTAAAATATTCTTCTTTCATTTATTTTTGAATAACTTCAGTATCCTTTGTTTTCCTCATCTTCATTTCATGTTTTCTTTATAAGTTTCATATCATTTAATAACTGAGCTTTCATTCGTATTAATTTAATTATCCCTGATCTGAATTGAATGAATTTTGTGGTCTGTTCAGTTATATGTAATCATATTCCTAAATGTTCACCAGAATAACAAATAAAATGATGAAAATTTATAACAAATGAGCTGAGCCTAAAACTGAAAACCTGGAATAATATTCTTCAGAAATTAGCTGGATCATCTTGGGGTGCTGATGCTTCCATTCTCCCACAGCATCTCTAGCCCAAATTTTTTCTGCAGCTGATTATTGTTACTCTGATCGGTTTAATAGTGCACGTACAAAAATCGATGTACAATTGAATAAATCCATGAGAATAATTACTGGCACCATAAGATCTACACCGGTTCATTGGTTACCAGTTTTGTCTAACATTGTACCTCCCATATTCGCAGACTGTAGCTCTGAATTCTTGGAACAAATATCATTCTTTTCCCAATTTATTCCCAATTATTTCTTATATTCTACGAAGAAGAATTCCCAGATTGAATTCACGTAAACCATTATGGCGTAATACGTTCTTCAATATGAACATACGCGATAAAGAATTATGGAAGACTGAGTGGAACTCTTACGAAATGTTCAATAAGTATCTCGTTTCTGACCCTTCTGAAAAAATTCCTGGTTTTGATCTTCCAAGAAAAATTTGGACAGTTCTTAATCGTTTGAGAACAGGGCATGGTCGTACCAATCATGCTATTCAGAAGGAACACAGTTCCAAGCGCAAGTTGTGGATGTGGAGAAGCAGAAGAAACAATACCTCATCTCATCAATAGTTGTCCCATATATAAATTTCAAGATGGTTTTAGGGCTATTCATAATGTTTCCGATTCTTTCTTGGAATGCGTTATAAATTTCAAACGAATATGATACGTATTTTGGTTATTCAGTTCTTTTTTCTGGTTTTGTCTTTTTATTTCCAGATTCGATGTGTGCACCTTGAAGAAGTCTCTGTCTCCATCAATAGAAGATCACTCTTGAAGAAAAAAGTCCCTTAAATATATTTCAGCTTATTTTTGTACTTTCACACTTAGGCGGGGAGCCAGGGTGTGAATATCACATGAGCGGCATAATTCCGTGCATATTTACCAAGCATGCTTGAGTTGCTTCGTTCCTGTACTACCAAATATGGCGGCCGATTTATGTTACCAAAAATTAGTCGTTATTATTATTCAATTTAATGTTTTTGACTAATTATTTTATTTTTTCAAATATTTTTGATTGATTTGTTTATAAACTATCTATTGACAAAATCAAAAATATTTGAAAACCGGATGGTACAGAAACGTGACGCCATATAGCCGTAACGGACTTCCGTTGCATTATCGTTCAGTTACTTCCTAGTCACGCCTAAAGAAGTTTTATTTCAAAAATTAAGCTTTCAGAAAACGGCAAAGAAATATAGTGTTCTTATTTAAGAAAAAACATAACTTTTTGTCTTAGATTCGTAATTTGAAATGGTGCAAGAAGGAGAAGGACGCCACGGAATTTCATCGTGAAAAAGTGCTTGTATGTTTTAATTACAGAGCTCTACCATCAGTATTAGCGGAGATATAAATTTCTGCTTATAACTCGAAAACAAAAGAAGGTAGCCAAATATGAATACTACTCTTGTTAGTTAGGTACTCAGAAAAAGAGAGATATGCCTACCCTGTATAAAAAAGTGAGAGGATTTACAAGACTATAGGTTCACTGTGTTATTATTAAGGAAAAACTACGCGAGCAGTTATACGTTTTTGCGACATTTCATCATCACAAATGATGAACTGCAATGAAATTCATTGATATTTATAAACATCGCTCGACACGCCAGACTACCGGAAAAAAAACTTAATTGAGTTCAACTGCCATTAAGACACGTTCATGAAGTATTTTATTGCAAGATCGCGATTCTGGAGCACGTATCAATCCTTCAAGCTCAACGTTTTATTGTCGTATGAGAACTGGCATGAATCGAGGGAGTTGAGTGCTCAACTTTCAACTCGAACCGGTGGTCAGTGGTCGATATATCTCGGCGAGTGGAATGCAAACGCCATCTCTGTTAAAAATAACAATGGTTTGGAATGCATAACGTTTCTGTTGCTGCTTTCATAAGAGTAACATAGTGAACTAGGAAATGTTCATTATTTTTTTATTTCAGTATATAAATATAATGACTCTCTCAGTTGGAGTGCATTTTTGTGCTGTGGTTTTTATAGAGAAACAGCGAGCTACCGTTTTGTCCTTAAAATGATAGCCAACGGCATTTCACAAGACTCCACAACTCTTTAGTCGAGCAATTCTGTACCCAAACTAAAACCTCCTTTTCAAAAGAAACCGAATCTTTTAAGAAAACAAAACACCAATGTACATTTTGGAGAGGTTCTTGAGATCAAAAGAAATACTTTTTCCCATACCGTTTATCCATATTCAGCTGCGTTTAAGAGTTATAAGCATTTTAAGTTTTCACATTGGGCAAATACCCCTCTGTAGTCCAGGTTAGTTTGAATGAAATTTTTTTTACAGTTCCAACAACCTATCAAATTTCCTCATTTTGTATCATATGAACAATTTAACCCAATCATGTCAACATTACATCGATAACAGACCATGGACTGTTTTCACGTTGCTATGGACACATATTGATTTATTTCAATTTTGAAGTTTCAAATATTTAATATTTCGAAATGTCACGATTTGGTTGTAATACTGAATACACGAATAATATGTAAACGTCCTGTATTACCGAGATGGTATCTCCAGAGTATCTAATAAAATTATTTTGAGATTATGAATTTTCAATCATTCAATTCAATAGAACGCGTGATTTCACTTCGACAGAAAAAAAACTGATTATTTTAATGTTTTTCTCTATAGAAAAATTAATTAGCATCCATTGTTCTTATTCTCGCTTTATTATTCTAATCTTAATCAAATATATATGTCATTGTTCCCTGGAAAATATTTATGATCTTTCTGCTCCTATTTCTGAAAGTGTAATATGCTCAATCGAGTGTAGAATTGAAAACGATAAAATTGAATCGTATAAGTCTCAATCGCACAAGCGATAACTCTTGTTTTGCTTCCGTGATTAATCTAGAATCATAAAAGGTAAAAACACCATTGGCGTCGATAAGTTCCAAACAATATTCATCTACAGCGTTCAAATCTTGCTGATGTGCTATACAGAACTACACAAAACTGTGATGAAATTCACTTATTTGAAATCAGAAATTATGGCTATTTATAATCAACTGAAATATTCTTGAAGACTAAGAGCTTCCGGATTTACACATAATAAAATATAAAAAAAATTATTAGAAAGCACTGACGTGAGGTCAGATTGCTTTAGCGCTCTTGTTGAGCTACTTGTGGGTAAATATTCAAACCATAACATATCTATAAGCACTCTGATCAGGTGAACAATAGTCTTATCCCGTAGTATGGGACAATGTGTTTCAAATAATGAAAGCCTAATGAATGAACAAACCTAAATCTCAAATCAAAAATAACAACTCATAATTTTCCCCTGAGCTTTGTTCGAAACTAAATTCTCTTCTAAAAACTTAATTCAGTGCTTTTCTGAATTTTGACAACGTAAATAATTTCTCTCACATAGATAAAATTCTACCTCTATGATTTCATCGTAATAAAAAATTTTGATTTATAACACGCCAACTGACACTGATTAATGAGCCCGGTATTTGTCAATCGAATATCGATCTGTGATGGCCATTGTTCGAAGAAAATCATCGGGACGTATGTCATTTCTCTTTTCTCTTGAGTATATGAAAAAAATGATCATATCTTTAGATGGAAAAAAGCTACGACAATGAAATTTGAGGATGAGTAAGATATCGATCACCTCAATATATTCACGAATTTTTATTGAAATCCGAAAAATGTCTTATGAGATAGTAAGTATTAAAAATTTTTTTTTGGGAATTTTTCAAAAATTTTCTAGCGTGACGATTTCTGCTAGCCGTTTTGTTTCAACCTCCCTCAACGATATTTCAAGTATCATCTTGATCGGATGGATATTCTAGTAGTTATTGAGGAAGCAAAATTTCAGATGCTCATAACTACGGAACCATCCGACGGATTTTGCAGGGGGTGGGAACTCGCCTACTACAAAGCTGGTCACGTTTTTCTTCGACGAGCGGTAGAGACATCTGTTGTCATCTTAGAAGCTCGGATCGGTAAATTAGTACTTCTCTGTAGTGATCGGTAAAAACGGATTTTATCAGACCTCACTCTTGGTGGACTTTATGAAGAGTAAGAAACTATTTTATGATGAGCATGAACTGGTTGACTGAAATGGTTTATTCATTTTCAACTTATTCAATTTAATTTAATTTAAATCGTTTATTCTTACTGTGTTCCCAATTGCTACAGTGATAGTAATGTCAAAAGGTATGTGTTGCATTCATATAAGTAGTAGTTTTGGATTAACTTATAACTCACTAAAAATGTACTGTGAATTAATATTTTCTGTAGCAATTTCATATTCCTGTAGTAATTTCTGATTAGTAAAAATTTGGGACAGTTTCTAACACTGTTTTCTTTCTAGGTTTTTCATTACACAAGTTGAGGGTGTTAGAAATGTTTGGTTGGAAAGAATCAGAAATCCATGTTTTCATTCATCCAAAAGTGTTATTTGCATAAAGCATTTTCATATGGATTGTATAGACCCTCATGGAAAGCTGAAAAGATTTGCTCTACCAACACTTAATTTGCCAAGTAATTCATTCTACTCCCTATGATTATCATTTTGTAATTTCAATAATCTTTCAGATTATGTAAGCATATTTTGTCTACCCTCCAGAACTCCTGAAGAAACTTTGAGGCAACAAGGTATTTATATATAAATGAACTGCTCATGGTCATTGATTATAGTTTTGGGTATTCCACTTATAGTAGGTTTCATAAAAATCGTCTATCAGAAGATTCCTAGAATACTTCAACGGATATGTGAGATTTACCTGTTGAAACGCCAAATTCAAGGAATTTCAGTTAATAAGTTTATTGATTTTGCCATGATATTATTTCTGTACTTTTATGACAGAACTATTTATAAAATTTTATCGGGAAAAAAAAACAATAAGATCTTATGATCCAATAATGAAGATGGCATCCGAAAAAGTATCTAAAAGAAAATAGACTTTTAGAAATTGTTTCTGTCATAAAAGTATAAATCTAATGCATTTCATGCTTAAATTGATGTATCTGTCACTAATATTCTAATTTATTCTTTCAATGTATTTTCATAACTTGATGAGTAATTGTTGCATAATTATTCTTGGTTCGTTTATTCTTTCCCTCGATATTGAAATTTTTGTAAATTGATAATTTACTGCATTATATATATATTTCTAAAGTTTCTTTTTTGTTTATTTCCTTTCATCCTCTAAAGAGATGTTCTTTGATTTGAAGGGCAGATATATTTGAAATGACCATAATTCTTTTAATCTGCTGCAAATTGTCACAATTTTCTGATCCAATGATATTTTTTTATTGAAATTGTGACAATCTACAGCAGATTAAAAGAATTATGGTCATTTCAAATGTATTTGTTTTCAAATCCAATAAAAATATGGGATTCAACCTGCGCTTGCGTGGAATCCTATGATAACTCTTATAAAATGCACTAGAGGGCGCCACGAGACGGAACGTTGTGCGAATAGAATCTGTAATCAACTCTAAGATGACGAAAGATGGCGCTGTAAGTTGAGCTCTAAGCCGGGACCAAAATTCATGCCAGAGTTGCTTATCTATAGGTAGTCTATGGTTAACCTATTCTGAAAATATGAAAACTCTAGCTCATCTCGTTTGAATGCTAGAGAGGATACGGCCGGCCGGACAAACTCAACTTTCGCCACGGATTCTCGGATCGATATTCGAAAATTACAGACATTTGGGCAAAATGATAGGCACTCTGTTTGGGTGAACAAGAGCGCCAAAACGCCAAAAACAAATATAGTATTTGTGCGATTGGACTCATGAACATTGTGAAACAGAAATAAAAGATATAAAGAAGTAAAAGTCGAACAATATAGGTACCTATATCTCCCCGTACGTGATCATCACCTTGTCGTGGTGTACGGGCTCAAGTAGCTGTAATAAGCGACGAACCAAGAATGACCAAACCCCTTAATCTCTTCCCATCCAGGGCTCTCTCCCTAGGCGAGGCATAGGTCGTGATACCTTTGCCAACATCCTAGGCTTCGCCACCTAGAGACGCTGGAGACAGAGTCAGCAAGCAAAGTTGTCGAACGACTAGCTAAAGTAAGTGGTGCGATATGGCTGCAAGCTTAATCCGATTACTAGCCGAGAGGATGAGCCCCGTCTCTCCCCCTAGTTCTTAACGGGCCTGGCATAGATCTGCTGAGCACAGTCGTAGCGCTATCACAACCTCGGAGCCAAGTCCTTGACTCAAAACAGGGCCACACAACCATACACCTGGAGCGTAGTATGACCAAAGGGTGAATGGGGTCAGGACCTTCAGAGGATCTATACCCGGGCTCCGAGTTCCGTAACCAGAGCCGGGTGAACACGGAACTTTCGGAACAGAGTTAGATGACCCTCACGAGTTCTTCGTGAGACAACGGAACCGTTCTAGCGCGCAAAAACAAGCAGTGAGTGTTTTAGTGAGTGCGTGGGTGGCACATATACTGCTCGCGCAGTGGATCTTCCGCCCCTATGCAACCCGCCAGTATGAGTCGGTGTCCTTGGGACTTTAACTGGAGAGGGTTGTGGCTGCAGGGAAGGCATGAGGAGTTCCCCCTCTACTAAGGCGGAAAAAAAAGGTACCTATATCTCAAATGAACACAAATAGTTCAGTCAATCTGTCGAAAAATAAATCGTTTTGACGGTATAATTAACCGCTCGATGAAATTTGGTACACTTGTTGAAAATGGTGTAACTAAGCTACCATTGCGATGGCCTCGCTGAAATGTTAGCGGTTTTTTGAAAAACTCAAAAAAAGTAAAAAAATGCATTTTTCTCGAATTTTATGCATCGTAAAGAAAATTTTATTGAACAAAAAATGTAGAGGGCGTTGCGATCTACATTTTTGTCATTAATCTAATGCTGCACGACTAAATGCGCACAAAGTAGGTGGCGCTAAAGTATCAAAAAAAGTGTTTTTCATGTTTTTCGCCCTGAAAATGTTGTTTTAATGCAAAAGTTTAAACGTAAAAGTTGTTTCTTACATTATTATCAACAACTTTCATTTAAACATTATTTTTGTACAACTCACCATTTTGAAGCTGCAGCTTGCGAATGAAAAATCGAAATATACTGTTGTACGTAGTATGAGTACACATCGGTAGTGCACGTTTAAATCAAGATTTTACTAATTTAATTTTTCTTAGCAATTAAACATTAATAAATAAAATTTCAATTTGTTTTTGACAAGTATTATACATTATTTGATTTTTTGAGTCGCATTCTGTTAAGAATTATTTTGTTGAACTCTCAATGTTATTAACAAAGACAAATGGTAAGTTGTACGAAAAAAATTTTTATAAAAGTTGTTGATAATAATGTAAGGAACAACTCTTACATTTAAACTTTTGCATTAAAACAACATTTTCAGAGCGAAAAACATGAAAAACACTTTTTTTGATACTTTAGCGCCACCTACTTTGTGCGCATTTAGTCGTGCAGCATTGCACCAATGACAAAAAATGTAGATCGCAACGCCCTCTACATTTTTTGTTCAATAAAATTTTCTGTACGATGCATACAATTCGAGAAAAATGCATTTTTTCACCTTTTTTTGAGTTTTTCAAAAAACCGCTAACATTTCAGCGAGGCCATCGCAAAGGTCGCTTAGTTACATCATTTTCAACAAGTGTACCAAATTTCATGGAGCGGGTAATTATACCCGCACCAAATGTACAGATTGACTGAACTAAAAAACAATACTTATATTTCAGTTTTTAGACACCTAAACGAAACAGCACACGCAGGCACGGTAGAAAGAGTGTGGGATATTATTCCCTCTCCTACTCCTCGATCTTACGCTTTTTCGATCACAATCACGTGACCCTGACGCGAGTTTGGATGTTTTTACCCATACAAGAGAGTGCTCAGCGCCGCTAAAGAAGTTTTCACTTCAAAAATACCTCATATATTTCTGTTTTTCTGTTCGACTGCAAACCCATTTTCCACGATCGTCTTCTTGAGTTTAATCTGCATAGATGAGCAATTTTCTATGGCATTATTGAACATCTTATAAATTCTCAAAACGACTTTATTGCATAAATTAATATGAATAATTTATAGGAAATACCCGGCGCCAATGGGCTGAGCTAATGACCGTAAGTGTGAATTTTAATATCTCTTGGTCTATTCAAGACTTTCTCCTTAAAGATATGGGGACACAAGAATCTGAAGAGCCCATGAAATAGCAACATATGAAATTAATGAAGTGATATGATTCAGGTTTTGTTGAACATATTCACAAGAAATATGGGTTCGAATGATCGATTTCACGAGGGTTGCTTTTTATATTCCGGGATTGGACAACCCTAGTGTTGCAATCTGCCAAGTACAGCTCTATCGAAATGCTTGACATTTTTGAGGTTACATGTAGTCAGAACGTTTTGACATAATGAGCGCTATTTGTGTTGTTTACAGGAACTTTAATAGTATATTCTAAAACCAGTAGTTCAATAGGCCAGTAGTTCAATTGGCCCATGGATCAATATAGACCATAGATCAATATAGACCATAGATCAATAGGGCCCATACATCAATGAAGCGCGCAGAAACACTAAACACTTCAAAAAACCCGATGAAAGCGAAAAAACATAAAAGTATTGGGAAAACGAGCGACGAAGGAGCAAGTTTTTGATCGCATGAGTGTTGGAATTGCCTTTGCAACGAGTATGAGACGATATTTTCTTTATTTCAGTCAAGAATTGTGAGAAATTTATTGGAGTTCAATGAAAAATTCAGATTATACCTCCTGGTGCCTTTTGTATTTTATATTCGCAGTTGACATGACTGATACAAAAATTGACAGATTATAGAATTTGAATAGTGCATTCAAATCTCTACATGGTTTAATATTGACAATTGACATGCAAAGGGCGCGTGTTGACATTCGAAATGATAGGATCTCAGTGTTGTCAATCACAAAACGAAAAATATAACTAAAAACAACACTGAAATAGAGAAAGATTCATCTTGCCCAAAAACTTGAATTAAATCGAGAACTTTTTCCTGCAACTATTTTTTACAAATTTCGACATGGATTACCTCAACAACAGTGCATCGAGTTGAGCATCTAAAATTTTGTTTCCTCAATAACTACTAGAATATCCATCCGATCAAGTTGATACTTGGAATGTTATTGAGGGAGGCTGAAACGAAACGGCTCGCAAAATTTCGCAGAAATCGTCACGCTAGAAAATTTTTAAAAAATTCCCAAAACAAAAATTTTCAATACTCAATATCTCCTAAGACTTCATTTAGATTTAAATAAAAATCCGTATATTTATTGAGGTTACCGATATCTTACTCATCCTCAAATTTCATTGTCTTAGCTTTCCCCCTTCTAAAGATATGATCATTTTTTTCATTTACTCAAGAGAAAAATAGAAATGTCATCCGAGCTTTGTCATTGAAAAATTTGCCATCACAGATCGATATTCGTTTGACAACTTGCGGACCTAGATATCAGTGTCAGTTGGCGTAATATCAATCAAAATTTTCATAGAATTCATAGAGGTAGAATTCGATGTCGATGACGTTGTCAAAATTCAGAAAAGCACAGACGTAATATTAATCAAAAAATTTTTTATCATAGAGAAAGACAGTAACAGTATCCCATAATGATTGGAAGGGAATTGATAACATATTCGTGGACAGCCATTGCTGCAGACTCCTGCCAATTCTTCGTCTTCTCTTCCATACGTGGAACTATTTATGCAAACAGGATTACAGCAGCTAGTTCTTGAACCAACTCGGTTTAGGAATGGTCAAAATCCCTCTCTTCTGGACTGGATAATAGTGTCGGATGCCAACCTGACCTCTGAAATAGAATATTTACCACCTTTCGGAAAGTCCGATCATGCCGTTTTGTCTACCAAGATCCAGATGACTCCATCTTGCAGTTCTAGGAAGGCTGCCCGAACTTTCAGTAGAGTGGACTACAATTCAGCGAATGCTGAATTTAAAAGAAAAAACTGGGAAGAATTGTTTGATGGCTGTGAAGGTGTCAATTGTATGTGGAAGATTTTTCTCGATCTGGTGAGAGAAACACTGTCAAGATACACAAGGGTTATCACAACAAAACATAATCCGCTGAAGCCTTGGATAAACGATAGCATATTGAATATGATCAGGTGTAAGAAATCTTTGTGGCAGAGATATCTTCGCGGTAGGTCTGAGTCTGATTTCCGTAATCATCGGTCCTATTCAAATTTTCTTTCTTCCACCATCGCCCAAGCAAGAGAGACCTATGAATCGCACCTAGCCTCCAGTAAAAACAAGAAAAAATTTTTCAAATACATCAGATCTACAATGAACTCAAAGGTATCCATTCCACGCATCAGGATGTCCAACGGTGAGTTATCTGGTGACCCTCAGGAGTCGGCGGATGTCTTGGCGGAGGCTTTCGCGGGTGTGTACGGCTTGGAGCCCAAAGGTCCAATTCCAGAAGTAGAGATGCCAAAAGTGGCAGCAGAGTTGAACCAGGTTTCTATAGACGAGGATTTGGTACTCAAACATCTTTTAGACATCAAAACATCATCCTCTCCTGGTCCGGATGGGCTTTCACCGTTCTCACTGAAAAAGTGTGCATCAGCTCTTGCCCTTCCTCTAGCTATCATGTTCAAGAGATCACTGGACACGTCCAGTCTACCTGATGATTGGTTGAAGGCGTCGGTAACGCCCATATTCAAGAAGGGAGATAAGTTTTCTCCGCTAAATTATCGCCCAATAAGTTTGACATCCTCCGTTTCTAAGGTGTTGGAGAAAATTATTTGTGAGCAACTCATAAACTTCGGGATAACGCATAATATCATACCCGTCGAGCACCATGGCTTCGTTCCAGGTCGTTCTACTTTGACCAACCTATTAACATGTCTAAATGACTGGACCTTTTCTTTAGATCACAATATACCTGTGGACGTTTTATACCTAGATTTCTCTAAGGCTTTTGACCGAGTCCCACACCGCCGTCTTTTGTCTAAGTTGAATCATCTGGGAATAGGGGTGGCCTACTTTCTTGGATTGAGGGGTTCCTTAGGAACAGAACATTCCGTGTTCGTGTGGGAGTGTTCATTCATCTCTGGAGGGCTTATTGTCAAGTGGTGTACCGCAGGGATCCGTGCTGGGTCCTGCTCTCTTCCTGCTATATACGTCAGACCTGCCAAGATTGTTGAAATCTCAGTGTGCCATGTACGCTGATGATTTAAAATTTACAACTCTGCTTCCAACTCGAGAGACTTGTACGAAGATCTATGTATGGTGAGTGATTGGTGTAGGAAGTGGCTGTTGCCCGTAAACGCCAACAAGTGTTGTGTGCTGCATCTCGGCAGGAAAAATCCAGAATATCTGTATAAGATCGATAATACCCCCCTCGTTTCTGTTGACTATATGAACGATTTGGGTGTTGTTGTAGATAAAAATCTGGGTTGGACACGACACGTTGCGAGTGTTTCTGCTAGGGCAAGGAGATTGACCTATATGATACAGAGTGCCTTCAGACAATGCAGTTTAGAAACATGTAAGCTGCTTTATTGTAGCTGTGTCCGTCCTCTAATGGAGTACGCTGGACCTGTATGGTGTCCATTTCTCAAGGGTGACCAACTTCTCCTGGAGTCAGTGCAGCGGTGGAACACGAGAATTCCATTTGGTACTAACAGGACAGAATTCAAGTTGGGTAAGGAGAATTTCAGAACCACGCAGCGCCAGTCTTTCCTACCCAACAGAGTCTTTGATAGATGGAACAGTCTCCCGTCGAGTGTGGTGAGCGCTCCTAGCGTGAATGCCTTCAAAAACAGACTGGATCGGCATAGTCGGGATTCAGAATCAGTTTAGTGATGGTGTTTAAGGTTTTTTTTTTTTTTTTGTGATGAGATTTTTATATGTTCAATTTTTTTCTTTTAGAGCTAGGATTTATTGAGCATAGAACAAAATTTTGTTGTGAAAATTATAGAGTAGATATATAATTTTATTCTTTAGGTAGTTGAATAAATTGGCAGAAATAATATAACATTCTGTATCTAGAATATAATTCGTACTTCCAGGCCTAAAGTGACAACTTCACTCCCTTGTGACAGGTACTAAAGTGTCACATTTAATCCCTCCGGGATTAAATATTGACGAAACTCCCGGAACGATTAAATCACAAACAAACGAATTTAAGGGATATTTTATTGAAAAATACAATTAATTAGAATGGTAATTAACGTTAATATTCAAATTAATATTGTGACAGTTCGTCATATTGACCAGTCTTTCCTGGGTTAATGCAGCAGGTAACTGACGAGTAACAGATAGGTCCTTATCATATTGAACCTGTGTTTGTTTCGAAGATCCTGCGGAAACAGGAAGCGAGAATGAGGACTGTGGCATAACTATAGTGGACGAACCGGCGACTTGACCAAATATTTTATCTGAAATTTTTGTTTATTTTTAATAGACGATTCAATATATCCCTCGGCCACGTTGGAGGATTTCCATCCTCCATGTCTCTTCAGCTCGTCTATTGTTGCTCCCGAATCAGCTAACAAAGACGCAGATGTGCGTCTAAAACAATGTCCCGTATAAGACGTCGCATTTTCTAATTTCAAGAAAGCTGCTATTTGCCGTGGAAATGTACCAAACATGTTTTTTCCTACTACTCGCGTAGTACATTCTTTGTTGATGTATTGAACAAAAAATTTTGAATGAGGTGTCCCTGTCTTTCGCAATGCCACATATTTTCGAAATATCGCCTCCCTGCGATCGGGCCATAAACTTTACCTTCAGGATTAAATGTACTACTTCAGTCCCGCGGTATATAATATACTATTATAATGTATATCATAAACGTTGATCGGTTGATCAAATCGTTGATTGAGCCATTGTATGCCTGAAATGCCGTGAATTCGGCAATCTATTGATCAATTACATTTAATTTGAAGTTTTCCGTGAATTCTTTGACCAACGATCTTTATGAAACCTACAAATGAACCCTTAGCTTCCACTCATTCACTCTGTATGGCAGTATGAATTATGCAGATAAAACTGCTTGAATTCGAACGAATGATTAATCATTTCATAACACCATCTTATGATAGAAAAGCAATTAAATCCTATACTTCATAACGAAGTTTCTCTCTCTCGAACCCGATTTCTTAGTTGCGTATCTCGGAGGCTACCGAATCGATAATTCTGTCTTCTACCTACTCAGTTTCTGTCCCAAATCATCCGTTAATTGCCTTAATCGCAACTTCCAAATCTAGCTGGCTAATCTGGCCGGCTAATGAATACCATTGCCATCAGACAAAGCTGAAATCAAGTTCCGGTCTGTTCTTTTATGAGACCCGGTCGTTTTCATTGATTTTATAATAATGGGTTGAGCCGCAATCTCGAGATTTATATTTGTCTAACAACGCCTCTCTAAAATCAGCCCACTTCTACCATATGTCTTTTCTTGGAGCAATCTTTTCCTCTCTTTCTTGAACTACCCACCCGATTTAATAAAGTTACTGAATATGCTTTGGCACACCTTAACCTTTAGCCAAATAGGACATCGGCTACGGTGGAAATTAAAACTGAGATAAGTAATCCTACAATGCTCTTTTTATATTTATGGATTCATATCTTGCGGGAATCATCAGCAATGTTTTCCATTCTCGAAAGAGTAGTTCTATTGTAGCTTATGATAATATCTTACGAAATGATACGATATTCAAAGGTCCTCATTTCATTTGTTGTTACGTTATGATTTTCATCAAACCATCACAAAGAACTATAACTAACAATATAAATCTAATTGAAAAAAAAATGAAAATTATTCATATATGATATTCGTCTCATTTTAAGAATGACGGCAAGGTCAGGAGATGCAATACCTTAAGGATTATTAGCCATTTCATTTCACCCCCACTAACAATTAATGTTTTATAATTGGTACAACACCATTTAGAAAACAATTTTTATAATCTAAAAGGTTTATCGGGTATGTAGTCACTTTACAAGGTTTTAGCTCTTTACTGTCTTAGCCAAGCTTCGGAAAAATTTCTTGTCCTTCTTCAGGGCTACTGGAAATTGCATTAATGTTGTAAAAATTATCACAAAAATAGGTATAAAAACTTACAACAATTTGAGACTCAACCATCAACAAAGACAATGAAAATATAACATCCATACAACTAAACAATCTAAATCTTATGAGAAATCTAACAGATAACATCAATTCATAAACGAAACGACATGAAATAATGTCAACAGTCAATAAAGGTTAAAATCAGATATATGTCAAATATAAACGTGGCTATCCTAGATCTGATTGTTTACACATTGAATGCAAAACCGCCATAGAAAAATATTAAATTGGCAATATTTCGAAAACTTCAAATTTTAGGTATAGATAACCTCATACAAAGTTACCTTCATTTTTGACGATTAATGCTACAAAATAATAAAAATTGGGGGTTTCCATTTGAAAAAATCGAGTTTTGTCAGTTTTCTCAATCTCATTCTAGATCTCTTTTTTTTTGAACACTCTGTATGATTATTTGTCCAAGTATTATACAAAATCTATTGAAGTAGGTCCTTTTCAACAAGACATCTATCCCAAAGTAAGTAAAAAGGGCTTCCTTATAGGAACAATTGATAATTAAGTTAGGGCTTGCAATCGTAATTTTTGACATGAAAAACATGAATATGTCAAAAACGCTCAGACTTAGGGATAGGACATGATACATGAAATCTGCCTAGAATGTTAAGTAGAATCCAAAAATGTAATAATATATAGGGTATCCTATTTAAAATAAGCGACTTAGGGTCTATTTCCGGTATAACCGGAAGTGCCCAGTAGATGAAAATATTTTAGCTCTATAGGTCCCAAGACATCTGGCAAGTTCCCAAAATTTCAAATTTTTCCTACATTCAGTTTCTGAGATATCGATCGATGCAGTTCGTCGTGGTTCACCCTGCATAGTGTAGAAGACTTCCTAGCCTATAGGTATGATATAATCAGAGTAAAATTGTTTATGACCCCGTTTCATCTCGAGTGTTCACTGTATTACATGTATACACTTTACCTGAAGTAAAGTATATTATTTTTATTATTATTATAAAATCACCATATAGCTATGAATGTTTCAATATTATTTCTACGAGGTCTGTAAATGAAGTAATGAGACTGATTGTTTTAAAATTTTCAATACAAAAATAATTACAATTAAATATTGTCACCTTCAGAATAACTTCCTTCTGGGGTCACACAGCGCTGAAGACGTTTCTTCCGCTCCTTATAGCAGTGCTGGAACTCCGATACTGAAATAACTTTCAGCTGGTCGGTTACAGCCGTTTGAAATTTTTCGACTGTCCCAAAATAATTTTCTTTGAGGTAATTTTTCAACTTTGGAAAGAGAAAAAAGTCACAAGGACTCAAGTCGGGCGAATAAGGAGGATGAGGAGCCAATTTGCCCATCACCGTGTATCAATTCTTATATGGTTTTCGATGGGATAGAACTTTCTTCAAGAAAAGCAAGTTTGGGCTTCCAACGGAACTGAGGAAACCTTGTGTGTGGTTAATTCGAATTAAAAATAATAGTTTTTTGATTCTTTCACATTTATTGTGGCGGCGGCTGTATTTAGTATGACACGGTTCCAGAGTGCGTCAATATACTTCAAACAAGCGCGCAGAAGCTCCTTACCTCAAGTCAGTGCTTTTGTACATTTCTTTTCTCACGAATCAAATGTATTTACTTACATCTACTGACACATACCATCAGTCCCAACACACAACTGTGGGAATAACGAATGATCCAGATATATCTTTGTGACATGAATAAATTCACAAGCCGTCGTCTCAGCATCGTCAGCATATTCAAAGCATGCGGTGAACACCATCAAAAATTAATTCACTTAGCAGTGCGCTCCTGAAAAAACTGTTCGATGCTACAAAGGGCGCTTATCGGTCTCATCAGTTCAAGACTGACCGCCCGATCCAAAATAAATAATTAATTATAAAGACGTTTGGTCTGGAAACAGGTTGTGGCGGGCTGATAAAAAGTTCCAGTTATTACGGAGGTATAATAGCTACCTAATTGATCGGGGTACCTGAAATGTTTGAAATATTAATGACGCTCCATCGATCATGTCTTGAAGTGGAAGAGCAGCCATGCCTTTAAGATTCAGTGCAGTATTATTAAAAAAAATTAAAGGGTACTGGGGTGTGCTTAGGAGCTTTTGCGCGTTCTGATCAGCTCAACTCATTCCAGTAAACGGTGCGTCAAGCACTCACGCTACCTTTTCCCTGATACATCACCCGAATTTAAGTTTAGATCAATTTTTTTGCCAAACGCTGAACCTAACAATCACATTTCATTTCATAACTCGGAAACAGTCCGTGACAATGAAAAATTTACCAACAAGTCCTCAAGATAAACCACCAAGGTCCCATGTAGAACAAAAGTGTTTTTATGCTTGGTCCCATCATCACTTCTAACGCATTTTTTCAACGAGCCTTCCATCAAACCTGTCCGATTGAAATAATTCGTCGATACCGATCATAGATAACGCTCCGGGCTATATCATTATTTTGACCAGTCAAATATATTATTAAGCTTAGCCAAATAAATTACTTCTCCACTTTATAAATATGCATGAATAGGTAATTTCGATTCATTCATAAGTTTGTGTTGTAACCTTCGAGAGGAAACGTTTAGACAGTCGGATTCAACCTTCAATTTTCTCTCCACTAAATAATCTGACACCTGTAATTTAACGCCCATGTAAGCGCTATACAGTCAGGAATCACTTAATCGTGATTGGAATTAAGTGTGAGTTTGTTTTGAAATGTTTCCTTATGGACCATCTGGTCGTTGACTTTAATTTGGCAAGAGTGTGAAAAGGATCATCCAGTTTGATTGAAGTGTACTAGATCATTGTTGATCGATGTGAGAATTGCGTTTTTAATATCGGATTTTGTATGGTACACTGCCTTGAATCGATGAAAATAGATAACATACGCCGTTTGGTTGTTCTTGGGCACTAAAAATAATGAGGAAATAACAAATAGAAGATATAAGAAGTTGGAGGATATAAAGTGATTCACTGATGAGGAAGGAAAATTGAAATCTATTCCATATGTCTTGTTTTCACTAAAAAAATTTTTTGAGACCTTAATATATTGAACACGTGAGCGTTATGTACTCTGTAATTAGTTGATTATGATTTGAATAAAGTGTAAATTGCTCTTGGCTTATTAAAGTACAGCGAAATAACGAACAGGTGATATGAGAAGTTGAGAAGATAAAGCGTGGAATTAAAATAACTGATTCATTGAAGTGGAATACATCGACATAATGCAGAGGAAGGCGTTATGAAGTCACAAATCACTTAATCGTAATTGGAATTAAGTGTGAATTTGTTTAAAAAGGTTTCCTGATTGAGCATCTGGTCGTTGACTTTAATTTGGCAAAAGTGTGAAAAGGATCATCCAGTTTGATTGATGTGTACTAGATCATTGTTGATCGATGTGAGAATTGCGTTTTTAATATCGGATTTTGTATGGTACACTGCCTTGAATCGATGAAAATAGATAACATACGCCGTTTGGTTGTTCTTAGGCACTAAAAATAATGAGGGAATAACAAATAGAAGATATAGAAGTTGGAGGATATGAAGTGATTCTCTGATGAGGAAGGAATATTGAAATCTATTCCATATGTCTTGTTTTCACTAAAAAAATTTTGAGACCTTAATATAATGAACACGTGAGCGTTATGTACTCTGTAATTAGTTGATTATGATTTGAATAAAGTGTAAGTTGCTCTTGGCTTATTAAAGTACAACGAAATAACAAACAGGTGATATGAGAAGTTGAGAAGATAAAGAGTAGAATAAAAATAACTGATTCATTGAAGTGGAACACATCGATATAATGCACAGGAAGGCGTTATGAAGTCAGAAATCACTTAATCGTGATAGGAATTAAGTGTAAATTTGTTTTAAAATGATTCCTGATACACTTTCTGGTCGTTGACTTTAATTTGTCAAGAGTGTGGAAAAAATCATCCAGTTTGACTGAAATGTATTGGATCATTGTTAATGCATGAATCAAAGTATATTTTCATTAATATCCTAATTTATTCATTGAATTTATTTTTCATAATTTTATAAGAAATTGTTACACTATTTATTGTTGGTTTGTTCATTTTGGCAGATTGAAAAAATGATCATGTCGAATGTATTTGTTTATGAATCCCATAAAAATATGGGATATAACTAGGATTTTATGGAAACTCCAATGAAATGCTCTAGAGGGCGCCACAAGAAACAACATTGTGCGATTGGAAACTGTAAAAATTTCGGGAATAAAATATAGATGGCGCTGTAAGTTAAGGTCAGAATCGGGGCCAGAATTCATTGCCTATCATTGAGTAGTCAATGACTATCGTATCCCTATCGTTATCCTAAGGCATTGCCTGTTCTGAGTACAAAATCAACGCATAAATTCCATCAATATATTTCAACGATGCAATCGATTTCGGCATGCCAATCGTTGGTTGGGTACCGCTGATCTATAAATTTACAGGTGTGCAGGACTACAGGAGGGCAGCATCGGATAATAAAAGGCAGTGATAGATAATAACAAACGAGGTGAACACTAAATACCCATTATACGGTGTTCATTGAAAAATAATAATAGATATTGGTCCGCAAATGACTCGACAACATTTAGACCGTCCGTTCCGTTGTAATTTGACGGCACGATCCGATCGCTTGGCGCGAGCCCTCAGCCCTCTAGATGCGCACATTCAGCATCGTCGGTCCGCGATGAGACCGCCGCTATTTTTAAATCTGCTCTCAGAATCGAACGAATCCTCTGGGCGACTTGATGAATGGACAGGGACGGAATCTGATCAGATTTTCACATTATTCAATTCAATTCAATTTGAATGAGAACTATCAAAAATCACCTCTGGCTCTGTTTGGTTTAATAGTGCATAATAATAAAAAATCGATGTATAATTTCATACAACGATGAGAAAACTTACTGGCACCATAAGATCTATACCGGTTCATTGGTTACCAGTTTTCTAACATTGTTCCTCCCCATATTCACAGACAGAGTGCAGCTCTGAATTGTTGGAACAACTATCATTCTTTTCTTCATTTATTTCTAATTATTTCATATATTTCACAAAATAGAATTCCAAGATTGAAGTCACGTAAACCATTTTGGTATAATACGTTCTTCAATATGAACATTAGCTATAAAGAATTATGGAAAATTGAGAGGAACTCTTATGAAATGTATAATAAAGATCTCATTTCTGATCCTCCTGAAAAAATTCCTGGTTTTAATCTTCCAAGAAAAATTTGGACAGTTCTAAATAGTTTGAGGACAGGTCATGGTCGTACCAATAGCATGCTATTCAGATGGAACTCAGTTCAGAACCAGGAATTTTTCAGAAGGAATATATCTATTGATACCAAAATATGCATGACTGTTACCATAAACCGTCTACAAGAGATCATTTCAATTGATATTGTCGTTTGAATATGACAGGTGAAAATACAATATTTTTATGAAATTTCAACACCCTATATCTTTTGAACTGGGTCAAATTTGTAAGAATATTATAGGAAGAAAATGTTTCTTTTGACGTCAAGACTCTACGGTTAAAATGAACGCAGTGGTTGAAGACTCACCCTGTATATATATACCTATATATATATTTTTTTTTGAATGACTAGACAAATTGTTAGATCTGAAATTTCGAAAAAGGGACCTGAATAAATGAGGTATTGTGATTGATAAAGTATCTGGATGGAACATATGATTTTCTTTATACTTTTTTACTTAATTTGAGACAAGGAGGAGCTGATCGATCTGTGAGTTCAATTGATATCCATTAAAAATATTTTTTTCTGTGAGATAAATATTTCATTTAAATTATATGTTTACTGATTCTTTCACTAGTTATGTCCACTGTTTTTAAATCACACCATCTCCAAGTCAGGAAAAAGATTTAAGAACAAGCGCGCAAAGGTCATGATCTCACTTCAGTGCTCTTCTACATTTTGTATTCTTTACAACATATTTGTTTCGTCACCCCAAATTGAACTCGCTCCTTCTGCTACCTTCAGGAAGACCCGGTAAAAAAAAAGCTGAAGTGTAGAACCATCAGAAATTATGAGAAATAACAATAACTTATGGTAGTATACTTATTGGTCACGTGAGGCTATTGAAATTAAAATTTCTGAGGGACGTTATGACATTCCCCTTTGCCAATTTCACGCAAAATTCGTATTTTCAGACGAGTAATTTAGAGGTAGTTCTATAAGTTTGACCCTGTATTCTTCATCATGAAGTCAGACCCAATCGATCGAGACGTTGTCGATTCGATATTTGAAAATAACAGATATTTGGGCAAAACGACAGCACGCTGTTCTACTAGAAAAAACGCTCAAAAATTCAACCAACACAACAAAAATTTTGGAAAAATAAAAAAAAAACTTGACCAACTTCAAACACATTATACGTGGGACAAAATATTCCTGAAGCCGTCCATGATACATTGATTCATATATTATATCGTTTCACGCTATTGAAGCGATCAAGTATGCGTGGTAGCCCCAGTGAAAACTTATACAGCCTGTGCCAGCCATGCGTCCACCTCATACCTACTTTCTGGTCATAGCAAATACCAGACTTGCCCACACCGCTCATTTCAGAAATATAAAAACAAATAAATAAATCAGAATCCGTTTATTTTGATACAAGATAGACAAAGCATTCTTTTGTAAAATGTCGATTTGTTTTGGCTCCTCATTGAAAGTCTCTTGTGAAACCTCACCCGGCAACACCGCATAAAATCTTTTTCCATTTACTCTGGTCACAATATCTTCAGGGTCAAAATGATCTGAACAAATGAAAATTGCTTTCTTTGGGCAAATACTTGACCATCCCAACAGCGAAGCCCAAATTCTTCGTTTTTCATCGTCATCTGGGAATCTCAATTCAAGAAATCCTCATTGTATTTTATAATAATCTCATTGAAAACTTCCCTATTAAAACTTTCAACGCTACTGAAAATGTAAATAGCTAAATACTTCTGTTCTAACAATACACTTACCTTACGATAAATTCGAATTAAAATTCTTGTCTTCACTACAACTTTCACACTTATGAATCATTTTTAGTGCGATGAAAAGTAATAAACAATAAAAAATATGAAAAACCTAATACTGACTCTCACAAATTTTTTTCAATTTGCGTATTTATTTTCGATACAGAGGTGGCAATGTGTGTCTTCTAAACATCATGTGACTTTCAAACTGTCAAACAGACAATGCGGCAGCGTTGTCTTGACTTTCATCTGAATTTCTTCCCATCTGAGGTCTCTGACATAAAATAACAGAATCAATTCAATTCAAAATATAAAATTTTATACAATGTTTTGAATGCAAATTGGAGAAAAAGCTTTTATTCACAATTATAGGCGAATGTAGAAACCTACTACTTGCTCAGTTTGGCAACATGAAAATTTTTTATGACCTGAGTGGACCAGCTCAATACGTTACAATTGACCAGCTCTAAGTTTCAGATGCGACACTTTTCATGTGTAATGTCATTATAATTATTTTAGACATCTTAAATAATTCCTTTGTATAATTAATTCATTTAATATTTAGAAGAATAAAATTTTTTGAGATCTATTTAAAATTCAAAGAGGAAGTTGAAGAAAAAAATACAACCTAACCTATAATTCAGTGGAATTTCTTTGAGTCAAAATCTACCATGAGACAGCAAAGCTCATTTATTGTCATTCCAGTAAGTATTCTGTTTCAATTTTGTGCTATTTTCAAATTAATTCCAAAATGATTAACAATTGTAGCGTATACAACTGCAAAAACAATGTTGATGACGAGATATTGTTGATGATGGAGCTCGTGTTGAATGATTATTTGGGCTATTACCATCATCTATTGTGGATGTAATGTTTTCCGACGTTTCGATAGACATCTTCTATCTTTATCAAGGAGGAAAAGTAAAAAACAAAAAAAAGCTTGAAGAAGATCAAGCCCTTAGTGAAAGAACTACACTAAGCGTCAATGCAATTATGGAAATGCTTTCTCTTTGTATTGAAACAACATATTTCCAATTCGAAGACATCTTTTATCAACAAGAATTCGGAATGGCCATGGGTTCACCACTATCACCAATTTTAGCTGATTTATATATGGAAATTTTCGAACAGAAGGCATTAGAAAAATATGCACTTAAACCCAAACTGTGGAAAAGATATGTAGATGATACTTTCATTATTTGGCAACATGGAAGAGACACTATAGATGGATTCCTTCAATATCTAAACAATCAAGAGGAATCAATTAAATTCACAATTGAAATCGAGAAAGACAGACAACTTCCATTCTTAGATGTACTCGTACATAAACAAAATGGAATCCCAAGAACCACTGTGTATAAAAAGCCAACGAACACAGGACAATATCTACATTTTGAGTAAAACCACCAACTAAACACTAAATTGGGAGTAGCAAAATGTTTATTTGATAGAGCAATAAATATTTGTTGCACTGAAGAAGACCAAAATGAAGAAATAAATAACATCTCGAAAACTCTTAGAAGCAATGGCTACCCCAAAAAGATATTAGAAAAAGCTAAACGAACAAGAGAAAGTCAACCTGAACCAACAGATATAAATCAGACCATTAAAACCGTAATTCCTTATGTAAAAGGTTTGTCGGAGAAAATGAGAAGAATTGGAAATAGATACAACATAACGACTGCATTCAAAACTCAAGATACTATCAGAGCTAAACTTACAAAAGTTAAGCCTAATAATGAGACACAAAGGACAAAGAACTGCATATATGAATTACCTTGCGAGTGCGGAAGATCTTACATCGGAGAAACTAAACGCCCTCTGAATGTACGAATAAAAGAACATCAGAAGCTTCTACGAGTACTAGACAGCGACAAATCCAGGTTAGTCCAACATGCTGTAGATGAGAATCATCGTATAAAATGGAATGAAGCATCAATAATATCCAAAGAAGAAAAACTTGCAAGAAGAAAAATCAAAGAAGCAGCATTCATGAAAATAACACCAGATTCCATAAGTGCTCCATCTATAGATCTGCCAGAAGTTTGGACGCCGATAGTTCGATCCAACTTAAAAAGATCATCATATCACAGATGAGTATATAACATTGTTCATTTTTCTTTCATGACTTCTGTCATATTGACTTTTTGAAAAATTGATAATTTTTCAAAAGGTTTTTTACTTTTCCTCCTTGATAAAGATAGAAGATGTCTATCGAAACGTCGGAAAACATTACATCCACAATAGATGATGGTAATAGCCCAAATAATCATTCAACAATGCAAAAAATAGTTTCAATAATCCCAAACTTTCTTTTTTCTCAATACCATTAGACACCGACAGGTGAGTGATACATATAGTATTGTAGAAAATTTTGTTTATTAAAAGCTCCGTTATTTGAGTAGTGCTTCATTCAATTAGTTGAGATATCAGGAACCAATGGAATTTCAGGAGGTTTACGCCTACTGCATGCGTTTGCAGAAGAGTGAAATTATTTTAGATAAATATTTGAGTGTGTATCTATATGATTTTCAATTTTATAAATAGCAATAACACTAAATATAATATATATATAATCATAATTCAATAGGTTTTTTATTTTTTTCCCACCATAATGAGGCAACCCTTTCTAGAGAACACTCAGCATATTTAGCGCAGGGGAGTATGTACGGGGGGGTGTACTGGGGGTAATTAAACCACCCCTCCCGGAAAGAGTTTTCTAAGCGAAATCTTCGAATGAAAACGTTTCTTTCAAAGTGATATCAAAACCACAATAAAACAATATATCTCTTATTGAATGCGATCTGTTAATCAGGAAATGTGATTACATTTACGGTTACATTATAAGCGGAGTCATAATTTTTATATAAATATAGACTAAACAATGGTCCATACACTCTAAATATCACTGTGAAAACTTATTACCAGCTTAAATCAAAATATTTAAGTTTTCAGATAACGCAAATAACCTTTTCTAATCAATTTTTAAATTCGCGGTCGATAAGATTAGATGCGCAGGGAGGAATGCGCGAGTTCCCTTTGGTGTAAGCGATTTCAGTTCAAAATCCATGGAGTGCAACTACTGCTTGGTCCCTATATTGTGGTCTATTCTTATATAGTCTAAGGATAGACCTTATTCAGCATCAAGATATTCAGTTCGATCAATCTTAACTTCTTTTTGAAGGACCCTTTTGGTCATGGGTCCGACTGGAGATCCGTTTTAAACAGGTATCCTTCATCAAACGGAGACACAAATAAGTCAGTTTGAAATAATTCATTTATGCAATAATGAGGTCCACTAAAAATGTGAAAGAGACGAAATCTGAACATTCACACGTAAAATTCCTTTTACAGTTAAAAGATTGACAAACTATTATGAAGTTATGAACTCTCATTACGAAACTCTTATAAAAATTGCATCATTGTTAAAGTATCACTAAAGTGATCCATGTTATATGCTCCCTCCATGCCGGCGGCTTATTGACCTTGGAATTGTATGATTTGCTGTCTGAGAGGGAGGAGTATTTCTATGGATTTTTAATACGCCCCTGCTACAACAATTTTTTTTTCTCTCCACTAATGGCCCGCAAATTCAATTTTGCTGCTAACTCCAAATTGATTGTCGAAGCTAAATGCACAATATGGCATTGAATTCATAAAAAAATATCATTTACGAGGGTTGCCTATTATAATTCGGGATAAGAGAACAAAAGCAAATATTAATTATTGAAAGTCGCTCCATTGTTTGTCAAAATATTCCCCATTAAGATCTATACACTTTTGCACGCGTTTGAACCAATTGTTGAAGCGCTTTTGCCACTCTGAAGGTATTCCTGAACATGCGTTTGAACGATCAACTGCTTCTTCAGGTGTCGAAAAACGTTTATATACGGGAATAAGAAAAAATTCATTCGGTGCCAAGTCTGGTACGATTGCGACACGTCAAGTTTTTCCGAAAATACAGACAACCATTTGCTTGGAAGTGCTTCCAGCGCGATCAACTTTTGTCGGATTTGGCTCATCTTGAAACACCCATACAGTCGACTGCTGTTTACTTTCGAACCCACGATTCATCACCTGTTACGCAGTTATAGACGTACTTCGAAGCACCGCGATCGTATTTTTGGAGCATTTCTTCAGACCAATCGACATGATCCTTTTTTTGAGTCATTGACAAATTGTGTGGGATCCATCGTGTACAAATCATTTTGACGGTCAAATGTTCACGCAATATTGAATGTATGCTGGTCCCACTAATGCCTAAGGTTGTCTCAATCTCATGATAGGTCACATGACGTTCTTGCAATATCAGTTGGCGCACAGCATCAATGGCTTTCCGAACAACTGATTTTGTATGATCTTCACGAAATTCGTCTTGGAGTGAACTACGACCTCGGTTGGCAGATTGCAACACTAGGGTTGTCCAATCCTGAAATTAAAAGACAACCCTCGTATCAGCGAATGAAAGAATTAAACGTGGCTAAAGTTGATGTTCTTATTATTGGTATTCATAATGTTCGACTCTGGAATTTATCTGAAGAAAAAATACTACCTCAGCAGAACGCGCTTATTTATTTACGTTTATTTATCACTCATAAATATCCTTGCTTATCGAGATTCCGATCTCAAAGTAAGATGGGGGCGTCCCCTATCATTGTGCATCATTTTTATCTGTCATTATTATTATTATCATCATGGAGACCTTAGGTTCATTGCAGGTATACCGTTATATTCCACACTTTATTGCATACCAATTGAATAATGAGAAGAAATGGAGTCTTGACCATATTATAGGATTTTACTGCTTCTTTTGTTGAATTCCTCATTGTTTGGTAACAACGGGACTGAGTTACAAAACAAATTAATCAAAAACAAGTCTTGAATTGCTCCGTTTCATTATTTCAATCAGTGCGAACACAACAGAAAGCAATTTTTGAAGTGACATTTCTAATGCGAGTTACTACAAGATGGCAGTTGATGTCCAGCGCGAGCGTTAGCAACTAGCAGTCATTGACTACATATAAATCGGCAGATTTAGCCCTGTTAATAAAAAATTGCATTATCCTCTCAATTGTTTAAACGACAATATCAATTGAAATGATATCTTGTAGAAGGTTATTTTGGCACCAACAGATTCGTTCCAATTCCCCATGTTTTCTCACTACTACTCTACAAATTGATTAAATTGTATGAAAAACAAATATCACTTGACCAAATTTAGAGTAAGTTTACTCAAATTGATATAATTCTATCTCTTGAAAAACTATTCAGGTAAAGGTGATTACCAGATCCAGAGTTCAGCCAACTTTGCCCCATATAAGGCAAATCGCTAGAGAAACTCCACTGTCAGCATCAATAATCGATTTTTGAAATTAACCATCTGCAAATTCCAGCCGTGCAAGATTCTAATATTGAGCACAGTTATTGAATCTAATTGGTATAATATAATTCTATGCTATTATGATTCCATATTTCATGCCTTACAGCAAAACAGTGGTTTTCAACCATCACAAATTCACGAACCGAAATGAAAAAGGTCCAATTGATTAAGCTCAGACACTCCGATGAAGAATTTGAGGTTAAATTCGACGATGTTCCACCTTAATGATATCAAAAAAAAAAAAATTGAAGGAGCTGTCGAATCTTTCAGATAGATTGTAGAATAACTCGGCCCAAAGCAGATTATTGTTGTAGAGACTTGCCTTTTATATTTTGGAATTAGTGAACAAAAAAAATTAATTGAATTACAGAAAAAGGATATATTGCGGTGAAATTAGATATAAAAAATTTAGAAAGCACTGACGTGAGGTCAGATTGCTTTGGCGCTCTTGTTGAGCTACTTGCGAGTAAATATTCAAAACTTAACAAATCTATAAGCTCTCTGATCGGGTGAACAATAGTCTTTTTCCGTACTATGGGACAATGTGATGCAAATATGAAAGCCTGATGAATAAACAAACCTTTATCTCAATTTGAAAATAACTAGATATACAGGGTGAGTCTTTGACCACTGCAATAATTTCAACCATCCATTGTGTCAAATGATATTTTCTTGTTTCTTATGAATTCTCTCTGGTCTTCACACATATTCCACGGGAAATAAATGTTCTGTTATTGAACTCTTCCTCAAAGTTGTATGGCAATGACCTAAAATTTTAAAAGGTGTGAACTTTTACAATTTTCTCAGTTGAATTGTTGTAGCTTTAAATTATAAGATATTTTAGTAATAAATTGAAATAGATTGCAAATGATGAAAATACAAATTAACAGTGGAAATATTGCTACTCACGAAATTGCGTATTGGTTCCTGAAGTAAGTCGTTCAGAAACACTTGTGATGAAAGAAAAGTGCTTTCATATTTCCTAATAAATAAAAAATGATTTTTCCAAATTCATCTTCATGTCGATTAAAATCCTTTTCTGTTTAGATTCTTGCTACAGGAACTAGGAACCGATTGGCTTATTGCACGTGATAACGAAATGTGATTTCATTGGTGTTGCCTCGATTTACATTGCTCTTAAGGGATTTTGAGTCAAGGGAGGAATCGTTTTATGCGATTCTGTGGTTTCGCTTCGAAATACGTGAATTAAATATTCAGTACTAATTTTACAGAGTGCTTCCTCTTGTTTCTACTCTTTGCTAGAACTGTCAACATTCTTACAATAATTTGTGAGTGACTGAATACCACCTGAGGCATAATTTCACCACTTATGCATTTTTAAATCCTGAGGTCTGGAGTCGTTGATCTAATGGGAATTTATGGCACATTATTAAAAGTGATTTTCAATCCGAAAAGCAAATATCGAGAATAAGTATCTTAATCTGCTATTCTGCATACTAATTGATCCATACATGCGTTTTCCATCTCTGAATTATTATGTTAATTTACTCGTTCTCGCAAGAGAAATCTGGTAGGGAAATGTTTCTTATTAACACTGATTCTATCGGGAATCCAGCTGTAAATACCATTGAGTAACGCAACTAGTTCTTGTTGCACGGGTAATTGATATGTACCTACTTCGTTTTGTCAATCCGTATGCAAATAACGATATTCAAATTGAAATCAATGAATTAACGCAGTTATTTCTTCATGGTTATGAATGAAGTGATGCAGAAACAGGCCGTTTCTAAATAGAACCACCATATGGTCTGAGAATTGATTGGGTACACTTTGTTTTTTCAAGGTTAAAGGATCGGTATCTTTGTGTAGACAAGCGAGTTTGTTATCTTCCTTTCCTTACTTCTGAATCTGAATATAATGGGAATAAATTATATCGGAGATTGTTATGAATAATTTTTCAAAGTTATCATCCTTTGCAAAAATCAAGATGAACATTTTTTCCGTCGACCTCCCAATATGGTACATTGTTTACCGGGTAGGAAAAGCTTATAACATTCCTGGACGAATGTGAAGATTGCTAAGTCTCGGCTTGCGCCTCGACTTAGCAACACAGAGTCCAGGAATGTGGCTTTTCCTACGAGGTAAACATACTATTTTTCCGCAAATCGTTTAAAATTCGACAGATATTGATTGATTAAAAAAAAAAACGCGATAATTTTATTCCCAAATAAATGGTGCTTTGAAATTCCTAATAAAATTACTTGGGTTACTATGGAAACGTATTGAGGTTGAATTGTCAAACTTGATGCTTATAAATTTAATTGCTGGTGTTCTCGAAAGTAAAATGATAAGTGATGATGAAATTTCCATTCCTGGGACTCCTCCAGAGCTGGTTGAGGCAGTGAATACTGCTTCATTAGAATTATTGCCAAAGAAATCAAGAGAAAAGTACGAAAATGCATACAGACGTTTTATGGATTATCGCATGAGTAAAAATACGAGTTCTTTCTCAGAAAATGTTGTAATAGCATACTTCCTAGACCTTTGTTTAAAGATGAAATCTTCAACATTATGGGCCAATTATTCAATGCTGAAGTCAACCCTTGCACTTAAACACAATGTAGATATATCTACATACTCAAAACTTCGTTCTTTATTGAAACGGCAAGCTCAAGGTTATAGGGCAAAGAAATCTAAGATTTTAACGAAGGAAGAAATTGAAAAATTTATCCAGGAAGCTCCAGATAAAGAAAATTTAATGATTAAGGTAATTTACAAGTTTTTAATTTCTATTTAGATTATAGCTTTATTTATTTTTTAGGTGGCTGTAATATTTGGTATTTCTGGGGCCTGTAGAATGGATGAGTTAGTCCGAATGACTGTACACGATATAGAAGACTTAGAATCTAAGCTTTTAATCAGCATACCTGATTCGAAAACCAACAAACCAAGATCATTTGTAATTAATCAGATCTACTTGAATGTTTATCGAAAGTATGTTTCGTTAAGACCAGAAAATATGAACAGTGACCGATTTTTCTTTAAATATCAAAGCGGAAAGAGTTGTAGACAAGTGGTAGGAATTAATCAATTTAGAAAAATGCCCAAAATAGTTGCTACTTATTTGAACTTGGTAAATCCGACAGAATATACTGGTCACTGCTTTCGTCGGTCTTCTGCAACAATATTGGTTGACTCTGGTGCCGACATAACTAGTTTAAAGAGGCATGGCGGATGGAAGTCATCAAACGTTGCTGAAGGATATATCGAAGAATCGCTTAACAATAAGGTTGAGGTGGCAAATAAAATTTTCACAGTACAAAATATTCAACAAAATGACCCTTCCACCCTGCATGTTGTCCAAAATGTTTCTCATAGTTCTAAGAGTGTTCCTCCAATGTTCAATAATTGTACTAACTGTCAAATCACTGTAAATATAACAAATTGATCTTAAAAATGTATTCAGCAATGACTTGATGTTTTCAAAATATAAATTAATTTCTATAAGTAATGTGTTTTCTATCATTTATGTCATTTCCTTACTGTACGGAAATATCATTTCCTTACAGTAAGGAAATGACATTTCCTTACGTTAAATTAACTTAAATTAACTAGACGAAGTGGATTTTACCGATTAACTGGCTTTCAAATAAATATTCTTGTGATGCGAGTTCTGATCACGTAATGCTTTCAATTAGTATAGTTTATCCATTTTTTTTCTAATACAGTGAAGTATGATTTTTTCACTAATACATGGTCTCTTGCTCAAACATAAATGTTTTCAGTATTATTCTATAAAGATTTTACAAGCCTGATTTATGGTTAGTTGATGCTCATTTATGTATGTTTTAATAATTTCTGATCTGATCATTTTGGATAAGCAGGAAAAAGTTTGTAATATCAGTAGGAATGTTTTCTATTGGGCTTGGGAAGGAATGATATGAAATATGGAATGATATTTGGTGAAAATTATGAGTAGTTATTTTCAAATTGAGATAAAAGTTTGTTTATTCATTAGGTTTTCATATTTGCATCACATTGTCCCATAGTACGGAAAAAGATTATTGTTCACCCGATCAGAGAGCTCATAGATTTGTTAAGGTTTGAATATTTACTCGCAAGTAGCTCAACAAGAGCGCCAAAGCAATCTGACCTCACGTCAGTGCTTTCTAAATTTTTTTACTAAGTTCTTGAAATTATTCGCTTTTCAATAACACAGAATGAAGGGGAGAAAGGCGTCCTCAATGTCGGTTGGAATGTGTAGAGTTCAAGAATGCCAATTTGGATATGCGGGTTCGAGTCCCGCCGAAGGATGCATTTTTTCCGAAATATCAAGTGTCGAATTTTATCTTCATTCCATCAACCTTAATACTACATAAGTACTTGGGTAGAGACACCGCGAAAGATCCAGTACCTAGTTGATTATTCAACGGAAAACGTTTTCAATGATTCATGTAAGTATAATAGAGTACTACTCGCATCATAGGATAGATCGTGTTCAGTGAAGTGGTTGAATTACAGATTCGGTCTATTAGATTAACAAATTGAGCGTACCAGCACTCGTTATTAACCTTTGGCTATGTAATAACTCATTATTGAATCTTGTTATCAAATTTGATGTCCTCGTCCGATGGGTCGTGAAGTTGGCAATTGTCTTCCTTTCGATTTCACTGGACTGAAGATCACTCGGAGATCAACTACTACGAGTCATAGCTTGGTTGCCAAACAGCTTAGTAGACCAATTCAAAATTTATTTTCTCTATTTCAGTGTCGCAATCAGTTCATTACAGTACTCAAAACAGTGCTATAAATATTTTTAACTGAAATTGACCGCTAATATTAAGTAATAATTTTGTTGTAGATATAAATCCGAAAATGTGATGATGTGGTATAATAACATTATTTTATTTTGGGATTTTAATGTTTTTATTTTTCATAGAGCCATTTTCAATAGCCATAATTCCAGAATTGAGTTTATCTGCAAGAATGCAACTTTTATATCTACCAAATTCCATGCAGAATTCCAGGGATTTAGTACATGAACATGACAAGACATTAGCCGCCGGGAAAACCTCTCGGACGGGCACATGCGTTTGACACAGTTGGCCACGTTTCCATGCCCACTACCAAACGCTTGCGAGCTATCGAGAGGTTTTCCCTGCTGCTAAGGTCTTTTGTTTTAGTAGCTCAGTTGTGTAATAAGTTAATATGTAAACACTACGATAGAGCGTGCATGCCTGTGCTTGTATTTAATCACGCTCAACCCCAAGTCAATCTTTAGTTTAAAAACTGGAAGTTAAATTTATTATAAGTAAGGTAAGTAAAGGAAAGTTGTTTTTATACTCTACTTATTTGAACTATTACTTATTTTACTTATTTCTACTTTTTTTTTTAGCGAAAAATGGCTGATGGATATAAAAGAAAACACCAAAGTGGACATGAAAAACGCAAAAAGAAAGAGAAAGTGAGTGAGTCGCTTAGTAAAATTAAAGGTTCTTTATTGAAATATGTTAACATTTCTAAGGAGACAGAAGATAATGCAGATGCGGTAGATATTTCCTCGATCGAGGTTAGACCTAAAGAAGCTGAGGCTTGTTGGGACTCGCAAGAATGTTCAACCAATAAAACTGAGAATGTCACAGAAGACGAGTCTGACGGGGGTTTACGAAATTTTAACGACGCTTCCAAGCAGGTGGTGCCTGAATCACTACCAACAACATCAGCCCCAAGTATTTTCAGTTCTGATCCAGCACGGTGGACAACCATAAGCGCAGATCTTATCGATTATTTCTCTCGTAATCACCCTGTGCAGAAATTGGATATAAATTTTAAGTTATACGCCACTAAATTTGGCGAAAAAATGAGATGTCCATCACAAGATTATTGTTTCAGAAAACTGAACAACAATGATATTATAAAAAGGGACTGATTGATATTTTCCGAATCTACTGGCAAGTTTTTTTGTTATAAATGTATTTTGTTAAAATCGGACCTACCTGGAAATCCAAACCTGTGTAACCAATTCCTTACAGGCTTTAATGACTGGAAAAACGCACATTCGAGAAGTCATGAAGTGCCAAAGAACATTTTGCATCTATTTCTGCTTTAGTGAACTACCAACAAACTAGAAAAATTGATGAGACGTTTGATATTGTCAAGGAAAAAGAAAGCACATATTGGACACGGTTTTAAGAAGAGTAGTGGAAGTAATTAAGTTTTTGGCCGAAAGGGGACTAGCGTTTAGAGGCGATAATGACTTTTGATGTTTGTTAAAATAGAAAAACATGATGCTAAATATCTTTTTGACACTCTAATTTCAGTTTTAGAAAATCAGGAATAGACCCAAAATTTTGCAGATGTCAGTCTTATGACAATGCGGCTAATATGAGCGGAGTGTATTCGGGAGTACAAACTAGATTTAGGGAAATCAACAGCGCAGCCACTTGGTTACCATGTGGAGCTCATAGTCTTAATCTAGTTGGCACAGCGGCGGCAGAAAGCTGCTTAGAAGCTGTAAAATTTTTGAAATTTTGCAATCGCTCTACAAATTCTTTGCAGCGTCCCTCAAAGATGGTCTAAACTAAGGTCTTTGGGAAGTAAAATTTCTGTAAAAAGACTTTCAGAGACCAGATGGTCAGCACGTTATGAGGCTGTAAAAACATTATGTGCCCATTATGATGATATACGTGGTATTCTTACAAATATTTCAACTAGTGAAGGTATGAAACCTACAACAGTGATTGAGGCACAAACCTTAATCCATCAAATGAATACTTTGGAGATGGTATTACTCACAGTTATTTGGGAAGATCTACTAAAACACGTCGATATTGTAAATAAATCTCTTCAAGAACCTGGCATCGAGTTTAACACGATGGTGCGACTTTACGACAGTTTAATTCAATATTTATCTCACTGCAGAACTGAGGACATGTATAATAGCTATTATCTTAAGGCAAAAGCCCTTGCACCAGATTCAGAATTCAAAGAATCCGAAACTAGGCTCGTAAGAGAAAACGACAGTTTTCAAGTGCCAAAGATTCCTTTAAGATTAATGTTTTTTTATTGTTCTGGATGTGCTTTGCGCTGAAATGACAAAGAGACGCACTGCGTATACCAGCCTTTATGACACATTTAGTTTTCTTACGGATAATACACTGACCGAGGACATTATCAAGGTTAAGGCTCAAGCTCTGGTAAAAATGTATCCGTCTGACTTAGAAGAAAACTTTGTTGATGAGTATTTGATTATTTCAAATTTGTACCCCAAAACCACCTCTATAACGGATCTCATCAAATTACAAGTAAAGGATAAACTTGTGTCAAGTTTCCCAAATGTTAATATTGCATTGCGCATATACCTTTCGATATCGGGTTCGAATGCAGAAGGAGAAAGATCATTCTCCAAGTTGAAGCTTATAAAAAATTTTATGCGTTCAACTATGGGTCAAGAGAGAACTTCGTCACTGGGCCTTCTGTGTATTGAAAGTGATGTCGCCGGCGGCATTAATTTTGAAGATATAATACACGAATTCGCTGTGTCAAAATCCCGAAAAAAGGAGTTATTTTAGGATCTACTTAGTAAACCAAACGTTTTGTATTCGTATTTTTTGTGTATTTGTATTTAGATATATTATTTTGACCTTCACTATATAATAACATAAAAATGTTTATAAGTTTTTGGGGTATTTCAATATATTTTTTTTCAAAGCCCTAAGACCTTTGGCCTTCGTAGGCCCTAGGCACGTGCCTACTGTGCCTAATTGGTAATCTGGCCCTGGTGACTTGAGAATTTCAGGAGCTTATGTAAGATATATGAAAGTAAATTTTATTTTTGTGTGTCATTTTTGATATATGGTCTCTACTACACATCATTAGTTACCAGTCATCAAGGTGTTAGTATTTGATTTATGAATTCATGAATCTCATTGTGCAATCAGATGACTCACTGTCAAGAAGACTCTTAAAATTACATCATAATCATAATTCATAGTAATTTATTACCTATTGAGAATGTATTTGTTTATTTGAAACTCAGAGGGAGATCAAGAAGGAATGTCATTATTTGTGCAAGTAGTCCACATCATTTAATAAGAAATGCTGAAAAACTCTTATTGCTATTTTTTACTAATGTGGAGGAGTTTGTTACCCTCGTTATATTTTTCGGGTTGAGTAGTACACTATACCGGATTTGTTTTAGCAGTGTATATTCGCTTGAGCGAGTGGCAGAGTTCGAACAGATTGTGTTATAATATGTTTATTCTTTTTTTGTCCGAATGTTCTTTCTGGAGTTACTACGTCGCGTCATTATTATTCCGGTAACAAAGAGGAGAGAAATATCAGTTTTGTTATACCTAAACAAAATTTCTTTTTGAGGATTTAATATATCTCTCCAAGTAATAATTCCATATATAATAGTTGAGAATATCTAGGATTTTTTTTGTTATTTTCTGACTGAACTCGATATTCGAGGATTTTGATAATTCGGAATTATTGTTACCCCACATCGACCCTTTGCTTTGCTTTCTTATACAGGGTCTTTCACGAGGAACCTCACCCTACTTATACGGGAAACTACTGAACGTATTTTCATGAAATTCAGTACTAATAAGTATTTTACGATGCTGATGAAATCTTAAATATTTTCAAGGCATGAGCACCTCCGGTTTTTCCGGAAATGACGCCAACTTCCGGTTTTCAAATTACAACACCATTTTTTTTATTGCAGAAATAGATTCCTTAGAAAATTTCCAGTTATTTTGATGTAACATTTTTCAGTTTTGGTTGAAAAATTCTCTCTGAGCGGGAAAATTCGAAAAAAAAAATCGAAAATAGAGCTCCGCTGAAACAAGAATAACTTCGAGGTTTTTGGATGGAAAATTTTCAGATTTGGGATTTTTCAAAATGTAAGATTGATGTATCCACTTTAAAAATTGAAATCGCGATTCATGATACAGGGGGTGAAATAATCGCTTTGAAAGTTAGGGATGACAAGATCGTGAAAAATCAATTTTTTTCAAATTAGAACCCCATTTTTTTATGGCAGATATTGAATCTACGTTAAAAAATAATGTGAGTGTATGCATCACACCCTTGCCCTAAACTGGATATTTTCTGAGTTATTCACAAAAAACTGTTTTTCGTCTTGAATTTTCAGCTATTTCTTTTCCCTTCACGCCAAAAAGATGAAATTTTCAGGAACTGTTACTTAAACCATGTATTAGATTCTACTACCCTAATATGCAAGAGAAAAAAGTTACAGGTTGTTCCTAAATAAATAAATTTGGATTCGAATTTGTATCGGAAACCTCTTTATTTCAACTAGCCGGCCATCGGTTTTCTCTCCAGTGATAAATTAATAATTCCTTATGAACCATATGCAAAAACTTACCATGTTTTACATTCCTTTTTTTTAATGATAGATATCATAAATTACATCTGCCAAATTCCTCTTTATTCAGTAGCCTTTTGTGTTTACTATTAATTTGGTGATAATTCGTATTAAGTTATAAAATCGATCACTATGCCTAATTTTACCAATGACTCATTTTACTCATTCTACTTCATGGAGAATGTAATAAAGTTATAGATAGAATGATTCGACTGTTCATTGAGAGGTTTCCTGACCGACCCAGACCAACGAGAGATACCATTAACAGAACCATGACAAACTTGAGAAATGTCGGATCTTTCGTTAAGAAAACTATACACAGAGGAAAAAGTGTAGTAGAAGATGAAAACAACAAAATTACAGTTCTTGCATATTTTCGTGTGAATCCTCAAAATTCTCTCAAAGATGCCGGGATTGCTCTGGGATTATCTCAATCGAGTGTTTGGAGAATATTAAAAAAGCATAAAATGCACCCATATAAATTCAATAGGGTACAGCATTTGAAGGAAACTGATTTCGTCAGGAGAACACAGTTTTGCGAAGCTATGATGATTCGATTTCAAGAGAATGAAAACTTTTTGGACTGTATAATTTGGTCAGAAAATAATCAGTTCCACTTGCAACTTTTGATTTGGACAATTTAACATTTGTACATACTGTAAATATCTTGTATTTATAAAAGAGTGGAATAAATTTCGTTTATTCGAGTATTGACAATCATTGTCTGAGGTGGAAAAGGTAAATGCGAGATGGGTTTGTGTTCTAGCTAGCCGGAGCATTTTTCAGTTTAATTAAAAAAACCAATATTTTTTTTTACCGTTGCAAAATAAACTCTAGTTATTCCTTTTTTTTAGCCAGAGGTGTTACATGATTGAACACTTCGCCATTTCTCTTCATGGCGAAAAATGTATTCCCTAAAGCAATTCTTGAATGAATACAGTTTTCAGAAAACCAGTTTGAAAGTACGCGACTTGTAGTCGCTGAGAAGTGAATGGGGAATTATTTTTATGACTTCAAATGACATAAAATATGAATGGCGCCTTATGCGCCATAGATTCATCAAATATTTAAAAGAGACGAAGAAACGGATGGATGCTGAGGAAGCACTTGAACACGTTGTCTTGGAGTTCATGGTCTTTTATTATTTACTTTGGCAGTGGCGGCTGCCAAACACATCATATGAAACCATAGCCGTATGCTCATAACTTTCGTATGAGGTAAACAACGTTTTCTAAATCACATAGAAAATTGAGCGTCTAAATATCTCGGTCACGTTCGTTATTTGGATAAAATTCGTCCAATGGTTGCAAAGTTATGAGTATATCAAATTTTGTAGACTTTATGAATGAGAGCATTTCAGCCAGATCAATTCTAACCTAAAAACTTGTTCAAATGAATTGACAAGAAAACAATTTGCCGAATTTCGTGAAAATCGTCAGGCTAGAAAAGTCTGAAAACATTTAAAATTTTTTTTTTGATTATTTTTCCGACCCAAATATCGACCAATAGAATTGCACCATTCGACGTCACGTGGTACAACCTACATGGTATTATACTGATAATTTTTTGAAAATTTTTTCTGGTAGTTGCTATATATAAACAAAACATGATCCAGTCAAATTAAGCACACGTCAAACTGACAGGTTGAATTCAATTGTGAAAATTGGAGATTTTGCATGAAAATGTCGATTTGGAGTTTGTTCTCTGTCCACCATCGATAAAAAAGTCAAAGGAAATGTTCCCATTAATACGGAGAAGGCAAAAAAAACCGTTTGGAAGCAATTTACTACTTTTTGTACTGAGAGGGACTACACATTGAGTGCTGAAACGAGTGAAGCGCAATTGGCAAACATTATGAAAGATTACGCTTACAATATGAAGAAAATGGATGGAGAAGACTATAAGGAAGGTACAATAAAAACAATGTGGAATCAGACTGCCAAATTACTTCAAGAAAAGTATTTGAACGATTTCGACATCAAAATCAACCCATTTTCGGATGCTGCATTCAAGACCGCTCGAGGAGCTCGTGATGCCAAGCGTAAGGCTTTACAATCTATTCCGGAAAAACGGAGGGCAAGTGCAGCAGCGTTGGAGGAAAAAGATTGGGATGCAATGACCACTGTTTGGGACGAGGAAACTCCTGATGGCCTCCAGAAAAAGTTATTCATGATAATATCAGTGGAATTGGCTTGGAGAGGTGGTGAGGGCAGCATGGCGTCAATACATCACTTCAAGGCAGAACAGCGAAATGACGGGGAAACAACTGGGAGAATTGAATACAATCCAATTTTCAGCAAGACCACACAAGGTGGTGATAAAAATTATCAGACAGCAAGTGGCTGGTGGAGAATCGGGAAATCCTGACAAGTGCCCACTGAGACTGTTCCAGAAATTGAGAGAGAAGAGAGATGTCAATATCAAGAGCGACAGACTATTCCTGACCCAAAATCCATTCTGGAATAAAGTTCCAGGCGCTAGGTGGTACAAGGATTCCCCAGTAGGCCAAAACACGATTTCAAAGTGGGTTAAGGAGTCAGCACAAAAAGCTGGGCTTGACCTTGGTAACAAAAAATCACCAATCACTCCAGTCGTGCAACAGCCGTCTCCAGTCTAGCGAAATCGGGCCTGGGAGAGCAGCAGATAATAAAAATAACTGGACATGCCAACAGTAACTCCATCAAGCCGTATCTCCAACTCGACCAGGAACACCACGAATTAATTGTCAAGAAACTGCGAAGGAGTGAGCCTACTGCAGAAAATGCCATCAACAGCATAAACCTCATGCCATCTACCTCTTCTGGGACCATTACCCCAGACTTGAAGAAAACATGCACCAATGTTTACAACAATTGTATTTTTAATTGCACTACCCTGATTCTTAATTAAATGTTGTTTTATTCATTATGAAATTCTTATTTGTTAACTGTACATTTCGTCTCATGGTGCGATTCTATTGGCCGACATTTGGGACAGAAAAATAATCCCCCGAATACCACACGAGCTTCAAAATTATCTGGTATTTCCCGATAGGTTCCCTGTAAACAAATGAAATCGTCAAGTTTTTCAGGAAAAATCACTCGCGCTTCGCGCTCGTGATTTTTTAACCTGAAAAACTTGACTCCTCCATTTGTTTGCAACGAACCTATCGGGAAATACCCGATAATTTTGAAGCTCTTGTGGTATTATAAGTGAATATTCTATTCCTCATAAGATATTTGTTGGATATCAACTAAAATTTGCATTGATATCTTCCATGTCCTCTAATTTCTTCATAGTAACATATAAACTAGAGAAGATATAGGTGTCTGTTTTTGCGATGAGGGTTGCTTTTCATATTTCGTGATTAGGGAACAAATACAAATATTGATCATCGAAAATCACTTGTTCGTACTTCAAAATATTCTCCATTAAGATCTGTACACTTTTGCATGCGTTTGAACCAATTGTCCAAACACCTCTGCCACTCTAGTTAAGGTATCTCCAAAACATGCATTCTGAACGCATCAACCGCTTCTTCTGGTGTCAAAAATCGTTGATCTCTCATTTTATTTTTTACGTATAGGAATAAAAAGAAGTCAATCTGTGCCAAGTCTGGACTATACGGCAGGTGACTCATCAAATCGATATTTTGAGTGCTCAAAAACGCAGTTGTTTGAGCCGATGTGTGGGAGCTCACATTGTTGTGGTGAAGGGTGATTCGTCTTCAAAGGTTGGTTTTCTTGATTTCTTGGAGAACAACTGGCAAACAAATGGTTGTGTACCACTCAGAATTGACTGTTTTGCGTTTTTCTAGTGGTACGATAGCGACATGCGACTTTTATTGGATTTGGCTCATCTTGAAACACTCAAACAGTCGACTGCTGTTTAATTTCGGGCTCATAGGCGTAAATTCACGATTCATCACCTGTCAGGATGTCATAGACGTCATTTGAGCGAAGGACGAATTGTGTGGGATCCAACGAGAACTAATTTAACGGTCAAATATTCATGTAATATTGATCGTATGCTGATCCCACTAATACCTAAGGTTGTCTCAATCTCACGATAGGTCACATGACGATCTTGCAATATAAGTTGGCGCACAGCATCAATGGTTTTCGGAACAAAAACTTATTTTGAACCTTCACGAAATTCGTCTTGGAGTGAACTGCGACCTCGGTTGAATTCACCATACCATCGATAAACACTGGGCTTTGATGAAGCTTCATAGTCAAAAATTAAATCAAGTTTATTGATGCACTGTTGTTGAGTTAATCCACGTCGAAAGTTGTGAAAAATAATCGCACGAAAATGTTCACGATTTAATGCCGAATTTTGGGCCAGATGAATCTTTTAAGTTACTGCTTGTATGTCAAAACGTTCTTAATACGTGTAACCTCAAATATGTCAAGCTTTCTGATAGAACTGTCAGTTGGCAGTTAGCAACACTAGGGTTGTCCAATCCCGAAATATCATGAACATAATCTCCCAGTCAACATTCCACGCGCACTATTGCATTAATGAATTGATCATTGTTTCTCCGCCACTGCATTTTTCCAATGGATAACAAAGGTGACTATCCTCCTTCTCTAGGAAATATCATCTACAGAGTTTGCCATTCACACGGTTTAAACCTCACCGTTTATGTATAGATTTCACCAAATTTGGTAAAGCAGTAATTATTTCTGTTTGGTTACTATATAGTTCCGAGCTATTTGAATATAATGACGGTAGGTATCTTACCTACCATTTATTTCTATTATGTAGGTATTCGTGCTAACGAAACTTGTAAAAGTCTATATTTACCAGCTGATGACTGCGTCTGGATAAATTATTGATTATTTTACTTCGATTCACAAAGGAGTGAGAGAGTTTCTTGGTGTATATTTACAAGAATTGCTTTCATAGGTCAAGGAAACATCAGAAAATTACAAATCATATCGACTTATAACAGAACAGATCAAATGTAAAACAACAGTTTTTAAGCTCTATAAATAAAAAAAAATCTGAAGAAAAACACGTTAAAATATTTTTTTCCGTCGACCTCCCAATAAAAGCTCTGTTTAACGTTCACAAAATCGTGCATTAATGACCCATTTTAACGTACGATTTCTTTCTATTTTAGTGCATAATTGTCATGGGCAACCGAACATAGAGTATTCAGAAGTAATATGAGTAACGTCACAACTCGACTGATATTTCATTTTTATGTATGAGGACTGTGACTCTCACTCTTCAATCACAGAATAGTCGCGTATTTATCTCTAGTTCCTTTGTTATTCCACAGAGAAAAGAAATAATGAAACAAATCCAAACATAATCGATCTGTCAAATTACGAGTATTATAGATTCTTTCAATCTTAATCTTAATCTAATATCGCCAGTTACTTCAATTACAATTTTACGAATTGTTTAATTGGAACCATAAATATAAATATGTCAAAGTGAGAATCGAGATTTTCATTGTCAAATTTTATGTTGAGAGAAATAAAATTTATTTGTATAAATAACTTATTTCGAATTCATAATAAGCTCGACGGAAAAATCTTGTAATCAACTCGTTTATTAATCTAGCGATTAATGGTCTCGAACATTAACACGCTCGCTCCGCTCACGTATCTCGACCATTAATAGCTATCATTAATAAACTAGTTGATTAAATAACTATAAACAGACAATGTAATCAGATTTTACAAAATAACACACAAGCCTAAATATCCATAAATAAAATCAGAATGAAATCTAATAACTGAAAACGAGAAACGTGTGAAAGTTATCAATGGAATTCGGAATCACTCTGTATAATAATAAAGCGACGAAAAAATCTACTGCAGGAAATTGCATTGAATTTCCAGGAAGGTGATGCTCGACCTCTTTTCCCTCTCCAACCAAAAGAGCTTAGGTGTTGCGGCAAGAGGTGTAGTAATATCAAATTCATTTAAACATCCTTATGTGTCCCCCTTTCAACAAAAATTGACCCCAAAGCTCCCAAAGTTTAAAATCCGGGAAGGAAGGTTTTTGAAGGCCTACCCTGTACAGAAAAAAAGAATAATTTGAAAGAAAACACACAGCAATATCATATGATTGATATATGCCATAAATATGTCTCAAGATCGATATATACTAATATGGATAAGTGTTGAAACCAATCCATCACTCATAAATCGAAAAATGCCTCATTAGCGGGTTTCTCGAGTATCTGATTTCGTAATCATCATCAATATCTTTGGAACATCTCTTGTGAACCCAGCATTTATAAGTACGAATGATGCAAGACGGATAAATAACTTACAGTCTTCATCTGTAGGCACTCAATCATTGCCAATTTTTCCTCGGCGAATAACATTCGACTACTCTGAATGCTGATGAGGAGACGGATTTAACCTAGTAAGGAACGCGTGGACAGTTATCTCGAGACAAGATCCCCTGTAGAAAGTCCTGCGAGATTCGCATAAACTGTCCTCTTGAAACAATGTGACAAGGACTGTAAGCTTGCCGCACGTCAATCATGACGTCACCGATGGTCGTGCCCTGAATAAATTTATTGTAAGAAAAGTTGTGCGATATAAAGTATATGTAAAGACAAAGTAGATCCATTGTTCGTAGATCCATAAGTAGTTCAATAGGAGTAGTTCAAGTATCAAAATTATTCTATGGAGCTCCTATGTAACACCCCGTATATGTTTCGAAGATAATTTTTCCGTAAAAACCCGAAGGAACACAAAAACTTGAGAGCGCGCAAAAAAACAGAAGAACTTGTAAAGTGCTCACCCCGTATATCACCCGATCGCAAATTCATTGTAAATCGCACACCCTGTATGACATTTTACCGAAATTAGCTTTCACACGTGAAAAAACATGATCAAAAATGCATATGGGACACCCAGTATATAATTGATTTGCAGTGGGTGCTTTCATCATAAGAAACAAACCGAAAGAATATCGTTTCAACTCTATCGTTTCAAGTTCGGTGCATTCCACGAAGAAAGAACCTGACGAAACACGGAAAAACTTGAAAGAACCCGAAGTACCACGAATGAACGAAAAATATCCAAAGGAACCGAAAAAACCCCGAAGGAGCACAAAATCACCGAAAGCGCGCAAAAAAACTCGAAGGAAAGCTTAAAACCCCGAGGGAGCACAAAAAACCGAAAGCGTGCAAAAAATAATGAAAGAACTTTTAAATTGCACACCCTGTATATCAATCGATCGCGAAATCATTGTTAATGGCACACCCTGTATGAGATTTCATTGAATTTAGCTCCCTTACGCGGAAAAGCACGAAAGCTGGAGAAAAACTCTGGTGAATGTCAGCGCTACTCAGATCTGACACCCTGTATATGCATCGAATATATTTTATCGAATTAAGATCCAAAACACCCCGAAACAACATAAAAACTCGAATTTGCGCGAAAAAATCAAATTAACTTTTAATTGCACACCCCGTATATCACCCGATCGCAAATTCATTGTGAATCGCACACCCTGTATGACATTATACCGAAATCAGCTCCCATTCGCGAGAGAACTTGAAGAAAAATGCATATGGGACACCCCGTATATAATTGATTCGCAGTGGGTGCTTTCTTCATAAAAAACAAACCGAAAGAATATCGTTTATAACTCTATCGTTTCGAGTTCAGTGCATTCCACCAAGAAAGAAACCGACCAAATACGAAAAACTCGGAAAAAATGATAGAACCCTAAGTAACACGAAATCTCTCGAAGAAAGAATCTGGTGAAAATCAGTGCTTTCCATAAGCACAGCCTGTATAGCGATTTTTTCGAGATAGCACAGCCTGTATAGCGATTCATCGCGATCTGTGTGCATTCTTCAAGGACGAAAATGAATTAGCGCGAAAATAGAGCCTGAAATGACGATTTTCAAACGCATATTTGAGGTACTTTTCTTGAGAGTCGTGAATCCCGGGTGGTATCTAGAGATTCGGAATCTCCTGTAGATTCTTAATCGAGCCCTTCGAAGGCGCAAAAAGTCTTTCAGCGCCCATATCGAGCGAAAAATTGATGCCGTATTTTCAAATTTGGAGCTCGCGTTCGGCTATCATCGGAATCGTATGAGAAATTCTGACATTTTGCCTCATTTCACCGTAAAAATTGCCGAATTTCGAATGCAGAATTCGCGGCCTTATCTCGCTACTTGGATATGAAAATTGGTACCCAGAGATGGGAATTTCCTCAAGTTTCATTTTCTACCGCCGAAAATGCGTTTAGAGGCTTGTATCGCCCGCATTGAGCGAAAGCATCATGGGTGATTTTGACGTTTCGCGGGGTTGGCGAAACTAAAATTGCCGTTTTACTTACGGGATTTTAGCCTAGAAATAGGGGGCTCCGGAGTTCTAATGGGTTCTAAGGAAACCGGACGTCCTCGCTCTCGGAATATGTGGCGAGTCCGGTACGCTGGGCGTTGCGGCTTCGGAGCCTATTTCCTTTTTCCGGGGCACTTTGGGCGATTTCGCGAAAAACGTCATTTTCGCGATTTTCTTTCGAAAATTTCGGGCACTTTAAGAGCGCCCGGGGGGTTTCGGGGTCGCTTCTCCTAGAAGAGGATACGCCTTTTCGATCTGTTTTAAGATTCCCTCTCGAGCGACCCTGCGGGCCGCTCGAAAGCTACGCTTTCCAAAAGTGTGCAAGTATATGTAAGACAAGTTATTGTTCGATATAAACTGATGATAATTATATTAAGTGGAATGCTCCTCGCATACAGATGCGATGTGGACTTCAGATGACTTTTCGTGATTGAGATAGAATAGCTCTGGTTTGACGTTTATTTTTCTTGTTGGTGCTCTTTTGATGATGACCAGCTGGATCATAGAGACAGGGTTTGTTTAAATATAGGTGAGAGATAATGTGTCTCAGTATATCTATGGTTTCAACTGTCGATGAGAACGGAAAAATGAAGCTTCCTATCACAAGAGCAGTTTCCTTCCGTCAATCTCATTATTTCTATGCTTTCAATAAATTTCTACCAAATTCGAACATGGATATACATATTATTTCATAAATTTACCCTTTTCTAACTCAAAATGGATCACGAAATAACGAAAAGATCCTCATGACCCACCGCTCAATTAATATATTCTCTGAGTTCATTTATGTTTATACGATCTATCTATGACATCAGTCCATTATTCTTTGATCTTGGAGAAATTGAAATGGGGCATAGAAATGAAAAGACTACTAGAAGGAGACTGTAGTAATAATACTATGCTGAATTTATCTGTGTTTATCGACAATTGAAACCATAGAAAATATAGAGACTCGGATGAAATAGTATATTCTACAACAAGTTGTATGCGTTCAAAAACTCGCTCCTTCGTCGCTCGTGTTGAAATTGTCTTCTGCAACGAGTATTAGACGATATTTTCTCTATTTCAGTCAAGAATTGTGAGAAATTTATTGGAATTCAATGAAAAATTCAGATTATACCTCCTAGTGCCTTTTGTATTTTATTTTCGCAGTTGGTGTGACTGATACGAAAATTGACAGATTATAGAATTTGAATAGTGCGTTTAAATCTCTACATGGTTTAATATTGACAATTGACATGCAATGGACGTGTGTTGACATTCGAAAGGATAGGATGTCAGTGTTGTCAACCACACAACGAAAAATTAACTAAAAACAATGCTGTAATGAGTTCATTACAGCACTGTTTTAGGCGCTCTTGTTCACCAGAACAGAGTGCCTATCATTTTGCCCGAATGTCTGTAATTTTGGAATATTGAGCCGCAAATGGTCTCAATCGATTGGGTTCGACTCCCTGATGAAGAATTCGAGGAGAAAGTTGAGTCTGTCCGGCCGGCCGGTCGTATCCTCTCTAGCATCCAAAAGAAATGAGCTAGAGTTTTCATATTTTCAGAATAGGTTAATTGTCCAAATATCTCGGTCAAGTTCGTTATTGGGCCAAATCCGTCGGATGGTTCAGTAGTTATGAACATCTGGAATTTTGTTTCCTCAATAACTACTAGAATATCCACCCGATCAAGTTGATACTTGAAATATTTTTGAGGGAGGCTGAAACAAAACGGCTCACGAAATTCCGCAGAAATCGTCACGATAGAAAATTTTTAAAAAATTCCCAAAAAAAATTTTTTTGATACCCCATATCTCATAAGACATTTTTCGGATTTGAATAAAAATTCGTGAATATATCGAGGTGATCGATATCTTAATTATTCTCAAATTTCATTGTCGTAGCTCTTTTCCATCTAAAGATATGATCATTTTTTTCATTTATTCAAGAGAAAAGAGAAATGACATACGTCCCGATGATTTTCTCTGAACGATGGCCAACACAGATCGATATTCGATTGACAAATGCCGGGCTCATTAATCAGTGTCAGTTGGCGTAATATTAATCAAAATTTTTCATAACTGGACATCATAGAGGTAGAATTCAGTCTCGATGGCTGAAACAAAATACGTTGTCAAAATTTAGAAAAGCACTGACGTAAGTTGTTGTCCCATTGTCCCATAGTACGAGTAAAGACTATTGTTCACCTGATCAGAGTGCTTATAGATTTGTTATGGTTTGAATATTTAGGTACTCGCAAGTAGCTCAACAAGAGCGCCAAAGCAATCTGACCTCACGTCAGTGCTTTCTAAATTTTTAGTACTGTAATGAACTCATTACGACACTGAAATAGAGAAATAGATTTTTGACCATTATCTTCTACTTATGTTTATGCAAACCATACGAGGTTGTACATTTTTGAAATTAAAAAAAATTAAAAATAAATTTCATAGCCGTCTTCAATGGCAATAATTCATGGACGGACTTTACTTATGAGTACCTATAAAGATCCAATTGCGCGTTTTAATGCTCCGCTTATGCAGAACAATAAATGAAAGATCATGAAGGATATCAACGCTCCTAAAAACCTGATGTGGAGCTAGAACGGTATCATCTTCCTCCTCACAGCTTCGCCATCCTATAGGTGGCTAAATGAAATCATTTATGGATGGTCACGCTCATTTCTCAGCAATAAATCGGGACTTATCAGTCGGATGATCCGCTGGCAGCAGCGAACTCGGTACCGAAGTCGTGACATCCCCCAGCACCCATTGACAGCTCGCTCACTTTCATAGAATCGTGACCTGCTAGAAATTATTAGATTAGCCACCTCGGGAAAGAAAATTATACTTGTGTTATTGCAGCTTTTAACCGCAACTTAATAATTCAGTCCAGTCCAGCAGGGGCGGATTCTTTGAACCGTTTCACCGACAGGTCATCAGGTTCTTTTGCAGCCTGGAACTGCCATTACAGAATCACTGAATTCAATGTCATTACTGACTACTTGCCATAGATTGTGTCTGTTTGAACATGAATATAGTTACCTATGTAATATGCAGCTCACAGAGGATTATTTTAATTACCATTTCAATTGAATTTACGTTTATCCTCTTCAGTCATCAACCACTTCATTAAAGAAGACTGCTTATTATATCAACACAAGATGAAAATCATCATCGATGGAAGTGTATATATTATATAACACTTTTTCTTGTTATTATGATGCCCGAGTTAATCCGCTCTTGTTACTATTCGTAGAGATATGTTGTCTCGTTAATCTAACACACGTGTTTTCTTGGATACAGCTGTAGCACGACTATTTACTATAAATGTGATGAAGTCATTACGACATTGAAATAGAGAAAATATATTTATTTGAAAATGAGAGGCCCTTCTTGACACTCAAACTTTGTCTTATAACTTAATGACTGTCATGAATTACCTAATGGCATATTATGAAATTTGAATAAATTTATTATAGTTCCATGAGGTTTCACCGTTTACTTGTTGAAGCTAACCATGCTTTTCCATTCACTAATTTCAAAGAGATCCTGCAGAAATATACCTAACGTAACCATGACCGTCCTAGCTGACGTCATAGCCATTGATCGAAGTTTGACGCAGGACCAGAGTAGCTGACGTCAAGGGAACATTTGCGGCGGAAAAAGGAACATGGTGGGGTTATTTCAGGAAAAGCAGGCCTCCGGAAAGGCCAAAGCGCAGAGGGGGTAGGGCGTCACCTCAGGCGAAGAAACGGCCTTGACCTTCATGGCGTTGTGCTATGCCCCGTGGAGGATTTGGAGGTGACATATGGAACCCATAAATGTCAAATTTAGGTGGTGATCAAAAGAATATTGAGTTGATAAAAAAATATTTGATTTTTTCTAATATGGAAATGAATGCTGTTAAATGATATCATTCCACTATTTTCTATACAGGCGCTATGATAGTTATATCACTTTTGAATATGGGTCGGCGGGTCAAAGGAAACCATTTTTCCTACCACTCTTTCCCAAATTCGAACCCATTTAAGAGGTACAGGTTGTTGAAACAGCTTCTATATCATTTTGATGCAGCAACTTCCCCAAGCATTTACAATTTAAGGGAGTCCCGTGACTAGCTTATACGCTTATACTTTATTTATGAGTCTGCGGTTATGTTAAATCTGAATGAAAATCTATAATTGGATTATAAACTCGGGGGTGACGGTAACAAGTTGAACGCATAAATGTACCTATTGTACATTGTAGATATTTTTCAAATAATGACGACAAGATCGTTCTTTGCACCTTTGAACGTAGTAATAACAAAAAAAATTCAAGAAAAATCGGATACAACATATGGCAAGAATTTACTACATTTGCGACCTTAGTAGGATAAAATATAAATGAATGTTACTAAAATCTACCCCTTGAAAGAAGATTCATGCAAACCGTTATACGCTTACGTGAATTCATGTGTATCTGCCGCTGGTAGACTCGTGTGTGATGTGTATGAGATTCTATGGTATCAGTAAAAAGAAGAATGACAGGAAAATACGCATTACATTGGCGCGGAATTGCTCCAGAACATCCGTCATATTTGAAAAAGCCAGACAAAAACTCATCTTTGTCCTGTAGTTCTCTTTGTTAACGGAAATTGCTGGAGTTCTGAAGCATTGCTCTTTGGTTCCATGTAAGTTGATTTACAAATGAAAATTCACGTTTAATCCCTTCGTAATATTGCAGATCGTAAATTATTTTGGTAACTTAGATAACCTCTTGAGTTGTTATTCAAATAAATTATTGAAATACGTTCACCATGGCGGATGATAGAATAAGATCCTATAAAAATAAAGGCAAAAATTCTGAGGTATGTTAATTTTCTCAATACTATTTATTCGCTAAATATCATCCAATTCTAGGAAATGCGTCTAAGGCGTATTGGACAGACTGTTGAATTGAGGAAGGCTAAAAAGGAAGAACAGTTACTGAAGAGGAGAAATATTGCTATTGCAGATGAAGAGCCATTGTCTCCAGGAGAAAATAATGAAGAGGTCAATTCCCCAGTTAGTATGTCTGCTGAGGAAATTCTTCAAGGTATTGAAAACTACATACATATCCAACAATACCATTTCTAGCTTTATTATTTTCATAGGAATGATGAGTGCTGATGAAAATGTTCAGTGGAAGGCAACAATGGCTTGTAGGAAAATTCTAAGTCGAGAGAGGAACCCACCCATCGATCATATGATACGACTTGGAGTTGTACCTAAATGTGTTGAATTTTTAGACAAACATACCAAGTAAGAGTAAAATTGCATTAGTACTAGCAAAAAATCTACATATTTGTACTTTTTACAGTCCGCCTCTTCAATTCGAAGCCTGTTGGGCATTGACTAATATTGCATCAGGTACACCAGAACAAACTGCTCAGGTTGTTCAGCAAGGTGCTTTGAGCAAACTCAAATTGCTCTTAAGGTCTCCACGAATAGATATTATTGAACAAGCTGTGTGGGCTATCGGTAAGTTCTAATTTAATTTGAGATTGTACTGGACTTGCCTAAATGAAATATATGATTGAAAAGAGCCTTTAAAAGTAAAACACAATGAATGGAATTATTCAGCAATTTGAAAAATAAGAAAATACAAATAAAAACTTTGAATGAAATTATCTATTTTGTAGGTGTGAAAAAATTTGGAACTTAAATTCATGAATCAAAAAGATGGATATCCAGGCGATTGTGATTTTAACAGAGACCTGGTTTCTTGAAAATGCGACAATTTTAAATATATCATAAAATTATGGCGAGCAAAATTTTGATTAACTAATTATAACATTATATGCAGAATGATATCTCTATTCAGTTGATAGAGGATCTCATCATCACATACTATGCTAGATCAATTTATTTTTCCCATCTGCTCTTTATTTCTGATTGTATGAATATCTAATGAACCTTTGCACTGAAAATGAAAGATACACGTATTATAAGAGCTGGCAACAGTGTGCACAAGTTTGAATGGTATTCAAACTGTCAGATTAAGATTTTGAACATCTTTGTTTGTGATTGTAGTGAATTTTCAATTGATTAATTTTGAATACTCTTCAGCATTACTCTCTTGAATCAGTTAAATCATATGCTTTTTATTTAAACAGGTAATATTGCTGGAGATGGTCCTCTCACCAGAGATTTGGTCCTCCATTGTGATATATTATCAGATCTGATAAATTTGACGGATTTTTATACATCAGGCATGCCCATTTCACTGTTACGTAACATAGTTTGGGCCATCTCGAATCTATGTCGCAATAAAAATCCACCACCAGATTTCGAAATTGTAAAACATGCCCTACCAACATTAGCTAAATTATTAATGTATTATAAAGATACAGATGTATTAGCTGATGCTTGCTGGGCTCTGAGTTACTTGACAGATGGAACCAATGATAAAATTCAAGCTGTTTTGGATACTGGAATGGTCAATACTTTGGTAGAACTTTTAGGATGCGAGGAGAATACAGTTCTGACACCATCACTCAGGACTGTGGGAAATATCGTTACTGGCAATGACACTCAGGTAGCACTTGATATAATAGTATATTCTAAAACAAGTTGCAGAATGGGCACCTATTCCAACATTAATGTGAAAACGAGCGACAAAGGAGCAAGTTTTTGAATGCATGAGTGTTTGAATTGCCTTCTGCAACGAGTATTAGACGATATTTTCTCTATTTCAGTCAAGAATTGTGAGAAATGTATTGGAATTCAATGAAAAATTCAGATTATACCTCCTAGTGCCTTTTGTATTTTATTTTCGCAGTTGGCATGACTGATACGAAAATTGACAGAATTTGAATAGTACGTTCAAATCTCTACATGGTTTAATATTGACAATTGACTTGCAATGGACGTGTGTTGGCATTCGAAAGGATAGGATGTCAGTGTTGTTAATCACAAAACAAAAAATATAACTGTAAACAATGCTGTAATGAGTTCATTACAGCACTGTTTTTAGTACTGTAATTACGACACTGAAATAGAGAAAATATATTTTATATTAAATTAAATTATCTATAATATAAAAATGAATAGCAAAATGTGTTGGTAAGCGCATAACTCAACAACGCCTGGACCAATTTGGCCAAATCTTTTTTTAAAATGTTTGTTGAAGTTCAAGGATGGTTTTTACGGCGAGAAAAATTAGAATTATTGCTGGAAAAACCTAAAAATAGCCCTTTTCATTTTCCCATACAAATGATTTGTAACTAAAACATAGCCAATTTGAGCTTTATTGCTATGGTATAAAGTTCATATTAAATTACAAGCACTCACTGTTGTATAAGCAATGTAGGTGTGTTCCTAACGTCAAAGATCATCAAAACAAATAGAAATTTACAATGAAGCATTGATTTCAATTGAGGACATGTGCTTGATAATGTCAAACAAACTATTAATTCAATTGGGCCTGACCGCGCCCAATCGTCCAATGCATGACGTTTTTAACCAAGAGTTGCATCGAAAAAAACTGTATGATCTCAACGCTTTGAAAGAATTAATTCAAATAAATCTTCCACTGTTAAATGAACAACAGAAGTATGTATTTGAAACTCTTATGAAAGTAACAAATGATGAAACTGGAGGGATTTACTTCTTAGATGCACCTGGTGGTACAGGAAAAACTTTTTTGATTTCATTAATATTAGCAACAATTCGCTCTCAAAATAAAATTGCACTTGCACTCGCTTCGTCGGGAATCGCAGCAACTTTGCTTGAAGGTGGTCGAACAGCCCATTCAGCACTAAAATTGCTATTAAATATGCAAAGCAATGAAACTCCAACCTGCAACGTTTCGAAGAACTCTGCAATGGCAAAGGTTTTGCAGCAATGTGAATTGATTGTTTGGGATGAATGCACGATGGCACATAAAAAATCTTTGGAGGCTTTAGACAGAACCTTAAAAGATCTATGGAGCAATAATAACCGATTTGGTGGTGCAATGTTTTTATTAGCAGGAGATTTTCGTCAAACATTGCCAGTGATTCCACGATCAACGCCAGCTGATGAACTCAATGTATGTCTAAAGTCCTCCAATTTGTGGAAACATGTCAAAGTACTTCATTTAAGCAAGAATACGCGTGTAGAGTTGCAAAATGACCAATCTGGAAACATATTCTCTAAACAACTCATTGACATTGGTAATGGCAAATTTCCTATAGACATGTTTACTGGCTGCATTAACTTTCCTCAACGTTTTTGTCAGTTAACTCGATCAAAAGATGAACTTATTCAGATGGTGTTTCCAGATGTTTCTCAAAATTACAGAAACCATGATTGGTTGAGCGAACAAGCTATACTGGCTGCAAAAAACATAGATGTGAATGAATTAAATTTCAAAATTCAAGAACAAATTACAGGCGAATTGAGGATATATAAATCAGTTGATTCGGCTACTAATCAAGATGAGGTAGTCAACTATCCACCGGAATTTTTAAACTCGCTGGATTTGCCAGAATTGCCACCTCAAAATCTTCAATTAAAGGTTGGATCGGTGGTAATAATGTTGCGAAATATCAACCAACCGCGTCTTTGCAACGGTACACGGTTAGCGATAAAAAATTACTAAACAATGTGATAGAAGCAACTATACTCAAAGGAAAGTATAAAGGAGAAGATGTTCTCATACCGCGCATCCCAATGATTCCGATTGATGTGCCATTTGAGTTTAAACGACTACAGTTTCCAGTGCGGCTTGCTTTTGCTATGACTATAAACAAGTCCCAGGGGCAATCATTAAGTGTTTGTGGTATTAATCTAGAAAACCCATGTTTCTCACATGGTCAATTGTATGTTGCCTGTTCCCGTGTTGGAAAACCATCAGATTTGTTTATCTATGCGCCAGGTAATCAAACAAAAAACATCGTATACCACAAAGCACTGCAATGATAATAATAATAATTATGATTCACATGATTAACAATAAAGCGATTACTTAATTTTAAATCCTTATATATGTTTTATTTAATTATTTTTTATTCACAACGCCCTATCACCAGGGTGACGGTTCTGTTCAGGAGAATTTTTTAAAATACGTAGGCACAAAAATTGCCACATTACAAATCTTTTTGACAGGACGAAGTCTGTCGGGTCAGCTAGTTTTAAATACTAGCGGCCCGCGCGCAGCTTCGCTTGCGCAAATGCATAGGGTAAACCATCGGTTAGGTGCTTTCAACGTGAAAGAACAAAGAAACAAACTCACTTTTAGATGACAATGAACTTCAAAATGGGCAAGATTTTTTGTATCTTGGTTTACAACATTGAAGTTTTAGTAGAAATCCGTATTTTTTTCTAGTAAAATATGTACCCACTAGGGTACTCCGACTTCGTCTGCGTACTTTTAATTTGAATATTAAAGATTATATTAAAGAAACGGTTTGAATTTGGGTATAGCATTTGGTTAAAAGGGAGTAGGTATATTTAAAAAAATTATAATATCTGTTTACAGTAGGTATGAGGTACCTATGTATTCCTTCAAGTGGCAGAAAGTACATAGGAAAATTTATTGGTCCCTTGTGTCCAAGAGACACTTAAAGGGACCAGCGTCACGTTGTGTACAAAAATATTTTAAAATGACCTAAAATAAAACATTTTTGTACGTTTGCTGTGTGCGACAACGACTCTGTCCTCACGTGCCTCCTGATCATTCGGATAGGCATAGTTAGATTCGTGCGTTCACCCCCCACATGCCAGCGCCGTTGCCGGCCGCCACACTTCGGCGAATGTGCGCGACGACAATGCAGAGTATTCTTCTAAAGGAACTGCCAAATTCTTTTTAACTTTATACACCCAAAACTTTAAATATCATGTCCCTAGGTTAAGATTTTGTGTACAAAAACTTTGGCTCCTGGTTCCCGTTTCTTTCGAATTTCGGGAATTCCGTTTGTAGAAATTCTCTGCTGCACATCCTAAGAGATCTATGTACCAAGTTTCATGGTGTTATCTTCAAAAATGACTAACTTCATACAATATTTCATCCCCTCACAGGTCGAAATTTCAAAAACGCCAGAACAAATTGTTTTTTTATTTCTCACCAATTTCCTAGATATAAAGTTTCATGGTTTTATGAATAACGAACTAAATTGAAATTATCAATTTTCAAAAAGTCTTAAAATATTCTTTCATAGCTATGTTTAATAGCTCCCAGAATATTTTCATAATCTTCAGCATAAGTTCTTGATTGAATGCTTTATCTAAGGTTCTCGCATGTTGTAAGTAATTTGGCTTTGTTGAATAGATGTTGATTCAGCCTTTCTCTCATAAGGGCTTGACTTGTCCGTTTTGAAATCACATCTGCTCTATAACTTTTGACAGGAAGTTTCACTCTGAGACCTTTAGGAATTAGGTTTCGATCTCTTACAAGATGGATGAATGTCAAATGGTAGCATTCCTTTGCCAATTTTATGCTGGTTCTTTCATAACTTCTAACTTCTTGAAACAATTCGGGCCCATACCGAATTTCTAGTTGATGACGAGATATTGTTGATGATGGAGCTCGTGTTGAATGATTGTTTGGGATATTACCATCATCTATTGTGGATGTAATGTTTTCCGACGTTTCGATAGACATCTTCTATCTTTATCAAGGAGAAAAGTAAGAAACCTTTTGAAAATTGATAATTTTCAAAAGGTTTCTTATTTCTCTTGAAAATTGATAATTTTCAAAAGGTTTCTTACTTTTCTTCTTGATAAAGATAGAAGATGTCTATCGAAACGTCGGAAAACATTACATCCACAATAGATGATGGTAATAGCCCAAACAATCATTCAACACCCTTATAAATGTTAAAACTGGGATGAGCCATAAATAAGCAATTTATCTTTTCGGCATAATGAAGACTCACAAAAAGAATTCAGCCCGAAATTACTAGTAATTGGATAAATTTTTATAAAAACAGTTTGTTCTACGAACAGGAAAACTGTGTACGATGTGAGAGGAAAATCACATGAGAATATATAATCACGGTCAGCTTCGATTATTTTGAATAACGAAACCCTCATAGTCAGTAAAATCTACCCCTTGCTCGCTCACCGTCATAAAGTTTCGAAATGCAACAATTAATTTATATTCTAAATTTGGCCTCTTTTTTTTTTACTTCAATTCTGTCGACAGTTAACGTTACCCTCCTTTTGCATCGAAATATTTGAAGCGAAACAGACCATCAACGTTCCTAGTTCTTACCCACCTCGCCCTCGCTACGCTAGACCGCCTCAACAACCTGTCGTCTATACTAGTACAAATTTTGTCCCGACATTGTATCGCGTCATAAACGGCCAGACCCCCTCGCCTCATTTGAAGTCGTACAATCTACCGCTTCAGTACAAAAATGAGACACCTCTTACAAACTCAATTTTAAGACGTGTACTACCCAACACTAAAGCCTATGTCCTTTCTCAGGGTCTAAAGATTGTCAGTGCCAAATTTCATCAAAATAGGTGAAGAGGTTTAAGCGGTAATGCGTAACAGACAGAATTACTATCGCATTTATAATATTAATAGGGATAGGAACCACTTGTAGATTTATTAGAATGTAATCTTATAAATTCCAATACATTTATTTAATTTTGTTACTAATATTTCAGACGGATATTGTGCTCGAAGCTGGTTTATTGAAATACATGCCACGTTTATTACAACATTCAAAATTGAACATTGTGAAAGAGGCCGCATGGACAGTCTCAAACATAACTGCCGGAAACTCACAGCAATTGGAACAAGTTTTGAAATCCGGAATTATGCCTTACCTTATTAGAATTTTACAAATTGTAAGTTTGTTTTTTTTTATTGAATATAGTTTAATGATTGTGTCATTTAAATTTCATTGTAGGGCGACTTCAAATCTCAGAAAGAAGCTGCATGGGCAGTAACTAACTATACCAGTGGGGGTACAACAGAGCAATTGGTTGCCCTTGTGGGGATGGGTGTGATTAGGCCAATGTGTAACTTGTTGAATGCCAAAGACACAAAAACTGTTCTGGTAATTTTGGATGGTTTGTCAAATATACTTACTGCTGCTGCTAAAGTTGGACAAATGACAGAAATAGCTATAATGATAGAAGAATGTGGGGGTCTTGATAGCATAGAAAGCTTACAAACTCATGAAAACGAAAAGGTCTTGGAGAAGGCTTACGCTATAATTGAGAATTTCTTTAATGATGAAAGTGATCTGTTGACCCCCACAACAACACTTGCCGATATGATTGCCATGAATCCCATTGAAAATCCTAATCAACCAAGTAACCCAGGATTTTCATTTTAATTAAAGTTGTTATCCAATTCAAATAAAGCTTTTTTTCTTTCTCAAAAACATAAAAATAGCCCTCATATTGTTTCCAGGCAAGTTTCCTACTTGAAATCTATTGATGGTTTCAAAGAGTTGGCTTGAGTGAATATCAATGGGTATTATTCATATGGACTATTTTTTACATTTATAATTGTTATTTTTGTAATTTTCTTTGTGGAATCTTGAGCAAAAGGTGCTTTCAATTTTTTTATACACAACCATATTTTAAAATTTGGTAAAATAAAAATTAAATTCCCTTTTTATTTTTGTTTATTTTATACCTTTGTCTTTGAATAACTGGCTCTAATGCTGGGTTTCATGATCGGTTGATTCTATGCCTGAAATTCTCTACACTATGAATTCGATTGGTCATTCTGACATCTAGTTGAAGTTTTCTGTGAATTCTTTGATCTCTGATTTTTATGAAACCCACTATAGAACAGTGACTGCTCGTCTGGGTACGCAGAGTTGGCCGGGCCGACCCAAAAATATTTAGATGAAGAAATTGAAAATAAATATCTTATTCCTAACGATTCATTCAATATTGATATCTCGAGAAATTCCTTCTGTATCCTTTCCTTTGCCCTCTTTATCCCTCATATTTCAACTTGAGAGTACACCTTATTTCGTTCATCATGACAAACCTCGAATAATTTCAATTCCAAGTTTCCTGATTTCTATTTATATAGCCCACGTCGGCCAGCCGAGCTACGGCTTTCAGTATCTAACATTAACGTCGAAAATTTAGACACATAAATAAACAACGTGCTCAGAACTGGTAAATGAGAAAATATTGTTCATCGAGAAATCAAAATTTTAGCTTTCCGTTTAGGGTTGGAAATTTTTCAAGTGTCGACTCCAAAAACTTTTTTTCAAGTAGAGAATTGAACCTTAAGCCCCGTCCATCTGACATCTTGGTAAATTCGTATAAATTTAGGCTATGTTACGAAAATCAACAATAGCTGAATAAATTTGTTGATTTATTGTAATATTCTTAATGAATTACAATCATGTACTTCACTTTCATGACTCCAATATTTCAAAACGGTCATGAGGAAGACAATGTCTTATCCTTTATCGGAATTGCCCTAACAAGAAATTCGAAACTTCAAAATGCCAATTCTAAGATGAAATATACCGAAAACACGTGTACTCAATACTATAACAAAGAAATCCAGGTATTTAATGATTCTGACCAATGAAAAACGTATCCAATCAAGATGAAATATACCGAAATCACGAGAACCAATCAAAGACGAGAATCTCTAATTTCGCTACTCTCTTGTTATTCATCGTACGTGGCAGTGACTCAAACAAATACATGACAATTGAACCTTAAGCCCGGCCCATCTGACATTTTGGTAAATTCGTATAAATTTAGGGGATTGTTACGAAAATCAACAATAGCTGAATAAATTTGTTGATTTATTGTAATATTCTTAATGAATTGCAGTTATGTACCTCACTTTCATGACTCCAACATTTCAAAACGGTCATGAGGAAGAAAATGTCTTATCCTTTATCGGAATTGCCCTAACAAGAAATTGAAACTTCAAAATGCCAATTCTTAGATGAAATATACCGAAAACACGTGGACTCAATACTATAACAAAGAAATCCTGATATTTAATGATTCTGACCAACGAAAAACGTATCCAATCAAGATAAAATATACCGAAATCACGAGGACCAATCAAAACGAGAATCTCTAATTTCGCTACTCTTGTTATTGACCGTACGCGACAGTGACTCAAACAAATCCATGACAATTGAACCTTAAGCCCCGCCCATCTGACATCGTTGTAAATTCGTATAAATTTAGGGGATTGTTACGAAAATCAACAATAGCTGAATAAACTTGTTGATTTATTGTAATATTCTTAATGAATTACTATCATGTACCTCACTTTCATGACTACAATATTTCAAAACGGTCATGAGGAAGAAAATGTCTTATCCTTTATCGGAATTGCCCTAACAAGAAATTTGAAACTTCAAAATGCCAATTCTAAGATGAAATATACCGAAAACACGTGTACTCAATACTATAACAAAGAAATCCAGGTATTTAATGATTCTGACCAACGAAAAACGTATCCAATCAAGATAAAATATACCGAAATCACGAGGACCAATCAAAAACGAGAATCTCTAATTTCGCTACTCTTGTTATTCACCGTACGTGACAGTGACTCAAACAAATCCATGACAATTGAACCTTAAGCCCCGCCCATCTGACATCGTTGTAAATTCGTATAAATTTAGGGGATTGTTACGAAAATCAACAATAGCTGAATAAATTTGTTGATTTATTGTAATATTCTTAATGAATTACAATCATGTACTTCACTTTCATGACTCCAATATTTCAAAACGGTCATGAGGAAGAAAATGTCTTATCCTTTATCGGAATTGCCCTAACAAGAAATTTGAAACTTCAAAAAGCCAATTCTAAGATGAAATATACCGAAAACACGTGTACTCAATACTATAACAAATCCAGGTATTTAATGATTCTGACCAATGAAAAACGTATCCAATCAAGATAAAATATACCGAAATCACGAGGACCAATCAAAGACGAGAATTTCTAATTTAGCTTCTCTCTTGTTATTCACCGTACGTGACAGTGACTCAAACAAATCCATGACAATTGAACCTTAAGCCCCGCCCATCTGACATCGTTGTAAATTCGTATAAATTTAGGGGTTGTTACTAAAATCAACAATAGCCGAATAAATTTGTTGATTTATTGTAATATTCTTAATGAATTGCAGTTATGTACCCCACTTTCATGACTCAACATTTCAAAACGGTCATGAGGAAGAAAATGTCTTATCCTTTATCGGAATTGCCCTAACAAGAAATTTGAAACTTCAAAATGCCAATTCTAAGATGAAATATACCGAAAACACGTGTACTCAATACTATAACAAAGAAATCCAGGTATTTAATGATTCTGACCAATGAAAAACGTATCCAATCAAGATAAAATATACCGAAATCACGAGGACCAATCAAAGACGAGAATCTCTAATTTCGCTACTCTCTTGTTATTCATCGTACGTGACAGTGACTCAAACAAATCCATGACAATTGAACCTTAAGCCCCGCCCATCTGACATCGTTGTAAATTCGTATAAATTTAGGGGATTGTTACGAAAATCAACAATAGCTGAATAAATTTGTTGATTTATTGTAATATTCTTAATGAATTACAATCATATACCTCACTTTCACGACTCCAATATTTCAAAACGGTCATGAGGAAGAAAATGTTTTATCCTTAATCGGAATTGCCCTAACAAGAAATTCGAAACTTCAAAATGCCATTTCTTAGATGAAATATACCGAAAACACGTGGACTCAATACTATAACAAAGAAATCCAGGTATTTAATGATTCCGACCAATGAAAAACGTATCCAATCAAGATAAAATATACCGAAATCACGAGGACCAATCAAAGACGAGAATGTCTAACTTCGCTTCTCTTTTGTTATTCACCGTACGTGAAAGTGACTCAAACAAATCCATGACAATTGAACCTTAAGCCCCGCCCATCTGACTAAATTCGAAAAAAAATCATAACTTTCGAACGGTACGGACTAGAAATGCCGTGTTTAGGTTTTTCGATAGATGAAGAATCAATGTATAACCATAACAATCTGCATCATCCTTCTCCGCTTTATCTGAGCTATACGTATGGTCAAAGTTGACCATATTTTGACAAATTTTTCAGTTGTAATGTATTATTTCCCCAAATCACTGAAGATAGGACGAAAACTAATTAACAATTCGGAATTAAAGAATAATGCAAAACGGTCATGAGGAAGAAAATGCCTGATTCCTCCATCGAAATTGCCCAAACGAAAAAATCGAAACTTGAAAATGCCAATTCAAAGATAAAATACACCGAAAACACAAGGTCCAATTAAAGACGAGAATTGAACCTTGAGCCCCGCCCATCTGACACATCTTGCTAAATACGACACCTGGATACGACATATGTATCGGTCGTTCTGGAATATATTTTGTACAAGCCATAAACTGTTATATGGATTCTGAAATAAACCAGAGCAAAACATCATTTATCAGTTGTAATTTCATTCAATCAAACGCACTCAAAAGAAAACAACCTCTAGAGCATTGAGTAGTTTCCAAATTTTTTAATTAAACTATTAATTACATTTCAAAAAATAACACTATAACATAGGATTCGAGAATGCCATATTATCATGACTGGAGCCGTCAATATAATGAGGTATATTGAAGAAATTTACAAAAGCAGCAATACTTTTTGAACTAGGTTGAAAACTAAGTTCTTGCAATCTTCCACCCACATACTTTTGTAGATCACAGTTTAAGCTACTTTGCCAAGAATGGATCTTTAGTTGCATCTCTTCTTTCATTGAATTCAACAAAGGATTCTGAAGTATATTGAATTCTATAGAATTCTTTATATGGGCTAAAAGTAATTTATATTGCCACAACTGGAACTGACTGGGAATTGTTAAGTCATCATGCATCATCTGAAAAAAAAGTGTTGTTTGAAGAAAAAATATAAAGTAACTTAGGAAGATAGAAGCGAGATTATAACAGTCCTCAATTAATTTTGAACTTGAAGGTAACGTGTCTAAAAACATGATGTAAGCCACGTCGAAAGATGTATTATATAATTGCACGATGTAATTCCATTCTTTGGGCGAGATCTTAGACTATATAAGATAGACAAAGCATTCCTTTGTGAAATGTCGATTTGTTTTGGCGCCCTCATTGAAAGTCTCTTGTGAAACCTCACCCGGCAACACCGCATAAAATCTTTTTCCATTTACTCGAGCCACAATATCTTCAGGGTCAAAATGATCGAAACAAATGAAAATTGCTTTCTTTGAGCAAATACTTGACCATCCCGACAGCGAAGCCCAAATTCTGCTTTAGTCATCGTCATCTGGGAACCTTAATTCACGAAAACCTGATTTTATCTTATAATAATCTGATTGAAAACTTCCCTATTAAAACTTTCTACTCTACTGAACATGTAAGTAACTAAATACTTCGGTTCTAACAAAACACTTATCTATGGAACGATAAATTGGGATTAAAATTCCCGCCTTTACTACAACTTTACACTTACGAACAATTTTTAGTGCGATGAAAAGTAATAAACAATAAAAAATATGAAAAACCTAATACTGACTCTCACAAATTTTCTTCAATTTGCGTATTTATCAGGTGTACAAATAAGTTTCCGCGGTTTTTTATAAAAAATTAGGAATTTATTGTAAAGGAAAAGTACATTACGTTTTATTCAAAGTATTTTCCATCATTTGCCACTACTTTTCCCCATCTTTCTGGCAACATTCGGATACCCCGTCGAAAAAACTCTTTTTTTTATTCCTGGCAAGCAGCATTCCACTCATGCATAATCGGCGTTCAATGTCTCTCGGCTTTAGTTCATATGGAACCCAATTTCCTTGTTTTAGAATCATTCCTAACGATTTTAAACGATGTGAAATTGCTTGTTGAGTCACTTGTAGAGTAAGTGCAAGTTCTTTTTGCGTTTGGGACGAATCTTCCTCCAATAGTGCTTCTAATTCCATGTCTTCGTACACTTTCGGCCTTCCACTGCGTTCTTTGTCTTTAACGTCAAACTCACCGTTCTTAAACTTTTGAAACCATTCCTGACAACTTCTCTCACTTAAAGCAGCTTCACCATATGCTTCTAGAAGCAATCGATGCGCCTCAGCTGCAGATTTTTTCACATTAAAGAAGTAAATCAAAAGTGCCCGCAAATGATGCTTATTCGGAATAAAACTTGACATTTTTGCACGAAAAAAATTACGTGATGCTGATACGGAATCACTAGTACTTTAAGGTTATGGTGTTGCCAGATGACTAAACTTGGGATATTACCTTTTACATCTGACAATTTCTCCATAACCTTCTGGTGGGGCCATCTTTTGACAAACCGCGGAAACTTATTTGTACACCTAATATTTTCGATGAAGAGGTGGCAATGTGACCTTCAAATTGTCAAGCAGAGAAGAGAGCACCTGAATTTCTTTCCATCTGTAGTCTCTGACATAAAATAGCAGAATCAACTAAGTTTTTCTTTCACTTCTTGCTAATATATCTGATAAGACAGTTTCAATTCAAAATATAAAATTTTATACAATGTTTTGAATGCAAATTGGAGAAAACGTTTTTATTCACTATGTTAAAATAGAACGACAATTATAAATAACCATCGTTCTAGGGTGCGAGCTAGTCATTATTGACGTATGGTAATCTCAGAGAATCAAGACCTCAAGTGCAACTGTGGACCGGTTTCGAGGTGACTGCCTCTCATCAGCACAGTGTGGCACTGACAGTCTTGAAGGAGGCTGCCAGTCTTAACAGAGAATGTGATGAACTTTCTAGAAATGTCCAGAAAGAGCGCCATCCACATCTTAAAGACTGGAGCCAGACTCACTTTCTCTGCAGATCCATACGACAACATATGACTTCCAAATTCAAATACTACCAGTGGCCATCGAATGTGTAACATTCATCAATTTTATTTTTATTTTAGGTTATTTATAATTGTCGTTCTATTTTAACATATTGCCATGCCATGCCGGCTCAATAGGCATTAGGAGAAATCTTTCATTTTCTCAATAGTTTTTATTCACAATTATAGGGAAATAGAGAAACCTACTATTTGCTCAGTTTGGCAACATGAAAATTTTTTATGACCTGGGAGGACCAGCTCAATACGTTACAATCGATCAGCTCTAAGTTTCAGATGCGACACTTTTTAATGTAAATAAAGGGGTCTATTCTTATATAGTCTAAGGGCGAGATTAATCCTTTAACTTACTGTAAACAACATAAATAGCGCTCGTAGGTCAAAACATTCTGACTCAAAAACGTCAAGCTCTACGATTTAGCTGTCAGCAGATTGCATCACTAGGGTGATCCAATACCGAAAGATAAAACCCTCGTAATGATTTAAGCACAAAAGAAAAATCAAATTACCTTTATGACTGATGCCAAAGCAGGTATTATAAATAGTTTATCCTGAATTGTAGCTTCATAGGTAACCCTGATCAAGGAATTCTTAATTTCCCTTTCCATGGGGGCACAGTCACTGGATTCCAGGAAATTTATGCAAAACTGCTTCAAGCCTTGGTTAGATGTGAAATTCTTAATTGTAGATGGTGATGGATTCCACGGTACAAGATTTGATTGGCTGAGAATTTTTGCGAACTCGCTGTGATTACCAAGTTTATCTTGACAGCCTGCTCTTTGCTTGACTTCTATAACGCCGTTCAATGATACTATATCCCTGTAAACATTATTAATAGAAATACAGAAAAACAGTTAAAACGATCATACTCGAATATTTTCCAGTTGAGATCTCTCTTGAACATTATTTTCCAATATCTTTCATCCTCAATTATAACCTCTAAAAGAGTATTCAAATTTGGTAGAGTGGCAGGTGCCTTCATTTCATAAGATGCGCCATTTAACTTTACTAGTTTCAAGTTAGCATAGCAACATTTTCTTGAATGTAGATCTCTAGGTATAATCAGTCTTGCCTCCACGGCCAGGACGTAAAGGTGTCGGAATGCTTGCAGATGATATCTGGAAAAATGTGTTGAATCAATATCAACGTGAAAAAGAGTCTTTGAACAAGAACTTCAACAAGAAAACAAACCATTTGAAAATTTTTAAATTAAATTTAAATTATTATGGAAGCTATTCATCTAAAAAGTTCCAAATTTTATAGATCAATATTAGGTTATGTAAAGGTATATTACTGAAATACTATCCAATTTCCAGTGTTGCCGGATGTATGATAATTTGGCAACGGCTTTGTTATTTCAAATACGACACCCGGTATTTTTTTATGATTCTCCTTAAAAAAAATCAGATTGATTTACTTCCACTTACAGTTATTTACATTAAACGGTTTTTGAGTTATGAATTATTTTTAATCATTTTAAAGTCACCTAAATGACCACAGATAAAACTATTTCATTGAATATTTCGAACTGAATATTGAGCAAAATACGTCATTTGCGTAACTCTCAAAATTGATCTGAAATGTCAGAAAATAATTAATAACTAGAAAACAGCTAAAGATAGATACAGATCAATTACATTTTTTTTGGAGAAATTCGAAATTTTTTTTAATATTTTAAATAACCAAGTTGTTGCCAGATTTGCATCCATCTGGCATCACTGGAAAATTGAAAATATTACAAAAATATACCTTGCCGAATCTAATGTTGATCTACAAAATTTGAAAGTTTTTGCATTTGTTTAGGCATTTCCTTTCGTTGGCAAGACCATATTACCTGTTATCATTACTGTGAATTGGAAATTTAGGGTAAAAGGCACATATCAATGCTGCAACACTAGAAGGGGAATTTGAAAGTGTGAGTTTCCCACCACCTAAAAACAATAACCCCAACGCCATATGAATTGCTAGGTGGGAACCATAAGTGACAATGGCACTACTAGATACGCCTACTCTCCTTCGAAGATGTCGTGTTAGCCTCATCACCTCTAAATTTCCTGTTCCTGCCATAACCTGCAAATAACGAGAAAATGAAATTATAATCAATCGAGGAAACACTCATATACATTTCCACTTATTATTCAGTTAACGCAACTCACAATTTCCACATCATATAATCTTGATGGAAGCAGCCCCTACACGATCAATCTGACGGATTGAATAATCAGATTGAAGTAACCTCAATCCCTTCTGCAGTCGTTTCTGAAAGGCTGATCAACATAGAATCAACAAATCAGCTGTTAAATCTATGATCAACTGCTATTTGAGTTGCTAGAAGGATGGTCAAAGCAGCCCCTACACGATCAATCTGACAGATTGAATAATCAGATTGAAAGTAACCTCAATCCCTTCTGCAGTCGTTTCTGAAAGGCTGATCAACATAGAATCAACAAATCAGCTGTTAAATCTATGATCAACTGCTATTTGAGTTGCTAGAAGGATGGTCAAGTAGCTCAATTTAACCATCCGATCAGTTAACACTGTGATCAAATATTTCAGGTAAATTGTCAAGTGTCACATTGACGGCCGGTTTTCCAAAGGTTAATCTACATAGAAATGAACTCGTTAGCTGTTAAATCTATGATCAACTGTCCTTTGAGTTGCTTGAAGGATGGTCAACTAGCTCAATTTGACCATCCGGTCAGTTAACACTGTGATCAAATATTTTAGGTATATTGTATGTCAAATGTCACATTGACGGCCGCTTTCCGAAAGGTTGATCAACATAGAAATCAACTCGTTAGCTGTCAAATCTATGATCAACTGTCATTTGAGTTGCTTGAAAGATGGTCAACTAGCTCAATTTGACCATCTGGTCAGTTAACACAGTGGTCAAATATTTCAGGTTGATCAAAACGTTTTTAGACGCTCAATCGCTCTATTCAGTCCGAATTCATCAAATTTTATCTAAATCTTTTTCAGTAATTGACATGATTATCTCAGTCGATTGATAGATCACGTTTGTTCAAAATACTGATCGTCTAGGGGCTCCATTACTGTCATTTTTCACCAATCAGAGCATTCAATCAGTATCGTTTACTTGCTCTGATTGGCCCTTATGGCTGTTGAAAGCAATAGAAGAAAGCTCAGAGAGTACAACCGAAGACGATTGAAAATACAGGAATGCAATATAGAAGCCGAACAAGTTCATATTTAGGTTTCTATTCAAATGATGAGATTCTTACCATTGAAACCGAGAGGAGCAACACATTAAGACATGTTTCAATGGTAGTCTTTCCTGCTAACTCAGAAATAGATTTCCCTATTAGAGAAACAAACATGTGACAGTAGTGAAGTATTGCTTTGAATGCTCTCTCATCGGAAGTGCCGGCATATCTCAGACCCAATGCAAAACATGCTCCAGTTACGATATTACAATACGCCTGACTGAAAAAAAAAACACTTGGTAATGAAATAATTAAAGCAGACATTTTATATACGATTGAGACAATTTTCGAAAATCACAGACATTTGGGCACAGTTTTAACATGCTGTTTTCTAAGAACAAGCGCGCAAAAAAGGTTTGTATTGAAACAGTAATCGACACATTGAATTCTCAATATCACAACTTACTTCATAGCTTCATAATCAATATCGCCCCATGAAGATGAAGGTTGAACCATAGAATACCGTCTTATATTCTTGGGAACCTGGTTTTCGATCCAATCCTTCGAAGGCTTAATGTCATTCCACAGAATCAGTGATCTGGATATCACCCTCAACATGAGGAAATCTGGTCTTACGAAATCTAGAAGGTACTGAGTCTCTGGTGGCGACATCCATTCAGCAATGGTCTTATTCATGGATCCCATATACATGAGGCCCAGGGCTAGAGTAGCACCAGGAGATGTCACATGTAAGTTCACGGAAGCTCCTTCCCTTATTTGAAAAGAAGGGATCTTGTATTTATCTTTTTGAGCTCCTGAAAGGACGAATTACATTCTCATTACATTCATTGAGCTGGTCCACTCAGGTCATAAAAAATTTTCATGTGTCGTATTCTATTTCATTTTTTAATCAGTTTTTTTCTGTAATTCTTTGATGTTATGATAAGAATGAAAAATTCTCTTTTATTCATCAAAGAGAAAAGTGTTTTCTAGAATAAATAAAGGTATGATTGAAGGGTAGGACTATAATTGTCAATTTTGGTTTATTTACACTTTCAAGAATAGACTTGTTCAATTAAATAAATTAATTAAAATGAATTTGCAACAAGTAAAGACCGATTCCATCAAATATTTATTCTTAAATTACCAAAAACTTTCCCGATGCTTTTAGCATACCTGTGAATGGCCTCTTGATTCCACCTGTCATATAGTAATGCAACAAGAGAGAAATACCCAGATCATGCGAGCTCAATTTACTTCCTCTCTTCAACATAACTAAGCCAAGACCCAGACCAGCAGCCAATGCGTAAGATTCTCTGTCAGTACTATTTTCCATTTCCGGACCGGGTGGTCTACCTATTTCTGATAATAAAACATCGGCCATGTGAGAATGTCCAGTTCCTTCATACAGAAGTCCAACACCAAGGAGTGATGTAACCTGCGGAGCATGAGTGAGGTCCAACTCCATAGAAGTTGGTGGAAAAAGTGCTTCAAGGTGTATAGTAAGCATTTTAGTAACACTTATATGACTGGTTCCTCTGTGAGCACTGGCGAAACCTTCAAACGAAAAGTATTTTTAAATAACTGTTTGAAATTCTTTCTGAAGGCAATAATCACGGAAAATATAGATGAAGTAAAATAACAAAATGTAACTAGGACGAATCAATGACGTCACATCTAACTACACGCAACCTATCTCGAGAGCAGGGTTAGATGTTGTAGTTACTAGCTCTATCTCATCTCATGTGTGAAATAAAAGCATTTTTCGCGTTGATTCAAGACCCACAACGAAATTATGGAATCATATGTTGATCAGAACCTCTGAATTCATTAGGATTCATCGAATTAGCCCAAGAAATCGACTAATGAGTAAAACCTTCCATATAAAGGAAAGAAAAAGATGAATTGGTTGTTTTGTAATTAATTAAATCTAAACTAAATATTGAAGTAATTTATTTCGAAAAAAAAAATTCAAAGATCATTTATGATTAAGACCAATATGTGGGTCCAGCAGAGGTTACTTCAAATAAAAACACACTTTAAAGCCCATTAAACAACCTTTTACAATTGAAAATACGAAGATATTCCTTATCTCAAATAACAGTGTTCAAAATTTTGAAACACTCAGATCTGTCAGAAATGTCATTGGTAACTACAAGTAACTATATCGTCACCGTTAGAGTAACCATAGTTACTTGTGGTTACAGCGTCAAAATTTGTCATTATTCATGCACAATATTTCAAATTTCCAGAAGTCAGATTTATGAAAATTCGGCAACAGATTTGTTATTTCAAGTGAAACACTGTGTATTCTAATTTTTTTTTGAAGTGAAAACTTCTTTAGCGGCGATGCACTCTCTTGTATGGGTAAAAACATCCAAACTCGCGTCAGGGTCACGTGATGCTGATCGAAAAAGCGTAAGATCGAGGAGTAGGAGAGGGAATAATATCCCCCACTCTTTCTACCGTGCCTGCGTGTGCTGTTTCGTTTAGGCGGTGCAGGGCGCTTGTGCGAATGTTTGTGTATGTTAATGTAATATAAATTAGGTTTGTTGGCGTGGCAGTTCGGAACTGTAATTTTTGGTAATTTGTGGTTCCCACCCGTTCGTCTGGGAAGGAACAGGAGTTCCTTGTCGTTCGTGTGGTCGGAACACTTGATTTCGGAACTGTTCGTTACTGTTCTTACGATTCCTGATCTAGAGATGGTACAAGGTACAACAGAAGAAGCGGTAAATTCAAATCATCGGTGATTCAAATTTTCAGTAGTTCTAATTGGCAATTAAGTTATATATTTGGTGACTAGGATATTCGCATAGCTGTTTTTGAGTATATTTGATGTTGTGAGAGTATAAATTTTTAATCAATTCGTTATAATAGCTTCTCAAAATTTTTGTTATCTCAAAGAAGAGGAAGGATCATTTGCAATAGATGATTAAAACAATTGCATAATTGTTGATCAAAGTATGTAGGATAATTATTTTTTATTATTTATATATACGATATTTCGTATTTATATACTATATATTTATGTTTGTTATTTCGTGATTGTAGTATCTTTTTATTTTTAACCACTCAAAATGTATTGAAAATTTAGGAAGGAAACGGAGGAATGACCTCTTTCAAGAACACAACGACTTGTTAAAACAATTCTTATCTAAAAATAATTACAAAGCTATGAAAATTGTTAGAAAATATTTTTATTTATTTCCCAAATGCCACCAGTTCCATATACAATTACCTAATTCTATTATATAAAATTTTCTGTACACAGTTTCCACCAAAATTACAATGAAATAACAGAAAAATTCACAGTTTATCCAGATATGAACTAACAAAAATAATTTCTCCACTGATGACCACTACTACATGTATTGAAATTTCAAATTATAATTAAATTAAATCATTTCTTTAAATATTTCATTAGATATAAATTATATTTACAGTTATTTATATGGATATGTTTATGTTTATTTATTTATGACAAAAAAATTGTTCAATTTTAATATTTGTAATTTCTAAAGTATTTCCACCGTATCAATAACACAATAACTTATTCAATATCTTTTAACATATCCATGATATGATTCATGATCATTGAACTCAATATGAATACCTATATGGTATTTAGAGTTCAATGTCCATGATGTACAACATAACCTTACTTTCACTTATCTATGCACTTAACGAAATCGTTTTGAAATTATTTGTTCCCACCTGTTCTCACCGGTTCGTGTCATAGAACAACTTGCGACGATTCCAAGAGTTATAGAACCTGGTTCTCTGTGACCCTAGTACAACTGGGAACTGCCACCCGAACAAACCTATTGTCATTTTTGTGTACGATTGCGCAATAAATGAATATTGTATTCCACCACATAAATAATAGCACTTTTATACTGATAATGAAAGCAATTCATACAAAATTATTCTCTAACCATTCCAAAATATCAAAAATGCACAACGTTAATATTGAAGTTTTCACTTCTGCCGGCACTCCCGGAGTGCTACCGGTGTTTTTTTAATATTGTCCATAAAAAACTTGATTTACTGTACATACCTAGAAGAAGCCCAACAGTTATCATTTCATGTTTTTTGCTCAAGTGTTGATATGTGTTCCAGACATCTAAACGTTGTAGGTGCCCATGTAAACCCATAGCAAGTAGAAATCCGCCATATTCCATATCCTTATCATTATTCTTGGGTTTGTTGAACAGTATCCAATTATTATCGATGATGTTGGTGTTGGGTGAAACCGTCAAACCTGTCGCAACACCATTATGGAACATGGGCCATACGTTCATATTGGGCGGTGCATCGACGTGAGATAGTTCTATGGTGGTTCCCCTCGGGGCCCCTCTGCCCGTCAAACATAGCTGTGGCGTATAAAGTGGCTGAATCATCAGTGGAACAGTTGTTCCAAGAGCAAACATTCCCCTGAAACATCCAAATAATATTGCAAAATCCCTACTAAAATTATAAATGCGAATGTCAGTCTGTTCGTCTGTTACGCTTTACTTCTTAAACCTCTCAACCGATTTTGATGAAATTTGGCACAGACAATCTTTAGACCCCGAGAAAGGACATAGGCTACCTTTTATTGCGAAAAAGGGATGAAGATGTTGAAATAGAGGCTGAAATTAGCCTGGGATTTCTTATTTATTATTATTTATAAAATCACGAAACTTTATGTTTAGGCACTTGATAAGAAATAATTAAACATTTGTGAATAATTTTATCAAACAGAAACCTACATATGTGATGAAGTGATAACGTACGAGAAGTCATCAGTATATTACGGAGGGCTGTTGAAATGAAACAACCTTAAATTATCAAATAATTGGCAATACCATCAAATGCTATATAAATTTCCATTCACCTAAAATTTTTGGAAACCGAAGAGAAAATACTATACCTTCCTACTGGCAGTGCCATTGTTCTGGTACAAACTGCAAAAAGATGTTTCTCTTGCTCCTCGATGAATTCATGATCAGAGATATCGGGTCTTTGCACAATCGTAATTTCAACCGGTTTCGAGCTCTGTAACATACTTCTCGTTTCTTCGATTCTGGTGTCATCTGGAAAAATTAGATCAGTGATATCTGTGTCTATATCATCCATTCCATCCTTAGTTAATGGTTCAGGGCCCCTTTTAACATTCATTTCAACGGAGGAAATCATGTTATTGATTGGAGAAGGCTCTATATCGATCTAAAAAAAAATGATTATTTAGCAGGAGCAGAAAAGGATGATTAATTCTTTACACCTACCTCCTCATTGGCTATTTTTGAAAGATACGCTAAATCTTCTCTTTGTATCAATAGAAACGCTTCAGTGGGCCAATCCGATGGAGGGTTTTCTCTACATTTCCATAAAATATCATAGAAAAAAACATACAATCCATAAGGTAAGGTGTTCAAAACTTCGGTTGTGATATCCATTTGCGTCATCAATAAAACAACTTCTTCAAGTGAATTACATTTCGTTTCATTGAAAGGAACGTCATTGCTTAGATTATTCAATGGTTTTATCACAGGCCTTTGTTCATGGAATCCAAATATTTGACTCGACAAAATATTGCAGAGCTGTAAATTTATATAAAACGACAAATCAAATCTGCTAATTATGAACAAAATGGAAGTGAGAATATTCCTAAGTGAATTCTAACTAATTTTTAACAAAAATAAGTCATGTTTTATAAAGGAAATATCATTATCACGAAAAATATGAGACTAAACCTTAGACTCCTTTATTTACGTTGAAAAGTGTCGCATCTGAAACTTAAAGCTGGTCGATTATAACGTATTGAGCTGGTCCACTCAGGTCATAACAAATTTTTTCAATAAGGAAGTATTCGATGAGATTATTATAAGATAAAATGAGGTTTTCTTGAAAGAAGGTTCCCAGGTGACGATGAAACAAGAAGAATTTGGGCTTCGCTGTTGGGATGGTCAAGTATTTGCCCAAAGAAAGCAATTTTCATTTGTTTAGATCATTTTGACCCTAAAGATAATGTGATCCAAGTAAATTGAAAAAGATTTTATGCGGTGTTGCCGGGTGAGGTTTCACAAGAGACTTTCAATGAGGTTAAGACTTTCAATGAGAGAGTCAAAACAAATCGACATTTTACAAAGGAATGCTTTGTCTATCTTATATAGTCTAAGGACTAAACATTGACCTATAAACTGAAATTTGAGAAGATTTCTTTCAATACCTTCGAACAAATTTGTATATTTACCTGGACAACATCTCTGGATCTCTCGTTAACTTCTTTCAGATATGGAAATTCGGGCACACTTTCACCTTGTATCATATGACTCAAATATTCCATCAAATTAAGAACTCCATCAAAATTAACATTATGCACAGTGACCTGTTTATTGCTGTTGAAGAATCTTCTGTTTCCTGGACCGACATTACACCAATCAGGAAAATCCTTCCAATAGTGTAGAGAAAACTCAAACATACTCATATCATTACTGATTTGATTCAAGAATATCGCCAATGGCCTCAGCAAATTAGTAAGCATTTTATCCAATTTAAAATCTTCGTACATAAGATGAAGAGAAAAATGAATCAATTTGATGAATGGAAACAAAACGGAATTTGCGTTGATCCTGATGTCTTTTACTACATCATCAACTGACTTAGATTTTTCAGTATCTTTAAATCTTAGTAATGCGTTGAGCGATTTGGAATTCAATTTATTATATTCCGAATTCAACAGGTATTCCCAGTCATCGTCGCTCGCTGTAAATGATGGTTTCGATTTCTTCGCAGAGAATGAAGGTGTTTGAGGTTCATCTTTAGATGTATCGTTATCTTCTTCCTCATATCCTAGAAGATCTGAAATTTTATTTATAGTATTATAACACAGTACCTTAATCCACATTGAATGTGTCATTCAATGCATTCATGATAGAAAGTAGAAGGCCGAAAGTAGAATCACCCTGTATAATATTGTAGCACGAGGGTTGACCTTTATATTTCGGGATTGGACAACCCTAGTGTTCAATCTGTCAAATGACAGCTCTATCGTAAAGCTTGACATTTTGAGGTTATACGTAGTCAGGACGTTTTGACACGCGAGTGCTATTTGTGTTGTTTACAGTAACTTGAAAGATTCATCTCGCCTAGAGGTCAACGTTTTTCGACGCTTGAAGAAGCCGTTGATGCGTTCAGAATGCATGTTTTGGAGATCCTCAATCAGAGTAGCAAAAGTGCTTCGACAATTGGTTCAAACCTTAGGCTATATAAGAATAGACCACTTTATTTAATAAGAAAAAAAACTTTTTCTCCAATTTGCATTCAGAACATTGTATAAAATTTTATATTTTGAATTGAAACTGTCTCATCGGATATATTAGCAAGAAGTAAAATAAAAACTTTAGTTGATTCTGCTATGTTATGTCAGAGACTACACATGGAAAGAAATTCAGGTGAAAGTCAAGACAACGCCGCCGCATTCTCTGTTTGACAGTTTGAAGGTCACATGATGTTTAGAAGACACACGTTGCCACCTCTGTATCGAAAATAAATACGCGAATTGAAGCAAATTTGTGAGAGTCAGTGTTAGGTTTTTCATATTTTTTATTGTTTATTACTTTTCATCGCAGTAAAAATGGTTCGTAAGTGTAAAAGTTGTAGTAAAGATGGGAATTTTAATCCGAATTTATCGTTCCATAGGTAAGTGTATTGTTAAAACCGAAGTATTTAGTTATTTACATGTTAAGTATCGTAGAGAATTTGTGATAGTCAGTATTAGTTTTTTCATATTTTTTGTTGTTTATTACTTTTCATCGCACTAAAAATGATTAGTAAGTGTGAAAGTTGTAGTAAAGACAGGAGTTTTAATCCGAATTTATCGTTCCATAGATAAGTGTGATGTTAGAACCGAAGTATTTAGTTATTTACATGTTCAGTAGCGTAGAAAGTTTTAATAAGGAAATTTTCAATGAGATTATTATAAGATAAAATGAGGTTTTCATGAATTAAGGTTCCCAGATGACGATGACAAAAGAAAAATTTGGGCTTCGCTGTTGGGATGGTCAAGTATTTGCCCAAAGAAAGCAATTTTCATTTGTTTAGATCATTTTGACCCTGAAGATATTGTGACCCGAGTAAATGGAAAAAAAGATTTTATGCGGTGTTGCCGGGTGAGGTTTCACAAGAGACTTTCAATGAGGCTAAGACTTTCATTAAGAGGGTCAAAACAAATCGACATTTTACCAAGGAATGCTTTGTCTATCTTAAATAGTCTAAGATTCTAGCTCAATAATTATTTGACAAACTACTTCATTCATTAATGCAATGAAATATCTCCATAAATAATCTCTGAAAAGAGAAATGTTAATGTCGCTCTTGACAGAAGCTAATTCGAATTTCAATTTGATGTTGTAATGATTTAAATGAGCATAGGTTATAAGCATTTAGAAAATTATCGAACTCATGCATTAAGAAGTTACAAAGCTTAACTAGTAGTTAGAGGCTCAAGCAATCCTGATGATTTTTAGTCCTTTGATTCGTCTTAACAAGGCATTATCATTTTTCTACTCATGCAATGAAATGAATTCACATGCAGATTTGAAAAGATGTACAATTTCATGCAAACTGGCAAAGTTTATGTCTAGCTGGTAGGCAACTACAGAATTAATGAAAATACCCTATTTAAAAAAATTTCTCATAATATGCAATATAAATGGAAATATTCAAACGAAAAACCTGAATCTAAATTTGAAAAATCAACTTGTTGATGATAAAATTGAATTTTGTAAAAACTACTTCTGTTAATTGATGTGCTATGAAAAAGGTTACATTCAACATTATGAAATTCATTACCTGAAGAAATTGTCCGAACTAAATCCTCTGTAAAAAGCAATGGGAATTTACCTATCTTCACAAAAAAAATTAATGAGAACAAATTACGAATCAGTTCAGCAATAATAAATTTTCTCTCGCAACAAAATACACGATTTACAGAAGTAATGGCATGACGTCTTGGACTGCAGTTCAGTCCCACTGATAGAAACGTTCTGACTACGTATAACCTCAAAAATGTAAGCTTCACGATAGAGCTGTCAGATGGTAAATTGTAGCAGTAGGGTTGTCCAATCCATATAAAAGGCAACCCTCCTATCATAGCAAAATTTCGATTTCGCTCCCTTACTTTTGCTTGGGATATGGATAGATAAGAATCTGAGAAGTTTTTCGATTTATACCTTGTATTCTTTATCATAAAGGAACGAGTTTGAGAATATTTATGAAAAATTCATAAACTCAATAAATATTTGTACAAAAGGTATATCATCTTCGCTCATTTCCTTCTGCTACTTGTGGATTCACCTTATATACCTTTTCTACATATATTTAATCTCCACGATGAATATAGTATTTTTCAATGAATATTGTTCCAATGGCAACATTTTATAAGGTTTTGAAAACTGTAAGTACAATATCAACTGAAAATGAGAAATAATCGAAATAAAATGTTCAATTCATGAGCATTCAAATAATTGATAATTAGTCAATTCACAAACAATAAGACATAACTAATACTACTGTGTCCAAAAAATGTATTTGCACGAATTTCGAAAATTCTTTATTTATTGTTTTAAATCATTTTCATCGCCTTCAAAGTAATTCCCTGGAAAGAAATCAAGTGAAAGTCAAGACAACGCTACTTTAATCTCTGCTTGACAATTTGAAGGTCACATGTCCTAGAAGACACACGTTGCCACCTCTGTATCGATAATAAATACTCAAATTGAAGAAAATTTGTGAGTCAGTATTAGGTTTTTCATATTTTTTATTGTTTATTACTTTTCATCGCACTAAAAATGGTTAGTAAGTGTGAAAGTTGTAATGAAGACAGGAATTTTAATCCGAATTTATAGATCCATAGATAAGTGTATTGTTAGAACCGAAGTATTTAGTTATTTACATGTTCAGTAGCGTAAAAAGTTTTAATAGGGAAGTTTTCAATGAGATTATTATAAGATAAAATGAGGTTTTCCTTAATTAAGGTTCCCAGATGACGATGAAAAAAGAAGAATTTGGGCTCAGCTGTTGGGATGGTCAAGTATTTGTCCAAAGAAAGCAATTCTCATTTGTTCAGATCATTTTGACCCTGAAGATATTGTGACCCGAGTAGTGGAAAAAGATTTTATGTGGTGTTGCTGGGTGAGGTTTCACTGGAGACTTTCAATGAGGCAGCCAAAACAAATCGACATTTTACAAAGGAATACTTTGTCTATCTTATATAGTCTAAGGTTCAAACGCATGCAAAAGTTTATAGATCTTAATGGGGAATATTTTGAAAAGCAATATAGCGATTTTCAATGATTAATATTTTTTTTTTGTTCCCTAATCTCGAAATATAAAAGGCAACCCCCGTATAAAGCGATCATTCTAAATAATACAATCTTTTAGCTTTTACTTACCGAATATCAAAGAAGTGAACATTTCCCATTCTTGTTGATCTGTACAATTTTGTGTACCCAGACTATTTCTGGTGGAATACCATCTTGTGAAAAGTGTCATGACCGCATCTCTTTGAAGACACTGCCGCAGTGCGTTAAGACAATGTTCAACTAAAGGCGACGTTGCAAGAAATGGGAATTTAACTCTATAAAAGGTTTTATCTGAATACATCAGCGTAATACAATTTTCCAGAGGATCTCGTAGGCCTATCAGTGAAACTGAATCTACAAAATATATATACTCAGAATTTCTATTGATCAAACTTTTTAGAGAATGGGAATGAAGTAAAGTCATGGAGAGTAGAGGTAAGAAAGAACATATCCGTACATGTACCACATGCTCAGCATTCAGAATGAAGTAAAGTTAAATTAAATTAAAAAAACACATTCTCATCTTCTATAAGATTCTTTACTTCACTCTTTGAATTCAAAAATACCTGGAGACGGCATAGAAAGAAGAAACTTATTGTGTGAGTCAGAGGGCAGCACTGGAGAGAACATTTTTTCATCGAATTCTGGGTCTGTCTGTTGGCTGCTAGGCAGCAAACTGCTTCTCCTTCAAAAAAATGTATTATACATGGTTGAATAAAGGCAATCAAATGGTTACCTTGGAAAAGAAGAATTCAGCTTTGCTTGAAATCTTCGTATATAAGGAGTAGGAGTATGTTTCACCAAAGTGCCATCTAGATGTAACTTTCCAACTAAATTCATGCCCGAATATAAACATACATTGCCTGTTTGTTCCAGAATGGCCATCATATGTAAATGCTACAAAAACAATGTAGAAAATTATATGAAACTATTTATTTATACATACAGGTATAGGCACAGCATCTTTGGCACTTATACTAGTTAACGTCCCAAAAGAGTATGAGGGAGTGGTAAAGTTAGCTCTCATAAGGATGAGCTTTGATTGGGATATGTAACAAAAGTACGTTTGGCCTGCCAAATCATCACAAATAAATACTTTAGAAGCTGCAGCATTCTCATTATCCCTGTAATTATATTCTTCTGATATAAGATTATCAATAATATGTTCATATAAACACAGAACTAAATAATTTGTTAAATCCTACAATTGCTGATGTGCGTTCTATGACAATCATTTTCTAAGATGGTTAGGATAAAAAATTACAAAGATTATTCGTGAAGAATTTGCTTGAAATAATATTCAATGTGAATATGTTGACCTATAATTCGCCTTCTTAAAATATTAGAATAATTCAGACAACATGCCATCTCCTTCGGGAGATAACAAGTGTAGGACAGGCTGGACGGACATAATCAAGTTTAACCCTGTGTCCGTTATCGAGATATCAAACCTAATTGATTGGGATCATTTTCAGCTCCATATTAGAAAATTACAGACATGAGGTAAAAAAAAAGTCTGCACAAACGTGTAAACAGCTAAACAAACATTTCAAGCGAGTTCCATCAACCATAATGTATTCTAGCCTTAGACTATATAAGAATAGACCCTTTTATTTACATTGAAAAGTGTCGCATCTGAAACTTAGAGCTGGTCGATTGTAACGTATTGAGCTAGTCCATTCAGGACATAAAAAACTTTCATGTTGCCAAACTGAGCAAATAGTAGGTTTCTCTGTTCCCCTATAATTGTGAATAAAATTTTTTTCTCCAATTTGCGTTCAAATTATTGTATAAAATTTTATGTTTTGAATTGAAACCGTCTTATCGGATATATTAGCAAGAAGTAAAAGCAAAACTTTAATTTATTCTGCTATTTTATGTCAGAGACCGCAGATGGAAAGAAATTCAGATGAAAGTCAAGACAAAGCAGCTTTATTCTCTGTTTGACAGTTTGAAGGTCACATGATGTTTAGAAGACACATGTTGCCACCTATGTACGAAAATAAATACGCAAATTGAAGAAATTTTGTGAGATTCAGTATTAGTTTTTTCATATTTTTTGTTGTTTATTACTTTTCATCGCACTAAAAATGATTCATAAGTGTGAAAGTTGCAGTAAAGACAGGAATTTTAATCCGAATTTATCGTTCCATAGGTAAGCGTATTGTTAGAACCGAAGTATTTAGTTATTTACATGTTCAGTAGCGTAGAAAGTTGTAATAAAGAAATTTTCAATGAGATTATTATAACATAAAATGAGATTCTCTTGAATTAAGGTTCCCAGATGACGATGAAAGAAGAAGAATGTGGGCTTCGCTGTTGGGATGGTCAAGTATTTGCCCAAAGAAAGCAATTTTCATTTGTTCAGATCATTTTGCGCCTTAAGATATTGTGACCCGAGTAAATGGAAAAAGATTTTATGCGGTGTTGCCGGGTGAGGTTTCACAAGAGACTTTCAATGAGGCAGTCAAAACACATCGACATTTTACCAAGGAATGCTTTGTCTATCTTAAATAGTCTAAGATTCTAGCTCAATAATTATTTGACAAACTACTTCATTCATTAATGCAATGAAATATCTCCATAAATAATCTCTGAAAAGAGAAATGTTAACGTCGCTCTTGACAGAAGCTGATTCGAATTTCAATTTGATGTTGTAATGATTTAAATGAGCAATAGGTTATAAGCACTTAGAAAATTATCGAACTCATGCGTTAACAAGTTACAAAGCTTAACTAGTAGTAAGATGCTCAAGCAATCCTGATGATTTTTAATCCTTTGATTTGTCTTAACAAGGCATTATCATTTTTCTACTCATGCAATGAAATGAATTCACATACAGATTCAAAAAGATGTACAATTTCATGCAAACTGGCAAAGTTTATGTCTAGCTGGTAGGCAACTACAGAATTAATGAAAATACATTATTTAAAAAAATTTCTCATAATATGCAATAAAAATGGAAATATTCAAACGAAAAACCTGAATCTAAATTTGAAAAATCAACTTGTTGATGATAAAATTGAATTTTGTAAAAACTACTTCTGTTAATTGATATGCTATAAAAAAGGTTACATTCAACATTATGAAATTCATTACCTGAAGAAATTGTCCGAACTAAATCCTCTGTAAAAAGCAATGGGAATTTACCTATCTTCACAAAAAAAATTAATGACAACAAATTACGAATCAATTCAGCAATAATAAATGTTCTCTCGCAACAAAATACACGATTTACAGAAGTAATGGCATGACGTCTTGGACTGCAGTTCAGTCCCACTGATAGAAACGTTCTGACTACGTATAACCTCAAAAATGTAAGCTTCACGATAGAGCTGTCAGATGGTAAATTGTAGCAGTAGGGTTGTCCAATCCATATAAAAGGCAACCCTCCTATCATAGCAAAATTTCGATTCCGCTCCCTTACTTTTGCTTGGGATATGGATAGATAAGAATCTGAGAAGTTTTTCGATTTATACCTTGTATTCTTTATCATAAAGGAACGAGTTTGAGAATATTTATGAAAAATTCATAAACTCAATAAATATTTGTACAAAAGGTATATCAGGTGAATCCACAACTAGCACAAGATGGTACTTGCCGACACATCTTCGCTCATTTCCTTCTGCTACTTGTGGATTCACCTTATATATCTTTTCTACATATATTTAATCTCCACGATGAATATAGTATTTTTCAATGAATATTGTTCCAATGGCAACATTCTATAAGGTTTTGAAAACTGTAAGTACAATATCAACTGAAAATGAGAAATAATCGAAATAAAATGTTCAATTCATGAGCATTCAAATAATTGATAATTAGTCAATTCACAAACAATAAGACATAACTAATACTACTGTGTCCAAAAAATGTATTTGCACGAATTTCGAAAATTCTTTATTTATTGTTTTAAATCATTTTCATCGCCTTCAAAGTAATTCCCTGGAAAGAAATCAAGTGAAAGTCAAGACAACGCTACTTTAATCTCTGCTTGACAATTTGAAGGTCACATGTCCTAGAAGACACACGTTGCCACCTCTGTATCGATAATAAATACTCAAATTGAAGAAAATTTGTGAGAGTCAGTATTAGGTTTTTCATATTTTTTATTGTTTATTACTTTTCATCGCACTAAAAATGGTTAGTAAGTGTGAAAGTTGTAGTGAAGACAGGAATTTTAATCCGAATTTATAGATCCATAGATAAGTGTATTGTTAGAACCGAAGTATTTAGTTATTTACATGTTCAGTAGCGTAAAAAGTTTTAATAGGGAAGTTTTCAATGAGATTATTGTAAGATAAAATGAGGTTTTCTTGAAATAAGGTTCCCAGATGACGATGAAAAAAGAAGAATTTGAGCTTCGCTGTTGGGATGGTCAAGTATTTGCCCAAAGAAAGCAATTTTCATTTGTTCAGATCATTTTGACCCTGAAGATATTGTGACCCGAGTAAATGGAAAAAGATTTTATGCGGTGTTGCCGGGTGAGGTTTTGCAAGAGGCTAAGACTTTCAAAGAGGGAGTCAAAACATGAGAATGTGATTTCGGAACCAGTGGAGATTTGACGCATTTGGGGCCCAAAACAGCCTTCAAAATGGTATTGACTCCGCTCAACAATTTTCGACATCCAAAAATGAGAAATACACTATTTGCAGCTCACAAAATAAAGCTTATTCCAAACACTAATGAATATTTTGAATTATTGGCAGAAATGACAAAGACAGTCGTACCAACCTAAAAGAAAGTAAATTCTTCTTTGACGCGCGCAGTTCGAATTCTCTCATTTTTTGGACACAGTGGTATATTCTCAAAATTTCGATGGCACACACACACTATAGCTGACGTCAAGCCACTGCTTCAGTAATTGCATATTAAAACTCACCCTCCTGCAGCTGGTTCGAACCATACTGGATCTAAACAGATCGCAGGAAATTGTTTTATAGGTAATAAAGACCTGGACATGTCTAAACTTATCACTTTATCAATATTGAATGTATTTGGTTGATTAAAATCACAACTACTTGCTGTTGTCCCAAAGGCAGATGTGGATCTACAAAAGAAAAATAACGATATTGTCACTTTCTCTTTCATACCCCCCTCCATGGACGAGTTAAACGTTTAACGCAACCTTGTTGGAAGTCGCATTAGAAGCTTCACTTCAATAAATTCTATGTGGAATATTCACAAAGAATGGAATTGCAGAAAGTACATTTAATTGTTACCTCATTACTACTGCAGAGCCTTGAGCGGACTGACCTTGAAGATTTGCATAACTATTAATACTTCCTGCAGAGTTCAATACATTTGATGCATTTCCTGTGATATTATCCCACATACATAACCGGCTCTTTAACTGTAGAAAAAAAAAGAAAAATAGAAACACTTGATAACAGACATTACAAAAATTTGTCTCTCTTTGTTGCCCAAGATATATATTTGAATTTACATTTTTCGAGTTTGGCAAATTTTATATCCATATATACAGAAATGAATAGCTGTTTGTCAGTCTCGCAGACACTGAGACCAATAAATCTGTTTCTACCAATTCCAGTCTTGATATATTTGTGGAAGTCCAAGGATGGTTTGAACAGGGATGAAATATGGAAAATTGCTAGGAAATTAGAGGAAATATGAAAACATGGCTATTGTTAACCTCAAAAAATGGCGGACACGCTGGGTTTAATGGTTCGTGGAATTTCTACTTGTGAAGAGTTAATATTGTCATGGGAATGTTTAAATGGTGTAAACTATGGAAAATTGCAATTAGATCAAACTGCGATTGTGTTTATAAGCACTTGCTAGATATCCAATATGTCTCAATTAATACCTCGATCTGAAATTTGCACAGGCTCAAGAGAGGAGTCATACAGAATTATTGTCCAGACAATGAACAACAATATAATAACCAAAAGTGTGTGAACAAGCAATGTTGGTGGCAAAACAGATAGGCCTTGAAGATCTCAATGTTTAACATAACTTTTAGGATTTCTTCCTTCTCTTGAACTTGGTGTATACTAATAAGATAAAAAAAATTGTTTCAATGAAATGTATTTTCACAGATTTGAAAAAAAAATCTATGAAAATGGAGCAAATCTACTGAAATCATCAATAGTTTCTTGAAATTGTTCTTAAAGGCACTTAAAACCATTTTTATATCGAGGGCAACATAGTCAGTTTTGACCAGTGTAGTAAATATCTACCTTCATTGAATTGTTAACAGTTGAGGAGGAATTTAGTCCTAAACTTTTTTCATAGAAGTCTCTCTCATCAGGTCTACATTTTCTTATCCTGTAAACTACGTGTTTCTTGCTGTCATTGTCAAATAACACACATAAACTTGGCGATTCACTAGTAAAAATTACTTTAACATTAGGATTACTCAGTATTTGTGTATAGGAACCTTTATTAATTACAATAGGATATAAATCCTCTAGTGGATGAGCCAGAGAATATAATAAACTCTTAGGCCCATTGACGATAGATTTTGAAGGGCCTAAAAATAAAACACAACATCAGCATTATATACAATTATTTTTTGGGCTATAACCACCAACGTTTTGACAAAAATCTTATGTCGTTTTCAAGGCAAAAAGTTAAGCTTTGTAAAAAGCTGACGATAATAGAAAATAGAAAAATGAAGACATCTAACAAAACGTTGGTAACAGAGGAACAAAAAATATTGGAAAGGATTAATGAATGTTTGGAAAAATAGTAAATATAAAGTACAGAAATAATGTATAAACTAGTTATTGAATAGTATATTCTGAAACAAGTTGGGCACCTATTCCAACACGAATGTGAAATTCGAAAACAAGTGATGAAGGAGCAAGTTTTTGAACGCATGAGTGTTGAAATTGCCTTCTGCAACGAGTATTAGACGATATTTTCTCTATTTCAGTCAAGAATTGTGAGAAATTTATTGGAATTTAATGAAAAATTCAGATTTTACCTCCTAGTGCCTTTTGTATTTTATTTTGCAGTTGGTGTGACTGATACGAAAATTGACAGATTATAAAATTTGAATAGTGCGTTCAAATCTTTACATGGTTTAATATTAACAATTGACATGCAATGGATGCGTGTTGACATTCGAAAGGATAGGATGTCAGTGTTGTCAACCACAATACCAAAAATATAACTAAAAACAATGCTGTAATGAGTTCATTACAGCACTGTTTTTAGTACTGTAATGAACTCATTACGACACTGAAGTAGAGAAAAAATATTTGGTTACTATTAATACTTCAAAATAAAATAATAAACTTTTCTTTGAACTATGTATTAAATCAATCAATTCAAATATTTAAAGCAATAACTCAAAGGAAAGAAAGAATTCATAAAATTCAATTGATAAACTACTCACCATCAATTTCTTTAGAAATTAATAAACCGAAATCAGTAGCCCAAGCTGAGTCTATAGAGAAAGGAACAGCACTCTCAAAATCTTCGCCATTCTCGGCAAATACTTTAATGGTTTGACTACTAATAACGCAAATACATGGTTTTTCATTATACTCATGTTCCATTTCATTGAAGGGAACATCGTATGTCGGTCTTTTAAATCGAAATGTGCACCACAAGGTGCTTAAAATTTTATCTTCACAAGTATATGAACAAATCACTTTATCCAAAGGTTCTAAGACAGAGCCATAAGTGTTCACAACTCTTCTTGACCATACAACAGTTTGTTTCTTAAGATACAGTTCGTCTTCAATATAGCCATCTCTCAGTCTAGTAGTGAATTTGGTGGATTTACTTTTTGAAGGCTCACAAATTCGACGTGATTCTGAAATATAATCAACTGCATGTTTCTTGAATTATAGACCAAGAGTGAGTGGACAATATGGAGTTGTTGATTTATAACCAGCAAAAACTTAGGTAAACATTTCTGGCAATCACCAGTGGCCAGAGTAGGCTTCCCAAAAATTTGATAGGTTTGGTTTATCCTATTGTCATCCAAACATTAATTAATAATAATATTTCTTTTGTGATCTTGTGGACAATTTGTTTTTACTTAGATTTTCCTGTACTGCATACAGTGGTGTATATTTGATTTTTTTAATTTCTATCTGTCTTAATTTTTGGGTTTTGAAAGCACAGATGGTTTACTACCTTCCTCTTCACGCATTGTACCTTTTGGACTTTCTGAATGTTCCAAAGGTCACATTGAATTTTATTTTCTATCCTTATTTTAAAGTAACCTACTGCAACCATTGGAGTTGCCAAAAATGGTCACTGCCTCGCCCTCTATCAAGTCAGACCTACTTTTTGATTTCTCATTTGATGGACTGAACTTCGAATATTTAGATAAATTTTCACTACCGATTGAACATCTGTTTTTTGATTTAGATTTATTAGAAATGCTAGTCCTAAAATTGATGGAATTTCCATAAAAAGTACTGGTTGCATTGTGGCCTTTCAAAACATTGGATTTATTACTTGGTGATGTACTATAAAGATTCCGAGGAGATCTTAATATCCAATATTCCTTTTCACTGACTTCTTTCTCTGCTAAGGTCAGCATAGAAATTTTATTCAATATATTTCCTACTTGGCTTCTCACCTAAAAATGTTTATAATAACTTCGAAAAATCAGTTATTTAAAGGGTTAATCTTTGTATTTGGAAGTTAGAAGATTGTGTTTCTTTCAACATACCGATTCATCAGAGCATTCCTCCATACATTGTGTGACATGCTGTTTGAAAAAAAAAATTAAATATTCAAGAATGCAGTGGTTAATATATTATTTCACCTCTCTTACAGTTCCACACATATCATGTTTAACCTTATCAATTGGATTAGCAGAATAATGATCGCCTAAAAGCAATTCTTTATAAGGCCCAGGATGATTTTCCACAATTTTTCTTCCGATTGGGACGAATTCCTATAAAGATAATTCGTAAATCATCTTAATAAATAATCCACCATTTCAAGTATACCTCCGAATTCGCTGAAGAAATCATATCTTTATTTTCATCCAGAGCTGCAATAACTGAAAGAAAGCTTAGATTTTTAGTAATTGAAAAAATAACATCTATTCTCAGATAGAATATGAAATTTGAATTAATTGAATTGAGGTTATTATTTGGACCAGTACACGTTCATAGATTTCTGGATGCATAGAGTGATATGAAAGCGCTAGTTCCATGTTCCATGTTGACATTCCGTGTTCCACAAAAAAAAGTTTGAACACTGAAAAATCACACGGCACTCCCAATAAATTAGTGTTTTTTCTGTATATAATGATCAAATATGGTGTAGTGGTCCTTATCAATCTCAAATAGTTACAATGAAAAAGATGCACAGTAATCCAATACCGGCAACAAATGACGCAACAAACTGAATATTTCAAAACTTCGCTACCCTCTTCTACTATACCCAGGGGATGCTATGCTACTTAAATTTATGTAGTCAAAGCTATATAGCTTCTGATTTGTGCTAATAGGTAACTACACTGAATACTCTCAAAATATTCTCTAATATTTTTATAAAACAACAGCGGAGAGCATTGCAGGACATTGTTTGATTTCAAATAACAAATCTTTTATAAAGATTTAATCAAGTCTTACGTAATTTCGACTATTTAGTGGTGAATAATACATATTACTTGATGAAACAAAGTTTCGAGAGATATCGAATGAATAAAACTGAAAGTCGTTAATATGAGTTAGTAATAGCTGTTTTTCGTGCTATGTGGTGTATATGATCATTATTCTGCGATAACAACATGAGGGTCCGAACAGAATGCGTGGTCTAGTTACAGAAGTGTAAAGGTATCAATAATTGAGGGGTTGAAATCCATCACAATAATGTTCCATGTCGAAAAGGACGGAATTCATTTATGAAATGAGGTGTACATTTACCGTTTATGGCTTATTGCTTAGCAACAATTCGTTTTAACGCATATTTAGACCGACTTTCATAACGTGCAGAGATGGACAAGGGTTCTGAAGGGAAATTTTCAAAGAACTGATCGATACTAAATTATCAGGTTTTAAGTATGGAATTTTTTTTTGTGCTTCTTTGGATTATCTCAAATGGCGGGAGGACTCAAGATATCGAGAAAGTTAATATTTGTGAGTAGGTTTGTTATTTTTTCAATGTTGTGAAAGTTGAGATTATGATCTTTATAATTCGGAACATATAAGGTGTTGAAAAGCTCCAAAATTTTCAAAATTCCCAAAAAAAACACATATCGAACCGATTTTACCAAAAATTTCTACATATATGGACATTATTGATATCTTACGTATTCTTAAATTTCATTGTCCATCTGAAGATATAATTATTTTCCCATTTACTTAAGAGAAAATCGAAATGTCAAAAAGTTCGTCAGAAATTTCGATACTCGATGCTTTCACAGATACCTACTTATTCGATCGACATCAGTCGGACTTATTAAAACAGTCTCAGTTGGGCGAAAATTAATCCAGAATATTTGTTGTCGAAATTTGAAACTTTGGGGCGGCGGTCAAAAACGAATCTACAGGATATTTGCTATATCCTGGCACCCGAAATAGCCTGAAACAAAAGCAAAAAAATCCCCGAATTATTCATTTGATAATAGAATTTTTCGTGAAATCGGAAAACAAAAATGTCAAAAACTCCTTCAGAATAGTAGGTATATTCTGAAACAAGTTGCAGAATGGGCACCAATTCCAACACGAATGCGAAAGTGTGAGTTTTTGAATGCATGAGTGTTGGAATTGCCTTCTGCAACGAGTGTTAGACGATAATTTCTCTATTTCAGTCAAGAATTGTGAGAAATTTATTGGAATTCAATAAAAAATTGAGATTATACCTCCTAGTGCCTTTTAACTTTTATTTTTGCAGTTGGCGTGACTGATACGAAAATTGACAGATTATAGAATTTGAATAGTGCGTTCAAATCTCTACATGGTTTAATGTTGTCAATTATTGACATGCAATGGACGCGTGTTGACATTCGAAAGGATAGGATGTCAGTGTTGTCAACCACAAAACGAAAAATATAACTAGAAACAGTGTCATTACGACACTGAAATAGAGAAATTTCATTTCCCGACGCTTTCACAGATATCCAAGTTTTCGATTGACATCGGTCGGACCTGTCAATTCAGTTTTGGCTGGTGGAAAATTAATCAAAATAGTTCATTTACGGTAAAATAATGTATGTAGAAAAGCGCTGAGGTGAGGTCACAGTTTTCTTTATTAGCGATGAACTGTATATGCCTGCTTTTGATTGCTTTTTAGAACGGAATTTGAGCTTCCAACAAGGAAAACTTTGAATAATTATTTTTATCTTGAGAAATAGATTTGTTCATTCATCACGGCGTTTGTACTAGTGTCAAACTATTCCAACTGCAGGAATAGACTCTGGAGCAGGCGCGAAATCTTCCGCGAAAATCTGGTACCATCGAACTTCTTAATAAGATGACTTTTTGAGAAATCTCTCATAATTTTCTCTTAAAATGAAAATTCCCAAATTTCAATGAATACATATACGGAAGGAAAAATGTGATAATGCGTATCCATCAAGTTGATCTCCCCCATTTTGATATTGTTTATGCATATATGTGAGACAGTTATGAATATTCTTATTTTTCCAAATATCATTCCCACAATCGATTTAGTATACACTTGCGAGTCAACAAATATATGGTCTTTTTTGACAGCACTCTACGGTTGAATCAGTCCAATGCATTACCCTTTGTTGAAACAACAGCCATAATGGATCAATTTTCTTGCATGAATACTAATTGAAGTCCTTTATGACGTTTTTCATTGACAAGACAATGATTGATTAGCTGTGACTATTTTCCATGATATATATTTTTATGCAGGATGGATAAAATTCGCCTATATTGAACGTTACTGCTTTATATCATATTTGCTTATGAATGTTCAGTTTTCAAATTCCCTCGTACATCTTTCATTTTTTAAGCACAATTTTCCCAGACTTGTAAAGCCACAGCATTCCGCGACTTAGTTTGTAGGATTTTAAATTATCCCTACTTATGCGTTTCGTCCCTGGCGCACACACCGGACTCATCAGTATGGGTTGTGTAAGGATGCCATAGACGCTGTGGAGTTTGTAATAGTTTCGATAACAGGAACCATCGGGGTTCAAATGCGGCGTATTGTCTCAACTCGGTGTGATGGTTTTAGGGCTATTCATGATGTTTCCGATTCTTTCTTGGAATGGGTTATAAATTTCTAACGAATATGATACGTATTTTTGTTATTCAGTTCTTTTTTCTGTTTTTGTCTTTTTATTTCCAGAAGAACTTGAAGAAGTCTCTGTCTCCATCAATAGAAGACCACTCTTGAAGAAAGAAGTCCCTAAAATATATTTCAGCTTATTTTTGTACTTTCACACTTAGGCGGGGAGCCAGGGTTTTTTTACTGGGTTTTTTTCCCTAGGCTTTTATGTGGTACGCCGAATTGTACGACACCCCGTCACTAACCCCTGACCTATATGCTTTATTGTTTGCTAACTAAATACTGTAAGCCCAAAGTTCAAAAGAATATATATATTTGAATTCATTTTTACCTAGTTCTTTATAACATGTAAAGGATTTATTCATTGGGTATCTAGGTTGAAGTTTAATTTTGATGTTTAAGGTTTACAAACGTTTCGGCAAATCCACCTTCTTCAGTGTAAAATATCAATTAAAATGGACATTACAATCTAAAAATTGCATACATTAATGAAATAAATGAAAATTATTGCGAAATAACTCACAAATTGTCATCTTTGTTGTTTTGATGTTGTCAAGTGGGTGCTGTCATCTTTATGTCATAGTTCTAAAATTCAGTCCGCTCTCATTGATGGTCAGTTCTTTTACTTCAATTCGGTGGTCGCTTCATCAGATTTTTAGTGTCTAATTTGTCATTTACTGTGTTTTTGTTTGCCATTCGAATGCGAATCATCTCTAAAATTTTATTTTGTTGATTATATTATATATAGTATATATATAACTCTAATAAATATTCGAAAACGTCATCTCGTTCAATTGGCTCGTCTAGACGACGTCTAATAAATAAACGGGAATAGTTTATTATCTTAGACTATCGATACTAAGAAAAATATCCGATTTTACATTTTCGACTGCGAAGCACAGGTCCGCACTGGCACCCAACTCCGTCCAAAAATGCTAAATCCTACACTAATTTGTCCATAAAAAGATAATCTTGGGACATTCTAGTCTCCGAATTCCGTAACTTAATTGACCGGAGTTAGCAAGTTTCAGTATATCATGATAATTCGATTTTTTTTAGTGTATGTTAACGAGGAGGGCTATGAAATTGCAGAAAAGGGTGTGGAAGCTGCCCTTGCCTATATTGCGGATAACCCAAACTTAGCATTAGAAGTCGATTTGACTACCATTTCAGCCAACAGAACCGATGCTGTCGAACTACTTGAACCACGTGAGTAATCCTACTCTGTTCATATTTCCACTGATTCACTTTGTTCTAGTCTGTAAAACTTATGAGGATATGCTCAAGAACTCTAAGCCTCCGCACTTGGTGCTCGATACAACATTAACAGGTTTGTCATCTGAAACCGTTAAATCAGTCGTTGCAGCACTTGGTTTGCCAACAATAACGTCTTCATACGGCCAAGAGAGAGATCTGGTCAAATGGAGAACTATAGATGAAGAGGAGAAGAAATATTTTATTCAAATCAATACTCCAACAGATATCATTCCAGAGATAATACGGGATATCGTTGAGAGACAGAATATTACTAATGCTGCAATTATGTATGATAGTTACTTTGGTAAGTTCAATTCAGTGAATTAATTCGCTAACAGGAATGAGAATATTGCACCTATATTTACCAACTTCATCTCACAAATGTTGTAATGGTAAAGAGTTAAAGGAATGATGACATCTGTGTCACTTGCACCGTCGCATCTAAGTCTTGACTTAGCGCCATCTTTAATTCTAACTGAGGTTCGAGATAAGAATTATCTTGCAACATAGATTGAGTGATCAATGAATTTTTCTTATTTTAAGACTTCCTCGTCCATGGTTTACGAAAGATCCTCAAACCCATCTTAAATATTCATAAACACTACTTTCAAATATTTATTGGAACGGAGTTTCTTACGGCAGACTTGGAGGAGATAAGGATTTTGCTGCGCGTTCTAACTGAAAAAGGGATAGTAAAACCGTAAGAAAAAGTCCGTGGAATAAAACCGTTAAATGAGATATGCGCAGGCGCGATAATCGTATACACAAGCGATTAGTGTATAAAACTTTTCTTTTCTCCTTCTTTCTTTTCGTTCTCCTATCCCTTTTCTCTCTATTACCACTTCACCTCGCCATACTCATGAATTCATGGACAAGCACGTGACGAATACTCACATTATAGATACATTCTACTTGTGAGTAGCCACGTTACCATAAGCCAATAATTATGATACCATAAGCCAATATTATGATTAATAAGAATTACTTATAATAATAATAATAAACTTTTTTTGTAATTATTTCTATTTCTATGTAATTTTATGTTGTCAAAAATAAATAGACTTATTTTGTTATTTTAATTGGTAATTTGAATTACGATTCTTCTTATTTTACGTAATTTATTATTTCCTAAAATAATGAATTTCCTAAATACTTTCCTGTACTTAAATAAAAACTAATCAGTAAAATTTAAGAGAAAAATCAAGGAAACCTACATAAAATTAAGCACGATTTTTCTTTTGAAAATTGTGTCGATTCTACATTAGCCGAAGGAAATTCGTTCCTACCTGGTGTCCCAAGATACCACATCCTTTCTGCTTTGAGTCAAATTGAGGTGAATTTAGGCAGTGCTATTAATATTCGATAATGAAAAATACAGGCTATAGTAGATCGGAGCGCACTGGGAGCGCTCACAGGGCTCCTCATTTGGTGACTGGAAAGCAGCTAATATATTTTCCAGGAATAATGATATTCGATTTGATTTTCACCCATTTATTTAAAAACTAATTAACTTCTACTTTTATTTCTAGTGATGGGACACAAATATAAAACACTACTCCAAAATATTGCTACCAGAAACATCATCACTGCAATAGACAAGAACAAAGTCGAGATTCAAATACAAAAACTTTCCAGAATGGACCTGGTAAATTTTTTTGTACTGGGAAGCTTATCTACGATTGAAGAAGTTTTGGCGTTCGCCTCAAAAAATTCTTTGCTTGGAAGCAATTATGCCTGGCATTTGATAACAGCGGACGATGGAAATATAACTTGCGAGTGTTCAGAGGGTAGGGTACTCTTCATCAAACCGGTAGTCGACTCAATATTTGATACGAGAATGAATGAAATTAAAGAAAAGTACCATCTTGATAGTTCTCCTCCGATTAATGCTGTATTTTTTTTCGACTTGGCTCTACAGTCATTTTTAACAATAAGGTGAGAGGCGTCGAGCATTGTTTTTGTTAGCTTAATTGAGTATTTGATACATTGAGTGATCTGGGAAATGAAGAAATCAGTTGTTAAATTTTTCATTTTCGATGCTTCCTCATAATTTAGAACGGTAGCTGTCGTTTTGCCCAAATGCCAGTTCGAATATCGACGGAAATAGTCTTAATCGATTGGGTTGGAGTTCCTGATGAAGAATCCGTGTGCGGAGATGATAAATATATGAAAGAACGTTCGTGGGTAGTTCCGCAAGGAGCAGTAGGAAGTACCATGTTTAGCTTTTCTTATCCTTTGCGGAACTTCCTACGAATGTTCTTTCATATATTTGTCATTTCCGCATGATAAAAATCTTGGGATAGGCCTGGGATGAAGTTGTATCACATGGGTTGCTTGTGCTCTCCCCGTATTGATACATTTTTTTCTCCGAAATGAAGATTATACGGTAAAAACAAAAGCCAAAATATCTAAACTTATGCGTGACATCCGTGAAACGAGACTGCTTGGAGATCCATCGTAGAGGCAGAATGCTCTCGAGTAACTTATGTTACTCCGAAGTAACACGATCCTACTATCCAATATAACAAGTGTTAAGGAAGTTATTATCAGACATCAAATATTGTGATTACATAAAACAATCAATCATAGCAACCACAATAAAGAAGAATATGCAATAATCATATTCATGGCAATATTATTGGCAAATTGTATGAGGAACACTGGTAAGGTCATGTAGTTCCAGCGGCGGCCCTAGTGAACTACAATGGATCAAAAAATAGAGGCTGCATGCTGCTCTAACCCCGATACTGTTTACAATGAATTTAAGTTAAACAAAGCATTCAGGTACTCGACAACCTGCGCACAAGGATATCGATTATAAAACTTTTCATCATGGTAAGAGTAGCATTCGATGAATGAGACAGGGGCGTATCAAGCATAAGTTGAAATTTAACTTGATTGATAATATTCGAAAAGTTATTCATTATTATTGCGTAATCCTCTCAATTTTTTCAGAACAATGCTTCAGACACAGAAATGGCCGGAAAGCATGAAAGATTATATCTCATGCGACGATTATAATGGAAGCAATACGCCGAAACGAAATGACTTAGATCTTCTGGATGCTTTGAAAAAGGTGATGAATTTTTTACAACTATGCAATCATAGGATCTCTTTTTTTCCACTGATCTGAATATGTGAATCCATGGCAGTTGAGAGTAAACTGAAATTCAACAAAGATTGAATTCCTGGTATCAGACATCTCCAAAATATTTTGTCATGATGCATATATAGGGTGTCTCATTTGAAAGGGCTACCCTCAATAGCAATTTGTGAAAACACTCAGACAGGTCGATTTTTATAAAAAGAAGGCATAATATGTGAAACAAAGCTTGTTTCTAATAAAAAACCCCTGATGAGGGCTGAAACTCTCACCTTGTATATAAGTCAGCTCACCTCAGCACCATTATTAGTTGACAGAAATAAATCTTTCTAGGGCCTGAATTTGAGCTAGATATTTTTTACAGGAAAATACTGAAAGCCCTAGTTATGGACCCTTCGTTCTGATAGCCAATGGAAAAAGTTCCATTCAGTTCCTAATGGAGTTATTCCTAACGACTTTCAGTCAGAATAAAGTGGAGAGCATGGTGTCTATTGGATCTTGGGATGCTGGATTCGATAGCAATCTCACTATAACGAATACTGAATTAATGGATAATTTCACATCATCACAAATATACAGAGTAGTCGTTGTTGAAGTAAGAAAGTCACTTACTCAATCTCTAAATACCCCTTCATTCAAAATAAGAAATATTAAAATATTGAAAAAAAATTATATTTCATTACATAAAGCAATTTCCACAATTTTATACTGAAATCTTTGTGTCGAAGAATAAATTTTTTCAGAGTCCAATTCGAGAACATAGAAAGTTTTTTGAACTGTGCGTAATGCTATACACACTACCTTTTGATGACAGTCAAGTTTACGCTTGAATTTCCCATCAAAAAACAGTGATATGTCCACATACAAAATTGCTTTGAGGTACACTTAAACCAGTGTAACTCGATAAATAATAAACTGAGAAACAAGGAAATTTGATACTAATCGTTTGAGGGTTGGCACTCTCGCAAAATCATATTGATGTATTGTTAGTAGCGCAACCTGGTATTTAGTCCCGGACTTATTGACCGATATCATCAACTTCATCCAAATATTTCGCACAAGTAATATTTCAGACATGTATCTTTCGCAGCAAAAGCCATTCGTATTCAAAGACCCAAGTCATCCTAAGGGTTTCAATGGATACTGTATGGAGATGATGGATATGATTTCTGAGCTCCTTGGTTTCGACTATGTGGTGCAGATGGCGTCAGGAAATGTCTTCGGTCAAATGGACGATCAAGGGAAATGGAATGGGATGGTGAAGGATATAATGGAGAAAAAAGCAGACATTGGTTTAGGATCTATGTCGATAATGGCTGAGCGAGAGAGTGTTATTGACTTTACTGTACCTTATTACGACCTTGTAGGCTACTCTATCATGATGAAATCCTCTTACGTTGCACCTTCACTATTCAAGTTTCTGAGTGTTCTGGAAGATGAAGTCTGGATATGTATATTGGCTGCTTATTTTATCACAAGGTAAGTGAGCGTTGTTCTTCAAGCCACAGCGAAGGTCAAATTATGACCGCATGCGTCTTGTTAGGGATACGTCAGTAGTATCACTTCGACTAAAGTATCTAAAATCTCTGAATGTAACAAGTTTGGCAGGTTTCTTCAATGTAAAAACGTGAACCCTACAAAATGACAACAGACATTGGTTTCAGAAGAATCAACTTCGAATGATCCTGAGATGAATATTTGATCGAGAACGTGTCGACTCATTAATGTAGTGTATGAGACTACAACCTGCCATCAAACCTACTCATGTTATCTTGAATATTATATTTTGAATTTTATTGTAGTAACTGTAGTTTACAAAATTTTTGAAAGGGCTACCTCAATAGCAATTTGTGAAAACACTCAGACAGGTCGATTTTTATAAAAAGAAGGCATAATATGTGAAATAAAGCTTGTTTCTAATAAAAACCCTGATGAGGGCTGAAACTCACGTTGAATGATTGTTTGGGCTATTACCATCATCTATTGTGGATGTAATGTTTTCCGACGTTTCGATAGACATCTTCTATCTTTATCAAGGAGAAAAGAAACCTTTTTGAAAATTATCAATTTTCAAAAAGTCAATTGACAGAAGTCATGAAAGAAAATGAACGATGTTATATACTCATCTGTGATATGATGATCTTTTTAAGTTGGATCGAACTATCGGCGTCCAAACTTCTGGCAGATCTATAGATGGAGCACTTATGGAATCAGGTGTTATTTTCATAAATGCTGCTTCTTTGATTTTTCTTCTTGCAAGTTTTTTTCTTTTTGATATTATTGATGCTTCATCCCATTTTATACGATGATTCTCATCTACAGCATGTTGGACCAACCTGGATTTGTCGCTGTCTAGTACTCGTAGAAGCTTCTGATGTTCTTTTTATTCGTACATTCAGAGGGCGTTTAGTTTCTCCGATGTAAGATCTTCCGCACTCGCAAGGTAATTCATATATGCAGTTCTTTGTCCTTTGTGTCTCATTATTAGGCTTAACTTTTGTAAGTTTAGCTCTGATAGTGTCTGAGTTTTGAATGCAGTCGTTATGTTGTATCTATTTCAATTCTTCTCATTTTTCTCCGACAAACCTTTTACATAAGTGAATTACGGTTTTAATGGTCTGATTTATATCTGTTGGTTCAGGTTGACTTTCTCTTGTTCGTTTAGCTTTTTCTAATATCTTTTGGGTAGCCATTGCTTCTAAGAGTTTTGGAGATGTTATTTATTTCTTCATTTTGGTCTTCTTCAGTGCAACAAATATTTATTGCTCTATCAAATAAACATTTTGCTACTCCCAATTTAGTGTTCAGTTGGTGGTTTGAATCAAAATGTAGATATTGTCCTGTGTTCGTTGGCTTTTTATACACAGTGGTTCTTGGGATTCCATTTTGTTTATGTACGAGTACATCTAAGAATGGAAGTTGTCTGTCCTTCTCGATTTCAATTATGAATTTAATTGATTCCTCTTGATTGTTTAGATATTGAAGGAATCCATCTATAGTGTCTCTTCCATGTTGCCAAATAATGAAAGTATCATCTACATATCTTTTTCCACAGTTTGGGTTTAAGTACATATTTTTCTAATGCCTTCTGTTCGAAAAAATTTCCATATATAAATCAGCTAAAATTGGTGATAGTGGTGAACCCATGGCCATTCCGAATTCTTGTTGATAAAAGATTTCTTCAAATTGGAAATATGTTGTTTTAATACAAATAGAAAGCATTTCTATAATTGCATTCACGCTTAGTGTAGTTCTTTCACTAAGGGTTTGATCTTCTCTTCAAGCTTTTTCCTAACTGTGATAAGTGTTTTATCTGTCGGAATATTAGTGAACAAACTGGTGATGTCGAAGCTGACCATAACGTCTTCTTCCATGATTTCTTGATGTTTTATTATTTCTATGAAGTGTTTAGTGTTTCTTATCATCGATGTTGAATTACTTTTTAATGGTGATATAATTTTCAGCAGAAATTTAGCCAATTGGTGGCATGCTGAATTTCTTGAACTCACAAATGGTCTTAGAGGAATATTTGCTTTGTGTATTTTTGGTAGACCATATAAATGTGGTGGTTTACATCCACAATAGATGATGGTAATAGCCCAAACAATTAACGAGCTCACATTATATATAAGTCAGTCTCACCTGAAACACCATTATTAGTTGACAGAAATAAATCTTTCTAGGGCGTGAATTTGAGCTAGATATTTTTACAGGGAAAATACTGAAAGCCCTAGTTATGGACCCTTCTGTTCTGATAGCCAATGGAAAAAGTTCCATTCAGTTCCTAATGGAGTTATTCTAACGACTTTCAGTCAGAATAAAGTGGAGAGCATGGTGTCTATTGGATCTTGGGATGCTGGATTCGATAGCAATCTCACTATAACGAATACTGAATTAATGGATAATTTCACATCATCACAAATATACAGAGTAGTCGTTGTTGAAGTAAGAAAGTCACTTACTCAATCTCTAAATACCCCTTCATTCAAAATAAGAAATATTAAAATATTGAAAAAAAATTATATTTCATTACATAAAGCAATTTCCACAATTTTATACTGAAATCTTTGTGTCGAAGAATAGATTTTTCAGAGTCAATTCTGAGGACATAGAAAGTTTTTTGAACTGTGACTCTATCGAACTGTGCGTTATGCTATACACACTACCTTTTGATGACAGTCAAGTTTAGGCTTGAATTTCCCATCAAAAAACAGTGATATGTCTACACACAAAATTGTTTTGAGGTACACTTAAACCAGTGTAACTCGATAAATAATAAACTGAGAAACAAGAAAATTTGATACTAATCGTTTGAGGGTTGGCACTCTCGCAAAATCATATTGATGTATTGTTAGTAGCGCAACCTGGTATTTAGTCCCGGACTTATTGACCGATATCATCAACTTCATCCAAATATTTCGCACAAGTAATATTTCAGACATGTATCTTTCGCAGCAAAAGCCATTCGTATTCAAAGACCCAAGTCATCCTAAGGGTTTCAATGGGTACTGTATGGAGATGATGGATATGATTTCTGAGCTCCTTGGTTTCGACTATGTGGTGCAGATGGCGTCAGGAAATGTCTTCGGTCAAATGGACGATCAAGGGAAATGGAATGGGATGGTGAAGGATATAATGGAGAAAAAAAGCAGACATTGGTTTAGGATCTATGTCGATAATGGCTGAGCGAGAGAGTGTTATTGACTTTACTGTACCTTATTACGACCTTGTAGGCTACTCTATCATGATGAAATCCTCTTACGTTGCACCTTCACTATTCAAGTTTCTGAGTGTACTGGAAGATGAAGTCTGGATATGTATATTGGCTGCTTATTTTATCACAAGGTAAGTGAGCGTTGTTCTTCAAGCCACAGCGAAGGTCAAATTATGACCGCATGCGTCTTGTTAGGGATACGTCAGTAGTATCACTTCGACTAAAGTATCTAAAATCTCTGAATGTAACAAGTTTGGCAGGTTTTTCTTCAAATGTAAAAAACGTGAACCCTACAAAATGACAACAGACATTGGTTTCAGAAGAATCAACTTCGAATGATCCTGAGATGAATATTTGATCGAGAACGTGTCGACTCATTAATGTAGTGTATGAGACTACAACCTGCCATCAAACCTACTCATGTTATCTTGAATATTATATTTTGAATTTTATTGTAGTAACTGTAGTTTACAAAATTTTCATAAGGTTTACAGTAACTGGTAGGTTTTGTACCGTAGTTGAAAAATGACCCATAGACTTCTATGTACCCGAAGTAGAGGGGAGCCCATAATTGTTCTAATTCTTCATTACCAGGTTGACTTGGCATAATTGATCTCAATGCGCAAGTCAGCAAGAACAATGTTAGAACATAGGCCTGAATCATTAAGACGTGGACGTAATAAAACAAAGAAGAAACAGAAAGAAAGAAAATATATACATATATACAAATGAGAACAGAACACTAAGCGAGTTTTGTCTTATTGATTTTCAGCATTTTGCTCTGGGTTTTCGATAGATACAGCCCGTATAGCTATCAGAATAACATGGAAAAGTACAAAGATGACGAAGAGAAGCGTATTTTCAGCTTAAGGGAGAGCTTGTGGTTTTGCATGACATCGTTAACTCCTCAAGGAGGAGGAGAGGCTCCAAAGAACCTCTCTGGTCGTTTGGTAGCAGCGACTTGGTGGCTCTTCGGTTTCATCATCATCGCTTCATATACCGCCAATTTGGCTGCATTTTTAACCGTTTCTAGGCTCGAGACACCAATAGAATCTCTTGATGATCTCTCGAAGCAATATAAGGTTAACTATGCACCGGTTAACGGATCAGCGACCATGATTTATTTCAAGAGGATGGCAGCTATCGAAGAAAAGTTTTATGAGTAAGTATGCTGGAGGTACACCTTGGATTTTTTATGATTATATTCTCAGCAAATGCAAAGAACAAGTGTTGCTCAACCAATTTTGATTTCATGACATACAAACTCGTACTGAAGTTGGATCACATGTTCTTCTACCGCCTTACTAAGCCCCGCGCTTGCAGTGTTGCCAGATCAAACGCAAAGTTGCCAGTCTCATTACTTAATTTATATGTCTCGTATAATGTATATTTGTAAATCGTTATTATCGAAATGGCAGTAACAAATGTTTTTTCAATGGAATAAAAAGGATAAAAAGAATAACATCCCCCCCAGTCAAGTATAAACCATGGTTAGTTAAGTGAAATTTTGGTCAAAATCTTGCAATAATAAAATGGATTCGAAATTTTGTATTAGGAAAGGTTATTACAAATCTTTGAAGAACAATTTCTTGATGCGTATGAATTCAAATTTCCACAAAGAGTACTTCAAATTTGCAGGATATGGAAGGATATGAGCTTGAATGATAGTTTGAGTGAGATTGAAAGGTCTAAACTAGCCGTTTGGGACTATCCTGTAAGTGATAGATACACTAAGATTTGGCAAGCGATGCAAGAAACAGGATTTCCATCCTCTCTCGATGAAGCAATAGCAAAAGTGAGGTTATCCAAATCGGCAACTGACGGTTTCGCTTTTATTGGAGATGCTACCGATATAAAATATTACCAATATATTACTTGTGACCTGGTATCAGTTGGAGATGAATTTTCTAGAAAACCCTACGCACTGGCATTGCAGCAAGGTTCGCCTCTCAAGGAAAAACTGAATACTGCGTAAGTAATAATATCAGGTATACCGGAGCCAAGTCTGGTGAATACGGCTGGTGGGGTAGCAGCTTCCAGCCAAGTGTTTTGATTATATCTTGAAAATCATTTTTTCTGAACCGTTGAAACCTTCTTTTGCATGTTGTTTCTGATAGAACTTGATCACTATATGCCTCGACAAGCATTCGATACAACTCTGCATCACTTTTCTTCAAATGAAAACAAAAAATTAATGCTTTCCGCAAATCAACACTTTCTGGTACAAAATTCGACGTTTTTAACACGATCAAAAAATATGATGTTGTCTGTTCAATAACTTGATGTGTACTTAATGTTTCATAGATGTCATGGCAAACAAAATAAATTAAATAAAGGCTCGTTCACAACAAATGTTCCCCTTCGATACATTTGTATATTGACGCTCACTTCATACCGGTATACCTGGAACACATATATTTTCTTCAAGAAACAATTAAATTAATAATTGTTACAGCATACTGCAACTGATCAACCAACGTAAACTTGAAGAACTGCGACTGAAATGGTGGGAGAACAACCCAGAGAAAGTGAAATGTCCAGACCCTGAGGATCCTTCCGATGGAATCAGTGTTGCCAATATTGGCGGCGTATTTATTGTAATTTTGGTTGGCATTGGTCTAGCAATAGTGGTTTTGTGCATGGAATATTATTTCTACAGTAGACAGAGACACGGAAAAGTTGAATTGATAAGGGGAGTACCAAGATCTCCAAAAGAGCCTATAGATAGTTTCAATGCAAATCGAATCACATTTGACCAAAGGCAAATGGGAGGAGATATGTATAGTCATGGAAAGTGAAAGAATATTTTTCAGTAGGATTCACCTGATAAGAATTTCAAAGTGAATCCAGAGCTGCTAAAAATTACTAGTTAGCATCGAAAAAAATGAAGTTTAAGGTTTTTGTGTATCACTTTAGCACTATCTTATTTGAAATGTGTTCAACAATGTCAGAATGAAGTCACATTCATCGATGCACAGAAGGTTTCAGGTTTGATTCGAATACCTTGTTGGGTAGATTTCGCTACGTTTCAGCTGCCTCCTTCGCCCTAGGTACGATACTGGCCGAAATAACGCGCATGCGAGAATACCAGACTTTTGCCGCACTCTGTACATAAATAATATTTTATTTTGGTTTTATAATGATTTAATTTCAGAAAAAATCAATGAAATAGAAAAAATTCTCATTTAAATCAATTGAATTGAATTGGGGTGGACATAGATGTAACATCTTCAAAAATATAAAGAAGGAATTTTTTCGTCGAAGAAAAGTCCTTCTTTCATGTTATCATTCATTAATGCATCCTCATCAATGAAGAAAAAAATAAATACTGAATTTCTCTGCCGAAGCTGATCTGATGAAACTCAAAAATCACTCATGGATACCCTGCAACATAAGGTGGAATGATTGAAATGGTTATATCTTGGTATATGAAAATTGGATCTATTTTTATAAAAAGAATTGTGCTGTGATTATCAGTAGCTCAACCATTTTGTACAAAATTCAATAAAGAGTAAATACCATAAAAGCACTTTCAATTTTTGAATCTTTGCTTAACTGCTGTACACAATTTCACCTTGTAATGATATTTACTGGGTGAAAAATTTTAACAACTATTCACTGTCGATAAGACAGTTTAGAGGGTAAAAAATGTTCACACTGCGATAAGAATCTTAGACTATATAAGAAGATACCAATTTATTTACATTGAAAAGTGTCCCATCTGAAACTTAGAGCTGGTCATGAAAAATGTTTATGTTGCCAAACTGAGCAAATAGTAGGTTTCTCTATAACCCTATAATTGTGAATAAAAACTTTTTCTCCAATTTGCATTCAAAACATTGTTTAAAATTTTATATTTTGAATTAAGATCGTCTAATCCTACTACTATTATAAAGGCGAAAGTTTGTAAGTATGGATGTATGGATGTTTGTTACTCTTTCACGTAAAAACTACTGAATGGATTTGAATGAAACTTTACCACAATATAGCTTATACATCATAATAACACATAGGCTACAATTTTTGAGGATTCTAATGTGAGGTCGTAAAAAAAACACATTTTTTGCGCTTGTAACGAAGTAGTTTTGTCTGCGTGGCAGAAACCCGTTGACCTTGATCGACTCCAGCGAGATCGCGCCGAGCGGTGGGGACACAGACCGATCATTCCCACCTCCATCAGCAGTGCGCACGACGTGTGTTGGTGGAGGGAACCGAGAATGGTATTTATAGGCGGGTCGAGCACTGGAACGGCAGTTCCTCGTACGGCGCGGAACTCAAAATAAGAGGAAAGCCTCTACCGTTTAGTGGGGAGGGTCCAGCCAGTGTTGTTAGTGCTGGTAGTGAGTTCAGTGGTAGGCAGACATACCAAGGTAGGAAAGGGGTGTAGAGAGGGGACCGGGGGACCACTTATGGAGGACGAGATTCCAGGAGGTGAGTGTGAGGTTCGATCGTTGAGACCGAACGACGGCTGCAGGAGGGCGTTTAGGGCATCACGTCCTTCACGAGTCCTTTAGCCGGTATTGCGGAACCGACATCTGGGTGCCGAGATGAGCTAAGCTCAATCGTCCCTAGATTGTGGGCCGTTTTACCATGGCTGACTCCTGCTGTCCATCTCTCGGAGCTGACGTTGAGGTAAGAGATATGAGCAAAGCTCAATCGTGCTGAGACCGAAGTTTTCCGTGGCGTGGGCTGCTGTGCGGCAGGCACTTGGTTCGACCTCGGTCCTGTCGTCATCGCGGGTGGACGCGCGGTGGTTTGCGCATGCGCACACCATACCGCCGGTCACTCCGATTTGGGCTGGGCCTTGGCAGTTCTCTTCGAGGGGTTCTGTTGCGCACGGACACTAGTTGCGCCGTGCGGAATCGTGCCCCAGGGACACCCCCCCCCCCTCCGCTTGGATGGTCCATGTTGGCCTGAGTGAGGCTTTGGTTTCCGCCCCCCCCCTCTCGCTTTAACCCCGTGATAATATTATTTCTTTCACACGGCCTTAGTCACTTTCATGCATGAGCAATTTTCTGATGAGCGAATGCTTTATCTATTCTCTGCCTGATTCATTGGTATGCCTAAGGCCAGTCCTACATTGGAAGCGGAATTTCTCCAGACCAGACAGTCTGGCGGGTCTGGACGGGTCTGGCGGAAACAAACACAAAGAAAACGTACTTTACTCCTACATTGGAGGCAGTGCTCGGTCTGGTCTGCAATGTAGGAAGATCGAGTCTGGTCGGGTCGGGTTGACTGGCCAGACTAAATCCGCTTCCAATGTAGGACTGGCCTATCCCATTTTTATGCCTACGTCATTTTGCTTGCCTAATTCTTTCTGATGCCTAATACGTCGAGTAACTCGCCACTGTAATCGCTTTATGTGCACTCTAAGCCCTTCACGGAATGTTACCTGGACCTTTGGTGATTGACAAGTAGATTTGGGACTTGGGTTTTTAGAGGTTAAGGACTGTGAAGATTTTGTGATATAGATTAAGGACTGTTGTACCTGATACGAACTGTTGATTTGTTTTAAGGACTGTGAGACCCATTATTTTGGAATGTTTGTTTATTTGGTGTGAATAGAGAGTAATTTTTTAGTTAATCGCGTGTTTTATTGGTGACACCTCTACCTCCAACAGCAACCCACTTCATTCTCCACTGGAGTCTACCTAGGCTCGAGCTTCTGGACATTCCGGAGGAGCTCGATAGGTGAGGGTGACGCCCTCAGAAGCAAATAGTCTGGCGTCCGAGTTTACTGATAAAGGAACTGCACGTAAGGGCGTTACACGCTTACATTGCAAACGCTGACTGAATCCTACAAGATAGATCAAAAAAATTTACTACAGTATTGTACAACTTAAAAAGTCCATGATGGTATATGTTTATCTCTTAGGAATAACCAACAATAACCATTTTTTATCCTTTACTTTGTACGAGAAATAATGGCTTATTTACGAAGCGATTTTAAGCAATAAGAATAGAACCGAAGTATTTAGTTATTTACATGTTCAGTACCGTAGAAAGTTTTAATAGGGAAGTTTTCAATGAGATTATTATAAGATAAAATGAGGTTTTCTTGAATTAAGGTTCCCAGATGACGATGAAAAAAGAAGAATTTGGGCTTCGCTGTTGGGATGGTCAAGTATTTCCCAAAGAAAGCAATTTTCATTTGTTCAGATCATTTTGACCCTGAAGATATAGTGACCCGAGTAAATGGAAAAAGATTTTATGCCGTGTTGCCGGGTGAGGTTTCACAAGAGACTTCCAATAGGGCTTTCCAACGTTCTAACCTCAAATGTGTCAAAATGGCTGCTGTAGGAAAAACAAACGTTTGTTTGCATTGAACGCTGTGTTGTTTTATCATTTTTGTAATGAAAGATTTAAGATAAAACGATCGCATATTCCTTTCGAAGTTTGTTCTTTCGGTGAAATGATTGTTAAAGAATGGTGGACGATTGTTGAATAGATAATTTATAAAGCGAATTATTTGAAATAGAGTGCTTAATACTCTAATTTCTAACGTATATAACTTCTGTTGTTATACGTAAAATGAGTGAATATTTCCATAAACTTCAGCAAGAGTATCCTGATGTTGCAGCACATTATTTAGAGAATACAACCCCAGACCATTTATCGTTATAATTTCTTCAATAATGCTGTATGAATTCAAATTTCCACAAAGAGTACTTCAAATTTGCAGGATATGGAAGGATATGAGCTTGAATGATAGTTTGAGTGAGATTGAAAGGTCTAAACTAGCCGTTTGGGACTATCCTGTAAGTGATAGATACACTAAGATTTGGCAGGCGATGCAAGAAACAGGATTTCCATCCTCTCTCGATGAAGCAATAGCAAAAGTGAGGTTATCCAAATCGGCAACTGACGGTTTCGCTTTTATTGGAGATGCTACCGATATAAAATATTACCAATATATTACTTGTGACCTGGTATCAGTTGGAGATGAATTTTCTAGAAAACCCTACGCACTGGCATTGCAGCAAGGTTCGCCTCTCAAGGAAAAACTGAATACTGCGTAAGTAATGGGGTGTCCTATATATCAGGTATACCGGAGCCAAGTCTGGTGAATACGGCTGGTGGGGTAGCAGCTTCCAGCCAAGTGTTTTGATTATATTTTGAAAATCATTTTTTCTGAACCGTTGAAACCTTCTTTTGCATGTTGTTTCTGATAGAGCTTGATCACTATATGCCTCGACAAGCATTCGATGCGACTCTGCAACACTTTTCTTCAAATGAAAACAAAAAATTAATGCTTTCCGCAAATCAACACTTTCTGGTACAAAATTCGACATTTTTAACACGATCAAAAAATATGATGTTGTCTGTTCAATAACTTGATGTGTACTTAATGTTAAATAAATTAAATAAAGGCTCGTTCACAACAAATGTTCCCCTTCGATACATTTGTATATTGACGCTCACTTCATACCGGTATACCTGGAATACATATAGTTTCTTCAATAAACAATTAAATTAATAATTGTTACAGCATACTGCAACTGATCAACCAACGTAAACTTGAAGAACTGCGACTGAAATGGTGGGAAAACAACCCAGAGAAAGTGAAATGTCCAGACCCTGAGGATCCTTCTGATGGAATCAGTGTTGCCAATATTGGCGGCGTATTTATTGTAATTTTGGTTGGCATTGGGCTAGCAATAGTGGTTTTGTGCATGGAATATTATTTCTACAGTAGACAAAGACACGGAAAAGTTGAATTGATAAGGGGAATACCAAGATCTCCAAAAGAGCCTATAGATAGTTTCAATGCAAATCGAATCACATTTGACCAAAGGCAAATGGGAGGAGATATGTATAATCATGGAAAGTGAGAGAATATTTTTTGGTAAGATTCACCAGATAAGAATTTCAAAGTGAATCCAAAGCTGCTAAAAATTACTAGTTAGCATCGAAAAAAAAATGAAGTTTAAAGTTTTTGTGTATCACTTTAGCACTATCTTTTTTGAAATGTGTTCAACAATGTCAGAATGAAGTCACATTCATCGATGCACAGAAGGTTTCAAGTTTGATTCAAATACCTTGTTGGGTAGATGTCGCTACGTTTCAGCTGCCTCCTTCGCCCTAGGTACGATACTGGCCGAGAAATACGCGCATGCGAGAATACCAGACTTTTGCCGAACTCTGTACATAAATTATATTTTATTTTGGTTTTATAATGATTTAATTTCAGAAAAAATCAATGAAATAGAAAAAATTCTCATTTAAATCAATTGAACATTCTATAATTGGGGTGGACATGATGTAACATCTTCAAAAATATAAAGAAGGAATTTTTTCGTCGAAGAAAAGTCCTTCTTTCATGTTATCATTCATTAATGCATCCCTCATCAATGAAGAAAAAAATAAATACTGAATTTCTCTGCCGAAGCTGATTTGATGGAACTGAAAAATCACTCATGGATACCCTGCAACATAAGGTGGAATGATTGAAATGGTTATATCTTGGTATATGAAAATTGGATCTATTTTTATAAAAAGAATTGTGCTGTGATTATCAGTGGCTCAACCATTTTGTACAAAATTCAATAAAGAGTAAATACCATAAAAGCACTTTCAATTTTTGAATCTTTGCTTAACTGCTATACACAATTTGTCTATCTTATATAGTCTTAGATAAGAACCCTAATTATTAATCGTATAGATGTTGACGTGTTTTGGTTATAAATTCATTATCAAAGCCATTGTAATAATTCGATTTTATTCTAAAAGATAGGGTTTGTCTTCTCAAATATTGTTGAGTAAGAGGCAATACACAGAATGAAAATGAAGAAGGGCACTGACGTAAAATATCGAGATTTTGAGCTCTGGTTCTAGCTTGCTTCGAAGCCCCGCGATCGTATTTTTGGAGCATTTCTTTCGACCAATCGACACGAGCGTTGAGCGATTGACAAATTGTGTGATATCAAATGCGAACAAACTTTTTTGGCGGTCAAATGTTCATGCAATATTGAATGTATGCTGCTCCCACTAATGCCTGAGGTTGTCTCAATCTCACGATAAGTCACATGACGATCTTGTAATATCAGTTGGGGCACAGCATTAATGAATGTCGGAACAACTGACTTTGACGATCTTCACGAAATTCGTCCTGGAGTGAACTACAACGTCAGTTGAATTCACCATACCCTCGAAAAACACTGGTCCTTGATGAAGCTTCATCGCCAAAAATTGAATTAAGTTCATCGTTGCACTGTTGTTGAGTTAATCCACGTCGAAAGTGGTAAAAAATAATTGCACGAAGATGTTCACGATTTAATTCAATTTTTTGAGCGAGATGAATCTTTTAAGTTACTATAAACAACATAAATAGCGCTCAATGTCAATACGTTCTGACTACGTATAACCTCAAATGTCAAGATTTACGAAGGAGCTGCCAGTTGGCAGATTGCAACACTAGGGTTGTCCAATCCCGAGATATAAAAGGCAACCCTCATATAAATCCATAAATATATAGTAAATCCTGAAGATATTGAGGATATAAGGAAAATAAAATTTCAAAGTTTCGATTTATATCTGTGAATTTATTCAAAGCTTCCTCTTCCCTTTAAATTTTCCATATATTCTTCTTCAGACAGCTTTTCTTTTGGCACATAATCAGTAAATTTGTGATAACATCTCTTATATCCTATTTCCATCTTTATAATCATAATGTTTTCTAACATTGAAATATATAACATTCACTCTATTTCTCGACTGTATTTTTTTTATCTTTGGTACATAGCACCTTACAGTTTATGCTCAATCTTAAAAATGTTCAATACATTAAAAAAGCTACAATTAATGATATTCCTATTATAATCGATATAATCAATAATATGACGTAATAAAATATTAGGTATCCTGGATTCTAACTCACGACATATCTATATAACAAAAATTCTCTCCACAGTCTTACATTTATAACATTTAGTTCTTTAACACACTGAGATATGTCTATATCTTTCAACAGTTAGTTAGTAATTTTTATCAACAGAAGGTATAAATGATATCCATAGGGAGTTTTTAGTTATCAAGTTCATTCAACTTTGATCAACAACTTCGGGAAGTTTTTGAATGGAATTCACTTTCACATAGATTCAAAACAAGCTCAACATTTTTGAGAAATGATTGTTAATGGATCTAAGGAAAAAGTAATGCAAATGCTGCCAGGAATAATATCCAAAAGAGCCAAAAAAAAATATTTATATCCAAAAATATTACTCTCAATAACCAAGTGGGTAGAACAGTTTCAGTATAATTTTCTAATTCTCAATATTTGTTAAAACTATTCTAACTAAACGTTTGGGCAAAAATCTCGACATTACGAACTTAACTGGCAAAAAACTTTTAGCTAACTTGGAATTAACACAATTTTCTACTTGTTGAGAATTTATGAGAAAGCAACCTTATATCAGTACCTATTGGGCCGGATTCTATTATTTATTTTATTCCTGTTCTTATCTCGAATTCAAAGTCCTAGTAATTTGAAAAAATTTACAGTCCGACTGCCATAACAAAAAATTATCTTAATAGAATAGAACCCATATAATATGATCTACTTATTCCATCGCCAAGCGTAGAGGTTTTTGAAATAATTCCGTTACATGAAATCTATTATAATAAAGAAAACATTCAAAAACATTTGGATTTCTTTGACTTGACACTGATAAGTCAATTAAATAAGAAATATTTGATAGAATCGGTTTTTACTTGATTAAAAGAAGACAGTTTCAAGATCCAAAAACTTTATTTTTCACAATGACAGCTGTTTCACCATAATATGGCATCTTCAAGTTGTTACATTTTGACTAACTGAGTTTTGTGAGAGAGAAACAGATTTATATATACTGAAAAATGGGTATATGAGTGTTTTTAAATTATTTTACAGCTGAACTACAAATTTACTGTTTTCGGAAGTGATTCAACAAAGGTGACGAACCGCATCTGTTTGTTCATTTAAAAGAATATTGCGGCTATGGTACCTGTTGATTTCAAGAGCTTCTAAGAGAGGTTAAACTTTTGGTTTCCATATGTAGGATTTCGTAGTTGTTGTTGAAATAATACCCAAATTCCTTGAGGTAATCCGCGTATGTGGACTGGTGTTCTTGGATGGGTCTTGAATGCTCTTCCGGTTTGACCAATATAAACTCCAGGGAAATCTATACATGATAGTTTATAGTTTATAGACAAAAATAACTCAACACTCATATACCCATTTTTTCCGTATATATAAATCTGTTTCTCCCTCACAAAAATCAGACAGTTGAAATGTAACAACCTGAAGATACCATATTATGGTGAAACAACTGTACTTGGAAAATAAAGTTTTTGGAACTTGAAAACTGTCTCCTTTTAATCAAGTAATTCGATAAGAATTTGTTTAAATTTTTCATGGATTCAAGAATGAATCATCATTGAGTTTACTGATAACCGTTCTGAATTATAAGTGGTCAGAAAATTATTTTAGCTGCAAACGAATTCATCAGCAAATATTCATGAGGATCCTGAGTGTTTTAGCTATTTGAAATATGGAAGAAAACTCATAATTAACAGTCCGATTATTCACTGCCTTCAAACATAAAAAACCAACATTATTCATAATGAAGGTTATTAATTATACTTAATTCATAATTAATAGGAAGTATACAGGATTTTCCTCGAAAATTATGTGGTTCAGAAATCATGTCAATCACCCAAATTTTCAAACTATCAGATAATTCCGGTAAACATTCATTACTGATGAAAAGACTAATACTTTATTAGTTCGGAATCACTGATTTTTTTCACTATGTTGAGGAGATCTCTGTGTTGTAATGGAGATATAAAATAGTTATGGAATGGATAATTGTAACCTAGAATTTTCAGCAAAAATTTTTCTTATTTTCAAATTATATAATAAAACTGAATTATAAATATTTCAGATAAATCCAAATGAAATTCGTTCATTTCAACATTTTTAGGACGAATCATCATCCATTTATTTTTTTTTTGGAAGACCAAGACATAGACCTAATCGACGAGGAGAATTGAATCCAAGGATTTGATTACTGAGTTCAGTAACCTCATTTTTGTCGAACTAAGTCCATTTACGCTAAAATATAAACATATATGGTTGTTTCCAATTGATTAAGACTAAACGGACAACTTCTTGTTTTGTTTAGTATCATAAGATCAGTTCAACAGCACATTTAAATGAGTTTAGTTTCAGTGGATGACACATTGGAGGTATCTAGATATAAATTATCGAAATTGAAGGAACACCGCTTGAAACTTATATTGAAGTTAACTTAAAGGTGTGTCCAATCACAGCGCGGCATTCGAGCGCAGCACGCCGCGCTGTGATTGTGTCTGTTACCAATAAAAATGTTTTTATTGTTCGTTCAATCGGCTGGTATTCGAGCGCGGCACGCCACGCTGTGATGTTACCAGCCGCGCGCAAATGTTTTTATTGTTCGCAATCACAGCGCGGCACGCCGCGCTGTGATTGGTGTCTGTTACCAGCCGCGCGCAAATGTTTTTATTGTTCGTTCGACGGTAATTGTGTGTGGACGTATTTTATCAAGTAACATGGATAACGAAACTGCTGTTCGGTTAATAGAAATATATGGCTCCCATGGTCCATTATGGGATACTAGGTGCATAGAATATCACAATAATAATATAAGAGTAGATATATGGGACGAAATTGCAAAAAAATTCGTACAACCAAAGGCTGTTTTAAAAACGAAAATGAAAAGTCTTTCGAATTCCTACAGAAGGCAGAGAAATCGAGAAAAAACATCGAATGTCACTGGTTGTAGTAAGTTTAATCTTGTATTTTATTAACAAATACTTAGTATAAAAAATTAAACCTAATTCTAGGTAATATTTCAAAATATTAAAAATATATTTAAAAACCGACTTATATATAATAACATAAATGAAGTCGGGTAGTTTTACTTTGAAGTAAGTAGTAGTTTGAAGGCGGGTTGTAAATTGTTTTCTTTGTAGTGTTTCTTTTAATAATGATGACATTAAAACATCCAGAATCAACCACAATGGTAAAAACCGATCTTTCGACTAATAAAAGACTTAATCTTAAAAAATGTGTCGTACGGTAGTTGATTTCGTAATTAATCACTTCCAGATTCTTTATCCTCTGTTGATAGAGTGGTCGCATCCAACATTGCCTTGTTTTAATGCACTTTGTTCTCTTCCTTCTACGTAATTTACGAATAATAAGCAGAGTTACAACCACGCGGCCGCTTTCATTGTGTCTTCAATACAAAATAAAGAGCGCGGCGTGTCTCGGACGTGCCGCTCAATACTGCCGCGCAAAAGGTCCTAACTAGTTACGCGGCACATTTGCGTCCAGCGAATGCCGCGCGCAGCTGCCGCGCACATTGCGCGCTGTGTTTGGACACACCTTAAGACGAATTTTGGCGATGTAACAACAGCTAACTACAATCGCGGTTACTGCAGGAACTAGGATGTATCAATGACGTCACATCTAACTACACGTAACCTATCTCGAGAGTAGGGTGAGATGTTTTAGTTACTAGCTCTATCTCATCTCATGTGTGAAATAAAAGCATTTTTTGCATTGATTGAAGACCCATTAAGAAATTATGGAATCATATATTAATCAGAACCTCTGAATTTATTAGATTTATAAAATATAGAACAGAGGATTGAATTAGAAAGCTATAAATGATAACCATTCATTCGAATATTTGTAGGGTTTTTAGCCTTATTTTTGACTTGAGAATATAATCCAATATTCGCCGGAACATGTGTTGAAGAATTAAATTGGAAATAAATTAAAAATTTTCTCTAGCCTAAAGTTAACTATTAAAAACCCAATGTTTAGAAGAATAAAAATACCGAATTAGCACAAGGAATCGACTAATCAATGAAACCTTTCATAAATAGGAAAGAAAAAGCTAAATTGGTTGTTTTGTAATATTTTTGAAATTTTAGTTAATTTTCTTCACATTGCAGAAAATTCTCGTTCTCTTTCAAAAATTAATTATATAAATATTTATAGATGGTCTAGTTCAAGAAAATGAATCTAAACCTATAATTGAAGTAATTTATTTCGGAAAAAAACAATAAAAAAATTATGACTAAGACCAACATGTGGGTCCAGCAGTAGTTACTTAAATAAAAACACAACACTTTAAAGCCCATTAAACACCCTTTCACAATTGAGAATATGAAGATATTCCTCATCAAAAATAACAGTGTTCAAAATTTGGATACACTCGGATCTGTCAGAAATGCCATTTGTAACTACAAGTGACTATAACGTCACCGTTAAAGTAACCATAGTTACTTGTGGTTACAGCGCCAAAATTCGTCTTTATAAGGGTGAACTTAGGTTGAATATCCGTTCAATAGACATTATTTTTTTATGTTTTCATTAATGAAAAGCTGAGAAATATGATATTGGACAAAACTCTGTTAATTTATATTTTCGCGAGTACATACTACAGGATAGACTTTGATTTACAGAAGTTCAATTTTATACTTTAGTCCTTTTTTGGGATAATATTGCAGATGAGTTGAAATTTGATTTGTGAATGCTGACTAATTGAAATTCAGATTTTCTTTGATAAATTATCAGATGTTTTCAATTTCAAATTTTACCAATATATTTTCTGTACATTTTTCTAGTGGTTCACCAGCGAATATTGGAATTAGTGAAACTATGTGATTAAGTTAGGGGAAATGAAAGTAAACAAGTTGATGAACTTAAGGTTCATATTAAAATTATTCTTTTTTATCTAAATCGAAAACAATTTATTAGTTAAGTTGTATATTTTTTTCCAACTGTCTGTTCTGATGTATATTATTGAACTAAGGTAAAACCACACCTACGATCATACAATAAATCATTACTCTCTTCCGATAGAAATGGGGACATAAAACCAACGTATATCCTGTAATAGGCACTTAAATTTACGAATTACCAACTCGAAGTTCGTAGATATCATAATATGGTATCGATAAAATTGTTATTGATTTTCTAGAACTGTCTAATACGCCATCCACTTAAAAAAAAACCCTATGTAATAAATAAATGCTTCGCAACGTATGTTTGCTACGAACATAGAAAATATTTCGATGCATATTGGATCCTAACCTCAATGAACTATCAAGTCGTTATTAGCGCACAGTTTAAACTTCATCTTGGTTTTAATTGATTAATTTGTACCCACTCATTTCCACATCATATCACTATTGAAAGCAAGAATTAACATACAGCATATTTCTTATCTATTCTTCTTTTATCACCAGTATGTCAAGTTTCTTTTAATGTTGGTCAGGATAATTAACGGACATGTTCGTCGACATTCGTTGCTCATGTCCATGATGGAGGAGGTCGAACGCCGACGGGGGAACGTCATATCGAGGAGTCGAAGACGGCCATTGATGATGAGATGTCGACGTCTGATTGACAGCACTCCAGGAATTCGTCTAAAGTTACAACGCCATCTTTATTTTTATCCATTTTCTGAAAGCAGAAACAAGAATCAGGAAAATTTACAAGAAAAAAGAACACAGAACAGCTGTTCGGCATACTTGTTCCTAACTATACTGCGCGCATCTGAATCTTTGAAAGCAATAATGTGATGTCATTATATTATTAACTTTGATGTTTCTGGAGTATGCACGAATTATAACGACAATTTACACATTATTTGAACAAGATCCATTCATTTTTACTTTTTTCAATCAACTAATAATACGCGGTATTTAACTTTTCTATATCGTTTAATTAGTTAATGGAATTTTGTCCTGTTTTATGGATATCATCTCATCTGATAACTGTTTTTGAATTTACTTGCCTACCTATAATACCTTTGTACATGTTCCTCTAGCGTCGTATTATTTTCCTTTTTGTTTTTAAAGGATTGGGGATTTTGAGGGAGTTGAGGGTACCGGCTAGTTTGATCAATATATGTAGCTGGACAATCATTACAGGTTATTTTATTCACGATGTTACACCGTAATTCTTTGGGATTTGCTCAGTAGTAAGGGCTATGCGTGTTCTAGGCCAACCACCCCAAAAAGAGTAACCACTTGGCTGAGCGGTGCAAATCGATGACGTAATATTATTGAATTTATTTCTGGTTACTATGAGTCGAACCGGGATCCTCGTGTATAGTTGACTGATGACGGAAAGTGAACATTTTTTGGTTAGTTGCGAGTGTTTTGAGTTATCCTACCGAATGTATACAAAAAATTCTGAACAAGAGATTTGGCTCAATAATTAACGTAGCCGAAATATTTAGTCAACTAACCTTTTCTGAATAAACGAAAATTTTTGAAAATAGAGAGTATAAGGCCAGTCCTACATTGGAAGCGGAATTTCTCCAGACCAGACAGTCTGGCGGGTCTGGACGGGTCTGGCGGGGTCTGGAGGAAACAAAAACAAAGAAAACGTACTTTCCTCCTACATTGGAGGCAGTGTTCGATCTGGTCTGGACTGCTCTGAGGAGAATCAAATCGGGTCGGGTTGGCTGGCCAGACCAAATCCGCTTCCAATGTAGGACTGGCCTAAGACCGGACGGCCAGCCAGCCGAAATATTCATAAGTGGATATATTTCCTCCCAGGAATTGGAATTTTGGTGTTTTTCGGTTATTCATGTGAGGGCACGTTTTTATTTTTACTTTAGCTCGATTAACTTCAGGACAGAACTCCTTCTCGGTTTAATTTGTTGCTCTGATGTGATTTTACAATAATTCAGTTTATATTTGTCTAAAAGAAATCGAGAGGAGCCCTGTTATATATGTCTTTGTATTTTCTAATGCTCTCTTGTTCACTCTAATATAGCTCCTCCTGGGGGTTAAATTGCATCTTATGACGAAGCCAAGAACATCACAGTTTGATCTTGAGATGAGTTATACCATAGGCTGTTGAGCTACGTCCTTTCACTGGATTAAGCACTGTTAATTTGAGCTTGTGGCATGGTCACCTTCTTCGACTGAGATGAGAATTACATCGTATCAAGTAGCTGTCTGAATACGATAGAGAATTCGTGCAGAAACCGTCTACATGCACTGATCCCTTGGCATAGAACATCTTCGTGGCAGGAAGCCCAAAATCAAATCAAATCGATTGAGACCATGAGATATTGGAATATTAGAGATATTTGGCAGAACGATAGGCTTTATTTATTTTCTACATTTTTAACCTCCGTTATCGATACCAGATGAGATCAAACCTATCAATAGATACCTCCGGATTCATTTTCAGTACAATATTCACTTTATTTAGATAAATCAATCGATCCGAAACTCGGAGTATCAATCATTGTTTACAAACAAGTTTATTCGTTTCAAAATATGTTGTTTGTTACAATAAAAACAGAATTTTTAATCATCATACAATCCGTAGCAATTCATGGATGTGATTTCCTCGAATAACAGCATTTCACCGAACACATCCAAATGTTTATTCGGAACTTTCCACGTCATAAACATCAACACCTAAAGCTCTTCCTAGGAACATAAAATCGGATGTTATCCACATTGTGCCTCTTTTGCTAGTTGTAGAGCATCAATAAATTATATAGAGGCTGGGCTCGTTACTGCAGCTAACGACTTTCGCCTGGAAACAGTTTCAAAAAATATGACAGCCATTTATGCCTTGGCAAGAATGGACCACGTAATCCACAAGATGAGACGCCCCAGATTTAATGGGTGTCCGTAAAGATGGATAAAAAATCTTAATTCATATTTATGGGGCATCAAAACCGACAGTAAAAAGTACAGTGACGAAATTAATGATGCTGATACAAAATCGATAGAAATGTTGAGTGATCTCACGTGTGTATTGTTTCTACACTTGAAGATGATCCATGGAGAGAATTTCCATTTCTTCAACCTCTTTGCGTCTATGTTATACCCTGGGATGATCGCTTGATGGATTTAGTTTGAGTGTAACGTAACTCTACATTCATTAATAGATAACTTCTGAGCCGTTGACACCTCAGAGTGATCTGGCTCAAAGTTATTCTCTCTATGAGGAATCGCGAGGAAGAAAAGTATATTTTGATGGCACTCATCAATTATGATGCGAATCACTAGTATATTCTCGTCGAGTACATACATTTTTCTCCCTTCATCATCACCCAACCTTTTGCGTCCATATTTAGAGACTATTCGTGCTACTCGCAGCTGTTCGGATTCAGTTAATGGTCTTATGTCGGCGGTCTTCCTCTACTTACTAAACTACTTACTAACATGGAAGTGGCAACATGTTTACATGATAAAGAAGATAGAAGATTGGCTTACTGACGTATTTTGTTTTCGCTCACCTGAAATATCCTATCGACTTTCTCTTTCACAGTGTTATCATCCACGCAGGGCTCGGATACTTTACCCATAAGGTCGTAAATGGCATTGACGATGTCAGTCATTTCCTCTCGTGTGATGAAACCGTCACCATTGATGTCGTACAATGTGAAAGCCCAACGCAATTTCTCTTCCAGGGAGCCCCTCGAGAGTATTGACAGGTTCTGTACAAAATCCTGCAAAAAATATTACATTGATTTCATAGAACTATAATAGTATATTCTAAAATAAGTGGAATGGGCACCTATTCCAACACGAATGCGAAATTCGAAAATGAGCGACGAAGGAGCAGTTTTTGAACGTATGAGTGTTGGAATTGCCTTCTGCAACGAGTATTAGATGATATTTTCTCTATTTCAGTCAAGAATTGTGAGAAATTTACTGTAATTCAATGAAAACTTCAGATTATACCTCCTAGTGCTTTTTGTATTTTATTTTCGCAGTTGGTGTGACTGATACGAAAATTGACAGATTATAGAATTTGAATAGTGCGTTCAAATCTCTACATGGTTTAATATTGACAATTGACATGCATTGGACGCGTGTTGACATTCGAAAGGATAGGATGTCAGTGTTGTCAACCACAAAACGACAAATATAACTAAAAACAATGCTGAAATAGAGAAAAATTTATTCTTAGCAGTTTTAAATTCCAATTTTTTCACTGTGCGAAAGAGATGGTATGTTTTCTGAGTCATTATTATCAACTGGATCTACTTCAATTTTCCACCAGATGTAAGTACCACAAAAGGATATCTTTTCCTTATAGAAATATCATAAAATTACATCAGTGACCTCTTTTAAAGCCTCCCATCTACGTCGAGTTACGTAGATGCAGCAGAAAATTTCGGTACCCTCTTTTATACGTCCAATTCGCATCGTTATTTCAACATCCCCATCTGTTCCGAGCACTTCCACAAATTGTACAGCCATCATTCGATTAATTCGACACAAAGCACATTCGGCTGAAATATCGTTCATGGACTCCACCAGTCTCATTTCTGTCCCACCCACCCGTTCTGTCGCCAAACCGTCATCACAAGAAATACGAGAAATAAATCGATGTCTTGTAAACATTGCTGTTTTATTGATACTAGCAGCAGAGTTGATATTCTCTGGAGTGAGGCCTCATGGTAGTTTCCAGGTATCCAGAAATAACAGGGCCTAATATAGGAAAGGTTGGGGTTAACAAATATTTATGCACTCAGCTACTCCTCGTAAACGGGTGTCGGGTTCCTGAACTGTTTCCATGAACTCTCATATACATGGGCGCAAATCCTCATCCGTTCTACGAAAGGAAGATTCACTACTTCGAATATTATTTTCATTTTATGAAAAAAATTGGTTTACAGTTTCTTTCATTGACAAACCAAAGTTTTCGTTTGGACTTCTTCCACGCCATCCTATTGAACAAAAAAGAATAATTTTTCCGATCTTCAGAAAACAGGCAGGATGAATGAAAGAGTTTATTGCGAAGCAATTCCACGAAATAAATTGAAACTGATCCTGGCGGAATCCGACCTGAGAGAATTGAAAAAAGTTTACAAACAAACAGTTAACAAATACCCTCCTCTTACCGCAGAATCGATGAAGGCAAGTTCTTGTCAACAAATTCCTATTGAACATTGAAACCGAAGAATTTAAACCGGAAATATCCGAGAACCGCTGGCTGGTCCGAAGTTTCTTTAAACGATCGCATATAACGGAATGTGAGAAAACTATTGAAATTGTTGGTTTTCTCCTATTATCCCTTTCATCTTGAAGCAAGTTGTTCTGCTGTAACTTCGGGGTATTTGGGGCTGAAGTCGGAAGTCTTTATCGTAGAGAATTTCCTTCTTTTAGAATGAACTTTCGAGTTCAAAGAAGTTTTCCATCGGTAGAGTGGGTATCTTTCCGGGGAAAATGCGGATACAAATCAGTGCATTGAAGGGGAGATGTTTTTATTTCCTTTTTTTCCCGGTATGGAATCAAATGCCCATATCCGTTTTATTTCTAGTTCATTACACAATAACTGTACGACAAATGGACTGGCTTCGGCATATGGCCTGATGCAGGTTTGTGATCACCATTGTTGTTGAATGTTTTCCGGAATAATCCATATTGAAACGAAAGGAATAGCTGTGTCACGTTATTCCTTTGCATCATTCGGCCAATTCACCAGATCTGGCTCCATGTGACTTCTATATGTCCCCTCAACTGCATTTGGCGATGACCATTCCATTTAAGAACGTGTGGAAGTCGTTTGACAACTTGTTAAAGCGTGAAAATCGATTCAGAAGGGAAATACATTGCTTAATAAAACTGATATGTTCCAAAATTCACAGTGGTTTCTTGATTTTTGAACAAGTTCGGATGCTATTGGAATGGAGGTTGTGTGTTTGATTAGTTCAGCAGCCCACCTGATAGATTTGTAGCTTGAGAAACGTCTGAATAATTTTGCGCAAACTCGATAAATCACGAAAAAGTACGCACCCAGATCAATAATTTAGTGGAACGCGTAGATTTTTTCTGTGATTTACGTTTCCATTTAAATTAATCCGTAAGTATGTGGTTATTCTAGGAACCAAATCTTGTGATTAGTTGAAATTTTACGTCCTGAATGTTCATATGAATTCATGTTTGGATCATATGAACAAGCACGTAAAATCTCCTGAAATCTCGTCATTGATTCTCACAATATTTTTGAAACCAGCAAAAGAATAAAGCTTGCAACAATAAGTCAGGTTGTTCTGTTGTAATGATAAAGATGGAGTAAATATATCACGCATCTCGCTGTGGTATCACACCAACCACGTGATGGCATCAACCCTGTTTTCCATTTTTTCCTATCGTTAAAAATCCAATTAATTAACTCCATGGGCGTGAAAGCGTGGACGTGAAATACTCACTGCTGTGTTGTTATGTCACACCGCTAAAAACCGGATAGAAACGCGTTGACACATCGTGATGTTTATATAGGGAATGCAAAAAATATACGAAATCATGCCATATCAAAGATAACCAAAATGGACGTCAACTTGATAAAATACTTATTCATGGGTTCCGGAATATCTTTGATTCAAAGCACCGAGTTAAATTGTGCATAAATTTTAGATTTTTTAAATAATTCTGGAGCAATCCTTTGCGAATACCGTGGTTCGCGAAGTGATAATAACAACATCCAAATTCTGGGAGAAAGTTGTCCTCTATGACGGTAGAATTACACGTGTCCTAGGTGGCTCGTAGGTGAAAGCTCCGGCAATTCGGATATGCGACTGTTCGAGTCCCGCTCAAGGATGCATTTTTTCCAAAATTTCCAATGTCGAATTTTGTCTGGATCCATTAACCTCAATTCTAAAATTTTTGTGTGGTTTTCACACCCAAAAATGTATTAAAGTAATATGAATTTAGTGTGCGTTAAATGCTAAATTGCAGTCATTTCAATCAACTTCTTCTTTAGCCCATCAATCAATTTAATAAAAAAAAATATTACGTTAACCTGTTATTTTATTCTCAATGTTTATATGTTTTCAATAGTTATAATATGGTAATTTGTGGAGACTTCAATATTAATTTAATGGTTGACAGTGACTGCAGGACAATGTTTCTGGATTTACTGGCATCATTTAACTATGAACATACAATTTTCAAACCTACTAGAATAACAAAGACAACCTGTTCATTAATCGATAACATATTTGTGAATACAACTAATTAAAAAAATAATATGAACATAACATCATCTCTTTCAGACTAATATGTCATCATCACAATAGAAACAAGGATTTCTAGTGCAACAAAACCCATCAAAGCACTTGTAAGGCGTTTCTTCACAAAATCAAAATTGGAAGATTTTTTCTCATGTTTGCAAGATTGTATGTGGGAGGAGGTACTCTTAGAACAAAATTCGGATAGAGCATACGAACTCTTTTCTAGCACGATGAAAACAATAATGAACCGAATATTTCCACTTAAGAGGTGTACTGTTAGGAGTAGGAATAGATCATGGCTTACACTAGGAATTAGAATATCAAGTAGACATAAAAGGGAACTCCATGAGAAAATGTTGGAAGGTACTGTTTCACAAGACTATTATAAAAGGTATTCCAGCATATTAAGACATATTGTTAAACAACAAGAGGAACTCAGAAAGTTTATATATAAAAAACTCTGAAAATAAACCCAAAGCCACCTGGACACTAATTAATAATCTTGTAGGAAAAGATTCTCGTACTAAAGAAATATTTTTCAATTCATTTCCTGATAAAAATGAAAAGGTTCTTCTAAATGAAGTAAATTCCTTTTTTCTCAAACAAAATGAAATCAAGATCACAAACAGTACTGAAGCTGCAGCCAATGTCAAATTGCATGATAAAAGTATATTCCTCAGCCCTGTAATAGAACAAGAAGTGCTGGGTTACATCAAGCAGATGAAAAACAAAATGTCCATGGTTTATGATGGTATCCCGGTTACACTTCTCAGAAGTAGTGCATCAATGTTAATGAAACCTTTGACACATATAATAAATCGAATGCTAGAAACAGGAAACTTCCCACAAGCCCTCAAGGAATCCTGGGTCAAACCAATTCATAAAAAAGGCAACAGGAACAACTATGAAAATTACAGGCCAATATCGTTACTCTCAAACATAAATAAGATCTTTGAAAAAATAATATTTGACAAAACCATAAACTTTTTTGAAAGAAATAACATCTTAGCTAAACAACAATACGGCTTCAGACAAGGAAAATCCTCAATAAATGAGGTATATGTGGCACTAAATTCAGTAGTAAAATTGCTAAACAAAAACCAAGTTACAGCAGCACTTTGCCTCGATCTAACAAAGGCCTTTGACAGAGTAAATCATGAGATATTACTGAAGAAAATGGAAAAGTATGGCATAAGAGGTGTGGCTTCAGAACTGTACACATCTTATCTAACTCGAAGAATTCAAAAAACATCTGAACCAACAAAAGATGGTGAACGAATAACATCAGATGCTCTATATGTGGAAAGGGGTGTACCTCAGGGTTCAATACTGGGTCCCCTGTTGTACATTATATACACAAACGATCTGGTTCAGGAAACAGATAATGACACTGTTATGTATGCTGATGATGTTTCTAGGATATGTGGTGGTGTCACTGCGGATGAGTGCCAGAATGATGTAATGAGGAGTCTTGCGGACATGGATAAATAGTTTCAATATAATGAACTGGAAATGAACATCAATAAAACAAAACTATTAATTTTCAGAGAGAAAAATCAGCGGGCACTGCAGGTGACTTTCAAAAATAGGGACGTAACAGCTGAGAGCTCTATACCCTTCCTTGGGGTTCATATTGACTGTAACCTGGATTGGAGACCGCAAGTCGATAATATAGCAATAAGTCTAGCAAAATATTGCTACGCACTTAGAGTCATCACTGACAGAGTCGGGATTGATGCTGCCCTGTCTGCATATCATGCCTATGTGCATTCTAGACTTAGGTATGGCGTTATTTCTTGGGCGGTTTCCGTTGAGACTGAAAGAATATTCAAATTACAAAAAGATGCCTAAGAACAATCTTCAAGATGAACCGGCGGGAAAGCTGTAAGGACGTTTTTACTCAGCATAATATCTTAACACTCACCAACCTATACATATATGAATGTATAATGTATGTGATAAAAAACTATGAGGACTTCAAAACCTTGCTCTTGAAGGATGAGTATGACACTAGAGGTAAAACCCACCTCTGTGTGGAAAAAACCAACTTCACCTATATACAGAAAAATGTAAGTTATCTCATGGTCAAGATCTGGAATATTTTGCCCCCAAGTTTTAAGAATAGCAGTGCAGTATTGCAGAAGAAAGGCTTGAAGAAATTTCTATTGAGAAAGGCCTACTACAATATCAACGAGTTTCTTGGTGAAAAATCCTTCGATGGACTTTAATTTCATTTTTCGGTCTTTTCTGGTGTTGTGAATTTTTCAATATTTTTTCTATTTACCATTGTATTGTTTTTTCTCTCTTTTGTGAGGTGATCAACAATCTGTATGATTCTAGATCAAATAAAGGTTATCTATCTATCTATCTATCTATGAATATTTTTCAAGAAGAGTTAGAGGTATCGGAATTAAACTTACTAGGTATCTCTTTTATGCTGTTTAATATACAGGATGCGCCTTCCATAACTTTCCACCCCGAGCTATGGAATGGAATAACGAGAAAACGTTAGGATATGTAAAATTTTGTTGAAAGAGAGACAAATAAGGGTGATTAAATGACAACTATTGCCGCAACCCCTAACAGCTCTCATTTTTGAATGAAGAAAAGGGGTCGAACAGAACTTTGTTGGAAAGGCAATTCAATTTTCCACATGAGTGTACTTTTTTTATCGCATCATCATTATACAGAGTGACAACAGGGTCAAAAAATGAATTCTAGCCACTACCACTTAAAATAATTATTTTTGAATAGAGATAATAGGTCGAGTTACTTTGTTGAAAAGGTAATACAATTATCTGCATGAACATATATTTTTGTTGATCTCTCAACGATTAAACAGTCTGAAACAGTGTTTAAATCCATAAATATCTCCCCTAATGTCTGACCTTCGGGACGAGAAAACGAAAAACCACTTTTACGAGTTTGATGATGAATCTGAAATATTCAATTTCAGCAAACAAAACTTCCCATTGGCTTTCCCCAAGCATTTCAATAATAAGAGACATGTACCTTCGCTTATAATCTTCCTGAAAGCCCAACACCGTCGGAAAATTTCCCAAACACGTCAAGACTTGTGAACTCTTCGAAATTAGGTCGCAAATTGTCTCACTTCCGAGTTCTGGATGCGATGAATGCCAGTCCCTCCATGGAACTATGACGTCCATCACTGCGAGGTCAAAGATGCATCGTTTTCGACGCCCTATAAGGGATGTTTATTAAACATGAAATGTTCTCGCTTTTCTTTATTATCTGCTATGAAAAAGTTTTCACCACAGTGGCACAATTTCTTTCAAATATATTGGGTTTCTGGTTCCTTCCGATGTTTATCGATGGACTGGAGTTTGGCACGCTTGAGAATTGGATGGACAAAGCGGTCTTCTTTCTTTTATTGTAAATAAGAGGTCTGTTCAGCCATTGGAACTAACAACATGCAACTGGATATACTCTAGTTGACATCTTTTTCACCTTAAAATTCCAGCCATTTTCTTCATTAGAGCAGGTCTTTTTGCACGCTTGCTGCTACTGGAACAAGATTCTATCGTTTCGTCCAATTGTCTATAACTTCCTAATATCTAGCTTAAAACGGTATCAAGTTTATCATAATTCGCCACGTTGTCAATCCTATGCGCGTCAACTTGGAGTGCTCCATATTTGTAAGGAAAGCCCCGATACTATTTATGTGATTCTGAAACCTTCCCATCAACAGGAAAGCATAACAGAATTAAATTCTGTAATCTCAATGGATTCTGCCATTTCATTTCTGTTTAAATGAAATTAGTCAAATGATTTAAGCGGGTGTTATGTTTTAATATCCTTTCGCTACAAATCAGAAACCAGAGCTTGCTTCATTGATGAAATATGAGCCTGTCGATCTAATCTGGATCAAAACTAATTAGCAGGGTATACCGCTATGAAGTGAATTTCCTAAGATCATCAATGTAAAAGGTTGTTCAACACATAAATAATGAGCAACCTCCATCTTCATCATTCATGAATTTTAATTATTCACCTTCATTACCCTCTTATCGCTCTTGAAGCTATCTCTCACTGAGGACATGTTGGATCGATTCAATTTTGTAATCCAAACACGATGCATCTCTATCAATTAGAATCTTGCCTACCTTTGCCTTATACGACGTTCTACAAGATTAACCATAAACTGTTGAGGTGAAGGAAGATGGCTTTCACCCTCAGTTTGTCGAGATTAACATTAAATCCTCTCTGAAATCTTTCTATATAGATCGGAATAATGAAGGTCTGAGCCGATAAGGTAACAAACTCTCAGAGAAAATCAGCCTTTTTGAATAAGATGCGATTGCTGTCAAGTAGCAATGAAGGAGCATCGCTTAAGTTCGACTCTAAATTTCTAATATAGAGATGGATGCAGATTACGTTCGACGGAGAAATGAGAAATGAACTTATTGGATCATCGATTCAACGAAAGATACTCAAGAGGTACTTCAGTTCTGTAACGCAGACAGATAAAGCTTTTGTGTTTGAGAAAGAGCTGAAAAAGCTTCCCTTGAAATTATTCCGGTCCTCAATCTCGATGGAGCAAAGAAAAAATTTGAAAGGGGCCTATAGGAAGCCGTATGATTATCAGTTAATTTCAAGACGAGATTGAATTTTCGACAGAGTATTGGTAATGAATTTCAGATGTATACCAATATTTGTATAGATATCTATGATGTGTATTAGTCGTTGAATTCTTCCTCTGTAAATTCAATTCAATTCGATCATTCACGAATGCGGTTATACCGAAAGTGGTCATCAACAGGCGTATTCTTATATGTGTTTAAGAAAAACATTGAGAGTTATTTAATGTTTCTTGTAGAGAAAGAAGGGGATGAAGTCTCCTAATGAATAATACTTTCTCACCTGAATAATTTTAAATAAATTCTATGAAATTTTAGCCTAACAGTAGTTGAATATCACCCAATAAATTACTCAAGTACATCTGGAGATGACATATCGACCTGGCGTGTCCCAGCTTCCAACATACCAATTGCTCTTAATCTGTTCCTGTCGTTAAACGTTTTCTCGGTAAAAACTGTAAAAACTTGATGTAGAAAAATGTTTTTCAGGACTAATGAAAAGTATTACCAAAATGTGACAACTTACTAAATGTTTCCATGATAATAACGACAAGATAATTGATTTTTCCGTCGACCTCCCGATAAAAACTCTGTTTAACAAAATATTTATTAAGTGAATGTCATTACTGTTTTCCTTGTGAAGATTTAAAGAAATAACAGAAATGAATAGCAATTTGCCAAATAATATAATTGAAAATGCAGCCAAAGCTGCAAATAATTTATTACCAGAAAAATCCAGACTCGTCTACGACAAGGATTATGAAACATTCCATCGATGGAAGTTGAAAAATGAAATAATTGCTATAGATGAAACAGTGTTATTGGCGTACTTTCAAGAATTGGTATGCTATTTTATTTTTCATTTTGTTCATGTGTGGGTAATTTTTTTTATTTCAGTCTGAAAAATTTTGTCCTGCGTCATTGTGGACGAAATATTCTATTTTGAAATCTACACTGATTGTCAATGAAAATATCAATATTTCACAATTCTCCCGGCTAGTAGCGTTTTTAAAAATGAAATCTAAAGGATATATTCTGAAGAAATCCAATGTTTTGACAGCAGAACAAGTTCATACATTCATCAATGAAGCTCCTGATGAAATTCATCTTCTTCATAAAGTAGTTCTAATAATGGGTGTTTTTGGAGGACTAAGGAGAGATGAATTAGTGAAAATGTCTATCAAAGATATAGAAGATAAGGGTAGCTGTTTACTTGTTAAAATACCTGAAACTAAAACCGGTATGTCAAAAGGATTTAGCATTGTAGAGGAAGAAAAAATAGAAGATTTGGGGCTGGTCAGAAAATATATATCCTTGAGAACCAGTGTGGGGAAGAATCCTAGATTTTTCCTCACGTTCCGAAATGCTCGGTGCACCATCCAACCTGTTGGCAAAAATACCATAGGAAGTGTGCCTTCGATGATTGCCAAATACTTAAAATTGGATGATGCAAATGAATATACAGGACATTGTTTGAGACGGACTTCAGCAACTCTTTTAACTGAGGCTGGTGCATCATATGAAACGTTAAAAATACACGGAAGATGGAAGAGTGCATCTGTGGCGGAAGGTTACATAGAGCAGAGCATTTTTTCCAAAAACAAAATATCGACGATGATTGTGAATTCGGTAACAGATTCTCACGAATTCTCTAGTGTTTCTCTTGTGAACGAACTTCCAAGTACTTGTGGTCAAGTTTCTGCTCCTCAGGTTTCGAAAACATCCCAAGATTCACGATTGAAGAATTTTTCCGGGCAATTCGAAAACTGCACTTTTAATTTTAATTAAGAAAGACTTTTCGTTTGTTGAGTTGTCGTTGTTTTAGTATTAAAATTCTGCGAAATAAATAATTTCTTTCTAGCTTATTTTGCATCTCGCACAACGAGCGGGCGTTATGATCCATAATGCCCGCTAAAATGCCACGGGCATAATGAGTGTATTTATAGCAACCCTTTCTAAGGTAAAATAAACATATAATGTACAAGTGGAAAATAAAAATATAAGGATATACCTAGTTATAACATATATCCAGCAATTGATAATATGTGACATAAATCAATAATTTAACCGTCATATCCTGTAGCAATTATCGAGAAAAGCACATTCTAAATGCGGAAATACCTTCCAATATAAAAATCGAAGGTATAAGTGAATCACGAGAATTGGAAGACGTAAAACTCGATTTTCGACAAGACACAAATCTGCTCTGAGAAAAGCACTGTATTCTGATTTCGTCGTTCTTTTGAAATATCCTTCCAATATAAAAATAATGAATCGGATCTGACAAGACACAAATTCTGGTAATTGGAGATTCAAGATTTCCTCATGATACCTACCCAAGATGATAGATTGGAAATAGGTAGAGCCGTACTTTCCACAAATCGCAACTTTTATCCAAAAACTATCTCTTATTTGTCCCTGATAGTATTTCAATCCACTGAGAAGTATCTCTCAGATTTTATATTGTGAGAAATAAAATTTATTTGAAGAAATAATTGATTTCTAATTTATAATGAGGTCGACGGAAAAATCTAGTAATCAACTCGTTTATTAATCTAGCGATTAATGGTCTCGTACGCGTGTTAAAATATCTCGACCACTAATCGCTATCATTAATATAGATACTAGTTGATTAAATAACTATTACACAAAATAAGCATATATTTAGACAAAATCATGTCTCTCTCTTCTATTACAAAAGATAGTAAAGTGATGAAACAATTTGGAGCTGAAGACTTGCCTAATCGAAAAATTAAAATCAATATTGAGTTCGATAATTTCTGGAAAAACGTTCTCGATCTACTTTCTGGAAAAAATTTTTTTGAAGATCCTGTATAACGTCACCAACAAAGTTAAATTAATTTGATCTGTTTTTGAAAGAAAATAAACAGGCTTCCGGAAATTTCATGGCTCGTGAAGATGGAATCATTTTTGAGAAAGTTATTGAGGTTTGAAATCCACTTGAATTTTTCAATATTCAGTGATGAGCAAATGTGTGGAACCAAGTATAATTCCTCTGGAGTTTTTATAGATATAAAAATGAAATTTGGATGATGGATACAATAGATTGCCTATTTGTTTTCATATTTTTTAACAATTCTGAACTTCCAGTTTTACCGAAAGTAATATCAATTTTAGAATTTGTAATGGAACATCAAAAACTAAAATAATAGACAGGTATTTCGTTTCAAATTAAAATATTGTCAAATTCAAAATTGTTTTAAAATATGAAAACAAATAGGCAATCTACTGCAGTAACCATCTTTCAAATTTCATCTTGATGTATCTAATATTTCCAGAGATATTTGTTTGGTTCCATATATTTGCAGATCACTGCATATAGGTTTAGACCATTTTCAGCAGCGTAACATAAATGATCATTTTACAACTTATTCAACTTTGAAATGCTCAACGACATGGAAAACCTTTAGCACGTAGATCTCAGTGGTTCAGAGTGCTCACTTATATCAGAAATTGTCACTGGAATGGGAATTCAAGCCAGAAAGTTTTAATGCATGAACAACTGCAATATATTTATCTTCAGATTTCATTTGGTTTTGCAGATTCCCTAAAATCCATCATCATTCCCGAATCTCCTTCTACAATGGCTGTCGGAGTTGATATTATTTCAACTCAAGAAATTAATCATTATGAATTTTGATAAAGAATATCTGAAGATTCTTATGATTGTTCTGCCCGGAATGAATAACTTTCTGAAAGCTACTAACTGTGGTTTCTCATAGCAACTCCCTTGTGTGACATTCACCTCGCGATTGTTAAGTTTGAACATTGGGTATGTAAGAGACATTCTCACAGTTGAGCAACTTCATCTTGTTCATATTGTCATTATTCCCGAGAAGAACAATTCCCTTTGAACCCAAGCAATTTCCGGATATCCCTTAAGAGTGGAAACTTTTGATTGATATTCCATTATGTTTTGAATATTCCTCAGAAAATGCCTGCTCTCCAGCAGGACATGTCGACAGACAACTACATTCGAGAGATTTAACTTGCTTTCGGGAGTTTCCAGTTAGTTACCATCAGGGTACATGCATTAGGAAACTTTTCGAAATGCCATTTCAGGGGTGAAGTGAAAATTTGTGACTTGGTTAATAATTTCTATAGACTAAGAATTCTATTACATGAACAAATGAACACTTTTTAAGAAATAAGTGTTTTATTTGTTTCTCATTTGTAAACGTAAGTTTCCAAAAACACAATATTAATCAAGAAAGTTTATTTTATCTAGTCACTAACTTGTAAAACTGACAGTTAACTTTCAAAATTTTTACAAGTTTATAGTATTATTTACATCAGAAAATTTTGTTTTATCGTCATATATGTTGAAAATCATGGTACAATTCAACCCTGGTATAAATAATGATTTACGAAGACCTTGTTCACCAATAGGTAAAATTTACTGATTATGTTGCCATATGATTTCAAGTGATTCAATTGACAAAAAATGTCCACAGAAAACAAGAAACTGCACAGAATATTGTTTCGCATTATTAAAGTATGCTAAACTCAATTTTTCCATTATGACTACTAAAACCCCTTCGAAGTTATTCCGAAACTTAATAAGCAAGGTTCTTTCAATCCATTTCGAGAAATTTTTTAATGAAACATACGATATGTCACATTATATTCAATCTGAATGCTTAAGGAGATTGAATATTTTCTTTCACAGAGTTATCATGGATATTCGAACGCATAAATAATTAAATTTGGAATGAATATCGAGTTGAATTGAAAGAACCGCCGAGTCTCATAGAAACCTGGAATTTAATCCCCCTGAACATACAGGGACATAAAACTAGTTATGAAATTTAAAGCGTCTCCAAACGAAATGAGCAAATTCTTCAGACCACTTTGAACTCGAATAGTTTCATAAAGATTAAATATTTACTATTATATTGCGCTTTTTATATTTTGTTGCATATCATCTTGTGTTCTATTGGGTTCAAGTTGAAATGCAAGAAACTATAAAAAGCGTGATTCCTTATGTGAGAGGTTTATCAGAAAAAATGAGAAGAATTGCAAATAGGTACGACATAACAATCGCATTCAAAACACAAGATACCATCAAGGGTAATCTAACAAAAGTTAAACCCGATAACGAGAATCAAAGAAGGAAGACTTGCATATATGAGATGCCATGTGAATGCGGAAGATCTGTTTTTTGCTACATACCCAATAATTTTCACAGAGATACCAATAGTATATAACATTACTAGCAAGGTAAGAGGGTTTTTACTGGCGAATGGAGGATATAACTCCTTGAGGCAGTAAAACCCGTTACCTTGTCGCAAATGTCGTAAGCTATGGAAGCGTTGCCATGAACATGTCTGTTTATTTTTCCTTACATTTGTTTTGGCGAAAGCGAAAATGAATGTACCAAAATAAATTATTGAGGCAGCCAGCAGTGTAGCTTCAAGTTTATTACCTACAAAATCAGCTTCAAGGTACGAGTGAGAATACGATGACTTCAAAAAGTGGCAAAACAAAAATATGATTGGGGTAACTGAAGATGTTTTGTTGGTCTACTTGAATCAACTATCAGCTAGATTCAGCCCTAATACTTTATGGGCAAAATGGTCTATGCTGCAAAGCTGCTTGGAAATGAAAGAAAATGCCCCTGTTCGCAGGTTTGTTAGCTTTAAAAAATTTATTGAATAATGTGACGTTTAGTTGTCATTTGAAGATTTCAAAAAGTAATAGCGTTTCTGAAACGAAAAAATGAGCGTTATAGGCCAAAAAAGGACCAAGAAGGGGCTGAACAATTTCTTTTACATGCTCCTGATGACCAGTGGTTGCAGGCGAAAATTGTAACATTATTTGGGATTTTGGATGTTGTCGATGTGACGCAATTCTCTCCTTAAAAATTGTATAAGAGACGTTGTAACGAGGATGAAGAACAGTAGATCAACTGATTTTTACGGGCTCTCAGTTGAAGTGCTGAAAAGAAATATTAACCCCATCATCTCTCCATTGACGAAGCTTATAAACAGATGCCTGACTTCTGGCGAATTTCCAAATTGCTTGAAAATCTCCAAGGTTATTCCGATTCATAAAAAAGGGAATAAAAATGATCTCGATAATTACCGTCCTATTTCACTCGTGCCAATATTCTCAAAAATCCTAGAGAGAGTTATATCAGATCACATAATAGCTTTTTTCGAAGATAACGCCTTATTTGCTGACTGTCAGTTTGGTTTTAGGAAAGGCAGAAACACCACGGACGCAATACTCCAACTGATTAAAGGTGTTACAAATTGCTTCGAAGATAAAAAATTCAGCCAGGCAACGTTTATTGATGTGACGAAAGCCTTCGACTGTGTCCCCAGCAATACGCTTGTGTACAAACTGGAAAAATATGGTTTTGATCAAGAGGCACGGAACCTGATCTACTCATTCTTGAATGATAGATCTCAGGTTGTGATCACCGATAGTGCTTCCTCCTCTGTTGGACCGTTGAGGACAGGTGTGACACAGGGGTCGACACTGGGACCAATGCTTTTTATCATTGACATCAACGATTTTCCTGACTTCATGGCCAATGCTGAGTCTATTATGTTTGTTGACGACACCACCCTAATGACTGAATCATCTGACATGGCATCCTTGACGGACATGGCGGTGACCTCTTTGTCGAGGGCCTCCGAATGGTTTCTGTCCAATGGGTTATCCATCAACGATCGAAAGACTGGGAATCTCATCTTCAGCTTGAAGAGAATGACCGATCTGAAAAGAACACCACTATCAGATTTTTGGGTGTATTCCTCGACGCGTCACTCGCATGGACGGACCATGTCGACCAACTGGCTTCCAAACTGAGCAGCAATATATTTGCGCTCAGAGTCCTTTCATGCTCCTTGTCCACGGCGGTGTTGAGGTCTGCGTACTTTGCTCTAGTAGAGTCGCATTTGAGATACGGTGTGCTGGTGTGGGGTGGCTGCACTCATGCTGGAGCAATATTTAGAGTACAAAGACGGGCAGTCAGAGTTTTGGGTGGACTGGGGTATCGTGACTGCTGTAGGCACGTCTTCAAGGATCTCCGATTGCTCACATTTCCTTCGTTGTACATTCTCGAGTGCCTAGTATATGTTCATGCTCATCTGGAAAACTTTACAACGCAGTCCGAGGTTCACAATTATGACACGAGAAATAAATTTGCCATTAGAAAGGACTTTGTGAGACTCAAAAAGTCCCAGCGATTCCCTGACTTCAGTGCGGCCACTCTATACAACAAACTTCCAGTTGGGGTGAGGAGTCTGCCAACTAAAAAATTCAAGAAAAAAGTATTCAACTTTCTGTTATCTAAAATCTTCTATTCAGTAGTACACAAGCATGACAGTTTGCGAAACCCACTTTATGTAGATTTAATAATCTATATTACAACTAGATCTCTACCAGTCGGTGCTCTGACACATTTTAATTGTTTAATGCAACTTTGAAGGTTTCTGTTTATAGATATGTTTGAGACAAAGGTCTCATTCCTAGGATGTCTCACAGTTTTGAATCTGTATACTTGTATCTGCTGTGTCTATTTCTGTTGTAAGGTTATATTGTGCCAATCTGATGTACAGGCTGTGTCTCTCGTAACAATATGTTTTAAAAGGTATTATATTGTTTTATTATTGTGTTATCTGTTGTGTTATAATGTGGTGATTATAGATATTGTATTTTTGTTAATTCATCAATAAATTTTTGCAATTCATCAATCTCTCTTAAACATGAATGATGTAGAAGATATGGGAAAATACGTTATTGTGACATTGCGACAAACAAAAAATTTAACAACAAGAAGATTCATCATAACCGATGATGGCTGCAGCTTCAAGCCGTGCATGTTATACAGAAAATATGTAAATCTTCGGTCTCCTGGAACAGAAAGCCTAAAATTTTTTTAGACATACCGACATAGATAAAGCATTTCCCTTAATGCTGGCCAGCACGCTATTGGTGGTGTCCCAAAGCAAATAGCGAAATATTTAGGTTTAAAAGACCCAGATTTATACACCGGCCACTCTTTTCTCAGAACTGGAGCCACTGTGGTTGCGGATTCGTGTGGAGATATTTTAGCACTAAAGCGTGCAGGAGGGTGGAAGAGCACCGAAATTGCGATGAGCTATATCGATGATTCGGTCAACAAAAAAATCGAAATGTCTAGCAAATTATTTGGCAGTAAGGAGCGTACAAATGTTCTGCAGTCCTCGAGTTCAGCAGTTTCTGAGTTACTGGAAATAACCATTGTACCATGATTTTTAACTTATATGACGATAAAACAAAATTTTCTAATGTAAATAATACTACTTACTTGTGAAAATGTTGCAAGTTAACTGTCAGTTTTATAAGTTAGTGACTTAATAAAATAAACTTTCTTGATTAATATTGTGTTTTTGGAAACTTACGTTTACAAATGAGAAACAAATAAAATCTATAACAATCTGCAAAGAGATTGAAAGAGGAAATCGAGGAGTTCTTGCTTCTTCTATAGCAAGTATGACTTTTTGAATTCTGTAATGGTATGAAACTCATTAACTTGGTACTCATCTCCAATGAAAACGAAGTCCAATTGCCATAAATCTCTATACCCACGCCGTCTGTCCAAATTAAAACGTAGTTCTAGTTGGCGGCCATTCACTTGCGTGAATTAAAATGCAGCCCTGGTTTTATCTACTGCAAGATCCGGCCAAAATATGTGGGGCTTTTCGTTTAAATCGTCAGAGCGGCTGACTCGGACATAATCTGACCAGCGTTACGGATTCATCCTCCATCAATCAGACCTGGCTGTATATCTATCAGATGCATCTGGAGACATGTATTTAATTCCATATTGTCCTGAATCACTGAATAGAAAAGGGTAGCCATTATGTTTACATTTGAGAGGCGAGGTGGTGACTATCAAATGGATTTTGGTGTTTGTTCGAATACATAGCTGCCGGGCTCTGCTCCGGAAACTTTCAGCTTATTGTCGACTGCGTGGAGTTTCAGCAGATTCGATAACACGAGATCTACGGTGTGTTTTCCATAATTCCTCACAATATGACAAATATCGCAACTTTGGGGTTATTTATGGAGTTACAATGTGATGTTAAACCTCTTCATTATTAATCTCAGAGAATCAAGACATAAAGTGCAACTATGAACCGGTTTCGAGCTGACTGCCTCTCATCAGCACAGTGTGACACTGACAGTCTAGAAGGAGGCTGCTAGTCTTAACAAAGATGGTCCTGAACCTCCCAGACATGTCCAGAGAGAGCGCCATCTACATCTTGAAGACTGGAACCAGACTCACTTTCTCTGCACATCCATATGACAAGATATGACTTCCCAAATTCAAATACTACCACCATCAAAGTACCACTGGCGAGATGAGGGATTTGCTCGCCTATTAGTCCCATTATGGACGAAATAAGTAGTGAGAAAACTGTCTTATCGGATATATTAACAAATAGTAAAAGAAAAATTTTAGTTGATTCTGCTATTTTATGTCAGAGACCACAGATGGAAAGAAATTCAGGTGAAAGTCAAGACAACGCTGCTCCATTCCCTTCTTGACAATTTGAAGGTCATATGTTCTAAAAGACACACGTTGCTACCTCTGTATCGATAATAAATACGCAAATTGAAGAAAATTTGTGAGAGTCAGCATTAGATTTTTCATATTTTTTATTGTTTATTACTTTTCATCGCACTAAAAATGGTACGTAAGTGTGAAAGTTGTAGTAAAGACAGGAATTTTAATCTAAATTTATCGTTCCATAGATAAGTGTATTGTTAGAACCGAAGTATTTAGTTATTTACATGTTCAGTAGCATAAAAAGTTTTAATAGGGAAGTTTTCAATGAGATTATTATAAGATAAAATGAGGTTTTCTTGAATTAAGGTTCCCAGATGACGATGAAAAAAGAAGAATTTGGGCTTCGCTGTTGAGATGGTCAAGTATTTGCCCAAAGAAAGCAATTTTAATTTGTTCAGATCATTTTGACCTGAAGATATTGTGACCCAAGTAAATGGAAAAAGATTTTATGCGGTGTTGCCGGGTGAGGTTTCACAAGAGACTGTCACGGTTTCAAAATTCCCGCTCCAGTTAGTACCTGCAAACCGAACTGGTGGCGTTAGTCGCAGTAGTTTACCAGCTTACCTCGTACGTTTCAATGGACGGTTGTCGGTGGTCCTGTTCTGTGCATGTGACGTAGGTTGTCAATTACATCGTTCTTCCGGCATATATTTGGTTGAAATGTCCTGGAGTAATCAATCGCAATTTTGCGGATCTGAACAGGATTTTAACTGAAGCCCTGAGAGAAATCTTATCATTGTTGGTTTGGTTTGTTCGTTGGTGAGATTTTTGCGCTTTAGCGGAGTGGCGTATTTGTTTGGAAGAACGACGTGGGATTGGTGAGTTAACCTATGTTTGTCACGAGGTATTTTAGATTTTTGTTCGTATTTTTAGCATCATTCTGCTTCGAATTGGGAATTATTATTGTACCGTTGCGAGGTACCGCAGATTCTGAACTGTCTTTGAAGTCTTCGAGCTGTTTGTCTAGGCTGTTTTTGAATTACCGTCGATTTCCCGTGGGAGCTGTCTTTGGGGACCTCCACCAGATTTCGCCATCTAAGATACCACACCTGTCGTCTACCCAAGGCGCATTGCTGTGAGAAATTGTACTACGTTGGCCCAGGAATATATTTGAGCCCAGTTTCCATCTACGAGACTGTGAGAATAATATCCTTTTGTACTTCAGTCTAGCCACTACCTAGACTGTTATAGAAGGTTAGTCTGTAGAATTTAGTTAAGATTGATTAGTATCAAAGAAGCCCAATTCAGTGAATACTGTTTAGTACATAAAACCCGACCTATCGAGAAGGTCGCTTAGATATAAGTAAAGAGCTATTTGTAACGATTACCATCGAGGCTCTAAGTATATACCTTGGGGTGATATTACTGTTTGTTTAGTAAGAGATAAAGCATTATATCGAATATTCGGGTTGTGAAGTAAGAACTAGTTAGTGATCTACCTTCTGTAAGATATATCCTCGTTTGAGGGACCTTGTGTATTTCATTTGGGCTCATTATATTATTAAATAATTGCTCTATATTCTTTCTACCAGCCACTACCTCCCGCTTGTGTGATCGGGCTCGTTTGGCATTCTGAGAGTGCGTTCGTTATTATCTCTCTTTTGCGACCCTGAGATCTTTAGTGTACTTTCCTCTTTTTTTCTTTGTATTATCATAAAAGAGAGTGGCGCCCCTTTATAAGTAGTCTCAGCTCTAGAGCTAGCCGAGGAGGTACTTTGTGCACTCTCTGGAGCCGAGTGGGTTTGGTGACAAGACATTCAATGAGGAAATTTAAAAAGGAATGCTTTGTCTATCTTACATAGTCTAAGGCTGTAACTGACCACCTGAAGGTTATTTCACTATCTGAGTTCCAGCACTGCTATAAGGAGTGGAAGAAACGTCTCCAGCGCTGAGTGGCCTCAGGAGGAAGTTATTTGGAAGGTGAAAATACTGAATTGTAATAATTTTGGTATTAAAAATTTTACAATAATCAGTCTCATTACTTAATTTACAGACCTCGTATCTTGTCGATCCTCACATAACTTGGAGAACTCCTTTCTCTCAGCTTTATCAAGACCATTCTCAAGTTTCAAATCGATCGAATGGGTATTGTAAGAGTTTTGAGGAGACCAAATTTCAGTTGCTCATAACTATTCGAGGGATTGCGCCCTTCAACGAACTTGCAAGAGATATTTGGAGAATAAACCTATACCGAAAATGTGAAAACTGTTTTTCACCTCCTCTCAAGAATAGAGAGGATACGGCCGGCCAGACTGAGTCAAATTTGAACATTATTCATCGAGCTAAATCGATTGAAACCATTTTCGGCAAGTTATTAGAAAATTACAGACATTTGGACCAAACGACAGAGCGCAGCTCAACTTAGGTATAGTCATGTTTTAAGGAAGATTTTTAATTAATTCGGATGAAACTAAACGACTAAACAGTCCCGAACAGAGTAACATTGTTTCGCATTCGAAACAAAGCAACGCAATGTTCCACTAGAAACGAGATACTTTTATCCCATTCAAAAACAACTTTCGCAGCACTCCCTTATCCATAACTCACCATCTTGTCTTCCAAAGCATCAGGAAAAATGCTGCTAAGCCATAAAATTCGGTGAAGAATGCAGTATTTCAGTGAATAAAGTCACAGAAAGTGATTTTGTTTCCGGCACAAACAACCCTCACGAGTAGAAATGTGGCAAAAAATATGAGATGGACCAGTATGCCTCTTGTTTGTTTTAACGAATTTGAATCATTGCCGCGGCTGTTTCTGAAAGCGCCAGGGAATATACTCGCTGAAGTATTTGTCAAAATTAGTGTGACACATTGTTTACTACACCGATAGTTCCAGGAATCGGAGTATTCACCTGAATATGTTCGAGTTGGAAGTTCATCAGACTGAGAAATGTATTATTTAATAGTTAAGGGAAGCACGAAATTCGAAGGGCAGAATGTTCTGATTTGAAATGCTCCACGACGAAAGGAGACAGGTATACGTGAGAAGTGTGCAGCGGGACGTGATATGTTCGAACTATTGAATCAGCAATTTCTGCTGATGAGGAGATATTCTTGATGGTAGAACTCGTGTGGAAGATTATAACAACTGTGGAAAAAATATCACCAAATTCATGTGAATACAGAAACTAAGTAGTAGAGACTAAACCTCAGCAAACCATCACATTTATATGTCTTACAGTAACAAATAGGTTGTCTTTAAATAAAGACAAATCATTTCCTTTATAAATATCGATTTGTTTTGACTCCCTCATTGAAACCTCGCTCGGCAACACCGCATAAAATCTTCACAATATCTTCAGGGGATCTGAACAAATGAAAATTGCTTTCTTTGGGCAAATACTTGACCATCCCAACAGCGAAGCCCAAATTCTTCTTTTTTTCATCGTCATCTGGGAACCTTAATTCAAGAAAACCTCATTTTATCTCATAATAATCTCATTGAAAACTTCCCTATTAAAACTTTCTACGCTACTGAATACTTCGGTTCTAACAATACACTTATCTATGGAACGATAAATTCGGATTAAAATACCTGTCTTTACTACAACTTTCACACTAACGAATCATTTTTAGTGCGCTGAAAAGTAATAAACAATAAAAAATATGAACAACCTAATACTGACTCTCACAAATTTTCTTCAATTTGCGTATTTATTATCGATACAGAGGTGGCAACGTGTGTCTTCTAGGACATGTGACCTTCAAATTGTCAAGCAGAGATTAAAGTAGCGTTGTCTTGACTTTCACCTAAATTTCTTACAAGCTGCGGTCTCTGACATAAAATAGCAGAATCAATTAAAGTTTTTCTTTTACTTCTTGCTTATACGAGGGCCGTTCAGAAACTAACCTCCGGTTAATTGAAAAAAATAAACCAAGTTAAGTAAAAATATTTTAATATATACATCTTACAACTACGTCTTTGCACTATTTTTCGACATAGTCTCCATTACGATTGAGGCACTTATCATATCTCTTCACAAGCTTTGAAATTCCTTCTGCATAAAAATCACCCGCTTGTGCCTTGAGCCAGCCTGTGACCGCATCTTTGAGCTCTTCGTCGTCATCAAACCGCTGGGATCGAGCCATTTCTTCATATGCATGAAGAGGTGATAATCGCTTGGCGCTAGATCTGGGCTGTAAGGTGGATGGTTGAAAACGTCCCACTTGAAGGACTCAAGAAGGGCTGTTGTTCTGCGAGCAGAGTGAGGACGGGCGTAACGTACCCATTCACGGACAACTCCTTCACTCATAAATTTTGGTCCGATGAACACGGCACAAAGCACCCACGATGAACGGCAACCCAAGCTTGCTGCAGAGTATCCTCTTGGCTGTAAACAACGCCTTATAACAGCACGCACCTCACATTTGGCATGAACGGAACGTTTCTAAATTTTTGTACAGGGCACAAAGCTCACATTTCAAACTGCACACAAAAACTAAACTAACGCAGGTACGATGTTCACTCGACTACGGCTTGATGCCGACTGACCTGCTGAGCGCGTGAATGCACAGATGGCGCGCTACTCCCCCACTACCCGCACTGTGACCAATCGGAGGTTAGTTTCTGAATGGCCCTCGTATATCCGATAAGACAGTTTCAATTCAGAATATAAAATTTTATACAATGTTTTCAATACAAATTGGAGAAAAAGTTTTTATTCACAATTATGGGGGAACAGAGAAACCTACTATTTGCCCAGTTTGGCAACATAAAAATTTTTTATGACCTGAGTGGATCAGCTCAATACGTCACAATCGGCCAGCTCCAAGTTTCAGATGCGACACTTTTCAATGTAAATAAAGAGGTCTATTATATTCTTATATTATAGTTTAAGGGTTTAACCCATTATCCTTCTTCAATATATAATTCCACCGCATTATCTCCTCTTTGAAAGTTATAATCTTTTAAGTTCAAATTCAAACACTAATAACTTATTTTGACAAATACTGTCACTACAATGAATTTCATGGACTATATGCCATTAAATTTTTCCTTTCTTTAGTTGATTTGTTGTTAATATCTGGGCAGGTATTGAAAAAAAATATCGAACCTGATATTTTTGTACTCGTAATAAAATGTTTTATCAGAAACTAAAATAATGTACAGGGTGTTCCATTGCAAATTTCAAAATTGACAATATGGAAACAGATACGCAATCTACTGCAGTATCCATCTTTCAAATTTATTTGCCCATCACTGTATACATCTTTGCCTTAATTTTGTGAATTCACATCTCAAAACTCAATTCGTTTGATGACGTGCCAATATTTTCGATATCGACATTTATATAATTGCGAAATTGGATGTCCCTAAGCTTTCATTTTCCTTTTCAGCATTGATGAAAAATGAATTGGCGACGCCATACAGATAACTGGGTCGTGCCTGGATGGTGATGGTTGAATATTTTATTTGATTTTTGCAAGGCAGGTTTTTGCTCAGCTTTCCGTTTCCTATAAATTATGCTTCCTGCCTGTTGGAGGGAGAATGACAAATAAGCTGAATAACGGAGATGTAATTGTATCATCGATTTTTCATGCCGTGGGGGTAGGAAATGTTGGAAGATGTAACGATCCATTTTTACGTTTTTTATACGAACAGAGGATGATCTATCAGGACCCTCAATAACAAAAGCAGAAATAGAAAGGACCATCCGCACCCTGAAAAATAACAAAGCACCTGGTCCCGATGAGATAACTGCAGAGCTTATTAAACTGCTTGACGACAAAGGGGTAACAGTTCTTGACAAACTCTTCAATAGAATATATGAAACCGGTCAATATCCCGCTCAATGGTTGTCATCTACCTTCATACCTTTGCCAAAAAAGAATAACGCTAGAAAATGCGAGGATCATAGACTTATCAGCCTTATGTGCCACTCCTTAAAACTGTTCCTCAAGATAATTCATCAGAGAATATTCAGAAAATGTGAGCAAAACATCAGCGACTCGCAATTCGGATTCAGACAAGGCCTGGGAACTCGAGAAGCATTAGTAGCAACACAAGTACTGATACAAAACTGCCACGATCAGCGGAAAGATGTATGCCTATGCTTCATAGACTTCGAGAAGGCCTTTGACAGAGTTCAACATCATAAATTACTAACAATTCTGAGGCAAATGGATATAGACGGCAAAGATATTCGCTGCATTGAAAATCTCTATCTGAAACAATCTGCTCACATAAAGATCGATGGAGAACAAAGCAATAATGTTGAAATCTGCAGAGGAGTCCGGCAAGGGTGTGTTCTCTCACCTCTGTTATTCAATTTGTATTCTGAGAACATCTTCCAAGGGGCACTTGAGGACGTTGAAAGGGGTATTAAAGTCAACGGAACATAGATTAATAACATTCGCTACGCGGACGACACGGTCTTAATTGCTGACAATATGAATGATCTTCAATACCTTATCGACGTAGTAGGACAACACAGCGAGAGAATGGGCCTTAAAATAAATGCCAAAAAAACAAAATATACGGTCATTACTCGTCAACCAGACAGACTCAATAATGCAAAACTAACATCTGATGGGTCATTAATTGAGCATGTAAAAAGTTTAAATACCTTGGAGTATGGCTCACTGAAGACTGGACATCTGACCTAGAAATAAAATGTCGTATAGAAAATTCATGAAATTTAAACGTATTCTTACCAATGCGGACTTTAACCTAAACCTGAGAGTGAGATTTGTGAGGTGTTACATTTGGTCGGTGTTACTGTACGGTGTGGAGAGCTGGACACTAAAGGTGGTCACAATGAATAGAATAGAAGCCTTCGAGATGTGGATATATCGCAGAGTACTAAAAATCCCATGGACGGCCCGAGTGACCAACGAAAATGTCCTACGAAGAATAAATAAAGAACGTGAACTGCTGCTGACGATCAAAAAAAGAAAAACTGCATACTTAGGGCATATAATGCGAAACCCGAAATACCAGCTTCTACAATTGATTATCGAGGGAAAGATTGAAGGAAGGAGAGGAATGGGAAGAAAGAGGATGTCATGGCTACTCAACATAAGACAGTGGACGGGCTTGCGAACAATGGAAAGCCTAATACATACAACTAGAGACGGGATAGAAATGAATCGTGTGGTCGCAAACATTCATTAGTGAATATGCATTAGAAGAAGAAGAAGAATACGAACTGTATAGTCTGATGTACTTAAGTCTTGAGACTTATCAGATGATATGAAGGAAAACATGGCAAATTTCATTCATCTTCGATTATCTTGACGACCATTGACCATTTTGAAATCTAAATATGTAGACCATTTCTAAGTGTTGTACATTTTTGCCATCATGAAGGATGAAAATTAACTGTCGATAAATTTTTGTACCAAAACTAGTCATAACTTCAATTCGCAACGTTGTTGCCACTCTCGTATAATCGATGACCTACGCCACTGGCATATTCGTCCTGCGCGAATGCGTTGCCATTTAGAACATTGACTTACTGAGTCATATAATGGACTCTATGCTCGATTCTATGTTTCGCCGATATAACCTTGAGATTGACAGATTAAATTTCTGGTTCCTTTTGAGTTGACAGATTCTGAAAGGGAAAGCCATTTTACCTGCAATCCATCACTGCAGGTGACTTTTGTTCATACTTACGTATGCTTGACAAACCAAAGGATGTATATCATTGATGTTGCCCCCTATACACTGTTGATTGTTTATTTTTATGTTCTTTTAAATGATGAAAAGTTTAAAGAGGCTGAATTCATCAGCTGTCAATTGTTCTTGAAGAAGATTGTCTCGAAATCGCTTTAGAATAAAGTTTTAGTGTTAGAATTGTACAGCAAGTAAAATATTTTGCTCAGGAAAAAATGAAAAACTATTCATTTTTGCTCTACCAGTGCCCACCTTTCATCATATGTTCCAGAGTGCCTACAGTGAGCATTTTATTCGCGGTCCCAGTAAATTTCCTGGTTTTAAAAAAATAGTACAAATTTAATTCGCCGGAACTTCCAGCACTAAACGGATTATATGGGGTGGAATCTGCGAAAGCCATCCCTAACTACCGGGAATTGACGTTCAGCCTAGCGTAAACTCAACGAAACCCATCAGAGTAATTTAAATTTCGGAGCTTCCACCAGTTTTCTCCCTTCCAGATATCGTCGCGACGCTTTAATTCAATGCGTCGTTTGCACCTCGACCAAAACTGAATTCGTAAATTTATATGGGGCGTAAGGACATTTCAGAACGGTATATTAATAATTGATAGGAGAGACGCAATGTCATTGTTTTGATGAATTTCTGAAATCACTGTGTACGATACTCCCCCGGACGTTGCAGAAATGGCTAAAGCAGGAACTTTGATCCTGCCACCTGAAAAAAGCCATTTGTATGTCATTTGTATGACAGAACCTACGCAGAATTCATGTCATGGTGCGAGGAGAGAACGTTTCCAATTATTCTGAAACAGTTTTGTTGGCATACTTTAAGAGTGTTGCAGAAAAGGGATACTTCAAGTTTATGGCCAAAGTATTATTTATAAGTAACATTGAACGTTAAAAGGTATATTGATATATGCAGATATCACAAACTGGTGATGTTCATTTAGGGACAAAAAGTGGGTTATATTCCTAAGAAATCGGAAGTTCTCGAGAAAGATCATGTAGAAGAGTTTATAGCAAATGCTCCAGATAGTATTTTCTTCTTGTCAAAGGTAAATATAAAACTCAATTAAATTAATTTTCTTAATTGTTCTTATTGTCACGTGGATATATAATATGTAACTTGAAATTTTTTATTTGAAGGTCGCTTTGATATTGTAAAATTTTGAAATTACAATCCCAAAATTTATTTAGATTCTATCGTCTCTTGATCTATTTGAAAATAATTAATTTGCTATACCATCTATTGTTGAATAATGTAATTTCCTGTACATAAGGTATTATTCTTTATAGAAATCTGTTCATTAAAATTTTCGGTGGGGGTGTCTGGAATTGGATGTTGTTATCGCAAATTAATCATTCCATCTTTGAAACTGATAGTATGCAGACATTATCTCTCGATTGAGAATTTGTTAATTCACGTTTACATATTATCCAAGGAATTTTATAATATTCTTTTCGTGTATCCCTTTCTAGAAGGTGAGTTCAAAATAATTAAGCGAATTGTTTTGCTGATTTAAGTATATTTTTTAGGGATTCCTGTATTATCGTATTCTTAGATTCTTTTATTCTCGTCTTCTTAAATTCTTCGTTTCATATAATCCCAGATTTCTCGACTCTTCGATTCAACAACCACTCCAGATACTATCACCGAAGTTTTCTCAACAACTAACATCATTTGAAGAAAAGTGAGTACCTATATGTTGAAGTTTATCGCCTTCCTGAATAAAGAGATTGTTTACCAGAGTGAGATTACTTCTTCAATTTCGTACACCGTCATCCTGAGATCACATTCGTATGTGTAATTGGCGCCCATATTATCACACAAAGAAAAGATCACAAATTTTTATTTAAGTCAAATGAACCTACGCCCATAAATGTTCTCCGGCCAACAGCTGCCGTACGCTTTGTGTCCTTTTAACATCAAATAGTCAAGGAGAAAATTACGTGACAATATTTGCAGTATCCGGGGCAATGCGAAAAGATGAGCTGTATAAGTTGCAGATAAATGATGTGCAGGATATGGGCTCAAAATTTTCAATAACAGTGAATTCATCCAAAACGCACTCTAAAAGGATTTTCACTGTGGTGAATAATGAGGAGTGTAGACTGTACCAATCAAGAGATGTATATCCTGGAGACCAATTCACACTCCGCACGAAAAGTTTTTCGTCTTTTACAAGAACTTTAAATGCTCAATGCAGCAAGTAGGAATCAATACGTTTTCGAAATTACCATCGTTAATTGCAAAATTTTTCAAATTAGAACAACCCAATCTATTTACAGGTCACTGTTTTCGGCGTTCTTCTGCATCTATCCTTTCGGATAGTGGAGCAGATTTTGCAGCCATCAAACGGCTTGGAGGATGGAAATTTATATCTGTTGCAGAAGGGTACATCGAAAACTCGATGAAAAATATATTAGAAACTGCTGAAACGAAATAATTGGCATCAAACAGGAATTTGAGGATCCTCAAAAAACATTCTTGTGGTATACTTGTACTGAGGCAATTCTTGCCCAATGTATCCTTATGATTCTTTCTGTGATCTCCCACGATATGATGGTGAACAGACTAACTACATCCAATGAAACTATCACATAATTTGGAGGCAATTGGAGGTTGTTAACTTTTTGTGCAAACTCGTAAGAATCTTTCATAGAATAGTTGCTATGCTTTGCACAAAAAGTTAACAACCTCCAATTGCCTCCAAATTATGTGATAGTTTCATTGGATGTAGTTAGTCTGTTCACCAACATATCGTGGGAGATCACAGAAAGAATCATAAGGATACATTGGGCAAGAATTGCCTCAGTCACAAGTATACCACAAGAATGTTTTTTGAGGATCCTCAAATTCCTGTTTGATGCCAATTATTTCGTTTACAAAGGACAATACTTCTCACAGATTTTTGGCTGCCCCATGGGAAGTAACCTCAGCCCCATTCTGGCATTCATCGTCATGACAGAATTAATAAAAGGTTGTCTCCTAAGCCTTTCTTTTGAACCGGCCTTCCTATATCTATATGTGGACGACATTATCACAGCAATACCTGCAGATGGACTACATGAGCTTCTGAGGGTGTTTAATTCTTATGATGAACAACATCCAGTTCACGGTGGAAGAGGAGAATGAGAATTCGGTTCCTTTCCTAGACAAAAGAGTTATCAGAGCCCCAGACAACACCTTGAGATTAAACTGGTATAGAAAACCAACTAGTTCAGGCAGATACATCCATTATCGATCAAATCATGATTGGAAAGTGAAAGTGAAAGTGATCCGAAACTTGAAAGATAGAATTCATAAGATTGCACATCAAGATTATCAGAGGACAGCCTTCAGAGAATTGTATAACGTCCTCAGAGAGAATGGCTACCCTAAAGGCCTGCTTAATAAACTCATCTACTGCACCCCAACAACACAAGAAGAACTTTCCATTGCACCCCAGAACAATGAAGGAAGAATTATCAATGGTACCACCAACTCAGAATTGGATATCCCAAAATTTGCCTCCCTGCCCTATCTTCCTGGTCTCACCAATAAGTTGATCCACATTTTATCCAACATCAGAAATCTAAAGATTGCCAAATATAACGTTTTCTCAAATGGAGCTCTGTTTTCCAGATTAAAAGACAGAATTCCCCTTTTTAACCATTCTGACTGCGTTTATTCAGTCCCTTGCAATGATTGCCCCAGCATCTATATAGGACAAACATCTCAGTCCTTGAAACGTCGTTTTTCTGGCCATCGAAGTGACATCAGGTCTTTATCAGAAAATTGTGCGCTGTCCAATCATGCAGTTAAAAACCTTCACTCGTTTAATTTTGAGCAAGCGAAGGTCCTCTCCTTTTGCAAAAATTATCATAAAAGAATTTTCCATGAAATGTGCTTTATTAACGAAAACAACAATAGTGTTAATAAAAGAACAGACATAAAAGGTCTCAGTAGCATTTATAGTTATCTCCTGCATCTAGACTTAAGAGATGGCCCCCGTACCTCGATAAACGCCACCGCCTCGCTTTCATAGATTTGAAATTGGTCTCTCTTGCCTTCTCTGCTCTCGTCTGTGGTCTCTCCTAACCTAAAACGACTGTTTGTATCCGTTTTTGAATCTGTCGGTTTTTGAATGTCTCCACTTTTATCATTTGATATCATAGCCTCGTAGCTATTTTCTGAGGAATGTTTTCCATTCAGTTTGCCTCTTTTCTCTACAGCAACTGACGCATGTGAGTAACATTATGTTTTAGTTGTTGATGACTCCTTCTTATATTTGTCTTAAATAGATGTTTTTATTGTTAAGATTTTTGTCCCCATACCTGGTATAAACTGGGTCCTTGTGTAAATTCATTAATAAAACTTTTCAGCATCCTGATGAAGGAACCAATATAGTTCCGAAATATAGGTGTTTGTACCAATGGTTGTTTGATTATAAATAGCCCCATTAGCCAAGAACCCAAATAACTTTCACATACTACTAAATACGGCTAATCTCCTCCTACATAGATATAAATATGTCAAAGTGAGCATCGAGATTTTCATTGTCAAATTTTAAATTGTGAGAAATAAAATTTATTTGAATAAATAATTTATTTCTAATTCATAATGAGGTAGACGGAAAAATTTTTTAATCAACTCGTTTATTAATCTAGCGATTAATGGTCTCGCTCCGCTCACGTGTTAAAATATCTCGACCATTAATCGCTATCATTAATAAACTAGTTGATTAAATAACTATTAATTTGAAGTTCTATTACTCTTTATTTAAAACCCGTACGAGAATTGAATCGATAAATAAGGAAAGTTTTTCAATAATTGGGTATGCAGTAATAACTTACCTCAAAACTAATTAATCCACTATGGTCTTGATCCAATGTATTGAACACATAATGAGCATACTGACTAGTGTTGGCTGAAAAAAAAATTCAAATCAACAAAAGTTTCAGAGAACTGAATTGAATACACGATAACAGAAATTTACTACATTTATCAAGTCAACTCCAACTGTGCTGAATAAATCTTCGAAAAGGATGAGTTACAAGTAACAGGATGATTCCGAATGTTCTTTTAGTAACCTCTAGATTTTCTAGAGCAGGTTTGAAGGATAAATATCTTGATTAAATTATTCGATAAGATCGATTGAAAGTTTTGTATGACAATACGTTGATATATTTCAAAGTTTAGAAACTGCAAACAAGTAGTTTAACAGCAAAACTTTCTGACAAAATATCAGTTTATTTTCTCATTTAATTTCTCCTTATTTACTCGATGATCAGGTATTATTGATTATGGAACTAGTGTAAAATGGTTATTTGAGCTACATCCATCATCTATTTAGAATATTCTTTCTGCCTATAATACATTGCTCAATAAGCTCCAGGTCTAACTACCAGATAATGCCACTAATCGCATATCCATAACATTTTTTTTTGAGTCAACCAAAAGGATGCTGCGTGGAAAGAGATTTGGCCCAGATGAGGAAGTGAGGAGCTTAAGCGTATTTTAAAATCCTCGATAAATCGTTCTACAACGTCGATATGGAAAAACTAGAGAAACATTCCTATGATGTTATCGTTTTAAAAGAAGATTATAAGAACAAATTATGACAAAAACTTTCACCAAGATCTTAAACTCATTGAACGATATGTTACAATTGCAATTCCATTCAGTATTGTTATTCTACCTTTCTCATAAAACAACGATTTCTGTTTGTTTCTGAATTCCATTCCATAGGTTTCGCTGAATGTTAACCTCATTCAAGGGTTCTCTGCGTATTCAATCAACAATCCCCATTTGCTTCGGTAGACGGATGCATCAATTAATCATGAAAATCTCGAAAAAAAAAGCGTGTTTCCCATACATCTATTCACCCATCCATATGAAGGGATTTCATAAAGGTACACAGTATTTCGGTAATACAATTTACCGATAGAGGAGATTTTGGAGGTTGCAATATTGTTTTTTCCATGACTAGTTTCGAATTGATCGTTAATTCTCCGAGCGCTGAATGGAAAGCAATCAGAGCTATAATGAATCATTCGAACTGTGCAATGGAAATTATTTTATTTAGAACAGCTCTCCGACATTTCCTGAAGTGAGGTTTGTCGATAATTTTCAACATATTTACTGGTACGAGGATTGCTCTCTGAACATGGTGTCTCATTTACAAGAGTCCATCCACCCTCAATAACTCAAGAACGAATCAGAATTCGAAAAAACACTCAGAGAGGCCGATTTTTTATGAAAGGATATGATCTGGGATATATTAGGTAGTTGTTCAACCCAAATTAGTACCGTTGGGTGAAGTTCATATGGCGTGTAAGGTAAAGTGTGCGCATTCATAAATCTTAATCAGCTGTTTGCATACTATCTGCGGCGTTACAGTCAACAAATTTTCTATTTTCCAAGCACCGATCGCTAAAGTGACAAAGCTAATTGACGTATCGTTAAATGAAGGGATCTCCGATTGATTTCAAACATGTGTATATATGTTAGGCCCGAAGACCGAAAACGCTCAGTGGCCGGAAAAAACGGCCACATCGCGTTCTGGCTGTCTTCGAACGCACAGAACGCGTTTTGGTTGTTTTTAAACGCTCGCAACGCGTTCTGGTAATTGTTAAATAGCCGGAACGCGTTTGTCTAACGGCAATTGGTTCAAATGTAAGACCCTGTAGTTTTTTACATTTTTAGAATAATAAAAATAAGTTGTTTCCGAACATGTTTGGTACTTGTGGTCTAGCATTTCTTTATGAGCACTGAGCATATACAAAACTATTGTATATTTGTCGACCCTGTACCTATTGGAATCAACATGTGATACATTTTTGGAATCAGCTCAGCTAGAGTAATCCGGAAATGGAGACAAAGTAGTTCAATTTAAAAAAAATGACCCTGATGTCATTATTCGAAAATAATTCACGCTGTATATTAGATTATTATTTTAAAGTAAGGTAAATTAAAATAAAAATCGATGTGTTTCAGGATTATTTCTTAAAATGGTCTGATTAGCTAAAAATGAATTTGTTCCATACTTTACGGATACAATTTAAATGTACTATGTAATTCGAAATGTAATTCAAACAGTTCTTGTAAAAATAAGTAACGTACCTATGTAAAGTACACAAAAGTTCGGAAAAACCCGTCGTTTGTATTTAATTGTAGTTTTCAATAATTGAATTGTTTCTAATAAAGAAATTAAAAGAGTTATAAATTCAAGTTTGTTTTGTTCTCCAGAATAAGTTGGATGGAAATAAATTGAAATTCATTTGTTCAATAAAGAACTTTTCGCTTTTTCATTCATGCATTTATATATTATAAGCTCGTAAATATAAGTTTATTAGTGTAACTTTCTTCCTAGAACTGAAAAACAATTATAAGAAATTTAATATTGTTGAAATGATTCGGCAAGAAAAACCGAACCCATCTTTGTAGTTGATAATAATTGTATTGTATTTCAATTTTCAACTTTGTTTTATGAGGGACAATATAAATTTTATCCTACGCAGGTAGAAAGCGGCAAATAATACAAGTCGAACATTAAGAACTCGTTGTGAGCGTTGAACAATTGACAAAACGCGTTCCGGCTGTTTAACAATTACCAGAACGCGTTGCGAGCGTTTAAAAACAGCCAAAACGCGTTCTGTGCGTTCGAAGGCAGCCAGAACGCGATGTGGCCGTTTTTTCCGGCCACTGAGCGTTTTCGGTCTTCGGGCCTAACATATACATATTTTGTTTCAGTACCTTCCACAAATATTGAATGAACTATCCAAGGCATCCTCTGGGATGCGAAAGAGCTAACACTGAATTGAGTTTCAGTTCCCAAGCGCGAAATAACTCCCTGCATCTCTCAAAATTGATTTATTCCACGTAAGCGCAAAATTCAAGACAAGCCGTCTTTCTTACCCATATGTACCCATTCCCTTATTTCTGATCTTTCGAGAGAGCGTTCCCGTCACCTTTCCAGACTGGAAACAACTATGATTTATTCTACTAATACAAAAACTATTCTAGTTTGAATTATGGCTTCGTGAAATGGAAGATGGATGTTGGTTTTGCTAAAAGAGGATGTTGGAAATGTAATTTTCTTAATATGGGTGACATGGATTTGGCATACTATTAGTATTTGGTTCGATACCGGACAGAACCATAGGTTCATTTCTAGCAATATGTAGATGACTTTCTTTATGTGTAATTGAAGTTGAGTAGTGTGATTGGGGTAACTGAAGATGTTTTGTTGGTCTACTTCAGTGTGTTTCAACCTTTTTCATGATGCGACCCCCTTGGTATGAAAAAACATTTCGCGACCCCTCGACCCTTCGCTTTTTTATCATATATGTACGTGTATGTTACAGCGTTACAAATATTCGTTCCATACTACGTATTTTAATGCGTCTTCATAATTAGGATTCGGATATAAGTACATAATATAGTATGTACTTAAAACACATTATTTTAAATCTATATATATCGAATACGTCGCAGCAATTTACGCACATACACACGTACGACCAAGGCCGATGCCGACCGCCCGGCAAGTGTGTTGGGTGGCTAGCTGGCGAGTTGTTGAGCGGGACACAACAAGCTTTTCTTTCTGACTTATTTGAGCATTTAAATATCTTGAATAAAAGCCTTCAAAGGCGAAATGAAAATGTCATCACTGCAAAAGACAAAATACATGGCTTTACAAAACAAATTGACTTGTGGTCGTCGTCCATAAATCAAAATAACTTCGATTCATTTTCGTCGACACAATCTTACTGAAGAAGTCGGATGTGAGATAAACATCAAGACATATGTACCTGGTATGAAAGAGTTGTTAGATAATTTGAAACAAGAATTGTGTCATTACTTCTCAGTGCAAGAGATATCAGAGAACACTGGGCAGAGGTGGATCTTAAATCCGTTTTTAAATGCAGCTATAAATGAGGCAAATTTACCAAATAAGCTCAAAGAGAAACTGCTAGAATTATTTGCCGATGGGATGTTACGCTTGGAACTCAAGTCTTCTAATTTGGATACCTTTTGGTTAAGGAGAAAAAAATACCCGGAATTGACAACTGAGGCTTTGAAGTGTTTGATTCCATTTGCCACCTCGTACTTATGCGAGTTGACATTTTCATCGATGGCCCAGATAAAGTGTAAGCAAAGAAATCGCTTAGATTTGGAAAACGATTTAATTCTATGTGTCGCAAATATATATTCACGATGGGATACATTAATTAATAAAAAACAAGCACAACCTCCGCATTAATTAACATGGGTCTTCGAATCTTATTTTTTGTTTCTCTTACTTAATAAATAAATAAATAAATATTAATAATCTTTATTGTCTTTCTTTTACTAAAGTACCTAGTTCTCTCGACCTCTGGCGACCCCCCTACAGAAGCTTCGCGACCTACAGGTTGAAAAACACTGGTCTACTTGAATCAACAATCAGCTAGATTCAGCCCTAATACTTTATGGGCAAAATGGTCTATGCTGAAAAGCTGCTTGGAAATGAAAGAAAATGCCCCTGTTCGCAGGTTTGTTTTCCTTGAAAAATATGACGTTTAGTTGTCATTTGCAGATTTCAAAAGGTAATAGCGTTTCTGAAACGAAAAAATGCGCGTTATACGCCAAAAAGGCCAAGGTATTAAGTAAAGAAGAGGCTGAACAATTTCTTTTACATGCTCCTGATGACCAGTGGTTGCTGGCGAAAATTTTAACAATATTTGGGATTTTTGGATGTTGTCGATGTGACGAAATTCTCTCCTTAAACATGAATGATGTAGAAGATATGGGAAAATACGTTATTGTGACATTGCGACAAACAAAAAATTTAACAACAATATCTGTATTCAGAAATAAGTTCAAAATGAAAAAAAAATTGTCAATTCGACACGGTATCCCTGAAATTGCAGAACACAATCTTAATCATGATTTAACTATATTCTTAGACATCTTCGGTTAGCCAAACAATTCTCATTCATGTATTTGATTTGTTTGAAAGGTTAACTACGAATAAAGTCTTCTACACATCTAGAAAAACCCCTGGATTTTCTTAACGAAACGATGTACGATGCAATAGTCTCATTGAATACGACAACCCTTGTAAGCCTTCAGCCAATCTCGAACAAAGCTGGGACCTCATAAAAGAGCCTATAACCTAGTCTAATTAAACCAAACGTAGTGAGTAACTATGTCACCAGTCTGAATTTTGGGATTAACAGATTTACATATGCCCCGTAATATTCAATTCAAAAGGGTCTGTCATTCGGTATTCAGTGTTTGGCAGTTTCATGATTTCCTTTGATAACTGTTCTGATTAAACCAGTCCGCCTATGAATGGGATGAAATGGACGATTTCAGTTGGACCTACAAGAATTAATTTCTCGACTCACTGACGTGATATGGTTGTTTGTTGATAATTGTTTGGCCGAAGCTATGGAATTAAATCAGTTAATAAATCGATCGGACAACTATCAACCGTACAAAAAACAAAAAAACACAGGTAAAAATCTAATTTCAATTCCAATCATCAATGAATACTAAATTGGGTGTGGATGTTTACATTATAAACCAACAAATATATGAACTACCCAACAAGACAAAAATGTGATTCAACCAGTGCTTGCGTGGATTGCTATGGAAACTCAAATAAAATACCTTAGAGGTCGCCACAAGAGGGAACTTTGTAAGATTGGAATCTGTAAAAATGTCGGGAATAAAAAATAGATGGCGCTGTAAGTAAAGGTCAGAATTCATGCCAGAGTTGCTTATCTATAAGTAGTCCATGGTTCAATAAAGAAAATTTCTACTTTTCCTCCAAATAAACGGAATTCAAACCAACATGGATCAGGTGCGCGAATCCCTCATCAAAATTCGTCACCAACGTCTTTATTGTTGATACCGTAGGACATCTGATACTCCAAATATTCGACAGAAGGTCCACATATGCGAATTTCGCATGCATACTTCAAGCCACAAGGGTTGAATTTCACACCCGTTTCATGATTCGTTGCATGTGCTGGGTTTTGGTTTCCATATTGGCGGGCTGAATTACAGTTGAGGTTCCCGTGAATAGCGACACAAGAAAACCACAATACATCTGTGTACGTTCGAATCGTGCGCAAGATGAATTAATAATTACCCATGAATTCGGAGTGGTGGACAAACATGGGGTGATATTTGAGTAAGATATGGGAAGAATCTGGTGGACGAATGTACAAATTTGGTTGGTAGCTGTAATTTGTTGCTCCCTCAGTTTCTATTTATTCTTCCACCCTCATTTATGAACGAAATGCTGAAATTTTTTCAAATAATTGGTTTTCAAATATTTCCCTTCCGCTTTTTTGCTCTTTATTCAATGCTTTATAAAAAGTGTTACAGTGATCGGCTTGAGTGAACTCCATGTTTACATGTCTATAACTGTTAAACGCAATATCCAAACTAATCATGCATAGCGTCGTTTTGTAGGTTAACTCTGAGGCAAGACGAAATGGGGCTGCCATCCGGCCGTACTGATCAGAATATTTAAAGTGTTGGCTCTACCGCATTTAGATTATGCGAGCTTTCTTTACGGGTAATGCTCCAAATCGAACTTGGAGCGTCTAGATAGAGCACAATATGCTGTTCTGCGAGCGGCTATGTCCTTGCTGCATTCTACTTCAACAAATGTCATCCTTTATGAGGCATCACAGCTTCCTCTCTCATTGAGACGTAGATGGCTTGCGTTTAAGTATGTGTCAAAGATTTTACAGGTGGAAGACCATCCAGTGTGCAAGATGATTGGAGAGCATGAACAGTTAGACCATCTTTGGGCGCGTACAACCATCCCCCCTCTTATTCGGGCCTTTTTGGCCTCTCTTCCAGAAAGCGATTCATAAAAGGCATGCAAAACACACCTTTCTATGAAATTCCGCTTGAGAGAAGACTAAGCAAAGTATATGTACACAACTCGGGTCTTCCTAAGTATTCTTATCGAACCCTCAAGAGTTTGCTGCATTGGTGGCAGAAAAGTTTCCCCAACACCGAATTATATTTACAGATGCTTCGCTATCCAGATCTCCGGACTCTGTATGCTATGGTGTATACTGCTCGAACCCACTGCTAAGGATGTCAGCTCGCCTACCAGACCACTGGTCCATATTCACCGCAGAAATGTATGCAGTGGGATCTGCTGTTCAGATAATTCTGCAGCATAATATCTTAGGATCTCTAATTGTGTCAGATTCTTTGAGTGTGTTGGAGGCTCTTGAATCTGCAAATTTCAACTCCAATACTGATTGTATCTCGGTTAGAACATTCAAACTTTTGCATCAGGCCAGGACAGCTGGATTAGTGATCTATATTCATACAAATTCTTATATACATATATTGCTGATATGCTAGCCAATCAAGGCAGATATCAAGTTGGCCCCCCTTCCATCCCTGGTGGTCCTCGAGAATTGTGGCCGGACTTTCGTAGACTATTGAAGGACACTTGGATTAATCAGTTTTACGAGATATGTACCCTAAAAGGGCGCATTTACGCGCTATACACCACACGCAGTTCTTTCCTAGATGATCCCTGGTTCTCGAAAATTAGTCGATCTCGTAGATTCTTCACGGTTGTCCTACGGTTAAGAACCGGTCATTGCCTTACTCCATCCCACCTTCACAGAATAGGACTCAGGGATACGAATTTATGCGAATGCGGAGAGATAGGAGATATCGTACATTTGTTTTTCGGTTGCGCTAATAACTTGAGCAGATGCAGTGGGCTATTTACTGCACTTTCCTTGCTCTGACGAACTGGAAGTGCTGGATTTGCTAGTAGAATTTCTAACGTGTAGTAACTTGAGAGTATAGTGTCAAGCTTGATTTGCCTGGGTTTGGTTCCTATGTACGCTTGTGCCTTTGTTGCTTGTTTTCTACCTTCATCCTTTAACCATCCACCTGTAGCTTGCTGAGCATGAAATTCAGTCTTTGACTATAGATAATGTAAATAATGTCTCTCAGTTTACCTAGCCTGGGATTGGAATCCCAAGACTCCTGATGCTCCAGGACCCAGGAATTAGGTAAAAGAAGCATTACAAGAACACAGAGATTGGGTGCATAGTTTTTCAGGCTGAGCCCATATTCAGACCTCTCCAGTCAAGGGGATCATTGGCTGCCGAGTAGTCTGTTTGAGAATCAAGAAGAAGAAGTTTTGTAGGTTATGTCAAGACCTTTCAAATTATGTATAGTATTGCCAGTTACGAGCTCTGTAGCGCTTTGTACATAGTAGCAAAAGGCGGAAGGGAGATATTTAGCAACCTATTATTTCTCCGAAAACTTCTGTCTCTTCTTTGAATCGAGACTGAAAAATCAGGTGATCCTGTGTCAAAAAATTGTACTGAAGAGATACCGTATTTATACTGTTTCCATCATCTCTTGAAATCATCGAATGGGCACATCTAAATAAAAAATTCAAACAGATATTGAACAAACTTAACTATGACTTATATATCGATGTTATTGAACGAGTAAATATGTAAATTAAACGTTTATAGCAGGAAAATATCATTAAGTTCAGAGAAAATTTAATTTTCGTGTCTATTTACTCGATTCCGTTTTCTCTAGAAATGGGTTAAGCATCTTTGGAAACCTACATGCTACAGCTCATGAATACAAATGAATTCTGTGTTTTATTCGAATGAATTGCTAATTAGTGTGTGAACTTGAAGATGAGAGGCTGCTGGAGGCCTCTTGTTCTTTTCTCCGTGCCGTTTGTGCATACGACCTCATGATATTTATGTATGTATGTACCTCTTTGTAGAATCGTTTTGAAAATTCTTGGATATCCATCTGACTTGATGGACATGAAACAGTTATTCTTATTACCATATAAGGAGTAATATTAGTTGGTATAAGAATGCTAGATCATTCCAGTAGCCCTATGAAAACATTTTCAATGTGTCTACTTGAAAATTTATGAAGATGAAAAGATCGATTTGTAGAAAATAAAATTATTCAAGCTTGTCTCTATTGCTGAATACTAACTCATAATTAATCCAGTTTTAGAAATAATAAGTTGAGGTTATTTGGCTTAAATAATTCAGAATAAGTAATGAGACTGGCAACGTTGCGTTTGATCTGGCAACACTGGATGCGCGGGGCTTAGTGGTGCGGTAGAGGAACATGTGATCCACCTTCAGTACGAGTTTTAACTCGTTCGAGTCATCGAAGTCTACGGTTTTTCGGTGGTTTAAGTCATTTTCAGAAGGAAGAAAGTCGATTGAAGATGAACCACCAAGCGGAAGGCCTTCATCTTCAAGAACCGATGAAAAAGTCGACAGAATCCGGGATCTTGTGCCTTCGGATCGTCGGTTGACAGTCAAAGTGATAGGGGAAGAGTTAAATTTGACTTACACCACCGTTCATCAAATTTTGCCAATGAATTGGGGATGAGAAAAATTTGCGCAAAATGGCAATTTCAATAAACCACTTTTTGGTCAGTAAAAACAAACCTGTGGTTCCTCAGATTCCTTATTAGCCCGACTTGAGTCCTTGTGACTTTTTTCTCTTCCCAAAGTTGAAAACCTCAAGAGAAATCATTTCGGGACAGTCGAAAAATTCAAACGGCTGTAACCGACCAGCTGAAAGTTATTTCAGTATCTGAGTTCCAGCACTACTATAAGGAGTGGAAGAAACGTCTTCAGCTCTGTGTGGCCTCAGAAGGGAGTTATTTTGAAGGTGACAATATTGAATTGTAATTATTTTTGTATTAAAACTTTTTAAAATATCAATCTCATTACTTAATTTACAGACCTCGTATGTCCATAAAGGGCAATACCAACTATAGGATATACCTTCTCTAGGGGACTGGGATTTAGGCATCCAGATATTATTCTGACTCGCATTTAGAGCCACATCTACTTCCTTCAAATGTATAGCATTTCTCCACGTAGAGGCGGCGTATTCTGCCGTAGATACACAAAAGGCAGTTAATGTTTCAGGTCTGGCAACCTATGATGTACCTGTTAGTTTCCGCATAACCTTCATCTTGGTGTCTTTGCAAAGGGTTTTATAGGACAAGGTTAGATCTAGTTTGACATCCAGGTATTTTGGTGTTTTACAGTTTTCTAGATGTTCACCTTCCCATCTTACATCAAGTTAGTAAGCCAAAAGTTCAAAAGAATATATATATACATATCAAGTTGACTTTTTGCCTGGTTGTTTCTTAGGTGGAAAGCACAGACTTGGGTCTTAGTTGGATTTGGTTTTGGATGATTTTCTCTGTAGTAGATTGACATTTCTGTTAGAGCTTGTGTTAAAGTTTGTTCTACTTCTTCAAACTTGTTATCTTGTGCAGCTATTGCTGTGTCGTTCAAGTAAATAAATTTGCTTACTTTATCTTAAAGTGGGATGTCATTGGTATAGATAATCTTCCTTGTGGTAACCCATTCTTTTGAATTCACCATCGATTTTTCCCATTTCCCAGGGTTACATATAATCTTCTGTTTTCTAGGATACATTTGATGAATCCTATAAGCTCGTAGTCTTTCGTCAGATCGTATACTTTCTTTATATATCTTATGATTAATTGTATCGTAAGCAGCACTTGAATCAATAAATGCTATACCGGTTATTTTCTTAGCTTCGTAACCATCCTCATGGAACAATGATAATGTGTAATGAAAAAATCCAGAAAAACACTGATTTGAGGTAGGGATCTTGAGGACTGAATGTACTCATCTCCAGATTATTTTGAATGCCAGGTCTAACATGATGAAAACAGCATCCGAAGTAATAAAATTGGTCGGAAAACTCGAGACTTAATACAGCCGATGATGAATCCATTTCATGAAGTTTAATAAAAACAGAATTCCTGCACTATGTTTATTTGTACCAGACCCCAGAGGGCGGTATGTGCAACCACACTCGAGTAAACATAAGACGAATTAAATAAACAACGGTCAAATTTACGGGGAAATCAAAGGAAGTATAACGAACGTCATAAAAGCGCTGAGTTATGACGTGGTGCGTCAGAAACATCGTCGTTCTTGATATACCCTCTTTATGATTTCCATCGTACGAGTTTTCACTAACTCAGCTGAAATGTTCGTCTTTCCCTTTCAATTTACACGAATCATAAGAGATTTTTTTACCCAAATAATCGAAAAATACATTTGGGCAAATCCAGAAGTACTGCATTCCGGTGAACAAAAGCACCAAAAAATGTAATCATTATTCTCATCGTGAATATTTCAAAATGACGATTATTTCAGTCGGTCAGAAGAGGCACGTGGAATTGCATGGAAATAAAAATAACAAGGATATAGTTCCACGTAAAATACTTGCGCCATAAACGAATTCTCATCATATCCAGCAGAATTTAATGAATTATTATTCGTTGAAACCGAACTCGCAATATCCGACACTCTTTATAGCCAAATTCAACTATATACCTTCCATAAACCATCCAACCTGGTCTTCCATCATTCCATTTAACTTGAATATACGTTTAAAAATACATTAAAATCAAATTTATACTCCAGATCAGAATATTCTGTGCGGGAATACGTAAGTCAGTAACGATGAAAAAGGGACCGTGATGGTTGTGATAATAAATTATATAGATGCTTGCGAAAAACCGACGAGGCTTCAGGATATTATGATTTGTTGCAATAACAAAATTAGCAAATGTTGATTTTCGTGCGCGAATTCCCACACAGAATCATGCCCGTAAATTCGCGGTATTGTTTCAGCATGATAGTCCTCAAATTTTAATCCTCAAATTTTAATTGGATGGAAACTCCTTTCGAAATTTTTGCATGTTCCTTAAAATTGAATTATGTAGAGAACCATAGACCCATTGCGAAATAATATCCAAACAAAAAGAAGGCAAGCGACGGTGTGAATTGTTAAATATTAAAATTTGCGCCAAGAAAAATTATTTCTGGAATTAATTTTGTACCCTGGAGCTAAGGCTTTAAAAATCTATACAACCAGCTGACTCGGCCAACTTCCATATTTTTAATATTTATTCTCGTTTATTAATAGTTTTCAGAAGAAACTTTCCAAATAATAACATCAGGTATCTTAAATTAAATGAAATGAAATGAGGTTAATGATCCCCTATTTCACCATTTATAGTAATAACATATTCAGAAACATACTCTTTAATATTCATCAGTTTTCAGTAGTAATAACCCAAGGACATTGATAATTGTTCGAAAAAATTCTATGACAGATTTCGAAAGCTTGTTGCTTGGAAACAGACCGACGCCGTAGGCGGAGGTCTGTTGCCTACAAGCACAGCATAGATAATATCATTGAGTATAAATCTAGATTTATACTCAACTAGCTGACCCGACAGACTTCGTCCTGTCAAAAAGATTTGTAATGTGGCAGTTTTTGTGCCTACGTATTTTAAAAAATTCTCCTGAACAGAACCGTCACCCTGGTGATAGGGCGTTGTGAATAAAAAATAATTAAACAAAACATATATAAGGATTTAAAAGTAAGTAATCGCTTTATTGTTAATCATATGAATCATAATTATTATTATTATCATTGTAGTGCTTTGTGGTATACGATGTTTTTTGTTTGATTACCTGGCGCATAGATAAACAAATCTGATGGTTTTCCAACACGGGAACAGGCAACATACAATTGACCATGTGAGAAACATGGGTTTTCTAGATTAATACCACAAACATTTAATGATTGCCCCTGGGACTTGTTTATAGTCATAGCAAAAGCAAGCCGCACTGGAAACTGTAGTCGTTTAAACTCAAATGGCACATCAGTCGGAATCATTGGGATGCGCGGTATGAGAACTTCTTCTCCTTTATACTTTCCTTTGAGTATAGTTGCTTCTATCACATTGTTTAGTAATTTTTTTATCGCTAACCGTGTACCGTTGCAAAGACGCGGTTGGTTGATATTTCGCAACATTATAACCACCAATCCAACCTTTAATTGAAGTGAGTGGCAATCCTGGCAAATCCAGCGAGTTTAAAAATTCCGGTGGATAGTTGACTACATCATCTTGATTAGTAGCCGAATCAACTGATTTATATATCCTCAATTCGCCTGTATTTTGTTCTTGAATTTTGAAATTTAATTCATTTACATCTATGTTTTTTGCAGCCAGTATAACTCGTTCGCTCAACCAATCATGGTTTCTGTAATTTTGAGAAACATCTGGAAACACCTTCTGAATAAGTTCATCTTTTGATCGAGTTAACTGACAAAAACTTTGAGGAAAGGAAATGCAGCCAGTCAACATAGGAAATTTTGGATTGGTCATTTTGCAACTCGACAGACATGCACTTTGATGTTCATCAGCTGGAGGACTTTAGATGCATTGAGTTCATCAGCTGGCGTTGATTGAATCACAAAATCTTTGACGAAAATCTGCTAATAAAATCATTGCACCAGCAAATCGGTTATTATTGCTCCCTAGATCTTTTAAGGTTCTGTCTAAAGCCTCCAATGTGCCATCGTGCATTCTTCCCAAACAATCCTGATGCATTTTATCTCGCGTGCCGAAACTAATACAAAAGAAACGCGAGTTTCGGAACGCGACATTAAACTCCTCCAACTATGTATTCTGTGCTCCAACGCACACACGCACATTGTTTTGATAGATATGATCTTTGACGTTAGGAACACACCTACATTGCTTAGACAACAGTGAGTGCTTGTAATTTAATATGAACTTTATACCATAGCAATAAAGCTCAAATTGACTACGTTTTAGTTACAAATCATTTGTATGGGAAAAAGAAAAGGGCTATTTTAAGGGGTTTTTCCAGCAATAATTCTAATTTTTCTTGCAGTAAAAACCATCCTTGAACTTCAACGAACATTTTAAAAAAAGATTTGGCCAAATTGGTCCAGGCGTTGTTTAGTTATGCGCTTACCAACACATTTTGCGATTCACTTTTATATTATAGATGAGTATCAAAATTTGTTTGTTGTTCTGTTAAGTATTTTTCATTTATTTATTTCTAATGTTTGCGACAAATCATCTCGTTTACATTCTTGTGCCCATTGTGCTGCCCTTGAAAATAAAAAAATTATAACATCCAGATTTATTGAAACCATTCCATTAAAGTTTACCTCTCAATATCTTTTGAAAATCTGAAGAAACTCTCTTTACAACTTCCTTCACGATTACCATAATTCTTGATGGAACAATACTTGCCCTTATTTTCTTTCGAATCAGCCATCATTAATATATACACAACAAAATTAGGCCCGTTTGCACCAACCACACTTAGCGTTAAGCGTCCCTTAAAATGAATCCTTAACTTAAATCGCGATGCACCAACTGTTAAGCGGCACTAAAATCCCTTAAGCGAGACTTAAATTTAAGTGCTCATTCATAGCCATTTAACTATTTAAGGGCGGATTCTACCCATAGATGAAAGGTAAATGTATATTTATTTTGGTATTTATCTATGATTCTAACCTAAAATTGATTTGTTAGGTTTTCCAAATATTTGTCTAGTATTTCATTGTGATTTTCGAACAAATGTGATGTGACTAAAATAATATTAATTGTAATATATACTTCGATCAATTTTTGAGAAATATTAACCCTTATGAACCTAGAAATTGCAAATTTTTCTAGGTGGATTTGATACAAAGGTATTTCGAAATAGAAAAGGGTTCTATAAATGTACAAAAATATAAAAATTTACTGGAATTGGCACTTGACACAACGGTAAAGTTCGTTTCAAATGAAAACTTTGGAACTCTACGTCTATGTCTCACCTTATACAACCCACTACTCAATTCCTAGGGACGATAATGAATCAGACCGATTTGGATCAGTCGGTCTAGACTTTGCGGGCCAAGCCGGTATGCGCAGCCCAAAATGCGCGAACCATCCCAGCACCCAGAGTTTCTCTGCTGTATATTATCTATGCTGTGCTACAAGCAACAAGCTTGAGAAAGTTGTCATAAAATTTTTGAGCATTTATCAATGTCCGAGGGTTATTCGGATAGAAAATTTTTGTTGACTATAGAAAAAATACAGAGCTAAAATAACTTATTTAAAGGTGCAATTAACAAAGGAACAATTGGAAAAGTTAAATGAAGATCCAGACGTGTTAGTTTCTATAACTGATGAAGATGTATTTCCACTACGCATGCTGTTAATAATTTGATTATGATGTTTTTCGTCAATATTCACGTAGGGTTTTATTGGGATGGCATTTTTGTGACCCATTTTTATAAGCTGTTGTGACCCGTAATTTTTATAAGCTGTTGTCCTTGTACCTCACTTTGGGCTAATCGATTAACCGCGCTCGATCTATCGGAATGATTAGTAATTTTTCATTTTCGGATTTCCATTGACAATTTGGTCTGACGAATAATCTGTTGGTTTCAATATTTGGACCCCTTTTCGACCTCAATTTTTTGAATAATTGGACGGGCTATCATCGTTTTCTATTGAAAACTTACTTCCAGTACACATTTTTGAAACACCCTGGCAAGTCTTGCTGGATACAGGGTTATATATTCCACTCGGTTTGTTACAGAATCACCGTTGTTTGATTCGATACAAAAAAATTTAGTCAAGCAAGCAGCAGCTTCCCCACCTCGCCAAGCTAATTCTACCGCGGCTATGTGATAGAATTTTCGGTAAAACCAGAGGTTCAAAATAGTTATAAATATAAAAACAAATAGGCAATCTACTGCAGTATCCATCTTTCAAATTTCATTTAGATATCTTCAATAATTCCAGAGATATTTACTTGGATCCATCATTTGCCCATCACTGTATACTGTTCGTTCGATCGGAATGAAAACCATCAGCAGAAAAGTAAATCTATAAAAAACAAGACTGAACATTGGATAACGAAGAAAACCACAACTAAATTCAATTCCAGGAATAAACAGTAAAAATTATTGAGCCCCGTGGATATTCTTATGCAATGGATGTAGTTATCCCGATAAGAAAACTGCCAGTAAATTTCCTGCAAAAGTTGGATTAAATTTTATTATCGGATTTTTTGTTTGAGGATATATAGCTCAGTCTCGGAAAAAAAGTTGGAAACCTCGATTAAAATGATGATAAATTTGCTGTTATCGGAGAAGATTCCGAAAGTTTCAATATGATTATAATTCAAGCTTCTTCTGAAATTTTGACTACCCAAGTTTAAACACCCCTGGACGGTTGATGTACAAATACTTTCTATAAAATAAGCGTCAGTTCCAATCATTAAAATATGAAATGACTTTGGTCTCAATCGATTGGGTTCAACTTTCTGATGATGAATTCGAGGACCAACTTGAGTATACCTGGTCGTCCAGCAATATACTACTCCTTATATTTCCAACGGGATGAGATGGATTTTAGAATAAGTTTATGGTTCAAACTTAGATTATATAAAATAGACAAAGCATTCCTTTGTAAAATGTCGATTTGTTTTGGCTCTCTCATTGAAAGTCTTTATCTCATTGAAAGTCACTTGTGAAACCTCTGCCGGCAACACCGCATAAAATCTTTCTCCATTTACTCTGATCACATTATCTCCAGGGTCAAAATGATCTGAACAAATGAAAATTGCTTTCTTTGGGCAAATACTTGACCATCCCAACAACGAAGCCCAAATTCTTCTTCTATTCAAAATTATAGGGGAATAGAGAAACCTACTATATTTGCTCAGTTTGGCAACATGAAAATTTTTTATGACCTGAGTGATTCACCTCAATACGTTACAATCAACCAGCTCTAAGTTTCAAATGCGACACTTTTCAATGTAAATAAATGGGTCTATTTTTATATAGTCTAAGGGTACAAATATCTCGGTCAAGCTCGTTAGCGGGCCGCACCCGTCGAATTGCTCAGTGTATCTGAAATTTAGTTTTCCCAATAACTTCTAAAAAATCGATTCGAAACTCGAAATATAGGTTAAATAACCTTGAAAGAAAGATTTCAAAAGGAATTTAAATAATTTAACACATTGCTGTCAGAAAATATAAGTTCCAAGAATATTTATTTATGCATGACAGTTGAGCATTGTGGCTTCGTCACCAGGATGTATAAAATGGAGTGACCGAATGATGGCAATTTTTGAATAACACTTTCTGATCGTTAACCTGTGATATAGAAACCTTCAATAATTGTTGATTTGTACTTGGAGTATCTTTACTTATCCTTCGCTCATCGATACGTGAAGAAATAATGATGTACTCACCACCCTGTGGGAAAAACCTCGCGTAGATCATCTTGAACGTTTCCTCTCTCACGACCCCTGTTGGACACTCGGCTTTGAAACCGCGATATATACGTTTTATTTCCGCTTGGCTGAAGCGGGTTGCGCGACAAAGGGCTTCCAGGCTATCTGGTCTGTATCGGGGTGGCGTCTCTAAATCTTCCAATTCAGAATCTGTAAGAAAGTATACACAGTAATAATTGAATCCTGCACGTTTCATAACGTTGGAAATAAGGGTTGGTTTAACTCGCTTTGAAGTCAGTTTGTGTATCCACAAACTTAGTGGATGAGAAGATATATATTTAGCTTTAAAAGGAAAAATTACTGAAGAGGAATTGACTGGGAAGCATCAAGAAGCTCTTTGTGTAGACTTTCGATATTTTTTGGTATTGCTTCTTAATATGTTTTATGGTATCTCTGAATAATATGTAGAGTGTTTCAAAAGTGTACCAGGTCTGACCTTTTGTCGTATAAGAGGATTTCGAAAGTCATCTTATCTGAAGACAATCAATACACCAATTTTTGGTGAGTTTCTGACACAATACATTTATTGATATGAATTCAACCGTTTTCGAATTATACCTTGAAGTGAATTTCGAAGTCCTCATGATAACTGCATCATTAATGCCATGAATAAAATATACGAATAGTATATCAAAAAGATTTTACAAAAACTGTAGGATATCAAAATATGACATTGGCGACCACATGTGGGATAATTGAAGCTCTTAACATCTACATAATACCATCAGCAATCCTATCTTTTATAGCAACACAATGAAGACCTGGAATATCGACCTCTTTCTCCCCTTGGAAAAAATATAACTCTTCTATAAATGACATCACTATTAAAAATATAGAGATCCAAAACGCGTTTTTACAAGGAGTTTAATTTTATGTGGATTTCAGTATTTTCTGGCGGTTAATAATTATGACTTAAATTGTTTCTCATAATACTTCGTCGATGTCGAAGAATCTACGATAAGATTCAATTAATTATATCAATGTTTGTAATATTTCGCTCAAATAGCAGGGTTCCTTTAGGTGATTTAGTTTGCAAAAAGAAGCTGAGCTAATTATCGTCGAAGACTCATCATCTGAAAATTCCTTAAAGGAAATTAAATTCTAATTTATGTAGAACGTCGAGCTCTAAATTGCACAGTATGAATGTTTAATGTACATTTCGTGAAATTTATCTTTCTATTTGAGAAATTTTCTTTTCATCACGGTAAGAAATTCCCGCTTCCTTAGGTTTTTTGATCAGGATGTTGCAATAAAATTCCCGCAGCACAGACTTAGCCTCACCAAAAAAGGACCTGCATATAGGTGCATTCGATATTATAACAAGATAGCACATAAATTGAGAAGAGAATGTACCCTACAACAATACAAGAAATTCATTTTCAAGTTGCTACTTAACAATAAACCATATAGTGTAGAAGACTTTCTAGCCTATATGATATAATCACTTATAATACCACAAGAGCTTCAAAATTATCGGGTATTTCCCGATAGGTTCGTTGCAAACAAATGAAGGAGTCAAGTTTTCAGGTTAAAAAATCACGAGCGGGAAGCGCGAGTGATTTTTCCTGAAAACTTGACGATTTTATTTGTTTGCAGGAACCTATCGGGAAATACCAGATAATTTTGAAGCTCGTGTGGTATTCGAGATTATTTTTCTGTCCCAAATGTCGGCCAATAGAATTGCACCATGAGACGAAATGTACAGTTAACAAATAAGAATTTCATAATGAATAAAACAACATTTAATTAAGAATCAGGGTAGTGCAATTAAATATACAATTGTTGTAAACATTGGTGCATGTTTTCTTCAAGTCAGGGTTATCGGTAATGGTCCCAGAAGAGGTAGATGGCATGAGGTTTATGCTGTTGATGGCATTTTCTGCAGTAGGCTCACTCCTTCGCAGTTTCTTGACAATTAATTCGTGGTGTTCCTGGTCGAGTTGGAGATACGGCTTGATGGAGTTACTGTTGGCATGTCCAGTTATTTTGATTATCTGCTGCTCTCCCAGGCCCGATTTCGCTAGATTGGAGACGGCTGTTGCACGACTGTTGTGATTGGTGATTTTTTTGTTACCAAGGTCAAGCCCAGCTTTTTGTGCTGAATCCTTAACCCACTTTGAAATCGTGTTTTGGCCTACTGGGGAATCCTTGTACCATCTAGCGCCTGGAACTTTATTCCAGAATGGATTTTGGGTCAGGAATAATCTGTCGCTCTTGATATTGACATCTTTCTTCTCTCTCAATTTCTGGAACAGTCTCACTGGGCACTTGTCAGGGATTTCCCGATTCTCCACCTGCCACTTGCTGACTGATAATTTTTTATCACCACCTTGTGTGGTCTTGCTGAAAATTGGATTGTATTCAATTCTCCCAGTTGTTTCCCCGTCATTTCGCTGTTCTGCCTTGAAGTTATGTATTGACGCCATGCTGCCCTCACCACCTCTCCAAGCCAATTCCACTGATATTATCATGAATAATTTTTTCTGGAGGCCATCAAGAGTTTCCTCGTCTCAATCAGTGGTCATTGCATCCCAATCTTTTTCCTCCAATTCTGCTGCACTTGCCCTCCGTTTTTCCGGAATAGGTTGTAAAGCCTTACGCTTGGCATCACGAGCTCCTCGAGCGGTCTTGAATGCAGCATCCGAAAATGGGTTGATTTTGATGTCGAAATCGTTCAAATACTTTTCTTGAAGTAATTTGGCAGTCTGATTCCACATTGTTTTTATTGTACCTTCCTTATAGTCTTCTCCATCCATTTTCTTCATATTGTAATCTTTCATAATGTTTGCCAATTGCGCTTCACTCGTTTCAGCACTCAATGTGTATTCCCTCTCAGTACAAAAAGTAGTAAATTGGTTCCAAACTGTTTTTTTTTTGCCTTCTCCGTATTAATGGGAACATTTCCTTTGACTTTTTTATCGATGGTGGACAGAGAACAAACTCCAAATCGACTCATTTTCATGCAAAATCTCCAATTTTCACAATTGAATTCAACCTGTCAGTTTGACGTGTGCTTATTTTGACTGGATCATGTTTTTTTTATATATAGCAACTACCAGAGAAAATTTTCAAAACATTATCAGTATAATACCATGTAGGTTGTACCACGTGACGTCGAATGGAGCAATTCTATTGGTCGATATTTGGGTCGGAAAAATAATCAGAATAAAATTGTTTATGACCCTGTTTCATCACAAGTGTTCACTGTATTATATGTTTACACTTCAACTGAAATAAAGTATATTATTATTAGTTCAATGCGTTCTCAATTCCTTCCAAAAAGATCATCACGGCTCAAAGCTTCCAGAATTGTTATGAAAATTCACAATTCGTGAAGGATTAAATTTCCGTTCAAGCGTTCCGAAGCACGTCAAGCCTCCTACGTCACAATTAATGAATTCGCCTCAGGAAATCCCGGTGACTCGTGACTTTAAATCAGGAAACGTCTGGAAGGGCTTTTCAACGCTCCGTGTTCCACAGCTGCCTCACCTCTTTCCGCTCTATGAAAAGTAAAAGATGCTGACGGCTGGGATCCTTGGGACGTATAATTGCCTTACGATCTGTAAACTGGAGCGCAAGAAAGAATAGGACATCAATAACTCTTGACTCGGCTCGAAGAAGCTCGGTGAAGCCGCCAAATTCATTTTGTATGCAGCGGATTTTACGAACATGGGAAGTGGTTGAGTTTGGGATTTCTTGGTCGAAAGGGATTTAGGATCAATTTACTTGGTCCTCACCGAAAACTTTCACGAACAAGAGGGATATTCGACCTCTCGGAATTCTACGGTTTTAATTTTGAATTGCAGAGCATCCTCATCATTACTGTAGTCCCTCGAACTTTGAAGGGACAAAAGGAATTCGACCTTGCTACTTTGATAGAACTTTCATATAAATAATTCATAGCTGTAAACAAACAGCTTCTCTTCATATTATTCAGCTGAATCTATGAGAGTTTAGAAGAGATAGGAGTTATATGGTTCACAGTCAACGAACGTTGCCTGAACTTCTTCAAATGACAAACATTACCTGACGACGTTGAAATGCATTATTGTAATCAGAGATTTATTAAATATTAAAAAAGATGTGGTGTCATGGGACACCTGGTAGGAAAGAAGTTCCTTCGGCTAATGTAGAATCGACACAATTTGCAAAAAAAAATCGTCTCAATTTTGTGTAGATTTTCTCTTAAATTTTACTGGTTAGTTTTTATTTAGGTACAGGAAAGAATTAAGGAAATTCGGTATTTCAGGAAATGATAAATTACGCAAAATAAAAAAAATCGTAAATCAAATTATCAGTTAAAATAACAAAATATGTCTCTTTATTTTTGTTTGGCAACATAAAATTACATAGAAATAATCACAGAAAATGATTATTTTTATTTTTATAGGTAATTCTTATAAAGCAGTCTCATCATTAAATTCTATTGCTGAAACTATTGGCTTATGGTAACTAAAATATGATAGGTACATATGTTTGTGATTCTATTTCATGCAAATACCTCGAAAAAACAGCATTAATAGCAGTACCATATCTTGTCGATTCTTTTGCATTGATATTTATATGTAATTGAAATTTCTCTAAAATGAATGTTCTTAGTGGTTGTGACTTTTCATCTTTAAAATTGATATTGAAGTCTCCAGATAAAACCATCTGATGAAAGTTTCCACCAAGTGTTTCAGAAACCTCATCAGTATATTCTATCAGCGCTCGATGGATGAAATGTTTCACATCTTCAATTTTTGCATTTGGTGAAATGTAGACTAAAGTCATGACAGTTTCAACTCCGTTGTTCGTTTTACATATAGCTGAACAAATGTCTCCAACTCCTGTACATCTAACATTCACATCGCCAGTATTTTTTAATATGCATTCACTCTTGGATGTGTATTATTGTACAGCTTATCCACACATGGCATATAATGTTCTTATCTGGGGAGGTTCTACCGAACTGGAAAGGGTGTTGATTTGTCAAAAGAGGATAATCCGATTAATTTTCAATTTGTCACATTTATCTTCTTGTCGACCATATTTTATAGCGAATAATATTCTGACATTGTTATGTATTTATATATATAAGTGTCTCTTTAATGTTAAGAATAATGGAAGCATTATGCACAAATTGTCGAGTCATCATCATTATTCTACAAGAAATAACAGTGTTTTGGAAGTGCCATAACATCTAAATATGAGCGCTGTCCTTTATATCAGAGCATACGTCTTTTCAATCATCTTCCAACAAAAATTAAGATGTTGGGTGAACTTCATTTCAAGAAGGCAATAAAGCACCTATTGTGTAGTGGATGTTATTATTCGGTGGCGGAATTCATGAATGATGCCATGTTGGATTTGTGATATGAGATTATTTTATCTGTACCTTTGTTTGCCGACCTGTCCCATACTTTTGTAGTCTTAAGGGATCAATAAAGATTATTATTATTATTATTATTATTATAATGTCCATATTTAGTGTTAAAATATTGGTAGTGTCATTGCTATTTAGATAGATAGCAACTCCATCTGTACGTACGTAATCGCGCTTGAAATGAACAATGCAGTTGAAATTAGGAATATCAAACTGTTAGTCATTGCTCATACATGTTTCGGAAAGAAGTAAGAAATTGTTTTTTTGAATTCCAGAATCCGACAAATCCATTCTATAGCTTTGTAGACTTTGGCCATTTAATGTGGTTATGGAAATGCCATTTTTAATTAAGAGTTAAGCATTGAATAAATTAATTTACTTGGAATACCTCCATATTCACTTCGTTATCGTACAATAAAGATTGGCATAATATGAATAAATCCATTCACGTCGAAACATTCAAGAACATTCAAGCTTAAAGCAACTGAACGAACTAACAACAATTATTAATTATAAGGCCATACGTACAAAAGCAAACGAATTATGTGATAAGACTTTACGCGCACAACACACACATCTAGTAACATGAAAACACATATTAAATTAACTCAAGTTGTACCCCCGAATAGCTGGTGTAACAGCTTCATTGATGCGCCAAACAGCTGCTAGACGACTTGAATAAACTATGAGAAGCCGACTCGGGGCTCTTGACTGAATTTCCCAACTTTGATGTTATGATATACAAGGTGCAACGCTCTCTAACACGTGAGCTAATTGAGTGAATCTGCGGAATTTTCGCGAAGATACCGCTTTGGAAGTTCATTATTTTCGAGCTAGGTACTTGAGCACTTTTGTTTATGGTATATTAAGAAGTATCTATGAATAATAGCATTGTCTGCTCCAGAAAACTGGTGAAAGACTCCTCCGGGATTTCGTACTCTCCTGTATTACTTGCTGCATGCTATATTTTCTGCTGGGTTTCAAATATATCCATCTTGTACCAAAAAATCCATGCTACATGGATAGAACATATACAGTATGAAAATCTGTTATGGAATAATTTTTTTTAGCTGCTTCCATTCATTACCTAAATGACTTTAACCAGTACACAATAACCACAGTAACTTTCATAAAACTTTGTATTTATTTTTCGAGTAACGTCACTAATTTTGTCGTTGAAATAACTGCAAAATGTCGTTGGGAAACGTTTCTCTCACGTAATAATAGCACCAGTCATATACACTTTCTGTTCCATTTCAACAATTTTGGGTGAAATTCGTTTCTCGCTCTGAAAATTATTGAAAAAAATATGTCAAAAACCAGATGAACGAGGTCTGTAAAATAAATAATGAGGCTGGCAACGTTGCGTACGATCTGGCAACAATAGAAGCGCGGGGCTTGGTTGTGCGTAGCGGTTGTTTTTGTGAAGCGATTTTTTCTATTGTGTTCTGAAAATGAATGACGGGAACTCTTCTCAAACTTCAGCAGGCCAACGGAGAAGGTGTTTTGTCACAGGTCCAGGAAGAGAGTCGATTGATGATGAGCCACGAAGCGGAAGGCCTTCATCTTTAACAAACGATGAAAATGTCGACAGAATCCGGAATCTTGTGCGTTCAGATCGTCGGTTGACAGTCAGAATGATAGGGGAAGAGTTAAATTTGACTGACATCACTGTTCATCAAATTTTGACCAATGAATTGGGGATGAGAAAAAACTGTGAAAAAATGGCAATTTTATTAAACGAGTTTTTGGGCAGTAAAAACATTCCTGTGGCTCCTCGGCCTCCTTATTCGCTCGACTTGCGTCCTTGTGACTTTTTCTCTTCCCAAAGTTGAAAAATTACCTCAAAGGAAATTATTTTGGGACAGTCGAAAAAATTCAACGGCTGTAATCGACCAGCTTAAGGTTATTTCATTATCGGAGTTCCAGCGCTGCTAAAGGAGTGGAAGAAACGTCTCCAGCGCTGTGTGGCCCCAGAAGGAAGTTATTTTGAAGGTGACAACATTGAATTGTAATTATTTTTGTATTAAAAATTCCTCGTATGTATTGTAGCCTTATCGGCTTCAAATTGGTTTAAATTTCCCGCTGGTATGTCTAATGTGGTCGCAGAATAATAATGGTAGCCATCTTATCTCCGAGTTCTGAGAATGAAAGCATCAAAAAACCACAACACTCACTAATACAGGTATTCACTTCTATGTTTACTTGACTACAAAAAACTTCTTACGTTGACAATTCCAAACACATCAGGAAGAAGTCCAAATTTGATAAAGGGCACAGCCCGAAACGTTGTATGGAAATTAAATCACTGTGATCTTTCGATCATTCATAAAAATAAATTAATAAATGAATCCCTAATTATCAAGTAAATATAGAAGTGAACAATTCATTGGGATAAATAAAGCCGAATAATTGCTATTTATTGACATTATACAAAAATTTATTGTACCAGAAAAATAACGGTATTTGGAATAAATTTTGTCTTATGTATTACAGATAAACTTTCAAAAAAACCAAATGATACAAAAACTGATTTCCGTGTATACAGGGTGAGTTATAAGCATTTTAAGTTTTCACATTGGGCGAATATCCCTCTGTAGTCCAGTTTAGTTTGAATAAAAATAACCTTCCACCGCATCCACATGAAGTCTGAATTGTTCAAAAATATTATTTTCCCTCTAAGAAATGATTCACTCACTCATGTTTCATCAGATGATTATATCGATTTAATTTTTATCTGAATATCTCAAAAAAAATGTTGCAATTTAGTTCTTTTTCTGAAAAAGGATGATGAATGATTGAAGAAGGAATGCCTAAGTTATCATAACACAAAATTGGGGTAAAACCCGAATATAACTTTCTCCTGACGTCAACCAGAACTGTGACGACTAATTTCACCCATCTGTCTATACAGGGTGACAACAAAATATGGAATCATGCTCATGTTTGCATATCAATGATGATATGAAATTCGATTTTTGCAGTGTGGAATATTTTTGGTTGTACCAAAGAAGGGTCACAAATATTTCCAGTTAGACAGAAAATGGACTATTTTTTGAATATTTGATGGCAAAATCGGTATATTTTCTCATACTTTCATTGTACACTTCATTCTGAGTACGACGCTGTTTTCTTCTACAATTTTTGACAAGTCATATCCATGATTTTGAATAATATATAAATCAACCGTATAAAAACAATCCTAGTTGACTGAAAAATGATTCAATAGCTGAATTTTCATAAATATATATAAAACATCGAGAAACCAATGTTTAATATTCTATCCGCAACATCGATGTCAGTATCGATGTTGAAAATCTATCTGCACACCCGTCAAAACGACTAATGATTCTAGGAAGTACAAGATACGGATCTTCAGTTCAATTTGTGATATTTGTTTTTCATGCAATTTAACCAATCTGTACAATAGTAGTGAGAAACCTACAAGAAATGGAATGAATCTGTTGATGTCAAAATATGCACGACTGTTATCAAAAACTTTCTACAAGAGATCATTTCAATGGATATTGTCATTTGAATATTACAGGTGAAAATGCAATTTTTTATGAAATTTCCACACCCAATATCTTTTGAACGGGGCCAAATCAGGAAAAATGTTATAGGAAGAAAATGTTTCTTTTGACGTCAAGAATCTAGGGTTAAAATTAGCGCAGTCGTCCAGGACTCACCCTGTATTATGACTTATGCAAAAATGGTTGGCAAAATATTTCTCATGTTTATGAAGTCCTGTACCTACTTTAATTGTCAATGAGTAAGATTGCTGAAACTTCTTTATATATTTTCAACCTCTCTACATATACGCTTCGATATACGGGGTGGTTATTCTGAGATGCTACATCCTGTATATTCATTGCTTGAGGATGATTTTGTTTACTGAATATAATTCAAAATAGATATTTCACGAGTATCGTCTTGGAATTTGGTCAAACGATGTAAATATTTGTGGAAAAAGGTAGACGGGCGAAACAGCCAACCTCTATGAGAATCGCTGATATGTTTTGATATGATTCAGAACAACCGCGAAGTTTTATAAATAGATAAATATCTCTCCTAAATATGGTTGGAAGTGATGATTTACGTCAGTGTCTTCGGTGCTTTATCAAGAAATCAAAAATGGTGACGAATATTTTCGAAAACCCAATAATTTCGATGGTTCCAGTTCAACAGTAGGAAGATAGATATAATTGACTAAGCCTAACAGGAGTGCGCCCTTTAGCTTACGTAAAGCATAAAAAATGGATTTATCATGGGCCATCTTCGTAGAGAACGTACCATAATCAGATTCCAACGTAAAAATAGAAAAATCTCAAATGATCTCGGCGAATCAAAATTATTTGCATCGCTATCCGGCCACTATTCCAGTGGCGTACGAAAAATTCTCCAAAAAAGTCAGTTAACTTACTCAGCTGGTTTTACATAAGTGATGAAACAGCTGTTCAGAAACTCTCATGACCACATGTTGGCATAAAATAATCATTCTCTTTTCCAAATCAAAACCTATCCCAAAGTTCTATAAATCATAGAAATCACTCTCGTTAAACCTATCGAAATTCAATCAGAAGCTTCCCTACCTATGCAGAATCTCATTCTTTGTTCAACAAGACACAAAATCATCCTAATCATGTTCTCGACATCACGAAGTTCAGCGTCTAGAATTGAAAGCATCTGCTACAGATCCCCGAATTTTCAACAGTCCGGCTACAGCTGGGCAGAAACTTTAACAACATGGATTTCCTATCGAACACAATGCTTGTTTCGAGGAATGGGACGAGCAATTAAAATCGGATCTCTGATTTCGAATACTATATTCATGAAATGCGCCTCATGTTACATCTCCGACGGAAGTTTGGAAACGTTGTAATGAAATTGATCGAAACTTTTCAACAGGCTGTTTGCCAACTATATTGGAAATGCAGATGAGTCGTGGAACAAAAGAGAATAACATTCAATTTTGAGTAAACTCCGGAAGTGTGGTAAGTAAATTTGGCTGCATACAGATTAAAAATTTGCATTAAAAATCATGGAGCGGGGAATTGATTCAAGCTTACCTTTGAAGTTTATCGTTTCGGCTGTCAAAAAGCGAATATTTACAATTTATAACTCGTGAAGAGATGCAAACAACGAGCAAAATAGTTGCTTAGATATGTTTTTTGAGGAAAGTCATCAAATACAGGATGCCAAAATATCCATGACTGTTATCAAAAACCTTCTACAAGAAATCATTTTAATTGATATTGTCGTTTGAATATTATAGATGAAAAAGCAATTTTTTATGAAATTTCTACACCCCATATCTTTTGAACGGGGCCACATTTGAAATGTTATAGGACGAAAATGATTATTTTGACGTCAAGAATGGTTAAAATTAATGCAGTGGTCAAAGACTCACCCTGTATACAGAGTAGTCCTTGACAACAACAGTAATTATAACCATATATTCATGAAAACACTTTTTTACAAAACATTTATTTTAAATTTGGTTCTGCCCGAAAGATACGGGGTGTTAAAATTTCGTTGAAACATTATTATCGTAATGGATAATCCAAATGAATTCAAACTCTGCAGGGCGTTCTAAAATTCGTTGACAAATCAGGAATTTCATCACTACTATTTTATTGACTAGAAATGTCTGGAATAACTTCGCTCCAGACATAACCGCTATGTTTAATCTTGTATTACAATAAAATTCCATTAACTACCATGAACAATTTCTGCTTTCATGGAGATTTAACATTGCATCAAGCATTTTGTTTCATAAATCTGTAATTCTAAATTTGTAATAAATAGGACCGTAAAGCGACACACTCATGAAGTTCGAAAATTTATCTCCCAGTTTATTATCGAATCAATTGAATTAATGTCCCAGTTTATTATGGATTCAATTGAATTAAAGCAATTAAATTATTTAGAAATCCTACTCTACGGCGATAAACTCTGCGAATCAACTGATCTAGTCTGGTTCTAGTCCAATCGTGTAAGAAAAAACGTAGAAAGGCACTGACTTTAGGTCGTAAGTTTTCGCGCATTTGTTCTACAGTCCGGGAAATTTTTTAAAATCTAGGACATTTGATAGTCTTTCCTTTCAATGCATTTTAGATAAATGCTATAATCTCGGGTATTTTTAGATTGGATTCGCAGTTACCTGGAGGGTAGATCTATTCGTGTTAAGGTTGAAGGCTCTCGATCAACTGGGCTTAATGTGAACCTGGGAGTACCATAGGGTTCCGTTCTGCAACCCCTTCAATTTCTACTTTGTGTCAACGATCTTCTTGAGAATCTGCGATTTGTTTTCACTAATTTGGTAGCTTCTTGGGGTTTCAAATTTTCCCCTAAGAACTTCCTAATGAGTTTATTCGCTGAGATTACAGCGTCATCTCTTCAGGTGTGAGCTCTTCGTACAAAGTTGAATTGGTATCATACAGTCAGGCTGAATTATGCTAAATTGGTCACTCGTTATCTCGATAATGTATTTTTATCTAAAGATAGCACTAGATTTCTTGGCATCTGTCTGGATCGCAACTTGACTGGACCACGCATGTTGAATCTCAATTGTGTAATTAAGGGATACTAAAGTAACATTTGACAATAACAATTATACAGGATGAATCTTTGACCACTGCGTTAGTTTCAACCATAGGTTCTTGAGATCAAAAGAAACACTTTTTCCCATACCGTTTTCCAGGTCCAGCTGCGTTAAAAAGTTATAATCATTTTAAGTTTCCACATTGGGCAAATACCCCTCTGTATTCCAGTTTAGTTTGAATGAAAAAACCTTCCACGGCATCCACTACTGAATCTGAATTGTTTACAAACATTATTTTCCCTCTAAAAAATGATTCACTCACTCATGTTTCATCCGATGAGGTCCATATTCAGAAAGAAGATACAAAATACTAATTTTCTGGTTAAAAAATTCAACACCATAAACATAGATTTTTGTTGTTCTACCATAATGTCTTTCTACTTGAAGATTATAAACCATTCCTTTCTAGTGAGAAATTCCAAAAAAAAACCTCGGAATTATTGAATGTTATCATCATACATTTGTAATTTTCTTCATAAGATTTCCAAATCATGAAAACCATCATTTCTATGAAAACTTCCAAGGCATGAGGTTATCACATTGCTTTTTGTCTATTTATTATGGAATATTACTCTGGATTAAATATTAAACAAGATGCTAGACATCATTTATAATTTTTTTTTCATTTCATTTATTCATTAGCAATCAGAATACAATAAAATAATTCTATAAGCTAATCAGATGTCTGTAGAGCATGAGGCTCTGAATTGGGTTTATAGGGTCTTCTCCAATGAAAAGACCCCTTCTGTCCTACTTAAGGTCTGCTGGCCAATTCCTTTTGAGTCTTCGGGTGGTGTGTGGTTCTAGCAATGGCTGTAGAAGGTCGTTTATGTGTCCGTGTAGTTTGTCGTGGTGTTTCTGGCTCTTTTCCTTTATGACGTCCATAACATAAGGTATTTTTAGATCTTCGTGCAATGTTTGATTGGTCACATACCATGGTGCATTTGCTATCATTCTTAGTATTTTCGATTGGCATCTCTGTACTATAGATACGTTGGACTTAGAAGTACATCCCCACAGTTCAATACCATATGTCCAAATAGGCTTTATGACTGCTTTGTATATGAGAAGTTTGTTTTTCATCGACAATTTAGATTTCCTGCCTATGAGCCAATACAGCTCTTTAACTTTCAGGTCTATTTGCTTCCTTTTTTTAACCACGTGTTCCTTCCATGTTAATTTGTTATCTAAGTGAATTCCCAAATATTTTGTATTATTTGATACTGGTAACTGAATGTTATTTAATTGAACAGGAGGGCATTGTCCTTTTCGAATCGAAAAATTGATTTGCATTGATTTTGTCTCATTGATCCTGATTTTCCATTTGTTGAGCCATTCTTGTATTTTATCAAGGTGCGTTTGTAAAATATTGGATGTTTTTTCAGGATTTTTGTCGGTTGCAAATATAGCAGCATCATCTGCGAATGTTCCGATTGTTGTGGTAGCACATGTGGGCAGATCTGCTGTAAACACCAAATATAGAAACGGACCAATAACACTCCTTTGAGGAACGCCTGATTGTATGGGATAAAGATCGGATACTTTATCTTTGACCCTTACTCTAAAACTTCTTCCGGAAGATTTCATCAGTAGGAAATAGTATAGCGGTAGACACTTTTTGATCTTGTACAACAGTCCTTTGTGCCAGACTTTATCAAAGGCCTGACTGACATCCAAAAAAGCAGATGTACAGTATTTTTGTCTTCCAGGGCTTTGCTGATTTCACGGCTTATTCTGTGAATCTGTTGTGTGGTGGAGTGATGAGCTCTAAAGCCAAACTGGTGTTGAGGAATTATTTCTTGGTTGTTGGTATCTGACTTTATTCTCAACAGCAATAATTTTTCCAATATTTTAGACAGAATCGGCAGTAAGCTGATTGGTCGATATGAGGAGACATCATTTGGATTTTTGCCTGGTTTTGGAATTATTTCAGCATTCTTCAGTTGATCAGGCCAATAGTTTTGTCTTAGAATAGCGTTGTATATTTGCGTCATTAAAGATACTCCGATCTTTGGGAGTTCTTTGATCATTTTTGGTGTGATCTTATCCATTCCCGCTGCTTTCCTTGGATTCAAATATTTGATTTCGTTTTGGACTTCTTTCAATGTGAGTTTTTTGATGGTGGTGGTATTTGATGGAGTATATAAAAGCTCTCTTTCGATTTCATCGTCTTGGAGATTATCATTGGGTGTGAATACTCTGGCTAAATGTTCAGCAAATGTTTTAGATTTTTCTTCATCCGTTCTTGCCCAATGAAGTGTTGATCCTTGCGAGTTGCGTATAGGTGCTATATGAATTTTTGGCCTTTTTGAATTTTTTATCGGTTTCCACACTGTGTTATCATATCTATTCATTTATAATGAATACAGCAAATGGCAATTTAGATTTTGTAGTGAATGTAAGTCAAAAATTGTTCACTGGCTAATTTCTTCTATAGTGTTAAGTGGTGGAACAATAGACTGGAGAGATTTCCCCAACCTTCTGTAGAAATATTTCATAAGGACATAAAATATGGCAACATTGAACAAATCTGATTATTGAATCATTTCAGCAGAGTTGGATTTGGGAAAATCAGAAAATTTGGACAAAATTATATCGATTTAATTCCTTTAAACTTCAAATATCTCAAGAATGGTGCAATTTAGGAGAAAAGATTTAGGAAAAAGACTAATGATTCCAGGAAGTACAAGATACGGACCTTTAGTTCAAGTGATATTTGTTTTTTATGCAATTTAACCAATCTATACAGTAGTAGTGAGAAACCCACAAGAAATAGAATAAATCTAATGATGCCAAAATATAGATGACTGTTATCAAAAAGCTTCTACAAGAGATCATTTCAATTGATATTGTCGTTTGAATATAACAGGTGAAAATGCAATTTTTTTATGAAATTTCAACACCCTTTATCATTTGAACGGGGCCAAATTTGGAAAAATGTTATAGGAAGAAAATGATTCTTTTGACATCCAGAATCTATGGTTAAAATTAACGCAGTTACGTTTCTGGAAAGAACTTTTGAGTTATGTTGATTTCTTCAGAAAATGGATTCCTCACCCCTTCCTAATTTACCTCTACACTATTCGAAGGTCCACATAAAAGATTTATCTCTGAACATACCTCATTTTTCTTCTTTACCGCGTCGCGTCAGTCAGTTCGAAAATCTTATCGATTATCCGTCACCTACAAGTCGCATACTCCGTATACTCTATGTCTGTCTACATTTCAACCCTCAATCTTCTGCTTGCTCACTCCCACACCCTCCAAATTGCCGGATACGATTAGGTCGTCGCCATAACCACCACTTAATGACTATGGAAAAAATTCAATCGAAAACATTGAAAGGGCGTCGACAACCAATTTATATCGCCATTCATCCTCAGTCGAAGCCATCCAAGGGCGCTATATCGTAACCTGGAATCTATAAATTTCTGGGTATTGTCCCTTTATAATGGCCAGGTTGGGGGGTGGCGGACTGTACTTGACTGATATCCATATTTCTGGATTACATCGTCATCTCTTTCGTGCTATGTTTCATATAGGATGTTTGGATTTTATGGTACCTTATACGTCGTTGACTGTGTCAAATAATTTTATGACTTTTTGGATATAACTGACGAGTCAGGTCAGTCAGTTACCTCCTTGAGCCAGTAAAACCCGTTACTTTGCGTGTATTGTTTTGTATTTTATTTGTTTCTCATTTGTAAAAAGGTTAGATAAATTCCAAAAAAATCTCAATAATTTCTCGCAAATGTCGTAAGCTATAGAAGCGTTGCCATGAACATGTCTGTTTATTTTTCTTTACATGTGTTTTGGCGAAAGCGAAAATGAAACATTAAAAGTTTTACCAAGTCTAAAACAAAAATCAATTGCAGCTCTTTGTTTAAAACTCATTTTTCGACTGATGTACAAAACACACTGAGATTTGAAAAGCAAAAACTCTTATTGTACGCATCCAAATGTCATGAAATTCATACCAGTTGTCAATTAGGAACTAAACCTTCTTCGGTTAAAATATTACAACAGATGACACTAATATAGTCCAAATTTCCACAATGAGAAAATAATTTCTTTCAGGATATATTTTCCCATTTTGATCTCATCTTCAAAACCTGAACGTTAATTCAAGAATAGTTTCCTACTATGGTATTCGTGTAAACCATCAGTTTTAATTGTTTTTCTTACTCTATCTATTAGAAAAATTTGAATACCAGACACTAATAGAGCGTAGGTATACCTCCTAAGAGGATTCCGTTAAAATAATAAAAAAAGTTCAAATGTTGGCTGAATACATTGTGCAGTTCTGAAATATTTTCTATTTGCATCGAGCTCTGACGCAATGTAATTTAATTCCTCCGACAGTGTACTTTAATTAGTTTTCTGTTTTGTAAACACGATATTTCAGTACCACAAAAACGGGATGTTGCCCCTACTTACCTATTCATTTAACTCATAAAATTTTTCCATTTCGGTGTGTTTACTTTCCGCTTTTCGGGTCTAGATATTCCCATCTCAACTCGTTTGTATCTAGTTAATCAATTCCGAATCATGTTGATTGATTCAGAAAGGGCTTGTGTAATGTCTTTTTCGGATGTTAGAATAACAGAAGTTTCTGTTTGCTTATTTTGAACTTTTTGACCTTTGCATTATTCACCCTATTAACCAAATCTGGCGCTGTGTGCAGGGCCAGATTACCAATTAGGCACAGTAGGCACGTGCCTAGGGCCTACGAAGGCCAAAGGGCCTACGAAGGCCAACAGTCTTAGGGATTTGAAAAAATGTATATTGAAATAAAATACCCCAAAAACTTATAAACATTTTTATATTAATATATAGTGAAGGTCAAAATAATATATCTAAATACAAATACACAAAAAATACGAATACAAAACATTTGGTTTACTAAGTAGATCCTAAAATAACTCCTTTTTTCGGGATTTTGACACAGCGAATTCGTGTATTATATCTTCAAAATTAATGCCGCGAGCGACATCACTTTCAATACACAGAAGGCCCAGTGACGAAGTTCTCTCTTGACCCATAGTTGAACGCATAAAATTTTTTATAAGCTTCAACTTGGAGAATGATTATTCTCCTTCTGCATTCGAACCCAATATCGAAAGGTATATGCGCAATGCAATATTAACATTTGGGAAACTTGACACAAGTTTATCCTTTATTTGTAATTTGATGAGATCCGTTATAGAGGTGGTTTTGGGGTACAAATTTGAAAAAATCAAATACTCCTCAACAAAGTTTTCTTCTAAGTCAGACGGATACATTTTTACCAGAGCTTGAGCCTTAACCTTGATAATGTCCTCGGTCAGTGTATTATCCGTAAGAAAACTAAATGTGTCATAAAGGCTGGTATACGCAGTGCGTCTCTTTGTCATTTCAGCGCAAAGCACATCCAGAACAATAAAAAAAACATTAATCTTAAAGGAATCTTTGGCACTGCGAGAGGGAGTCTCATCTGGCTCTTCATCGAACTGTCGTTTTCTCTTACGAACTCTAGTTTCGGATTCTTTAAATTCTGAATCTGGTGCAAGGGCTTTTGCCTTAAGATAATAGCTATTATACATGTCCTCAGTTCTGCAGTGAGATAAATATTGACTGTCGTAAAGTCGCACCATCGTGTTAAACTCAATGCCAGGTTCTTGAAGAGATTTATTTACAATATCGACGTGTTTTAGTAGATCTTCCCAAATAACTGTGAGTGATACCATCTCCAAAGTATTCATTTGATGGATTAAGGTTTGTGCCTCAATCACTGTTGTAGGTTTCATACCTTCACTAGTTGAAATATTTGTAAGAATACAACTAGATTAAGACTATGAGCTCCACATGGTACCCAAGTGGCTGCGCTGTTGATTTCCCTAAATCTAGTTTGTACTACCGAATACACTCCGCTCATATTAGCCGCATTGTCATAAGACTGACATCTGCAAAATTTTGGGTCTATTCCCTGATTTTCTAAAACTGAAATTAGAGTGTCAAAAAGATACTTGGCATCATGTTTTTCTATTTTAACAAACATCAAAAATCTTTCATATATATCTCCAGTTTTTGAGACATATCTAATAACTATGGAGAGTTGATCCGTATGGCTAACGTCAGGTGTAGAATCCACAGTGATTCCATAATACTTGGCTTCTTTGATTTCTGTAACTATTTTTTCCAATACTTTTGACCCCAGTAAAATTATTAGTTCTTCATACGTTGTGGAGGATAAATATGATACTTTTCCGCGGCCTGGATTACCGTATCTTCTTACATGTTCTTCTAGAACAGGGATCAAATTTGGCTAAGAGATCGATACACCCAAGAAAATTGCCATTACTAGGATTACCATGTATTTCATTATCGCCTCTAAACGCTAGTCCCCTTTCGGCCAAAAACTTAATTACTTCCACTACTCTTCTTAAAACCATGTCCAATATGTGCTTTCTTTTTCCTTGACAATATCAAACGTCTCATCAATTTTTCTAGTTTGTTGGTAGTTCACTAAAGCAGAAATAGATGCAAAATGTTCTTTTGGCACTTCATGACTTGAAATTCTCGAATGGGCGTTTTTCCAGTCATTAAAGCCTGTAAGGAATTTGTTACACAGGTTTGGATTTCCAGGTAGGTCCGATTTGAACAAAATACATTTATAACAAAAAAACTTGCCAGTAGATTCGGAAAATATCAACCAGTCCCTTTTTATAATGTCATTGTTGTTCAGTTTTCTGAAAAAATAATCTTGTGATGGACATCTCATTTTTTCGCAAAATTTAGTGGCGTATAACTTAAAATTTATATCCAATTTCTGCACAGGGTCATTACGAGAGAAGTAATCGATAAGATCTGCGCTTATGGTTGTCCACCGTGCTGCATCAGAACTGAAAATACTTGGGGCTGATGATGTTGGTAGTGATTCAGACACCACCTGCTTGGAAGCGTCGTTAAAATTTCGTAAACCCCCGTCAGCCTCGTCTTCTGTGACATTCTCAGTTTTATTGGTTGAACATTCTTGCGAGTCCCAACAAGCCTCAGCTTCTTTAGGTCTAACCTCGATCGAGGAAATATCTACCGCATCTGCATTATCTTCTGTCTCCTTAGAAATGTTAACATATTTCAATAAAGAACCTTTAATTTTACTAAGCGACTCACTCACTTTCTCTTTCTTTTTGCGTTTTACATGTCCACTTTGGTGTTTTCTTTTATACATGTGTTTACATATTAACTTATTACACAACTGAGCTACTAAAACAAAAGACCTTAGCACCAGGGAAAACCTCTCGATCGCGCGCAAGCGTTTGGTAGTGGGCATGGAAACGTGGCCAACTGTGTCAAACCCATGTGCCCGTCCGAGAGGTTTTCCCGGCGGCTAATGTCTTGTCATGTTCATTTACTAAAACTCTGGAATTCTGCATGGAATTTGGTAGATATAAAAGTTGCATTGTTGCAGATAAACTCAATTCTGGAATTATGGCTATTGAAAATGGCTCTATGAAAAATAAAAACATTAAAATCCCAAAATAAAATAATGTTATTATACCGCATCATCGCATTTTCGGATTTATATCTACAACAAAATTATTACTTAATATTAGCGGTCAATTTCAGTTAAAAAATATTTATTATTTCGGGGCCTACGCTGCTGGATTGCCTAGGGCCTACGACACCCTTAATCCGGCCCTGGCTGTGTGACTTCTATCTGTTTCCTAAACGTCGTAAGACCATAAAGGACATGGAGTTTTTCTTTTGTGTACATCAAAAATCAGCCTTAAGAGCCACTTGATTTCAATACAAGGAGGGACTGGAGAATTGAATTTTCCCATAAGCTTAAGCTGGGGCGCCATTAATTCTCGAAACCAAATTAATATAATTTACGCATTGCAAGCATTCATAAAAAAATGCTTCTTCGAACAACGACTCGTATACACGAGACGTAATCAAAATGAATTAAAACCACTAAGTCAGGAATTTCGCGTGAGGAATTCAATTAACGTATATATCCGTAAAATAAATCACGTTACCTAGCGCGAACTTGACTCCTGTCCAAGCCTCTCTGACGTAATTGAAAAACCTCCTATACAAAGGCCTCCTGACGCGCTGTTTCTCCTTCGAAGGATCCTCCTCTCCCTCTTCAAGGTCCTGATCCAACCGTTGGATCTGGTGTTCTTGCTGCTGTTGATGATGCTGTTGCTGCACCATCGGATACATCATGAGTCCGGCATCCTTGGGCCGAGACGCGCCCGATCGCGCCGCGTCTCTACGCACCGTTTTCGCGCGTCTTACATCGTTCAGACGGCTCCTTGAAGTTTCGGGACGCGCGTCCGACACGGGTTAGGTTGTTAGTAGAGGCTTTAGCTGCGGATTAGCTGGTATTAGATCTGGAAAGAAAGAGACGAATTAGAAAGGAATTATTCTCGGCTGACGTTTTTGAAGCTGTTGATCGATTATAATGGTGTTCATCTCATCTAATATTCATAGATTAAAGAGAACAAGATGAGAAATTGAACGACTAACTCGATGCGAACGCCATCTATTGCCAAAGAATTAACACTAAAAATAGGACATAGTGATAAAGGATTGTTTAACTCCTATCAGCTGAGGCTATTAATCATAAAGAATCAGACACTGGTAGTATTTGAATATGGAAGTCACTTTCTAGTTGATGACGAGATATTCTTGATGATGGAGTTCGTGTTGAATGATTGTTTGGGCTATTACTATCATCTATTGTGGATGTAATGTTTTCTGACGTTTCGATAGACATCTTCTATCTTTATCAAGGAGGAAAAAAAACCTTTTAAAATTACAATTTTCAAAAAGTCAATTTGAAAATTATCAATTTTCATCTGTGAAAAAGTCAACTATTGACAGAAGTCAGATCTATAAAGAAAATGAACGATGTTATATACTCATCTGTGATATGATGATCTTTTTAAGTTGGATCGAACTATCGGCGTCCAAACTTCTGGCAGATCTATAGATGGATTCGTACAGAGGGCGTTTAGTTTCTGGAATCAGGTGTTATTTTCATCAAATGCTACCTCTTTGATTTTTCTTCTTGTAAGTATTTTTCTTCTTTGGATATTATTGATGCTTCAATGTATTATTTTTAAGACTGATAGAACAAATCGTAGCTATCCAGAGAGTGCGGAATAATCGCTACAGTAACAATGAAGTCACAAGAAGAAAATCAGCAGAATGTGTTAAGTTTCTGGGAGTTCATATAGATAGTTTCATGAAATATCATACCCATGTTGAAGAAACTAAGAAATTAAAATCAAAAGGTTATTTATGCCTTGAGATAGGATTCTTAGAGATCAGGTGGATATTGATGTACTAGCCCAAACACGGTTTACTATGCTATGTTCCAATCACAATTAAGTTATGGTATTGTTGTTTTTTGGGGTAGTAGTTCTGGATCGCATCAGATTATGAAACAATTTCAAAAAACACATAAAAACTTGTTTAGCATTGACAGTTCTAAGTAATATTTCGTATGGGTTTCAGAGAATCATGTCGTAATAAGTTCAAGGAAAATAACATTTTGACTATCTATGGACTGTACATATATAAGGTCTTGATGTACATGCATAAACATCAGCATTATTTCTGTAGTCACTTAATGTTAATAATACTAGAAGAAAGCACCCATTTGTTTTTCCGGTGCATTCTTTGTCTTTAACTCAAATGAAAGGGACCATTGTACATGGGCATTAAACTGTTAAAACAGTTTACCAGTAGAAATTCAAAGATTATATGGTCAAGTGTCTTTCAAAATAAGGAAGACTCTTTATCGTTCTCTCTTACATTAATGCGTTTTGAACCATACAATATAGAAGAATTTTTTTTGTCATTATGGGATATTGTAGTGAATGTTTGAAAATATTTTTTCTTTTTGGAATAGTTTTCTTTTCTACATATTTTGTATATATGGTTGGAAATCAATGAAATAATATTATTATTATTCTTATTATACCTAATAATAATTAATATTTTTAAATCGGAAAAATTAACACTTTAATGTCATAAGAAACTGGTACAAAAATAGCAGGTAGTAATCGATAGATTAGCGTTTTTTTCCTTCTCTAAACAATATTTTCATACAATCATCGAAAATAAAATTGTTTTTCTGTTGAGTTCAAAGAACCTCCTATAAAATCCCATCAAATTTGGTAAAAGGTGCCAAAGTGACAAAGACGCCGCCATAAAACCCTCCGTAATTCCATAATTTACGGCATCTGTGTACTGCCTACTATGAATCAGTACATGCCCTTAGCCCTCATTTACCTCCGCCTCTATCGTTTTTGTACCGGTGACCAGGATCAGGACTTTTCCCTTCTCCCTTTTTGTATTTGTCGCGTGACTCGCGTGGCTCCATCGCTTCCTGGTCCTCATCGAGGCGAAGTGGGACATTCGAAGTCAGGTGGTACATTGTATAAAAATGAGCCGCTCTTACATTTTCTCGTCGCGTACGGGACAAATGAGCCGTCCCTTGTAAGAGGTATCCAACACTAGTTCTATTAACACAAATTCGATGAAGCTAACTTTCATCTACCTTCTTCCATTAAAGCTGAATTATAAATGATAAATATTAAACGTTCGAGTGTACCGTAGTTGAGTTACAGACTCCACTTTTATTCTACAAAATCGAAAAGCAGGACTAATTCACCTCAATGTTTTTTTGATATTTCCAATTTTCAACTTCATTACTTTCCAGTTCAATTCTGACAAAAGCTGTATGCCAAGAAACGGATGCTTGCTGCTGAATTCTTAACAATTTAATTTCACGGTATTTCTGGATTTAATGACATTCGATTCAATCGTTCTCTTCATGTTGTTTTTTCAGAAAATACAACTTCCTAATCGGAAAGAGGTCGGGTCTTCCGATTGGAGACAATGTGGGAAGGAAGGATAAAGGAAGCAAGAGAGGGTGAAATGAATGCGCTCCACATGTCAGCCATTTGTGCTTTGAACCACTCGGAGTCAAGCCATTTTCACATTTTCTAAGATCTCCTTCATATTCTATCACCGTTAAAGCCTTCAGTATATTACAAATTGTTTATTAAGACCAAAATTAGCAGCAATTTATTTTTAAATCTAGAAAAGATTTGCATTCCACAAATCAAATAAGTTTCACTCAATGATATACTCATTCACTCACAACCCTTGTCGTTCACTCGAAATCGTTATATAAATTGATCATCAAAAAAAATCGAACACAAAAAGATTGATCACTCAAATTACCTTGTTAAACCCGAAAAAGGCCATTTATAGCGCGAATTGCCATCCGGTGATCACAAATTCATAGATAAGCAATGAAAAATGGCTGTTCATAATCTGATGAATTAACGCCATCTGCTAATGACTTCTGGTATTTATCTCCGTTATGTCATTCTGTGCGAACGACAGCTCACACTTGTTTTCTATTGTCATCAGTCTGATAACCGAGGAATCATATGTCACCGTGTCGAACGGCAAAATTTTGCGCATATAATGGGCTGTTGTGTACAGCAATCTGCAGTTTTTCAGTAGGTGAGCATGGGGATGATTTATTATAGCGGCAAATTCGGGCTTTATTAGCATGTGGAGCTTGTCCTGTCACGTGGATGCGTCCAATTTTTGTGGAATACATGTCTCCATGAAGATTACAGCTATTTCCATTTATATGACAGGAAGTTATGCGGAACAAAATCATTTCCAGTTGAAATAAACATTTCAGATTGTTCTTATATAATAAATAGTCCTTGACGAGTCATACACCATTTTATAACAACCAGTATAGAATATGTTGAATGATTGTTTGGGCTATTACCATCATCTATTGTGGATGTAATGTTTTCCGACGTTTCGATAGACATCTTCTATCTTTATCAAGGAGAAAAGTAAGAAACCTTTTGAAAATTATCAATTTTCAAAAAGTCAATATTGACAGAAGTCATGAAAGAAAAATGAACGATGTTATATACTCATCTGTGATATGATGATCTTTTTAAGTTGGATCGAACTATCGGCGTCCAAACTTCTGGCAGATCTATAGATGGAGCACTTATGGAATCAGGTGTTATTTTCATAAATGCTGCTTCTTTGATTTTTCTTCTTGCAAGTTTTTCTTCTTTGGATATTATTGATGCTTCATCCCATTTTATACGATGATTCTCATCTACACAGTGTTGGACCAACCTGGATTTGTTGTCTAGTACTCGTAGAAACTACTGATGTTCTTTTATTCGTACATTCAGAGGGCGTCTAGTTTCTCCGATGTAAGATCTTCCGCACTCGCAAGGTAATTCATATATGCAGTTCTTTGTCCTTTGTGTCTCATTATTAGGCTTAACTTTTGTAAGTTTAGCTCTGATAGTGTCTTGAGTTTTGAATGCAGTCGTTATGTTGTATCTATTTCCAATTCTTCTCATTTTCTCCGACAAACCTTTTACATAAGGAATTACGGTTTTAATGGTCTGATTTATATCTGTTGGTTCAGGTTGACTTTCTCTTGTTCGTTTAGCTTTTTCTAATAACTCTTTGGGATACCCATTGCTTCTACGAGATTTCGAGATGTTATTTATTTCTTCATTTTGGTCTTCTTCAGTGCAACAAATATTTATTGCTCTATCAAATAAACATTTTGCTACTCCCAATTTAGTGTTTAGTTGGTGGTTTGAATCAAAATGTAGATATTGTCCTGTGTTCGTTGGCTTTTTATACACAGTGGTTCTTGGGATTCCATTTTGTTGATGTACGAGTACATCTAAGAATGGAAGTTGTCTGTCCTTCTCGATTTCAATTGTGAATTTAATTGATTCCTCTTGATTGTTTAGATATTGAAGGAATCCATCTATAGTGTCTCTTCCATATTGCCAAATAATGAAAGTATCATCTACATATCTTTTCCACAGTTTGGGTTTAAGTACATATTTTTCTAATGCCTTCTGTTCGAAAATTTCCATATATAAATCAGCTAAAATTGGTGATAGTGGTGAACCCATGGCCATTCCGAATTCTTGTTGATAAAAGATGTCTTCAAATTGGAAATATGTTGTTTCAATACAAATAGAAAGCATTTCCATAATTGCATTCACGCTTAGTGTAGTTCTTTCACTAAGGGTTTGATCTTCTTCAAGCTTTTTCCTAACTATGATAAGTGTTTTATCTGTCGGAATATTAGTGAACAAACTGGTGATGTAGATGATACTTTCATTATTTGGCAACATGGAAGAGACACTATAGATGGATTCCTTCAATATCTAAACAATCAAGAGGAATCAATTAAATTCACAATTGAAATCGAGAAGGACAGACAACTTCCATTCTTAGATGTACTCGTACATAAACAAAATGGAATCCCAAGAACCACTGTGTATAAAAAGCCAACGAACACAGGACAGTATCTACATTTTGATTCAAACCACCAACTAAACACTAAATTGGGAGTAGCAAAATGTTTATTTGATAGAGCAATAAATATTTGTTGCACTGAAGAAGACCAAAATGAAGAAATAAATAACATCTCGAAAACTCTTAGAAGCAATGGGTACCCCAAAAAAATATTAGAAAAAGCTAAACGAACAAGAGAAAGTCAACCTGAACCAACAGATATAAATCAGACCATTAAAACCGTAATTCCTTATGTAAAAGGTTTGTCGGAGAAAATGAGTAGAATTGGAAATAGATACAACATAACGACTGCATTCAAAACTCAAGACACTATCAGAGCTAAACTTACAAAAGTTAAGCCTAATAATGAGACACAAAGGACAAAGAACTGCATATATAAATTACCTTGCGAGTGCGGAAGATCTTACATCGGAGAAACTAAACGCCCTCTGAATGTACGAATAAAAGAACATCAGAAGCTTCTACGAGTACTAGACAGCGACAAATCCAGGTTGGTCCAACATGCTGTAGATGAGAATCATCGTATAAAATGGGATGAAGCATCAATAATATCCAAAGAAGAAAACTTGCAAGAAGAAAAATCAAAGAAGCAGCATTTATGAAAATAACACCTGATTCCATAAGTGCTCCATCTATAGATCTGCCAGAAGTTTGGACGCCGATAGTTCGATCCAACTTAAAAAGATCATCATATCACAGATGAGTATATAACATCGTTCATTTTTCTTTCATGACTTCTGTCAATATTGACTTTTTGAAAATTGATAATTTTCAAAAGGTTTCTTATTTTTCTCCTTGATAAAGATAGAAGATGTCTATCGAAACGTCGGAAAACATTACATCCACAATAGATGATGGTAATAGCCCAAACAATCATTCAACACGAGCTCCATCATCAACAATATCTCGTCAACAACCAGTATAGAATATGTACGAAATCAGTAAAAAATTATATAAATTGGAGCGAACACTGGTAGAAGAACTAACGGAATTTATAATTACAACAATTAATGATTCGAAATGACCATTTTTTTTAATCTTCTGTGAATCCTCACGATCTCACTGAAAAAAATATCATTTGAACAGAAAATTGTGACCATTTTCAACAGATTATAGTTATTTTATCAACTAGTTTATTAATGATTGAGTTTTTGTCTACTTAACTAGAGAAAATTCCATAATAACGTCTCAGTGAACCTTTCCATATAAATTTAAATGCATTTTCGTAATTCATCATCTAGCTATTGGAGAAAACATGAAACCATAATCGGCTGGAAAATATCGGACACAGTAAAGTTGATACCCACCTTCTGAAAGTTATTGTTCCCTTTCATAGCTGCTATATTAGCAGGAAAATCTAAACTTCTTAGATATTTTCATGCAAAATTCATCGTATGTTATGAGAACCAGACCAATCCTGTGAAGGAGCTCAAGATCCGTTTACGGCAAATTGCACTTTTCATGCGCTGAGATAAGAAGACATCCCTCAGGATGCGATTCTAACTTGGCAGAATCATCTATAGGGTTTTCAGCAAGTGAGAGAATAATTTTATAGTTATATGAAGTTGGAATTTAAAAATCAAATAAGGAAAAAGTCTACTAATCGCAGAGATAAAAGACTTGACAAATTTTCTATTTTCAATAGCCTTTTTAACGTTTTCAAGGCATCAGTATGATTCATATTTATTTTAGATGAATCTATTTGATTCGATTGTATTTGGTAATCGCAGATATAAAGTCAGAAACCTTATTTGTTCAACCAGAAAAATCTTTCCTTATGTATAGCTTGATTAAGATACAATGAATTTTTTCTGAAACTTCATTGATTCGCCAATCGAACTGAGAGTTTTAATTGTAATAAAAATTTCAAAGAGCACTGAAGTGAGGGCAGGAGCATTTGCACTCTGAATGATTCAATATTGCCAACATAAATATAAAACCAAATACAAGGTGACCAGAAAGTGTTCAATAAAACAAAGAATATTTGTGAGCAATAAAAAAGTTTACTGTTTATTATTGACATATGAATTGGAGAATTTTATTGATATCTTGATAACAATTAGGGATGAGAATTGCCTTGTTTCAGAACTATTGTCCAAATTCGGTGTTATTATTTCTCTTTAATGCTGGCTGAGTAACCCAGATAGAAAACAAAATCCTCGGTTCTTTGTGGAAAACAAAAACTCTCATCTTTTATGCTCATTCCATTATTACGATTTCACATCACTGAATAAAATCGCCGAGCACTTCGGTGGAATGAAAAACCTCCCGTCCATTTCAACCGCTGCTGTTGATTTTATATCTTTTTTGTGGACAACGCGCCAAGTATAAGAGAAGGATCCAAAGGTTTTGATAAGCCTTACCGATACTCCTCAGTGGATTGAAATACTATCAGGGACAAATAAGAGATAGTTTTTGGATAAAAGTCGTGATTTGTGGAAAGTACGGCTCTACCTATTTCCAATCTATCATCTTGGGTAGGTATCATGAGGAAATCTTGGAATATCCGATTACCAGAGCAGATTTGTGTCTTGTCGAAAATCGGAGTTTTACGTCTTCCAATTCTCGTGATTCACTTATACCTTCGATTTTTATATTGGAAGGTATTTCCGCTTTTAGAATGTGCTTTTCTCGACAATTGCTACAGGATATGACGGTTAAAGCATTGATTTATGTCACATATTATCAATTGCTGGATATATGTTATAACTAGGTATATCCTTATATTTTTTATTTTCCACTTGTACATTATATGTTTATTTTACCTTAGAAAGGGTTGCTATAAATACACTCATTATGCCCGTGGGCATTTTAGCGGGCATTATGGATCATAACGCCCGCTCGTTGTGCGAGAAGCAAAATAAGCTAGAAAGAAATTATTTATTTCGCAGAATTTTAATACTAAAACAACGACAACTCAACAAACGAAAACAAAGTCTTTCTTAATTAAAATTAAAAGTGCAGTTTTCGAATTTCCCGGAAAAATTCTTCAATCGTGAATCTTGGGATGTTTTCCAAACCTGAGGAGCGAAAACTTGACCACAAGTACTTGGAAGTTCGTTCACAAGAGAACCACTAGATAATTCATGAGAATCTGTTACCGAATTAACAATCATCGTCGATATTTTGATTTTGGGGAAAATGCTCTGCTCTATGTAACCCTCCGCCACATATGCAATCTTCCATCTTCCGTGTATTTTTATACGCACCAGCCTCAGTTAAAAGAGTTGCTGAAGTCCGTCTCAAACAATGTCCTGTATATTCATTTGCATCATCCAATTTTAAGTATTTGGCAATCATCGAAGGCACACTTCCTATGGCATTTTTGCCAACAGGTTGGATGGTGCACCGACCATTTCGGAACGTGAAGAAAACTCTAGGATTCTTCACTCCACTGGGTCTCAAGGATATATATTTTCTGACCAGCCCCAAAGCTCCTATTTTTTCTTCCTCTACAATGCTATATCCTTTTAACATACCGGTTTTAGTTTCGGGTATTTTAACAAGTAAACAGCTACCCTTATCTTCTATATCTTTGATAGACATTTTCACTAATTCATCTCTCCTAGTCCTCCAAAAACACCCATTATTAGAACTACCTTATGAAGAAGATGAATTTCATCAGGAGCTTCATTGATGAATGTATGAACTTGTTCTGCTGTCAAAACTTTGGATTTCTTCGGAATATATCCTTTAGATTTCATTTTTATAAACTCTACTAGCCGGGAGAATTGTGAAATATTGATATTTTCATTGACAATCAGTGTAGATTTCAAAATAGAATATTTCGTCCACAATGACGCAGGACAAAATTTTTCAGACTGAAATAAAAAAAATTACCCACACATGAACAAAATGAAAAATAAAATAGCATACCAATTCTTGAAAGTACGCCAATAACACTGTTTCATCTATAGCAATTATTTCATTTTTCAACTTCCATTGATGGAATGTTTCATAATCCTTGTCGTAGACGAGTCTAGATTTTTCTGGTAATAAATTATTTGCAGCTTTGGCTGCATTTTCAATTATATTATTTGGCAAATTGCTATTCATTTCTGTTATTTCTTTAAATCTTCACAACGAAAACAGTAATGACATTCACTTAATAAAATGATGACAGCAATAACGAACTTCAAAATATTAACAAATGCCATGGTTACTACTGAAAGTTAAATGGAAAAAAAATCATAGGAGCAATCGAATTTTATTGTAATTAAATGATATATTCGTGAAAAATAAAATCTTTTATGCACCACGTGCGTTATTAGATCCTAACGCCCATCGGGCAACATTCATCCCTCGGGCCAAAGGCCCACGGGCCGAATGTTTCCCTCCGGGCGTTAGGATCCATATAAGGCACTAGATACATCTATAACTATTTTGTGACTGGAAAAAAATTTGACATTTCATCTCTGTTGACAGGTAACAAAATATAATTTTTCACGAAATTACTTTTTCCCCGGGAACAAAGTGAATACTTTTTTTCCGGATATATATGCATATAGATAATGGAAGATATCTGATTTTAGAATATTTTATAGAATATAAGTTATATTTCCTTTATATCAAAAGAACAATTATTAAATGTGCATTGCGTGAATGACATGTTCCTTGAACTATTCGGTACAACAGACGAATTTTCTTGTGTTGAAATAATATTCTCTGACATGGACACAACTGCTGTTGATGTACCTGGTCGCAAATCCGGTGTTATTTCAGAACTGCCACATGTTCTGAACACTTTATTAGCCACCCATTCATCAACATACCCTTCATCGACCGTTGATGACTTCCAACCGCCATGTTTCTTTAGTGTCATCAAGTCTCCTCAGATTCAACTAAAAGTGTAGCAGACTATTTTGACCTGTATATGAGTTAGCATTTTCAAGTTGAAGAAAATTAAGTACTGTTTCAGGTACCTTATAAAACTGATTTTTACCCAAAACCTGATTGAAACATCTTCATTGCGATATGCATAAAACAGGCGGGAAGGGGAGGGACATAACCTCGAGCTAAAATTTAATACTTTTTTCCCTTGTATAATAAATAACTGTTTATTCTGCAATCCCGGAATATAAAAGGCAACCCTTGTGTTATCAATATAGATTAAATGTTAACTTAACAGATTGAAAGGATTATAAAAGGTAGTATGTTTTGTGAATGTATGTTCGAATGATTGGAATTTAAAATTCAGTACACAATTATATACTTGTTGAGATGCTCATTCAATTATATTAAATGCAAATCCCTACATAAAATCGTCGAACACTTGGTGTATAATTTATTGAAATACTTCTCCCTCATTTAGATCCCTGCAGTTAGCCCTTCATCCGATCTGGTTTCGGACAACAGATCAGTGAATTGAAGATTCAAACCGTTTTGTCAAATATATCCGATACTCTTCAGCGGATCGAAATACACTGAAGGACAAATAAGGGTTGGTTTTTGGGCGAAAGCAGTGATTCACGTGAAGTACGGTTCTACCTTCATCCAATTTATCATGCCTGTGAAGTATCATGAGGAAATCTCGGAATATCCGATTACCATAGCAGATTTGTATCAACTCGAGATCCGAACCTTCACGCTCCTAAATCTCGTGATTCACATTTACCCCCAATTTTTATTGCAGGAGGGTTTCAGCGTTCAGGTTGTTGTTTTCTCTTTTCTGAAATCATCTCGTGTTGGTGTACGAGATAATTTGAAGGAATTGTATCAAACTGATTGGAATATTTGGACTTACACTTATTAAATAATATTTTTTTTTGAAGCAGTACAAACACGTTGATACCATTTTTATTCTCAACAGAGATTTGGATATCCGGACAAATATTCACACTGGCTTTCAATTGACTTGATCAAGTTGAAGAAATACCTGAACCGAAAAAAATTTCATATACCCTCTATTTTACTAATTATTTGGGCTATGATAGCTATCCCTTTGAAAATACTGTATCTAATGTAGCGGAACTATTTGTAGGTCTATTTAGGATAGACATTTTCATAATATTTTTGTACAACTTCCATTAAAAGTAATACTTTCAATCGTATTAAAAGTGGAAGCGTGTTAATAGTTATTTAATCAACTAGTTCATTAATGATAGCGATTAATGGTCGAGATATTTTAACACGTGAGCGGAGCGAGCGTGTCTCATGTCACATGTCTCATACATAAAAATTAAATATCAGTCGAGTTGTGACGTTACTCTTATTACTTCTGAATACTCTAATAACAATAAACGTCAATCAGTAACTTAAGTATTACACATGATAACCTAATTTAGTGACTTCAACACAATATTCATTGGAATGCCGCATTCTGCAGCCAAATAAAAAATCATGGGAAAACTTTAGGAGAAACTTCTTTTCGTAGATGTATTACTTCATGGAACTTCCCATTCATGAAAAACCTCTTTGTTCAATGATCCAGCACGAGTGATAAAACCCTACGAGTAGAAATTTAGAAATCTCGACCGTGATTTAAAGGATATTCATTTGTCAGAATTATGGACGTTCTGAAATCTGATGCTGAAAATCCTTTAGCATTTCCTCGGTTTTAAGCCCAACGTCGATGAATAATATATCGAGGTAATTTATGGTGAGGATCATGGTTAATAACACCTGTTGCATAAGGCTCGAAGCTCCGAATTTTAAGCAGATGCGGAGGTTTTATAAGTTGCGAGATGAGAATTGTGCCTTCGAGATGTCTCTTTCGAAATTTACATGTCTGGGATATTGATTTTGTCACGAAATTTGATTACACCTCCTTTTCGATTCAAGATATGAAATTGTCAGGAACAACGTTGTGAAGGGTTTTATTCATTATAATTGTCCCAGATCTTACCATACTTTATACTACACTAGCAAACCCGGAAAACTACGTTTCGCCACCAGATTACTTTGTTTTATGTAACATTTCGTTTGGTGATTAAAATAAGAAGAAAATTCTTTGTTTGTTTTATACAGGGTGAGTCTTTGACCACTTCGTTAATTTTAACCATAGGTTCTTGAGATCAAAACAAACACTTTTCCCATTACGGTTTTTCTATATTCAGCTGCGTTGAAAAGTTATAAGCATTTTAAGTTTTCACATTGGGCAAATACGCCTCTGTAGTCCAGTTTAGTTTGAATGAAAAATACCTTCCACAGCATCCACTATTGAATCTGAATTGTTTAAAAACATTATTTTCCCTCTAAGAAATGATTCACTCACTCATGTTTCATCCGATGAGGTCCATATCCAGAAGGAAGATACAAAATACTAATTTTCTGGTAAAAAAAATTCAACACCATAAACATAGATTTTTGTTGTTCTACTATATTTTCTTTCTACTTCAAGATTATAAACCATGCCTTTCTAGTGAGAAATTCCAAAAAAACCTCAGAATTATTGGGTTATCATCACACATTTGTAATTTTCTTCTTAAAATTTCCAAATCATCAAGAAAGAACTAGAAAATCCTTCTCCTGGTTGACAACTGTCCGGCCCATCCACAAATTGCTGATCTAAGAAGCATCACCCTTGTGTTTCTGCCCCTAACACGACTGCGGTATTACAACCTATGGATCAAGGAATTATTCGATCTTTGAAATCACATTTTCGCAAAAACCTTGTTATAAAAATTATCCAACTAGGACTTTTCCATTTCCAACAGCAAACAATTGTTTGGAACATTGTGCATCACTTTGATAATTTTGAAGTTGAACTCTCATATTAGTGGTTACCGATCATGTTTTTACGTTATTTCATATAGGTCATGCCTTCAGGCAAGCATCATATGTAGGCGTTCCACGGGGCATTACTGGCAACCTCTGTCTGAAATCGCCTGCCAAAAATATCATCAAGCCGCCAAAGATGTTGTTATTTCGCCGAAGATCCTTCAGTGTGAAGTTGAGTGCTTCAAGTGATTTATTATGTGCCATTGTGGACTCATCCCAAGCAATGGGCTTACATTGCATCAACAATTTTCCCATTGCACTGGATCGGGAAAAATGCATGTTGGAGTATCCATTGTGTCTAAATTGAGTGGCAACTTAAGCTCAAAATGTGCAGTACGACCACCATCTAGAAGAGTCGCATCAAACAATCTATCACGCACCGGCGCCATCTACTTAAAATATTGGTTTGTAGTGTGCTATGTATCAGAGATGGCACTGTATGTGAAAAAGATTTTCCCGCTTTTCCGTTGAATTTTTCCTGAATTGTTTTTGTTATAAACCTCACGAATGCAAAACCGTGGAAATCGTTTCTTGCGTTCTGGAGTTATAGCGTCAGGTAGGAAAACCCGACTTACTTTTGTATAGTAGATAAACAGGGTGTCCCGTAACTCAACGTCAAGAGGTTACTTTACGATATGCTATGTTATACCAGTTAGAGCAAAAATAAAATAAAAATCACTTGGTTCAGTGGTAATAGGTATATTTTTGGAAATATTGAAAATTGACACCCTACACTACATCCTTAGGTTTTGTAGTCACAAATTTTCCAATTTTGCAGTGATTTTTTTAAACGTAATCCTAAATAACCATGCTATTGATTACAGTCACAAATCCATTATTAGGTGCAATTGTTTTAGTGAAAATATATGAGTTTCGCTGCGACATGGTTAAAAAATATGTTTTCAGCTAACTTTAACACTACATCTTTAAAAAAAATGTACCGGACTACCCTTGGCAAATTACTTTAAAAAATGGCCCATTTAATCGAGATTACTAAATGGTATAATGCTACTACTACGAATATGTCAATGCTGTCATGAGGTAGATGTCGCCACACTGAAAAAACAAAGTTCTTGTTCTTCTTAAGGGATCATCTCATACCACCTTCCGCTACTTGTAACAAAATCCGGCTTGAAGGACCATTTTTTTATTGTTCAATAAAAAGTTTTCGCCGTTTTAATCACATTTGAATCTTTGAATGTCTACCACGTATCAAGGAATGGGTAACAACCCAGTTACTGAACTCCCAAAAATAACTCTCCAACCTTTTATGCTTCAACTTTCCCTATATACAATGATTTGGAATAAAAGTTATATTGTTGTTAGAAGTATCTCACCAGTCTGACCCATGCTGAATAAATTCATAGAATCGTAAAATGCGTAAAAGCTCCTCGAAGGCATCTCGACGTAGCATCCTCTTCATCGAAGTTTGTGTATTTCCCAATAAGGCCATAAAGACGAAGTTTCTTCGAGAATAGAGTGGACATTCTTGTGTGCATCGCAACCCCAAGGCGCTTTATTTTCACGTCGCGTTGAGGTAATAGATATGTCTTTTCGAGAGTGTCCTCTGTATATTTTCGTCCTCCTACCTGGGAATAAAGGAAATTGGATTTTCGTCCCAGTGCGGGAATAACCTACTGCTAGATGTCATAATGAAAGCCCTTTTGTGAATCAAAGGAAAGTGAGATGGGAAAATCTGTGGTTACAGGGATTTCTGACCATTGTCGTGAAATTGTAAATTGATCATTACGATTCATGATGAATCGCTTGCTTTAACAGAGACCATTGGTTCTGTTCGTTAAGGTTCGAAGAATATTTGTGCCCAATGAAACTTAAATATCAGAAAGTTTTTCGAATGAATACTAAAGGCCTCTCAGAATGGACCACACGCTCAAGCTTCACGACAGTTGAACTGTTCAAACTGGCTCATATAAAAATTACTGTGTATGTGGTGGGGTAAATTGATCAAGATCTTCCGTGCAAAAGCCAGTTTGCGCAAGTCAAACTGTTTTGAAGCTTGACTGTTTGGGTGGCCCATAATTTAATACTTTTAACTAGATGAATGATCAAGAAGAGTTTATATTCTACAAAAATACTATTTACAAACTTTGATTTTTTGACTAATAATAATTATATAGCTATATTACTCGTAATTTGACACATCGATTATGTTTGGATTTGTTTCATTATTCCTTTTCTCTGTGGAATAACAATAGAACCAAAGATAAATACGCGACTATTCTGTGATTGAAGAGTGAGAGTCACAGACCTCATAAATAAAAATGAAATATCAGTCGAGTTGTGACGTTACTCATATTACTTCTGAATACTCTATGTTCGGTTGCCCATGACAATCATGCATTAAAATAGAAAGAAATCGTGCATTAAAATGGGTCTCTAATGCATGATTTTGAGAACGTTAACCAGATCTTTGGAGGTCGACGAAAAAATAACTTTCAATTTCTCACATCTCAGAGTCGAGACTCTAATTGGAATAACTTCGGTAACAAATCAATTTTGCCAAACTAAAGTTTTATAGATTTATCGTGTGTCAAGAATAAAACGATAAATATCAAAAATATAGAAAAGCATTAACGTGAGGTCAGGAGCTTTTGTCCGCTTGTTCTAATGTCTTTTCGCGGACGCTCGAATACAGTGATATTGAAACAATCGCCTTTAAGAATGTGAAAGATTCAACAAACCTATACGGGGTGAGTCTTTGACCAATGCGTTAATTTTAACCATAGATTCTTTACGTCAAAAGAAACACTTTCTTCCTATAACATTTTTCCAAATTTGGTCCCGTTCAAAAGATATAGGGTGTTGAAATTTCATAAAAAAATTGCATTTTCGCCTGTAATATTCAAACGACAATATCAATTGAAATGATCTCCTGTAGAAGGTTTTTGATAGCAGTCATGCATATTTTGGGGTCTTTAGATTCATTCCATTTCTTGTGGGTTTCTCACTACTACTCTACAGATTGGTTAAATTGCATGAAAAACTAATCACTTGAACTAAAGGTCCGCATCTTGTACACCCTAGAATCATTAGTCTTTTTTGCAGATAAAATCATTCTCCATCTATCCTCTTAAATTGCAACATTCTTGAGATATTTGAAGTTAAAAGGAATTAAATCGATATAATTTTGTCCAAATTTTCTAATTTTCCCAAATCCAACTCTGTGCTGAAATGATTCAATAACAAGATTTGTTCAATGTTGCCATATTTTATGTCTATATTAAATATTTCTTCAAAAGGTTGGGGAAATCTCGCCAGTCTATGGTTCCACCACTAAAAACTAATAGATGAAATTAACCACTGAACAATTTTTGTCTTACATTCACTACAAAATCTGAATTGCCCTGTATTCATTATTAATGATGTTTAACACCTTGTTTAATATTTAATCCAGAGTAATATTCCATAAGGAATAGAGAAAAAGATTTCCTTCACTAACATAGGTACTTCGGTATATTCTCATGACCGTTGAAATAGGTAATGTATTTTCTGTCAGGACCTGTTGAATTGAAGACTTGTCTTTATGAAGAGCTGGTTCTTTATAGCTTCAGACTTTCAGGGTCCATCAAATTATATCTATTCTAACATAGGAATGCTTCAAATTAATATCATATGAGTTTTAAAATCTTTGAATCCAGTCTCCTTGATTTATTTTGTAGGTTTATAGTTTTTTCACATATTTATTTCATACACCGATTCAACCTGGTACCTACACGAACTTAGGAGATAATAGAATTTGACTTAGTTTTAGTATTTCTGAATGTTTGTTATGATGCATGGTTAATTAAAATTCAATCGATATTGAAACTGGAAGCTATAGGTTCATAAACAAGAAAGATTAGAATAGAAATGTATTTTCTGACCATAATCATTTCATACTGAATTGAATAATTTCAAACTATCCAAATTATTATTATTATTTTATTATAATATTTTCCACATTTTTTAAATAACTGTTGGCAGTTTCAAACAGAATCAAAACAACAAGGAACCACAGAACACTATTTTATTGGGAACAACCCACCACAGAGACGTTATTATAACATTTCAATGTGGTAATAATTCACTCTAGTTATTCTGAGAAAAATTATAACTGAAGATCGATAATGATTACAGATATTATCTTTCATTTAAAAACTTTGCAATTATTAATTTTTTTCTCTCCTGGGGTTCGGTAATAAATTAATATTCTATGGTAAGGTATTAAAATTTGACATAATCTATGACTAACCATTATTCAATATTTCTGTTTTTGTTTACATAATTAAAACAGATATTCTGATTATAAAAACCAGAAATTTGTTCAGTAATTAATTATAGCCTAAACAGAATAGATTCTTACTAACGAAAAAACACGTAGTTGGTTTTTCAGAATCAAATGTAGGTGATCAAACCTAATTCCTTCAAGCAAATATAATTGCACACCTAAATCTGAGAATACTTGTAATCTATTCAAGTAATTTGTTATTGGGATTCAGTAGAGAAAATAATCATCAAACAAAGTAACATCACTGTAAAATAATTATTCGTAGCGACATTATTCAATGTTGTTGAAGATTTCGAAATAATTACCATATTTTTAACAGTCTCATAGACCTGTTCACTGGTCTCTGTCAAGGAGAAGAAACTTAAATAATATCAGTGTTTGGAAAATCATAGATGATATTTTCTGGCTTTGAGTGAAAAAAAAGCACTGTGACAACCTCTTGCCTTGGAAGTTTTCATAGAAATGATGGTTTTCATGATTTGGAAATCTTAAGAAGAAAATTACAAATGTATGATGATATAGTAGAACAACAAAAATCTATGTTTATGGTGTTGAATTTTTTTTACCAGAAAATTAGTATTTTGTATCTTCCTTCTGGATATGGACCTCATCGGATGAAACATGAATGAGTGAATCATTTCTTAGAGGGAAAATAATGTTTTTAAACAATTCAGATTCAATAGTGGATGCTGTGGAAAGTATTTTTCATTCAAACTATACTGGACTACAGAGGGGTATTTGCCCAATGTGAAAACTTAAAATGCTTATAACTTTTTAACGCAGCTGATTATGGAAAAACCGTAATGGAAAAAGTGTTTCTTTTAATCTCAAGAACCTATGGTTAAAATTAACGCAGTGGTCAAAGACTCACCCTGTATATTATTTAATTTAGGAATTTTTATTCACAGTCTCCTTCACTATTGCTGGATGTCCAGATTCCCTTTTTTTGAAAAGTCCATCCAAAGAAATACCTTGTACAGGATGGGCATATTTCGATGATTTAGTACTACAACTTTTATACCAGAGGAGACTTAGTTTAACTTTTTTTTCAGGGAGGGACTCCATAAACTGTTTTTAATTCTTCTTTCAATAAGTTAGTTATATCATTTTGTCAGTTATTCATTAAGAATAATCCCCTCTGAGTTGTTAGAATTCCAGTGAATTTTGCATATAAATATTGCTCAACTAAACTATTAAATTAAGCAGATTCATGCACTTCAGTTGATGTTTACATCGACATGCCGTGCGATCGATAACATACGTAATAGGTTCAAAGGAAAGACCAATCAAATCAGTGTTAACTCACTTGACATATAAACTTCTGGTCCAAGTGGTATACATCCAGCTAATATCCAGTTTGTAATCAATTTCCGTTAATACACAATAAACAGTTTGAACTACGAGCTCCAACACGCGACAACTGAAATAAGTATTTAGGATGTTGAGATTGCGAAGTCTAGAATAATTTGATACAGCAAGAATCTGCCAAGTCGGCTACATTAAATCCCAGACCTAGACTTCCGAATGCACGTTATAAGATTGGCTGCCGTTCAAATAACGATAGTTTGTAGCATGGAAATGGATTTCATAGTAATTGGAAAAGGCGGAAATATATGTCAGGAGTTGAGAGAATTTGTCGATATTTCTAGCATCTTTATTCCTCGAGCAATTCGCTAATACCAGAGCCAGACTTTCGGTAATAGGGAACCGGTGAATGAAAGTTACAGCAGGTGGTTGGTCGAGCAGTCAGTTTTGGTAACAAAGGAACAAAGGCTGTAGCCAACGTGGGCAGCTACTATTTTCAGCATTTTCAATAGACCCGCAAAGTGGGCTTCCACTCTGAGTAATTCGAAACTATAAATAATGCAATGGAGAACGTGTAACTTACAAAAAAAAGAAGTTGAACACCTCACCTGAAATCGTTAACTATATTCTAAACGCCCCTCTCCTCTCATCTCCGTCCAGAGTATGATAATTAAGCGAGCGAATCCTCTCATCTCGAACCAGTGGAGAGATGGTTCTTCAGAATTGTCATTCCTTTCATTAGAATATTGCTTTACTTACATATAACAAGTTATGGAAGAGAGCCAAAAAGAAACGTCAAGGTAAAATGAATTATTAAGTGTTCTTATAGGTTAAGAGAACCACAGAGATCGGAGAGCACAGAGTGATGATTTGCGCGGTATCTTTATCCCTTATTTTTACATTTATAAAGTAATGTCAGTTAGATCAACAATGCATGGGGGCATATTTTAAGTCTATTCGCAAAAGATAACTGAAAATATTGCTGAGCCCCTTGATATCTGTCATCTGATTTGGAAATTTTAAAGAATTATTTAATTGAGTGGCGATTATGTGCCAATCCCAACAAAATAGAGATAACTTGTTTCCATCTGAAAAATGTAGGAAACTAGCTGACCCGACAGACTTCGTCCTGTCAAAAAGATTTGTAATGTGGCAGTTTTGTGCCTACGTATTTTAAAAAATTCTCCTGAACAGAACCGTCACCTTGGTGATAGGGCGTTATGAATAAAAAATAATTAAATAAAACATATATAAGGATTTTGAAGTAAGTAATTGTTAATCATGTGAACCATAATTATTATTATTATCATTGTAGTGCTTTGTGGTATACGATGTTTATTGTTTGATTACCTGCCGCATAGATAAACAAATCTGATGGTTTTCCAACACGGGAACAAGCAACATATAATTGACCATGTGAGAAACACTTAATAATTGCCCCTGGTACTTGTTTATAGTCATAGCAAAAGCAAGCCGCACTAGAAACTGTAGTCGTTTAAACTCAAATGACACATTAGTCGGAATCATTGGGATGCGCGGTATGAGAACATCTTCTCCTTTATACTTTCCTTTGAGTATAATGCTTCTATCACATTGTTTAGTATTTTTTTTATCGCTAACCGTGTACCGTTGCAAAGACGCGGTTGGTTGATATTTCGCAACATTATAATCACCGATCCAACCTTTAATTGAAGATTGTGAGGTGGCAATCCTGGCAAATCCAGCGAGTTTAAAAATTCCGGTGGATAGTTGATTACATCATCTTGATTAGTAGCCGAATCAACTGATTTATATATCCTCAATTCGCCTGTAATTTGTTCTTGAATTTTGAAATTCAATTTATTTACATCTATGTTTTTTGCAGCCAGTATAGCTCGTTCGCTCAACCAATCATGGTTTCTGTAATTTTGAGAAACATCTGGAAACACCTTCTGAATAAGTTCATCTTGTGATGGAGTTAACTGACAAAAACTTTGAGGAAAGTTAATGCAGCCAGTCAACATGTCTATAGGAAATTTGCCATTACCAATGTCAATGAGTTGTTTAGAGAATATGTTTCCAGATTGGTCATTTTGCAACTCGACAAGCATATTCTTGCTTAAATGAAGTACTTTGACATGTTTCCACAAATTGGAGGACTTTAGACATGCATTGAGTTCATCAGCTGGCGTTGATCGTGGAATCACTGGCAATGTTTGACGAAAATCTCCTGCTAATAAAATCATTGCACCACCAAATCGGTAATTATTGCTCCGTAGATCTTTTAAGGTACTGTCTAAAGCCTCCAAAGATTTTTTTATGTGCCATCGTGCATTCATCCCAAACAATCAATTTACATTGCTGCAAAACCTTTGCCATTGCAGAGTTCTTCGAAACGTTACAGGTTGGAGTTTCATTGCTTTGCATATTTAATGGCAATTTTAGTGCTGAATGGGCTGTTCGACCACTTTCAAGCAAATGCTGCGATTCCCGACGAAGCGAGTGGAAGTGCAATTTTATTTTGTGAGCGAATTGTTGCTAATATTAGTGAAATCAAAAAAGTTTTTCCTGTACCACCAGGTGCATCTAAGAAGTAAATCCCTCCAGTATAATCATTTGTTACTTTCATAAGAGTTTCAAATACATACTTCTGTTGTTCATTTAACAGTGGAAGATTTGTTTAAATTAATTCTTTCAAAGCGTTGAGATCATACAGTTTTTCTCTATGCAACTCTTTGTTAAAAGCGTCATGCATTGGACGATTGGGCGCGGTCAGGCCTAATTGAATTAATAGTTTGTTTGACATTATCAAGCACATGTCCTCAATTGAAATCAATACTTCATTGTAAATTTCTTCACTGATTTGTATATTTGGATTTCCCATTCTATTCCGTATTCAATACAAAATATCATCACACATATATTCTTTGTACTTGATCCACAAATCAATTGGGTTTGATGGGAAGCATGTAGATATGATTATAGAAAACAATGTTCGTATTTGATGAGCGTGTGATGATATTACAGCATCATTGAGAGTTTGATCCCAATGAGCGTCATTTTCAAGCAATTGCAAACGTTGACAGGCTTCTCTGTAGGATCCACACAATTCACCATCAACAGTTCGTAACTGTTGGAATGATGTTGGGCCACGTACATTGACTAATAGCAGTCGTAAATAAAAGCATTCGTAATTTAATATGAACTTTATACCATAGCAATAAAGCTCAAATTGACTACGTTTTAGTTACAAATCATTTGTATGGGAAAAAGAAAAGGGCTATTTTTAGGGTTTTTCGAGCAATAATTCTAATTTTTCTCGCCGTAAAAACCATCCTTGAACCTCAACGAACATTTAAAAAAAAGATTTGGCCAAATTGGTCCAGACGTTGTTGAGTTGTGCGCTTACCAACACATTTTGCGATTCATTTCTATATTATAGATCAGCTGTAACTCTCAATGATTCTCCTATCGAACATAATTCCTATCCAAAATACTTAGGAGTTAAAATTAGATTCATCTTTCAATAACAAGGCTCATTTAAATGATCTGAGCCTAAAACTGAAAACTAGGAATAATATTCTCCAAAAATTAGCTGGATCATCTTGGGGTGCTGATGCTTCCACTCTTCGCAAAGCATCTCTAGCCCTAGTCTTTTCTGCAGATTTGTATTGTTGCTCTCTTTGGTTTAATAGTGCACATACTCAAAAAATCGATGCACAATTGAATACATCCATGAGAATAATTACTGGCACCATAAATTCTACACCGGTTCATTGGTTACCAGTTTTGTCTAACCTTGTACCTGCCCATATTCGCAGATAGACTGCAGCTCAAAATTCTTGTTCCAAATATCATTCTTTTCTCAATTTATTCCCAATTATTTCATATATTAACCATTACGGCATAATACGTTCTTCAATATGAACATAAGCGATAAAGAATTATGGAAGACTGAGTGGAACTCTTACGAAATGTTCAATAAGTATTTCGTTTCTGATCCTTCTGAAAGAATTCCTGGATTTGATCTTCCAAGAAAAATTTAGACAGTTCTTTTGAGACCAGGTCATATCAATAGCATGCTATTCAGATGTTTATTGTTTGCTAACTAAATATTGTAAGCCAAAAGTTCAAAAGAATATATATATATATAAATTATTTTAATGTAATTTTCGAGCGAAACTGAATTCATTTTAACAATTGCCAAAGCATCTACTACGATTATGTCAAAAAACTAACTATCAATGCTGTCAAGTGGTAGGTGTGGCCACAGTTAAAAAACAATGTTTTTGTTGGAAGACCCTTTACAAGCATGAAGTAATTAAAGAGAAAGCTTTTCATGACCTCGCAAAGTTGAAAGATATCCTTCCAACACTTAATTAAAACTAATTTGTATTGAACACAGTATTAACTCAGTCGATAATATGAACAATCGACCTAAGGTTGGGTTAATCAAACAATTCCGTACAGGCAGATTATAGGACGAAGTTTCGAGCCCCAACAGTGAATTTCGATAGGTTGAAGATAGTTTCTAACTGAACCTGAAACACATAACCACCGACTAAAATTGCTTTATGTCCTGAGGCTGGTTGGGCGAAACAGTTATGAGGATTTTGTTGATGTTTGCTCAGCAATTAGAATAGTGAATTAATAGGTAGCTTATGAAAGATTCCAGTCGAATGCAAGGGAAGGATGATTATTCAAATTTCCAATAACATTCATCGGATTCATATTCCACTAGTGTTCTCGAAAGCCCATCATATTATATAAAACATTTATTCTGATAACAAGTATTTATTGTGAAAATATTTCAGATCTAATATTTTATTATTCAATAATGGGAGCAATACATAAACTAGTTGTTTTTCGATGTTCATGTGACCTCTGCTTAATTCACAAAATGTCAAAGTGACAACTAACTTGAAGCATAGTTGATACTCATGTTTTCACAATTATATTCTACGAGGTCTGTAGATTAAGAAATGAGAATGGCAACGTTGCGTTTGATCTGACAACACGCGGGGCTTAGTGGGGCTTCAATACAAGTTTGATCTCACTCCAGTCATTTTGTTGTGCGTAGCGTTTGTATTTGGGAAACAGTTTTGTCAATTGTGTTCTAAAAATGAATGACATCAATTTCGAGCAACGGTGTGCTATCAGGTTTTGCTCCAGACTTGGGCTCAGTGCAACGAAAACTCTTCTTAAACTTCAGCAGTCCTACGCAGATAGTGTTTTGCCACGGGCCCAGATTTTTCGTTTGTTTAAGGCATTTTCAGAAGGAAGAGAGTCAATTGAAGATGAACCACGAAGCGGAAGGCATTCATCTTCAAGAACGGATGAAAAAGTCGACAGAATCCGGGATCTTGTGCGTTCAGATCGTCGGTTAACAGTCAGAATGATAGGGGAAGAATTACATTTGACTCACACCACCGTTCATCAAATTTTGACCAATGAATTGGGGATGAGAAAAAAAACCATTTCAATAAACAAGTTTTTGGGCAGTAAAAACATTTCTTTGGCTCCTCAGCCTCCTTATTCACCCGAATTGGGTCCTTGTGACTTTTTTCTCTTCCCAAAGTTGACAAATTACCTCAAGGGAAATCATTTTAGACAGTCGACAAAATTCAAACGGCTGTAACCGACCAGCTGAAGGTATCAGAGTTCCAGCACCTCTATGAGGAGTGGAAGCGCTGTGTGACCTCAGGAGGAAGTTATTTTGTAGGTGACAATATTGAATTGTAATTATTTTTGTATTAAAATTTTTTTAAACCAGTCTCATTACTTAATTTACAGCCCTCGTATTTCTTTAGCACTTCGTTTGAAATTGTATGCATTATGTTACGAAGTGGAGGTGTGTGTAACTTGTTACATGAAAATAAGGTATTTCGCAACTGGTTACATAAATAGCTATTATTTTTATCTGTCAATTCATACCTGAATGATGAGACAACCCATTTGCTCTCATTTCATGAAACATGCAGGCTGAGAGTATTAGGTACCTTTGTGGATTAATTCCTTCAGCTCTTAAAAAGAACAATTATTGTTCAATCAAATTAGCTAAGGGATTCTCAGAAGAATGAGTGTAGTTCAAGTAATATAGAGCCCAAGGGAGTCGTCGCGAGTGTTTTTACGAGATTGGTAAAATTCCTCTATTTTCTTGATGCAAAACCCTTATCACAAGTAGTTTGACCATTGTTGGTATAAGTGGAAACGACTATAAATAAATTTGATATGTAGTTTTTTGTGATAGCGTAGGTGTACTATCTACAAATTAGAGATATTTGAAATGAAATTTCGTAGAAATTGGCCGCGTTCAGCAGACATAACAGTTGCAAAACTTATAATATTTCTATGGTTTTTAAATGGATAATGGGGGATTCCATCGGAAAATAGGTTTCTTTTCCATGAATAGGAGGTAGCACCCCAGATCTCAATGCTCTAGGCGGTTAGCACATTTCAGAAATGATTCATCCTTTGATGACTTGGGGCAGAGTGTAGGTAAACCTTAATCTTTAATCTGTGAACCTTGTCAGTATTACAACTTGGATTCAACCGGCAGTTCAATCTTTCAACTATGATCAACCAGAACTTAGAAAATTTGTCAAATTAAATGAGTCAGTCTTCATGCAAAAATGTATTTAAATTACGCTTTAAATATACCTGGTATATTACATTGAATTTTTACTCCACCAATTGTTAATATAAATATATTTCACTGTGGTAATGAGCACATGCACATGCATTATAGCATTGTTTTTAGTTATATTTTTCCTTTTGAGGTTGACAACACTGACATCCTATCCTTTCGAATGTCAACACGCGTCCATTGCATGTCAATTGTCAATATTAAACCATGTAGAGATTTGAACGCACTATTCAAATTCTATAATGTGTTAATTTTCGTATCAGTCACACCAACTGCGAAAACAAAATACAAAAGGCACTAGGAGGTATAATCTGAATTTTTCATTAAATTCCAATAAATTTCTCACAATTCTCCAATGAAATAGAGAAAATATCGTCTAATACTCGTTGCAGAAGGCAATTGGAATAGATGCCCATTCTGCAACTTGTTTTAGAATATACTATTATACCCGATTATATGTGTTTGAATTCATCGTTGTATTGATTTATTCACTATCAAGTTCATTACTCTTCTTGACTCCTATGAAATGTTGCTTTTCTACACTTTTATTCTGTCATAATGGATGATTTTAATTGAGAAAATTTACCAACATTACCAATAGTTCTTCTTGCCCGAAGAATTCACCCAGACCTAGAATTAATTATTCATAACGTGGAAAAAAATCCGGTAGCTTCCGGTTATAAATTCAGGTAGGTCTAAAAATAAAAACAAATTAGTCGAGGCAGAGAGCGCAGGAAGCTTTAATGAGTAGCGAAAAAGTTTTAGCGTAATTACACACAAATATAAATCTTCCTAAAGCAATTTCATATGCCGAGTGAATTTCTTGTTATTCTCCAAGTTAACTTCTTCATTCACTAAAAACTACATTAAATTGCGAAATTATGAATTTGAAGTAACCGGTATATTCACAATAGCATACAAAGAACAGTAATGAAATGCTCAGAGGTGAGGTCAGGTGGTAATTATGGGATTCTATGTTTCAGATAGCTCTCTGTATAGGACGTCATATAAGCATTATATGAATAATAACATTTTACAACTAACATAAAAATGCAGTTACTTCAAATTTTCCATTCAGAAATGTAATGCTGGAACTCTAAAATTTACATTTTTCAAATGTCGCATATTCTTGATATGGCATTCGTTCATGAGGATTAAAATCGTTGAAGTATTCAAGATGTAATTGAATAGATATTCGCTGTCCACATAACAGCTTCAAGATGTATTATAGGAGATATGTTCCAGGATATAAATTCGATTTATGACATTAATAATTCATTGTGCGCAGCATATAGAAATGGCGAATTCATGTAATTGAGATGGATTGCATTAATAATGCCCAAATAACTAGCAAACATAACCTCGAGATTCCTATAACAGGAATAGAGAATGCAGCTGTTAAATTCAAGTGACCCATGGAAGTTGACACACCATTATTGTTTACTTAACGAAATAATTTTTTAGGCATGTGGCTTCAATGCCTTATATTCGAATTTTCCTAAAATAATCACACAGAGGTTGATTTGGATTGATGAGTATAGTCCGTTCAACATATATCGTTATCAAAGAGGCTGTGAAAAATTAAAATTAAACGAGCAGCGTACTTTTGAAGTTGTAAAACTTAAGCGGAACTATTATTCGATTGTTAACGGTAATCGATAATATTCACGTGTTTAATATTGTTAATATAATTTGTTTCATTTTGATATTGTACCCCACAAATAAATATGAGTTCTTAACTTTAGTTTCTTGATTAATTTCAAATACCTACCTACCTTTAAAAAACATGACCTGAAATACCTCAAGGGGCGCCCAAATCTTTTTTTGCACACAGGCGCCAACTTTGAATTTAATTTGTGAACATACCCTTAGACCAATCATCGAACTGTCAATGTCAATTCATTCAGTAAAATGAACATTTTCATGGTCGTGACGTACACGAACGAACAACGTTTGCAAGTTATAAAAATTCACTACCGAAATTCGTCTCGGTGACCGCAACTTTAAGAGCCTTAACTCCAATTTTCGGTCAATGGCGATCGCTACCGAGCCATGATAACGAATTTTTTTCAATCCCAATTGCAAGGTATGGACTTGGCCAACATGTGGTTTCAACAGGACGGTGCCACTAGCCACACAGCACACATTTGGTGAGCGTGTAATTTCGAGAAACGGCCCCGTCGATACGACGCCTCTGGACTATTTTCTTTGCAGCTACGTCAAGTCACTGGTTTATGCCAACAAGCCGACGATATTGCAAAAGCTCAGAGACAACATTGAACGCGAAATAGCGGCCGTTTCGGCTGAAATGTGTGGCCGAGTCATCGAAAATTGGGTCCAGAGAATCGACCGCTGCAACCAGGCCCGTGGCCGTATATATTGCAAACGGTCTCACATCAGTATAACTGTTATTACTGTGACACCGAAAAATCTTACAATTATGTAAAAAATAATTACAAAAACTCTAAAAAACGAATTCATCCACGTTCCACATCCACGCCAACAAAACTCGTCATGGATTGAGCACCCCCCGAGGAGAAAGACACAACATCGAATACAACAAAATTTCAGACAGTAAGTAACCTCAAGATCCACACTATGTCCCCGAAGAGAGGAGCAGTTTACGATAATTGTACTTAAACACCTTCGGTTTGCAGGACTTGAGATGTGCAGGTAAGCGATTATATAATGAATATACATTAAAGGAAAAAGAACGTCGAAATAAGGCAGTTCTAAAAACAGGTGGAGAAATCATATCCCTGAACCTTACATTAACATTATGCACATCCGACCTGAAACGTATTTTGTTATACAAATACGGTGGTGATTCAAAGCATATAATTGAACGAAATAAAACTGCAGAGTGTAGCTCACGTCTCTGCTCCATACTCAGCCAATTGCAGCATTTCAACTTATGAATGACTCATACTTTCTAATGCCGTAAATAAAGCGAAGACACGCACGCTGGACCTGTTGGACTCTCACCTTGTCATCAACGCGCAAGCTGACACCATACACCAAGTCACAAAAGTTAAAATGACTTAAAACTAGGGAGTCAGTAAGCAATATTTTCAGCCTCTGCGGTAGGAAATGCCTATGGGGGTAAAAACCCCTCAATGCAGTGTAGGCCTTCTGAACACATAATGATATATGCTCAGTGAACCGAAGTTTAGCGTCCAGAATGATTCCCAAATTCCTAGCCGACTCAACGGCTGCAATTTCACTGCCATCGACTCTCAATTTCAACCCCTCGCGACCTCAGTAGCTTAACTGCCAAAGACAAGAACCTTTGTTTTATTAGGATACAGCATTAGATCATGCTTCAGGGAATCTGTTGACAAGTGATCAAGATCAGAATTTATCTCCCGATTTGCTCTAACAATATCCGAAGCCAAAAAAGAATACAATGGTTTGTGTTTTATTTAGATTCAGAGTTGTCAAGTCCCTATTGGAAAACCCTTTATATATGCAACCTTTGCATATTTGCATTATCAAAATACTGTTCAAGTATTCATATACTATCCCTAATGTAACTACCCAAGGATTAAAAATACTTGTTTCATAACTCAAAAAGAAATTTCCAACAAATTTCATAAGTGTAAATGTGAATTCATTCAGGTCATTAACAGGCAACTAACTACCCTACTCTGTTCATTCTATCGTATTGTATGTCTCAATTGTGATTCTTCAATTGAAGTTTAAAAATGTACTAAAAAGAAACATGTCGAGTTTCAGCTTATTTTGTTTCTTACTCAGAATCAGGTATTAAACAAACAAAATTGCACTATATTTCGTCATCATTTCTGTTCACTCATTGATTAATAACTACCCTTCCTATAGCAAATTAATTTCAGCATGTTCATGCAAACGATTATAGAATATTTAAAGGTATCGAGCGATATTGCTAGCCATTTATAAAATGATATTTTGTCAATTCGACCTCTGCTTAAATTCTAATGAATAACAATTACAAGTCCATATTCAGAATTCAGAGATACTTCATTATTCAGTAAGAAATTAAATATTCCATACTTATGGAGAGAACTATTTCCGGTCAAGGGTAGTGCCATTATTTAAATCTACTAATCACTTTTTTTGAACATTTCTCAACATGAAATCAACTAAAACTTTCAAACGATATTGAAAACTAGTAATTTGTTTAATTAAATATTGCTGCGAGACTTATCTTGTTTTAAGTACTGATACATGTACAAACTGGCGTAGTTCATTTGCTATTACAGGTGGAGTGTAAAATGCATCAGTATCCATTTGACATTTTGTATTCATATGCTTTAGAGCAAATGATTCAATTCAAGTGAGAAACAATGGGCCTAATCCTGCTTGTCCCATTGAATAGTTTGAATCGAAAACAATACAAAAGTTGACCAAGAACTATTTACAATTTTTCTATAATCCCCTAAAATTTCAATCCGACCCTGAAGGGGAGTCGTTTTGAATTTTCCACCTGAAATATTGTGATAAACTTGTTACAGTAACATGAACGCATATGTCGGGTTCACGATAATAAAGGCATGAGGTGTTTTCTCATATGTGAATTCCCATAAAATCGATATGGAAAATGAGAAAGTGCTTGATGTATAGCTGTCTCCCTTGCTGAAGGTTGAGTTCTAGATATATGATATCTTAGGAAAATGTGAAAAGACTTGTGAACTCTTGTGGCTGATCCCAATATTGGAAAGACAATAGCTGGATTCAGTCATATTTTTTCATTTGCATGTGTATATATAGTTTCAAAGATGAGATTTCATTACTATGTCATTCATTTATTGCACTCAATTCTCTTTTCCTCAGTGCACACAGACAGTGGTAAAACAGAAATCGAAATATTTATGCTTTTAATTATTAATGCTCTCGAACATTAATACGCTCTCGACCATCAATCGCTATCATTAATTAACTAGTTGATTAAATAACTATTATAGCACCCGTTTCTAAGGTTAAATAAACCATAATGATATATGCTCAGTGAACCGAAGTTTAGCGTCCAGAATGATTCCCAAATTCCTAGCCGACTCAACGGCTGCAATTTTCACTGCCATCGACTCTCAATTTCAACCCCCTCGCGACCTCAGTAGCTTAACTGCCAAAGACAAGAACCTTTGTTTTATTAGGATACAGCATTAGATCATGCTTCAGGGAATCTGTTGACAAGTGATCAAGATCAGAATTTATCTCCCGATTTGCTCTAACAATATCGAAGCCAAAAAAAAGAATACAATGGTTTGTGTTTTATTTAGATTCAGAGTTGTCAAGTCCCTATTGGAAAACCCTTTATATAGCAACCTTTGCATATTTGCATTATCAAAATACTGTTCAAGTATTCATATACTATCCCTAATGTAACTAAAGGATTAAAAATACTTGTTTCATAACTCAAAAAGAAATTTCCAACAAATTTCATAAGTGTAAATGTGAATTCATTCAGGTCATTAACAGGCAACTAAACACTACTCTGTTCATTCTATGGGATTGTAAATCTCAATTATGATTCTTAAATTGAAGTTTAAAAATGTACTTAAAAGAAACATGTCGAGTTTCAGCTTATTTTGTTTCTTACTCAGAATCAGGTATTAAACAAACAAAATTGCACTATATTTCGTCATCATTTCTGTTAACTCATTGATTAATAACTACCCTTCCTATAGCAAATTAATTTCAGCATGTTCATGCAAACGATTATAGAATATTTAAAGGTATCGAGCGATATTGCTAGCCATTTATGAAATGGTATTTTGTCAATTCGACCTCTGCTTAAATTCTAATGAATAACAATTACAAGTCCACATTCAGAATTCAGAGGTACTTCATTATTCAGTAAGAAATTAAATATTCCATACTTATGGAGAGAACTATTTCCGGTCAAGGGTAGTGCCATTATTTAAATCTACTAATCACTTTTTTAAACATTTCTCAACATGAAATCAACTAAAACTTTCAAACGATATTGAAAGCTAGTAATTTGTTTAATTAAAGATTGCTGCGAGACTTATCTTGTTTTAAGTACTGATACATTTACAAACTGGCGTAGTTCATTTGCTATTACAGGTGGAGTGTAAAATGCATCAGTATCCATATGTCATTTTGTATTCATATGCTTTAGAGCAAATGATTCAATTCAAGTGAGAAACAATGGGCCTAATCTGATCGTCCCATTGAATAGTTTGAATCGAATACAATACAAAAGTTGACCAAGAACTATTTACAATTTTCTATAATCCCCTAAAATTTCAATCCGACCCTGAAAGGATTCGTTTTGAATTTTCCACCTGAAATATTGTGATAAACTTGTTACAGTAACATGAACGCATATGTCGGGTTCACGATAATAAAGGCATGAGGTGTTTTCTCATATGTGAACTCCCATAAAATCGATATGGAAAATATACATGGAAAATGAGAAAGTGCTTGATCTATAGCTGTCTCCCTTGCTGAAGGTTGAGTTCTAGATATATGATATCTTAGGAAAATGTGAAAAGACTTGTGAACTCTTGTGGCTGATCCCAATATTGGAAAGACAATAGCTGGATTCAGTCATATTTTTTCATTTGCATGTGTATATATAGTTTCAAAGATGAGATTTCATTACTATGTCATTCATTTATTGCATTCAATTCTCTTTTCCTCAGTGCACACAGAGAGTGGTAAAACAGAAATCGAAATATTTATGCTTTTAATTATTAATGCTCTCGAACATTAATACGCTCTCGACCATCAATCGCTATCATTAATTAACTAGTTGATTAAATAACTATTATAGCAACCGTTTCTAAGGTTAAATAAACAGATAATGTACAAGTAAAAAATAAAATTGTTTTCGGCAACCGTCCGGGAAGTACCCACTTTCCGGACGCTTTCTTTGAGAAAGAAGCCTTTCCCAGCCTAGTCCGGGAAGTACGTACTTCCCGGACTAGGCCGGGAAGAAAATCACGTCGTTTTGATCATAGTAAATATGAAAATCTTGGTAGGTATATTTTTGATAAATGAAGTTACCATAGCACTGAGAAAACGGCTGACAGTTCATATAAAATTAGTTGTCAAGAATTTGCATGTTTTCTGATCGCAATCCCAATCCGCATTAAAATATGGAAAGCAGCAGTGATAGTGACAATGAAAATGTGCCTTGGGAAATTTCAATATAGCAGCCGCTGCTACAGCACAATTATTGCCTGAAAAATCAAAATCAAGGTATGAAAACGTGTATGATTCGTTCACGAAATGGATGGAGATGAAGCAATGCAAAATTATAACAGAGAATGTAATTTTGGCCTATTTGGCGCATAAATCAGATTAAGTCAAATCCTCCACTCTGTGGAGCATGTACTCTATGTTGAAAAGTACCATTTTAGTAAAGAAAAATGTGAACATAGCCATTTTCCCAAAAGTTCTCGCATTTCTTAAAAGGAAGAATGTTGGTTACAAAGCCAAAAATCAGAAGTTTTCAGCAGTGAACAGATCAGCAAATTCATTAGAGAAGCGGATAATGATACATATCTAATGCTGAAGGTGATTTTAACAAAATATTACGATTGTAGGATATAAAAGTATCAATTTAATTTTTAGGTAGCAACAATTTTTGGGTTAGCCGGCGCGTGTAGAAGAGAAGAATTGACAAAAATGTCAATTGATGTAATAAACGACAAGGAAGACATGTTGCTTGTGAAAATACCGGATTCCAAAACACATATTGAGAGAACTTTCGTTGTAATTGGGCAAGAAAACCTGCTGTTGTATAGGAAATATTTATCTTTACGACTATCCCATACTCCGCATAACAGATTGTTCTTGAATTACAAAAAAGGAAAATGTTCGATTCAGCCTGTTGGTATCCACACTTTTGGGAGTCTCAGAATGAAAATCTCAGAATTTTTACATTAACTAAATCCTAAAAATTACACAGGCCATAGCATTCGTCGAACTTCGGCGACGTTATTTGCTGACAATGGTGGAAACATCACAAATTTGAAGAGACACGGTTTTTGAAGATCGCAAACTGCTTAGACAACTTTACACACATTTCGATATTCGAACATAACAGACATTTGGGGAAACGGTAGCAGGTTTTTTCATTTGGATTAATGGCGTAAAAACATTAATCAGGAATGTTCGACTCATTGCAAAATATTTTTACAGATTTTTCTGACACGAATTAAATACAAATCTGAAAAAGTTCCATTTTCCCGTTTCATTCAGTTGAGACGTCCCAAAAAATCCTTCTTTACCCAGCATCATGACAATACCGCAGTGAATCAAACAATTCCAGCATCCAAAGCCAAATTGTCACGAAAATCAGTTCTGAAACCTGTCGGGTGGCAACAAAAACCGGTTATAGCGGTATTTCAAGTTCCTACACAAAAGCGGGATAACTCATCTTGGGGAGTGTTTTCGATTCCACGTAGATATAATGACGTTCTTTTAATGAATTCTTTTCTGGATCGGCCAGATATTCTTCCTTCTTGAATCCACGAAGCAGCAGCAATTTCTCAGACGGAGCGACGTTCGTTATTGAAGAAAAGGAGGCGAGCCTCGCATCTAGGAATAAATTGAATATTTTTGCATCCCTCATTCAAAGGGATGGAAAAGTGAAAATAATGGATGATGAGGTTGATCTTACTGGATCATTTTTCACGAGGAAATTTTATATCTCGTTTATTTTGCAGAAAGGCTCAAATTTGGTGGTTCGATGAGTTTGAGGTCATTTTACCCTTTGGTTGATTTTATTGATGATGGATTTTTTGTGTGGTGTGGTTCTGATGTTTGAGACAATTTACGTTGAGTTGGGAACGTGATATTCTCTGTAATGGAAAATTAGCAGTATGATTATTTTGACAGCTTCCATTATTCAACATTATTTAATTAAACAAGTCTATTCTTGAAAGTGTAAATACATCAAAAATATCTAAGATTGGCAATTATAGTCTTATACTTCTTGAAAGTATCAATGATACCTTGATGAATAAGCATCAAAGAAAATAATAAATTCATGGATACTTTCAAGAAGTGTAAGACTATTATAGTTAATTTAATATGTTTTTGATTCATTTATACTTTCAAGAATAGACTTTTTCAATTAAATAATTTGAATTATGGGAATAATTCCATTTTGAGTCAATATCATTCTTCTATAATAAACTCTATTCTTCAGAAAATCATAGAATGCAGTTGAAATTTTCTGTGTCAATTTGAAGGAACGAGATAATACTCTATGCTTATATTTGAGGTTAGTTTGTAGAATATCAACCGATTTCTAAGTTCATTTGTTCCTTTGCGGCATGTCACAAGTTGTAACCAAGAATTGTTTAAATTATTGTAAATCAAATATGAATGCCTGAAGAGGCAAATGTCGAAACACATTTGTCGTATTCTATTCCATTTTTCAATAAACTTTTTTGTAGTTTTTTTGAATTGTTTGATGTTATGATGAGAATGAAAAGTTTTCTTATTCATCAAAGAAAACAGTGTTTTCTAGAATGAAGGAAGGTATCGTTGTCAATTTTAGATATCTTTAATCGTTCAACATGATTATTATTGAATATTCTTCTGTTACAATTAATTACACTCATTGACAGTTGAACTGTGAGTGGATTTCGATAAGAAACATAGACAAGCACTGACGAGGAGTCTTTTTCCGTGTCTTACTAATAAGACCATTACAATGAACGAATAAACCTATAGGTATCCCAAATAAAATAACCACTCATTGTTCCAGTCTATCGAAAAACATTTACAATATATTCTTTCCAGTCAGCTCTCATCCTTTGAAATACCTAATATATTCAAGCTCTAATTATACAAAAGCAATGACTTTAAGTCTCCTATAGAGGAAGCAGTACATTAAACTTTCACAAGGCAGGATTTTTGGTTGTCAATTTTGACTAGGAACAAACTTGTATATTAATTTCATAAGAGTTCCACTTGATCTTCTATAATTCTTTATTGCTAATGTTCATATTGAGAACCGTATTATAACATAATGGTTTACGTGACTACATTGTGGAATATACGAAATAATTGGAAATATATTAGGGAAGAATGATATTTACTCCAAGAATTCAGAGCTGCAGTCTGTCTGCAACTATGGGGAGGGACAATGTCAGACAAAACTGGTAACCAATGAACCGGTGTAGATCATAATGGTGCCAGTAATCATTCCCATTGATGTATTCAATTGTACATCGATTTTTCTTGTATGTGACTATTAAAACAAACAAAGATTAAGGATAGAGATGCTGTGCGTACAGTACAGGCATCAGCATCCCAAGATGATCCAGCTAATTTCTGAAAAATATTATTCCTAGTTTTCAGTTTCAGGATCTCGCCACTCGCTAACAAAATTCTTTAAAATCTCCAAATCAGATGATAGTATATTCTCCAGAGTATGCAAATCCGAGTGGTGATAAGCAATAGCAAAGTCACCAGCATAAACAAAATTCTGCGATGATGTCGTGGGTAAATCACTGAGATTTAAATTAAAAACTTGGCGTCAAAATGTCCAAGTCGATTTGAATTTCCCGCCAGCAGCTAGTTCCAAATTACGCCGTTAGCGCGCTAGCAACGAACAGGGTCGTAGAGATTGGCAGTATAGTTACCATTATCTTGTTTGTATGTATTGCCTTCACTAACTGATGTAACTTTTTCACTATCCCTATGTCAAACAAGCATAACCTAACTCTATTAGTATACAAGAATAAAATTATAGCTACGCAATATCTAACCGAATAAAGTTAACGATAAAATCACGATAATCACAGCTTAAAATAATTCCATTAACCTGCTCTACACAGATACCAGCGGTCAATTTTAATCATCTCATCAGGTTTTCGGCTAAGGGTCATAGAATCCTATTAGGGCCATTCATTTACCCAGCAGTTATCAGGTTAGATGGTCCACTATTGGAGGGATGAACATGCGATTAGAACGCCAATTAAATATTAGTTATCTGCCAGATGCGGAATCCTGAGGGATACCTCAGCCCGCGACCTTCCTACTATTGCATCCCTCGAACTGAGAATCTCAGATAGGGGCGGACTAAGCTGCGGTAACGAGGCTTCGATTCGACCAACTTGGAGTTTCGCTTATTGCATCGAATTCATTACGAATTGCCTTATGGCATTGATAAATTCGTCGCGGATGTGGTTGTCTGCCTAGGCTCCTAGTTGGGTTCAAATAATGGATGGTGGTCTGAGCAGATGTGAAACAGAAAACTAGATTGAATTTCTCTGATTTACTGGCCGATCAATTAAATGACCCCCAACAAAAGATGCGGTTTTCTGCGAATGTACACTCTGTGCGTTCGTTGATACATAACATCCCTTAACCCAATTCAAAAATCCATTGAGGAATTTCTGTTACCAAGAAATAAAAATTGAATAGTTGTTCACCCTTAAATCAGAAATGGACCAATCCGAACGATTTTCATTTCAAGGCGTAAAACTCAAGGTGTTACGTTTCCGTGTAACCTCCCTGTAAAAAGGAGTAAATCTTCACTCACACCCGTCATAGACCAATTGGCCAAGTTTACTTCTCGAGTAATAAAAGAAAAATATAGTTCATATAACTCACGGAACTCCATAGGAGACTATTCAAACTTTCCCCAACACAAATGGCAGAAGGGTCAATGAAACTTCTATTATATGAAAGTTGGGCGGATTTTTATAAAAGATTGATCACTGGCGAATCGAAGTTAGCTGGGACGACTTCGAAGTGTTCTCTAAATCGAAAAATAATGTAGAGATTTCACGAGACAATTCCGGGAAATTAGATCAAATTGTTTGTTATTATTACTGTCTGCAATTTTGAATATTGTGCTGGAATGAAACTCAGATCTCGGCTATGAAGAATTCGTGGTTCAGCTCAATTAAGTCTGAAAGATTATTCGACTTTCGCGGGATACGATGTTAAGACATGCTATGCGCTGAAAATATTTGAAATTGAACATAGCCGACTGATTCAATGAGTCAGAATGAAATTGCATTTTTCTCATATTTCGATCCACTTCCTACTAGCACTAACGTCACGTCAGTTAGTGTTTGTGTGTACAAAAATAAGCTGATATATATTTGAGGTATTTCTTCCTTCATGAGTGGTCAGAAGACCACTATTAATTATTAATAGAAATTAATAAACACAGAGGCTTCTTCAAGATGCCCATATCGAATCGGAAAATAAAAAGACAAAAGCAGAAGATTGTTTGAAATTTATAACCCATTCCAAGAAAAATTCGGAAACATCATGAATAGCTTTAAAGTCATCTTGCAACATATTTATATATATATATATAGGGTGAGTCTTTGACCACTGCATTAATTTTAACCATAGATTCTTTACGTCAAAAGAAACACTTTCTTCCTATAACATTTTTCCAAATTTGGCCCCGTTCAGAAGATATAGGGTGTTGAAATTTCATAAAAATTGCATTTTCACCTGTAATATTCAAACGACAATATCAATTGGAATGATCTCCTGTAGAAGGTTTTTGATAACAGTCATGCATATTTTGGCATCGTTAGATTCATTCCATTTCTTGTGCGTTTCTCACTACTACTCTACAGATTGGTTAAATTGCATGAAAAACAAATATCGTTGAACTAAAGGTCCGTATCTTGTACTTCCTGGAATCATTAGTCTTTTTTGCAGATAAAATCATTCTCCATCTTTCCTCCTAAATTGTACCATTCTTGAGATATTTGAAGTTGAAAGGAATTAAATCGATATAATTTTGTCCAAATTTTCTGATTTTCCCAAATCCAACTCTGTGCTGAAATGATTCAATAACAAGATTTGTTCAATGTTGCCATATTTTATGTCTATATTAAATATTTCTTCAAAAGGTTGGGGAAATCTCTCCAGTCTATGGTTCCACCACTAAAAACTAATAGATGAAATTAACCACTGAACAATTTTTGTCTTACATTCACTACGAAATCTGAATTGCCATTTACTGTATTCATTATTAATGATGTCTAGCACCTTGTTTAATATTTAATGCAGAGTAATATTCCATAAGAAATGGAGAAAAAGATTTCCTTCACTAACATAGGTACTTCGATATATTCTCATGACCGTTGAAATAGGTAATGTATTTTCTGTCAGGATCTGTTGAATTGAAGACTTGTCTTTATGAAGAGCTGGTTCTTTATAGCTTCAGGCTTTCAGGGTCCATCAAATTATATCTATTCTAACATAGGAATGCTTCAAATTAAGATCATATGAGTTTTAAAATCTTCGAATCCAGTCTCCTTGATTTATTTTGTAGGTTTATAGTTTTTTCACATATTTATTTCATACACCGATTCAACCTGGTACCTACACGAACTTAGGAGATAATAGAATTTGACTTAGTTTTAATATTTCTGAATGTTTGTTATGATGCATGGTTAATTAAAATTCAATCAATATTGAAACTGGAAGCTATAGGTTCATAAACAAGAAAGATTAGAATAGAAATGTATTTTCTGACCATAATCATTTCATACTGAATTGAATAATTTCAAACTATCGAAATTATTATTATTATTTTATTATAATATTTTCCACATTTTTTAAATAACTGTTGACAGTTTCAAACAGAATCAAAACAGCAAGGAACCACAGAACACTATTTTATTGGGAACTACCCACCACAGAGACGTTATTATAACATTTCAATGTGGTAATAATTCACTCTAGTTATTCTGAGAAAAATTATAACTGAAGATCGATAATGATTACAGATATTATCTTTCATTTAAAAAAAACTTTGCAATTATTAATTTTTTTCTCTCCTGGGGTTCGATAATAAATTAATATTCTATGCTAAGGTATTAAAATTTGACATAATCTATGAATAACCATTATTCAATATTTCTGTTTTTGTTTACATAATTAAAACAGATATTCTGATTATAAAAACCGAAAATTTGTTCAGTAATTAATTATAGTCTAAACAGAATAGATTCTTACTAACGAAAAAACACGTAGTTGGTTTTTCAGAATCAAATGTAGGTGATCAAACCTAATTCCTTCAAGCAAATATAATTGCACACCTAAATCTGAGAATACTTGTAATCTATTTAAGTAATTTGTTATTGGGATTCAGTAGAGAAAATAATCATCAAGCAAAGTAACATCACTGTAAAATAATTATTCGTAGTGACATTATTCATTGTTGTTGAAGATTTCGAAAAAGATTGCCATATTTTTAACAGTCTCATAGACCTGTTCACTGGTCTCTGTCAAGGAGAAGAAACTTAAATAATATCAGTGTTTGGAAAATCATAGATGATATTTTCTGGCTTTGAGTGAAAAAAAAGCAATGTGACAACCTCTTGCCTTGGAAGTTTTCATAGAAATGATGGTTTTCATTTCATGATGGAAATCTTAAGAAGAAAATTACAAATGTATGATGATAACATCCAATAATTCTGAGGTTTTTTGGAAATTTCTCACTGGGAAGGGATGGTTTATAATCTTGAAGTAGAAAGAAATTATAGTAAACAGCAAAAATATGTTTATGGTGTTGAATTTTTTTTACCAGAAAATTAGTATTTTGTATCTTCCTTCTGGATATGGACCTAATCGGATGAAACATGAGTGAGTGAATCATTTCTTATAGGGAAAATAATGTTTTTAAACAATTCAGATTCAATAGTGGATGCTGTGGAAAGTATTTTTCATTCAAACTATACTGGACTACAGAGGGGTATTTGCCCAATGTGAAAACTTAAAATGCTTATAACTTTTCAACCCAGCTGAATATAGATAAACCGTAATAGAAAAAGTGTTTCTTGTGATCTCAAGAACCTTTGGTTAAAATTAACGCAGTGGTCAAAGACTCATCCTGTATATGGGACACTCATTGATGAGATGAGGTATTGTTGTTCTGCATATCTACATTCACAACTTGGAACTGAGTTCCATCTGGATAGCATTTGGTACCAACATGTCCTGTTCTCAAATGATCAATTCCAAATTTTTCTAGGACGATCAAAGCAAGGAATTTTTCAGAAGGATCAGTAATGAGATCTTTATTGAACAATTCATAGGAGTTCTCACTCAATCATCCATAATTCTTTATAGCTATTGTTCATATTGAAGAATGTATTATACCATGCCTATTATGTGACTTCAATCTGGGAATTCTATTTTGTGGAATGTATAAAATAATTGGAAATAAATTAGAAGGAGAATGACATTTGCTCCAAGAATTAAGAGCTACAGTCTGTCTGCGAATATTGGGAGGGACAATGATAGACAAAACTGGTAACCAATGAACCGGTGTAGATCTTATGGTGCCAATAATCATTCTCGTGGATGTATTCAATTGTGCATCGATTTTTTGGGTATGTGCACTATTAAACCAAACAGAGCAACAATACTCAGCTGCAATAAAGACCAAGGCTAAGAGAAGCTGTGCGTTAGAGTGAAAGCATCAGCAGCCCAAGATGATCCAGCTAATTTCTGAGAAATATTATTCCTAGTTTTCAGTTTCAGGCTCAGATTATCTAAATGAGCATGGTAACTTAGTGATGAATCTAATTTACTTCCTTAGTAGTTAGGATAGAAGTTATGTCCGATAGGAGAATCATTGAAAGTTACAGATATTTTGTTGTGGTTGGGACAAAATCGCCACTCAGCAAAATGATTCTTTAAAATCTCCAAATGTATTCTTATAATATTAATCATAATCATAAATCAAATCATGCTCACTGAAGGCTGGACGGACAGAATAATTGATTACAGATTCATCATCTACCAGTCCAAAAATTTTTCAAGGTAATTTCAGACATTTGCTCAAACTGACGAGCATTCTGTCCAGATGATATAATATTTGATTTTTTTTCCTGTCAAAAACATACAGGTTTTTTGTTAATTCGACGTGATTTTTCAAAATGGATATACTAGACGTCGCTTGCAAGGAGTTAAGTATAGTGAAATATGATCCTATGATCTCTTGTTCTGGAGATTAAGAATATATTTTATTCACAAACTAACCAATTCGTCCCATCTACAAACACCTTGAATAAAATGAACTTTCAAGTCATACTGACATTGATAAAGGGGTACCTATTGAGATTCAAATAGTTTTGATTTGATACAATAGTATATAACATTACTAGCAATGTACGAGGGTTTTTACTGGCGAATGGAGGAAACTGATGTTTGCAAATGAGAAATAAATAAAGCTTATTAATTATCCACCTATTCGATAAAACATCGTGTTCTACTCGGTTGTTATGTTTCCTTTGTCACTTGAGGATATATAACGCTTTATTTCAAAATAACTAAAACTAAAATCCACGGTATATATTCCAAATTCGCAGAAATTATAAAGCAATAGAAGAAAGCCCACATAGATGAATTATTGTACTTAATACTTTCTCTCAAAGAGCCTCAATTACGTACATATATGTTTGCGTATTAAATACTTATAACCAGAACAATGTCAGATATGATTCGAAAACTTATATCGAAACCCTGAGCTCGTATGTACGACATATGAATACAATGATACCAAGTAGATTAATCTATTAATTTATCAACTGAACACACTTAAGGCTTGAGAATACTCATATACTCACAGACTATTCAGAAGCCAAATACTCATTTTATGTACACTCCACCCCTTTCATGAGTCATTAATGCTCAACCCAATAAATCCTAGAGCGAAGACAAGGCTCCAGAAGTCATAAGCATATCACATCAGCGAGACATGATTGTCAAACTCCGTCGAGCGAAAAGCCCACTCTGTTGTTATGATTAAAGCCACATGACAGAAAATCGATTAATGTTCATCAAGGTGATGCGATTACTGGAAGCTCTTTGATGACATGAATCGATAGGGCTTATTTATCGGAGAAATTTGCATTCTCGTTTCTAAATCCCAGAAGGGAACTTATCGTTAATTTCCAGATAGAACATTATCTCTCATTAATTTTTCATATTCGTTAGAGTGAAATATTGCTTCGAAGATATCGATGTCGGTCCCAATTATCGAGTTCCTGGGGGTTTAAAGATGGTTCCGATTTTCTCCGATATACATCACGAAAGAAAAGTCGTTAGAAAATTAGCTTCAAAAGATTTTGGCTTTTAATGAGCATTTTCGAAATTTGAGGATGTTATACTTCAGCTGAAACATAAATATTCAACCATCGTGAAGCATATCAGTTTTGTAGAGATTTTATGTTGGAAATCTCTCAGTAAATCCCTTATCTCTAAAAATGCATTAAGTCAACTTTCGAAAACCATTTCAGTCTTCAAAATATTTTATGTTGGGAGTTCCTCAGTAAATCCCTAATCCCAAATGGAAATAATTCGACTGTCTCATGAATTCACCATGTATATGTTAATCCACACATGTGTTTTCCGAATTAAAATTAGAATAAAAAGGCCGACGAAACAGCAACTTTAATTGGCTTTCTCTACATGATTCAGCGGGACACGAAGGCAGTTCCTCATATCTCGACTTCGTATAAAAAGGTATAAAAGGGAAAATGAAATCCAACCGGAGTGAGAACCCTTTGAGCTTTGGATGTTCATTAAGAATCTGAGAGCATACTTACAAAACGTCATATCATGAGATCCTAGTATGGCATGTTGGGAGTATTCATTATACAAGTTTAATCAGTTTGCTAAAATTAGAGTTTTGTGATCATATTTTCTCATATAATATTGCATACTAAAAAAAATCAAAGCTAGGTTCACAAGTGTTTCATTCAAAACGTGTTATCCATGAAGCCTTGGTTCTCCACAACTAAAAACATCTAGAATTGATGTTAAATTGGTGTTGAATGATCCACTTTTCGTCTGTTGATTGTATTTTTTCATTACTAAGATTTGTGTCATCCCTGAGATCTGTGTTCTTCCCGAAATTTGTGATTACCATCTGTATATCATCCTGTCATCCTGGTTCTTGGGATTCTTCAGGAATTTATGTGAATTACTGTACAGCTGCGGAGAATATTTATCCCGTTTACTAGCTAGGTTAGAGTAAAGTATTAATCAAGAGTACTTTATCGTTTTCTATCAAGTCAGGTTGGTCGAATCACTGAACCAAAGGATGTGTACCATCCGAGGATTTTGAAGCTCCAAAATTCAATTTCAATTTCACGCCTGTTACCTAGGATAGGAGATTATGGTAACTCTGGAGTAACACAAGTTACTCAAAGGCACCTCCTGTCCCTACGATGGATCTACAAGCAGTCACATTTCACCGGTGTTACACCTTAACTTTTCATGTTGCCAAACTGAGTAAATAGTAGGTTTCTCCATTCCCCTATATTTGTGAATAGAAATTTTTTCCCCAATTTGCGTTCAAATTGTTGTATAAAATTTTATATTTTCAATTGATACTGTCTTATCGAATATATTAGCAAGAAGTAAAAAAAAACTTTACTTGATTCTGCTTTTTCACGTCAGAGACCACAGATGGAAAGAAATTTAGGTGAAAGTCAAGAAAACGCTGCTGCATTCTCTGCTTGACAAATTGAAGGTCACATGTTCTAAAAGACACACGTTGCCACCTCTGTATCCTTGCTAGACGATCACATTAAATGGACAAATCTTTGTATCTGGACTCATTCAGACTCCAGTGTTGTAGTTAGTTTTATTAAAATTCTTTGTCATTCTTTTCGTAAGAAAAAATTGCAACTGATACAGTTGGTTTCAGTTTAAGATGGTTTTTGAAGAACTTATTTGAAATACAATCGTTATATTCATCAATATCGAGACTCTTATTTAATACCTTTACGCTATAAGATAGTTTCTATGTGTAATGTGTTGTTGTTACGTTATCTGAGATTATAAGTTAAAGATCAGTTACGTTCAAGGATATCGTTATGAAAATCTTCCATCCCGGAGGTTGTGTAATTCAATGAGGTAACAGTACCGAGCTAGACTGAAATAACCGCCCCGGAAACCAGATTTGACTTCCTATAAAAGCAATAAAATAAAATCAGAAGTTTATCCCTGAAAGCAGCTATAAAAATGTTTCGTTGATTCGAAAAAACGTTGGCACATGTGTATCGCCCCAATTGGATCATATTCTGAAAGAGATTCAATAAATATTGAAGAAGTATAACATTTTTCGTTCTATTTTAAACTTCGTGATACTTTTTCGCCAGAGGAAAATTATAGGTATCAATTTTCAATCGATATCGAAAATACGTCGTATGTGACCAATAAGCTGATATGCATGCTGTGTAATCTCCTATTCAGCCAATGACGAATTGGGGTAATAATTCAAGATACGAAACAAGCGTATTGGAATAATGACGATAACAAAGGTGGGATTCAATTTTGCCGTGGGCGAAAAATGTTTCAAACAAACGAGATGCCCTAATTATCGGAAAACACATATCTGGGATTCCGAATTTATGAATCGTCAGAATGTATTGATCCAGTATTACCGGCAACATTCATTATTCAACTCATATATTGATATGTTCAGAGTTTCAAAAAAAATTTGTATCCGTCAGTATTCAAACAAGATGGAAATAAGCTTTAGAACTAACTGTACAGCAGTTTATAGCATGAAGGTATATAATACAACTTGGCTTCTTCAGTTTTTGGCGCTCTTGTTCTTTCGAACAGAGTGTTTATAGATTTACCCAAATGTCTGTATTCATATACAGGGTGAGTTTTTGACCACTGCGTTAATTTTAACCATAGGTTCTTGAGATTAAAAGAAACACTTTTTCCATTACGGTTTTTCCATATTCAGCTGCGTTAAAAAGTTATAAGCATTTGAAGTTTTCACACTGGGCAAATACCCCTCTGTAGTCCAGTTTAGTTTGAATGAAAAATACCTTCCACAGCATCCACTATTGAATCTGAATTGTTCAAAAACATTATTTTCCCTCTAAGAAATGATTCACTCACTCATGTTTCATCCGATGAGGTCCATATCCAGAAGGAAGATACAAAATACTAATTTTCTGGTAAAAAAAATTCAACACCATAATCATAGATTTTTGTTGTTCTACTATATTTTCTTTCTACTTTAAGATTATAAACCATGCCTTTCTAATAAGAAATACCAAAAAACCTCAGAATTATTGGATGTTATCATCATACATTTGTAATTTTCTTCTTAAAACCATAATTTCTATGAAAACTTCCAAGGCAAGAGGTTGTCACTGTGTCTCTTTTCACTCAAAGCCAGAAAAAATCATCCATGATTTTCCAAACACTGATATTTCTGAAGTTTCTTCTCCTTGACGGAGACCAGTGAACAGGTCTATGAGGTCTCTTGATATCATACAGTTAAAAATATAAAAATCTTTAACAACAATGAATGATGTCACTACGAATAATTATTTCAAAGTGATGTTACTTTGCTTGATGATTATTTTCTGTACTGAATCCCAATATCAATTTACTTGGATAGATTACAAGTATTCCCAGATTTAGGTGTGCAATTATACTTGCTTCAAGAAATTGACTTTGATCACCTAAATTTGATTCTGGAAAATCAACTTAAATAAAAAATTCTTTGTTAAATCATTAATATGAATCTATTCTGTTGAGACTATAATTAATTACTGAACATGCGTAAATTTTTGGTTTTTATAATCAGAGTATCTGTTCTAATTACGTAAACAAAAACATAAATATTGAATAATGGTTATTCATAGATTATGTCAAATTTTAATACCTTACCATAAAATATTAATTTATTACCGATCCCCATGACAGAAAAAATTAATAATTGCAAAGTTTTTTAAATGAAAGATAATATCTGTAACCATTATCGATCTTTAGTTGTACTTTTCCTCAGAATAACTTGAGTGAATTATTATCACATTAAAATGTTATAACGTCTCTGTGGTGGGTAGTTCCAAATAAAATAATGTTCTGTGGTTCCTTGTTGCTTTGATTCTGTTTGAAACTGTCAACAGTTATTTGTACCTTAAAAAATGTGGAAAATATTTTCGATAGTTTGAAATTATTCAATTCAGTATGAAATGATTATGGTCAGAAAATGCATTCTAATCTTTCTTGTTTATGAGCTTATAGCTTCCAGTTTCAATATTGATTGTTTTTTAATTAACCAAATTTAGGTTTTGTGGTGATTGTAAGACAAAAATTGTTCAGTGGTTAATTTCATCTATAGTGTTTAGTGGTGGAACCATAGACTGGAGAGATTTCCCCAACCTTTTGAAGAAATATTTAATATAGACATAAAATATGGCAACATTGAACAAATCTTGTTATTGAATCATTTCAGCACAGAGTTGGATTTGGGAAAATCAGAAAATTTGGACAAAATTATATCGATTTAATTCCTTTTAACTTCAAATATCTCAAGAATGGTGCAGTTTAGGAGAAAAGATGAAGAATGATTATATCTGCAAAAAAGACTAATAATTCCAGGAAGTACAAGATGCGGACCTTTAGTTCAGGCGATATTTGTTTTTCATGCAATTTAACCAATCTGTAGAGTAGTAGTGAGAAACCCACAAGAAATGGAATAAATCCTTTGATGCCAAAACATGCAGGACTGTTATCAAGAACCTTCTACAAGAGATCATTTCAATTGATATTGTTGTTTGAATATTACAGGTTAAAATGCAATATTTTATGAAATTTCAACACCCTATATCTTTTGCACTGGGTCAAATTTGGAAAAATGCTATATGAAGAAAATGTTTCTTTTGACGTCAAGAATCTATGGTTAAAATTAACGCAGTGGCCAAAGATACTGAAAAGAGACACATACGGATACTGAAAAAGATCTTCGTGAGAGAGGAACTATACAAGGTTATGTATTTATTGATTATCTCCTTAGTAAAATTTACTGTTAACCTTGTTATGTTAAAGAATCCTTAGTTCACAAAATCAAATTAATCGGAAAGGGTGATTTTAAGGCCATTTTTATCTCTTTCAAATTTTGATTTCCATACTCTGGAGAACATAGTATCATCTGATTTGAAGATATTAAAGTATTATTCTGCTGAGTGGCGATTATATCCCAAACCCAATAAACAGAGGTATCTTGTTTTCATCTAAATAATTATAAAAAGTACAGGAAATTAGCTGTAATTTTGAATGATTCTCCTATCGAACATAATTTCTCTCCTGAGTACTCAGGAGTTAAATTAGATTCATCTCTCAATTACAATTCTCAGAATTCGGAAATTAACTGGATCGTCTTGGAGTGCTGATGCTTTCACTATATGCACAGCATCTCTAGCCTTAATCTCTCGTGCAGCTGAGTATTGTTGCTCTGTTTGCTTCAGAGTGCACATACACAAAAATCGATGCACAATTGAATACATCCATTATAATAATTACTGGCACCATAAGATCTACACCGGTTCATTGGTTACCCCCAGTTACCCCCAAATAATGAATTGAACAGGGTCTATATATCCTCTTCATGGCTTTTATCTTATGACCCCAACATTTAATATTCTAAATATAATTCCTAAGCTCCGGAATGGACTCTCATTTACCATCTAATATCTGCAAATCGTGCAAGTAAACCTGAAATCTTATTCATAAATTCTTTTTCCATTTCATAACCCATGAAGTACAGAAAAGGAAGAATTCTGATATCCTGCAGGACCTTCATTTCGGAACGCAGCACTAATGTCATCTTTTCCACAGAGCACGTATGTAATTGAACACGGAAAGTATCTCATCTCTTGAAATCCTTTTTATGTGGATGGCGCCCCTGGTATGACCCAAAATAATTATTTGCCCCCTGAGATCCCTGCATATTCCATTTAATTAAGTTAATTGAACCCACATTTGTCTGTTCCAACGTCTGATATTTGACCGAGTCATCCAGTCCGGAGATCCATTATGTAAGCGATAGGAGTGTTTACGCTCGATGCGGAAATGTACCCCCGGTTCTGGTATTTGACGGCCTTTTGTTTCTCGAAATTTCATCGCTGAAAGAACGCAAGACATTATCAGCAGCTATACAGTAGGAACCGGTTCAATTTCTGGTTTATTAAATAAGGGGAAATGAGTGTCTTAATGTAGATTAATCAAGCATTTAAAAAAAATTGTTTTTATTACTTCTTTTTCATTTAAATAAAAAGTACCTCTAAATGAATCACCAATTTATGTCATACTGTCTGAATTGCTAACCTACGCATTCACCATTCCGTAAAAGTGATCGATCACTTCGAAATATTCCGTTTGTGAGTCACCAACTGAAATTAATCATGGATTGAAATCAATCAATTGAATTTAAAATTATGAATAAAATAAAATTATAAATATAAACCTAACCTAACCTCGGCTAATATATCATATTGTCAGAATTGCTAACCTACGCATTCACCATTCCGTACAAGTGATAGATCATTTTGAAATATTCTGTTTCTGAGTGATCAACTAAAATTAATCATTGATTAAAATCAATCAATTCAATTTAAAAGGATAAATGAAACGATAATAATGAAAATAAACTCAATATATCATACTGTCTGAATTGCAAACCTACGCATTCACCATTCCGTACAAGTTATTGATCCATTTAAAATATTCCGTTTCTGAGTCTCTAACTAAAATCATGAATTAAAACCAAACAATTGAATCTAATACGATGAATACAATAATAATTATAAAAATAAATGTTTTTTAGGATTCATTCTAAAGCGGCTGATTGTGGAGGTGTCGGTGGATTTATTAATTTGTCAATTTTCTACGGAATTATGCTGACTGCAGCTCTGAATTCTTGAGGTAAATATCATTCTTTTCCTAATTTATTTCCAATTATTTCGTACATTCTACAAAATAGAAGACTGAATAGGTTCTTCAATATGAACATTAACGATAAAGAATTATGGAAGATTGAGTGCAATTCTTATGAAACTTTCAATAAAGATCTCCTTTCTGATCCATCTGAAAACATTCCTCATTTTGATCTTCCAAGATCTTATGGTCGTACCAATAGCAAGCCATTCAGATGGAACTCATCAATAATTGTCCCATATATATGTTCCGAAATAGTATTAGGGCTATTCATGAGGTTTCCGATTCTTTCTTGGAATGGGTTATAAATTTCAAACAAAACGTATTTTTTGTATTCAGTTCTTTTTTTCTGCTTTGGTCTTCTCATTTTCAGATTCGATGTGGGATGTGGGCAACTTGAAGAAACCTCTGTGTTTATTAATAGAAGAGCACTCTTGAAGAAAGAAGACCATTAGATATATTTCAGCTTATTTTTGTACACATAACAACACACATGTGAGGAGTCAGGGTTTTTTTTACTAGGATTTTTTCCCTAGACTTTCATGTCATAGGCAGAATTGTATGGCACCCCGTCACTAACCCCTGCTAACACTACTGGCTCTTGTTTGCTAATCAAAAAATGATTATATATATACATGCTTTAACTTCGTTAGTGAGTTTATAGAAGAGAATTTAGTATCACAGGAAAGTTATGAGGTTTCATGTGAAAGGAGGTTGATAGGAAAATATTCATTGTTGGTATTCTTATACATAGAAATGCATAAGGTAGTGCCTATCACAGTAGGTACCTCACGCAACCAGAATATTAGAAATTCATTCCTTACATAGATTATTGTTTGTTTACGAACATGAATGATTTCAAAATGAGATAGGAAGCCAGAAAACCTTTTTTTAGGAGAGGTGGGGCATCAAGATGCAAAGTTCTGTCGCCAGTAAATAATAGGAAATATCTCCTTGATTATGATGCATCATCTATGTTGATCTGATCTCTTGCAGAGTAAACAGAATAAAATGACTGAAAAATACTCTACCCACATCATTAAAACTGACATAAAGATATATGCAAGTTGATTTTTTTTCTGCAATATCCTTCGAGAATTATTTTACGCTTAGTCAAATATCATTGACCTTCAACCAAATTGCCATCCCTATATTATGGTATAATTGAAATCTTAAATTGATCAAGTTTCCTGAGTACGAACCTTTTTCGATCTCATTTTCTTCATCACTTGGTATCTAAAGAATGAATATTTATACATGAATTCATCAAATTCATTTCAATTTTCGCGATTGGGAATGAAGATTTTTCATCAAACTCCTAACTACCAATCAACAGAACGTTGAAACCCGCGCTATGAAATATTCATTGCAGAAAAACCCTACAGCTTAAGAAACTCCCTCACGTTTTCATGCCACCACCTGTTACCTCCTTAACACGCACCCGCAACATGAAAAACATCCAGAACATCGATAAATATGTCAAACTTACTATAAGAGCTATAGACAGTGACCATATGGGTAGTCCGTTGTTTTTGGCATTTATCCACTCATACCGTAATGTCCGAATCGTGTTTACAGTTTCCGACAAAAAACTTCGCAACCGGTCAGAATCAGGAACTTTCTGTTACGATGCTGAGGCGACACTGTCGATGTTTCAGTTTACACTACCCTCACTTGATGGTTTCCATAGTGACGGGAACCACGCCCACCGTGAAAGATTTCTGAGGCTATCGGCCGCGCTGATCCAAAGCCGTTTTCGAAGTTTCAAGAATTGGTAGACGGAATTGGCATATGTCATCCTGCTAATTGCCGTTAAGGGTCTGCAGGTTCCTGAAGATTGTTCCGGATGCGTTGGAGTTTTAGCTTCACAGAATTGGTTTTAGAATAGCAAAACTTTTTGCCAACTCTAATGAGAAGGGAGGAGAGAATTTTATTCAGGGATTTGTGAAGTTACGTAGGTTTTGAAGAGGTGAAATTATCTGATTTTAATTTATTCTTGGACTTGGTCGCTGAAGAAAATTCATTAAACTCCTCACAAAGTCTCTTCCGAGTTTGAGCCAACTGTTTGATCTAGATTCCAGGCAATGAGTTCACACAATGATTCTGTTCTTATTATTTTGATTAAATATTTATTTCACTTCCTTGTTGCAAACTTGTAATGGGGTGTTTCAATTACCACTGGCTCGTAATGAGTAAGAACTTAGGTGAGATTTTATATTGGCGCCGACTTCTTGAGTTTCGGAAAATACCGAATAACAAACATATCCAAGATAATTTATATATTCTTTTGAACTTTTGGCATAAAATTTTTTGGTTAGCAAACAATAGAGCATGTAGTGTTAGCGGATATGGTGAAGAACAATGGTAGACAAAACTGGTAACCAATGAACCGATGTAGATTTTATGGTGCCTGTTATGTATTCAATTATGCATGGATTTTTGTGTATTTGACTATTAAACTAAACAGAGCAACAATACTCAGCTGCAGAAAAGGCTAAGGCTTGGGATGCTATACGTAGAGTGGAAAACATCAGCATCCCAAGATAATCCACCTAATTTCTAAAGAATATTATTCCTAGTTCCTTTGTTTCAGGATCAGATTATCTAAATAAGCCCTGTAATTGAGAGATTAATCTAATTTAACTCCTAAGTACTTACAGCTAACAATCCTAGAAAGTACAAGATATTTACATTTGGTTCAAGTGATATTTGTTTTTCATACAATTCAATCGACGAAATTTTCGACAAGAGATCATTTCAATCGATATTGTCGTTTGAGCAACACAGGGGATAATGCAGTTTTCGTTGTTTCACTTGTGGTGATGTAGTAACTCGAAAACTTTAGCGCATAGTTCAAACATGTTTACTTTGGAATTTGTGTCCCATTTGTGTGAAACCTACTACAAAATTTGAATTAATTCGGATTATCCAGTATGATGATATATAAGCAAAAATCAATTTTTGAATGAAATTTCACATCCTGTATCTTTTCAACGGAGCCGAATATAAAAAAATTGTATAAAAAGTGTTTATTAGTCTGAAGAATCTATATTTGAAACTAGTATAGGACTTACCCTGTATGTCTATAAAGACTGTCAATTCTTCATCATTAACTCAATTCATTTCATTTCCACTTTGCCTACAGTTAATCAGTGTAAAACTCCGGTTTCCTTTCGCGGTATGCAGCCTCAGTAAGACCTTAATCCAAACAGTAATTACTTCCTTCTTATTAGGATTACTAGATGATGAAAACTGGCAGTCAAAGGACTACTAGATGTAAATCCGGAAAGTTTCCTAATCATTCAACAACTATAAACACAGATTCCAGGAATACTTTCTTCCATTCGGTAGAAATACCCTGAAAAGTTTTTCTCAAGTCTGATCGATTACATAACATTTACATTTATTTCATGTAACTATAATAACTTCGTTGAAAAAAATAAATCAGTTACCAATAATGTGAGGATTGAACATTGAACAATAAATATTTATATTCAGACTCACCAACAAATTGACTATAATAGTGGTACACTTTCGATACTTAGGGTTCTTATTCCAAGTGCCATGAATAAAATATTTAGAAAGCACTGACGTGAGGTCAGATTGCTTTGGCGCTCTTGTTGAGCTACTTGCGAGTAAATATTCAAACCATAACGAATCTATAAGCACTCTGATCAGGTGAACAATAGTCTTTTCTAGTACTATGGGACAATGTGATGCAAATATGAACGCCTAATGAATGAACAAACCTATATCTCAAATTAAAAATAACTACTCATAATTTTCCAAATGTTTTGTTCGAAGCTATAATTCCCTTCCCCTAAAAACTTACGTCAGTGCTTTTCTGAATTTTGACAACGTATATTGTTTCAGCCATCGAAATTGAAAACTATCTCTATGATTTCACCGTAATCAAAAGTTTTTATTAAAATTACGCGAACTGACACTGATTAATGAGCCCGGCATTTGTCGATCGACCTGTGATGGCAATCGTTCAAAGAAAATAATCGGTACTTCATATCATTTCTATTTTCTCTTGAGTAATTAAAAAAAATGATCATATCTTCAGATGGAGAAAATCTACGACAATGAAATTTGAGGATAAGTAAGATATCGATCACCTCAATATATTCACGAATTTTTATTGATATCCGAAAAATGTCTTATGAGATATTGAGTATTAAAAATATTTTTTGGAATTTATTTTTAAATTTTCTAGAGTCACGATTTCAGAGAAATTTGGGGGCCGTTTTGCTTCAGCCTCTCTCAACAATATTTCAAGTATCAACTCCATCGGATGGATATTCTAGTAGTTGTTGAGAAAAGAAAATTTCAGATGCTCATAACTACTGAAACATCCGACGGATTTGGCCCAATAACGAACTTGACCGAGATATTTGGACAGTTAACCTATTCTGAAAATAGGAAAACTCTAGCTGATTCCTTTTGGATGCTAGAGAGGATACGGCCGGCCGGACAGACTCAACTTTCGCCACGAATTCTTCATCGGGGAGTCAAACCCAATCGATTGAGACCATTTTCGGCTCGATATTCCAAAATTACAGACATTCGGGCAAAATGATAGGCACTCTGTTCGGGTGAACAAGAGCGCCAATAAAAAAGAGGATATTTTCATTCTTCATATCATTGAACAATTCGGAAAACTACAGAATAATTAACCAAACAATGAAATAGAACACGACAGGTGTCATTGTTTGATTAATTTTCTGTGGTTTTCTGAATTGTTCAGAATGAAAATATTCTCTCTTTTACTCTTGATATCACTGAAAGATTTTGCCAGTCACTATGGAATAACAAATGCATAAGCTGATTCGTCTGAACATCCTGTATCTCAGATGAATAACGGTGTAGCATTCGCTACAGGAGTGTCCTGAATCAATATCAACATGTTCGTAGGCGAAGCTGTTTCCATAGTTCTATTTAATAATGGAGTCATTAAATGTGGTCATCATTCTGGATAATTTGCGAAACACTTGTGTTCGTATGATGGTAAACTAGAGAGTTGTTCATCCAGCACATGTAGGTACATCTGCTCTCACAGGTTCCCACTTGTATCGGTTGTATTCCGTTCGACAACAAACGCTGTGATTTAATTACCCATTATGTAAAGCACGGTATATTCATAATAATATGGATCCGTCATTGTACGTGGAAAAGACCAGTGGTTCGTATCTGCCTCGATTTCATTATCCTACCTGTGCTGCAGAAATCCGACTGACATTTTTATTTGTATGGAAATACAAAGAACACAATTTTCTCTTTTATAGAAGTTGATGAAAAACTTTTGAAAAATAATGATGTTAGGGTTAGAGTTTTTGTGTTCTTTAGACGCCAGACGGAGACTTCCAAGTAGTATCACGTACAAAGGGGTTCAAAGTCCTATGCAACTAATTCACAAATAAAGTCAGTATCTTATACTATACTTTAATAGTTTTTGCGGTAATTTCCAATAGTCCATGAATTATTGTTATGACAGCAACTTGTTACAATTCCCCTAGATCCAATCGATATGAAATGGAAATGTCTTAGATAACAAAGCTGTTCCAGATTCCGTGACAGGAGCAGCTTATCGTCCATTTAGCGATTACTAGGATTATCATTATTGAGAGAAGGTTTCACTGTGTGTTCCCCTTTCAATCTCACTATCTTCTCTTACTAATGCCTACTTAATAAGCGGGTGAACTTTTCTGGACCAGAAGCAGTGGCGGCGTAAAGGGGGCGTTGGGGCGGTCCGCCCCGGGTGCCAAGCATCAAGGGGTGGCAACACGGTGACAAAGAAATACCAACTCTGTCACGCAGATAGTAGCCGTCGATACAAGAGAAGCAGCATCCACACTCTTGCCAGCTTTATGTGACTTCAGTTTTTTATGCTACCTCTCTTTTTGGTGTGAAATCCTAGAAGAAGTTAATCAGACACAAAAGTAAATCCAAACATCTGGACTATCGCTGGAAAAGTGTGTTATAAAAATTAAAGCCCTAAAAATTTTTTGTCGAACTCAACGTATGGAAAAATAGTGGAAAGACTTGGATATCTCCGTTGAAAGAAGAGGAAGGAGGAGATTCCGAAAACGAATGCCAGGAGAAATGTCCCAAGATGTTGGACTAACATTGCCAGAAGAGTTGCATAGAGCTATGTACCAACTACAATGCCCAATATACCTCCTGAAAATCATTTCCAAATTTCTATCGCGAAGAACTCTTCAAGTTAAAGTGAAAACTGAAACTTCAGAACCATTTGTGCCAATGCAGGGACTTCCACAAGGTTCCCACTCTCTCCGACGTTATTTAATTTATACTGTCACGATATATACAACCACAATGAAGAACCAGAACGCCATATTAACAAACAAGCATATATACTGCAGTTTGCGGATGATACAACCCTTATTGCACATGGTACCACTATTAACAGCTGTATGGAAAAACTACAAAGACTAACAGATGTCACTGTGACATGGATGAGACACTGGAGAATTCAAGCAAACCCTACAAAAACAAGACCTCTGATTTTTCACCACAAAATCAAACCCAACTCCAAAACGATCCTAATTGGAAACTGCACAATTACACCCACCAACATGTGTAAATATCTTGGCATCAAAGTAGATCACAAATTAAATTTCAAAACCCACATAAAAACACAAAAGAAAGCAGCTATCACTCGAGCAGGACATTTTAGATCACTCACATATAAGAAACTAGGAATCAGTACCAAAACAGCGACCACTATATACAAGATGATATGCAGGTCCTTATTGGAGTATGGACACACAGTATTCTCGAATGCGCCAAAGTCAACAACAAAAGACATAGAAGTTGCAGAAAGAACATGCCTTAGAAAGGTCACAAAACTGAGACACCCAAACAATTCACTCCACAACCCTTCTAATCAACTACTCTACGAGACTACAGAAGTGGAACCGATACTAGAAAGACTTGAACACCTCAACAGAAAATTCATCACCAACCAGAATAACATAAATATTATTAACCCACTTATTCACAGCTATCAAGGTACAACACCACCAAAAGCAAAACTACCAGCACTCCCAGTTTTTGAATACTTAAAATCATTACAATAAAAACAGAGATCTTTGTAAACGAAAATGTATTTAACTGGCAGGAAGACTTAGGTCGATAGCCTTTTGATTGTACTTATGATCAATAAAGTTTATCTCTCTCTCTCTCTCTCTCTAGAGCTATGTTAGAATGTCTTGATAGATTTTACGAAGAACTAGAGCATCGCTACAAAGCAATGGATGATATTCTCATAACATTTGGTGTTGTTCAGTCTGAAACTCTACTTACGTCAACAGAAGAAGAACTTCGTGATAAAGTTCCAAATCTTACAAAAATCTATGATGAATTTTCTGCAGAGGACATTATTTTGGAGATTTTACGACTGAGGCGCCACTTGGAAGCCGCCAGCATTTCTCTTCAAGAAGCGATCCAATGGACTACCTTGGAGCTTCTGAAATTTATTGTAAAATGGGACTATTCTGAGTCTGTTCCAAGTCTAGCTCTATGTCTAAGATTTTTTTTAACTATTTGTGTTTCGGTGGCTACTTGTGAAAGAATTTTCTCAAAATTAAAGTTAATAAAATCTTACTTAAGATCTACAATGAGCCAAACACGACTTTCCAGTATATCTATATTGTCCATTGAAAAGGTGAGGAAAGTAAATTTTGATAATGTCATTGAGTATTTTAGCAAAATAAAGTCACGTAAACACGTTTAATATTTGTCGTTTTATTTTGAGGGTGCTCGATAGAAAGTCGCCCCTGGTGCCAACCTATGCTACGCCGCCACTGACCAGAAGTATTCACTGTTTAACTCTCACTGTTTTCGGTTTGATTCAACAGTAGAGTTGGGTATTTTCCTTTAAATTCAACCTGATTCACAGCCATAGAAAGTCGTATTTTACTCTCAAATTAATCATACACTGTTCTATATCGGGAAAAAATATACATTCTGGCAATATCGCTGATCAATTTATTCCTACCCAAGGACTTCAAAGACTGCAGATTTCTATGTGAAATGTCTTCGAATGTAAACAAAGATCATTACGGCACACTGGGTGCTTCTCAGGGCCTTTTACAAACGGTCTCTGGAAGTACGCAGGATCGTTCATGTTTCTTTCGGCAATTTTGGGGGTGAAATTTGGGATCGTGCCAATTTTCTTTAAATATCCTGCGAAGCGAAAAAGACCTATCTGGATGGATGTTCTACAGACTCCTTCACTTCAGATGCGGAATATTGGTAGATGCATATTTCCGCCAATTTGAATTCGAATGGAGGATAGGAAGGAATTCGAATCCTGTATTTCCGCAACGTGCAACATTTTTCCATGGTTGATTATAGCCCAGCTGAAGATGCTTCACATTTTGTAGTAGAGAGGGATTCAAAACGATGAGAATTTTTGTGGGAAAGATTTTTTTCTGATCGAAACAATATTGAGCTATATCGCCTTAGTTACCATGTGTCATAACACACTCATATTGTCCTAGGGAAATATGAAACGTCAAATCATATTTTATTTCTCTATTTAGTAACAAAATGGAAACAATTTGAAGAATTCCGTGCTGCCCGGGAATACCTTGTAAATGAAAAAACAAGTTTGTCAAAGCTCAATAATATTATGCTAGACTGGGCTTTCAATATGAAGAAAAGAGATGGATCAGACTACAAGGAAAGTGTCGTAAAAACCTTGTGGAATAATACTGCCAAACAGCTGCAGGAAAAATTCTATTCCGAATGGGGCGTTAGGTTCGATCCATTCATAGACGTGGCTTTTAAAACGGCGCGGGATGCACGAAATGCCAAGAGGCGTATTTTGCAAGTGGACCCTGAGAAAAGAAAAGTGCCAAGGCGCTGTCTTTGGAGCAACACAAAAAGATGATCAACTTATGTAAAGAAGATAATCCAGACGGTTTGAACAGAAAATTTTATTTTATTGCTGCATTGGAGCTTGCTTGGCGCGGAGGAGGGGGTTCATCATGCCCAATTTCGCATTTCCAATTCGAAATTGAAAACGATGGTAATCCCACGGGCCGAATTGCCTCCAATCCGATATTTTCTAAAACAAGACAAGGTGGAGTCCAAAAATGTGCGGAAACAAAATGGCTGACTCCCAATATTGAAGAAGATATTTGCCCGGTGAGGTTATATAAGCTACTTGTATCCAAAAGAACTGCAAACATAACCACTGAAAGACTATTCCTTACTCCACATAAGAATTGGAAATATGGTTCATGGTTCAAAAACTCCCCAGTCGGTCCCAATACGATAGCTAAATGGCAAAAGAATCGGCAGAACTCATTGGCATCAACACAACCAAGTCGAAGATCCACTCGCATCTAGCTACTGCTGTCAGTCAATTAGCCAAAGCAGGGATTGGCGAGGAACAGCTGATAAAGATAACAGGCCATTCTTCTGCAGCGTCAGTGAAACCGTATCTCCAACTGGATCAACAACATCACAAAAAAATAATCACAGCCATAAGGAATGAAAAAATGTCCTTCAAGAAACAACATCAGTCTCTACTTCATCATTCGAAAATAATGCTCGTAATGTGTATAATCAATACTGTATGTACTATCAATAATTATTATTTTGAGAATAAAGTGAATAATTTGTTATTATGCTTCTGGTTATTTTTTAATAAAAAACTATTTTTTATTTCATTTGATTTATATTGTTGAATGATCTTTCCAAATACCACACGAGATCCGAATTTTTTTTTGAGAACACTCTTTCGTTTTTTGAAAATTATACAAATTTCACTCAACAAAGTGATCCCGAAATATATTTTAAGGATAACTTTGTTTCGTGAAATTTAAACGCATAATTCCCAAAAAACAAGAGTGTTCTCAAGAAATTCTCACCTCTAGTGGTATTACCCTTGAATATTCTGTTTATATCATTCTTAGTCTTTGAAATTTTGATTATGATTACCGACCCACGATCTTCGATATCTGAAGATAGCATATTCACCAAATCTCGTGTTCTGCAGGCGCCAAAGAAATATACGGGAAATATACTATTCATATTTCCCTAGTTGTAATAATAGCTATTTTTTGTTCGCGGATAATTATCATCCATATTGAAAATTAACTTTTTGCAAGAACATTTTTTTTAAATCAAGTTCTTCCAACGATATAATGAAGGGCCCAAGTTTTCATTTAACCACGACGTCTAGAGTAAAATGCCGACTGATTTACTTCCCAAGCTCCGAACCAAAATCATTGACAGTGTCAATAACTCACCGTAGAATGAAATTCATTTAATCAAGAGTGTCAATAAAATTGCCTCGGCCGAATTTATGAATTCCGGGCCTCGTTCCGGACGAGGATCCATTAAAAGGACGCAATTACAAAATTTACTCACCTATTCAAAATGCTGAACTTTCAGAACTCTGGGGTCGATTAAAAAGAACGACTTAATTAAATTTTCATCGGGTCCCAATTTTCACATTTTCAATTAATCCTTTTTCACTTACTGCGAGCTTTAGACCGTGAAGCCGAACGTGTGGAAGTTCAGGAGTAAATTAAGCTTTGACATCGTTAAAAAAAGCTGGTGACGGAAGCAGTTTTTTACGAGGAAAATCCAAAAAAGGACGACAACAGGAATAAAGTCGATGCCGCTCCTATATTCCAATTATTCCCCGACAAGAGAGGACAGATTATGGCACTTTTTTATTGGCCGTTGGAGATCCCATAGACTTAAAATTCTCCTCTTATTAATATGCTAATACTTCCTTGATGCTGATGGTTGAGAAAAACTATTTCGGTCGACCTCCCAATTAAAGCTCTGTTTAACGTTCACAAAATCATGCACTAATGACCCATTTTAATGCACGATTTCTTTCTATATTAATGCATGATTGTCATGGGCAACCGAACATAAAGTATTCAGAAGTAATATGAGTAACATCACAACTCAACTGATATTTCATTTTATGTATGAGATCTGTGACTCTCACTCTTCAATCACAGAATGGTCGCGTATTTATCTCTGGTTTCATTGTTATTCCACAGAGAAAAGAAATAATGAAACAAATCCAAACATAATCGATCTGTCAAATTACGAGTATTATAGATTCTTTCAATCTTAATCTTAATCTAATATCGCCAGTTACTTTAATTGCAATGAGTAATATGCAGGATAATAAATGACTGCATTTCTCACGGAACGAGCTGAAAGTTGCCGTTGTTTGTCCAGTTTAAAAAAAGGAGATAAACAATACTGTGATAATTACAGACCTGTATCCATGTTACCTGCTATATCAAAGATCTTTGAACTGGTTTTGAAAAACCGGTTGGTGAATTTTCTTGAGGAAAAACTCAATCTCAATACGGCACAGCATGGATATAGACAAGGCAAGTCAACCATATATATATATATTAAGTAGAAAATAACCACTTTAACGATTAAGATTTGACTTCTTACGAGTATTTTGCAATTTAGGTTGGTTGTCTCCGAAGCGTATGGTACATTTCTAATTCTTTCAAAGGCCTTCTATAGATCCACAAATAGGCCGATAGGCCTCACCTTATTCAACCTCAAAACAGCTAATTAGTGAGCAGATCCCCTGAAAAAATCAATATTTTTATTTTAACGAGTTCTGTCCTGAGAGAAGCACCATCATGATCCTCATTCAGGATAATGAAAACAACCATTTGTTCCATCCTAATAAAGTGCTCGAACAAGTTTCGTAAATTATCAGGGAATTGCCAGCTCACCGCTGAGTGTTGCAAAATATCTCATTAAATTATCCATATTCACCAGCCCTAAGAGACCTCTATTCAAATTTGCACATGGTGACGTCACTGCGAAAATAACGACGGTTTCTTTGTTTCACACAGCGGAAATGTGGCGGTTCTAGATTAATTATGTTATTCGCCGAGCCGGAGGCAGTCTGCTGGTTGCTTTCTTTGTAACTTGAACTTCAGCCGACCTTATTTTATATTATGAGAGCTGTATGAGGGATAAAGACGAAATCTGGCTCCGTGGATGATCTTTACGAAAGCATCTGTCTTTCAGATTTAACACAGAATCTGATAGTCCTTTGGATGACTCGCTAACTCGAAAATATTAATTCTTTGGCGTGATTTTTGAGATTGATAATAGAAAAAACGTGTGAATTGATATATTTTTTGTTTCATTAAAAAGTAACTGAACTACGAGTGAAGATGAGGTGTTTTAAAGAAACCGCCGTTTCGGTAGCAGTTGGTTTTGGAACTGAAATTTTTCAACATTCAGTATCATCATAATCATCTTGGGGTGCTGATGCTTTCACTCTTCGCACAGCATCTCTAGCCCTAGTCTTTTCTGCAGCTGAGTAATGTTGCTCTGTATAAAAAAATGTAAATGGATATTTTCTTAATCACTGCCTTTTTAAAGCATCTATCAGATGGCGGAACTTATCTACGAATAATTATTTTTTCATCTTGTTCCCCAGATGTGCATTTAACTTGTACACTAAGTATATTCAATGGGAATTGTGTCAAACAAAAACAATGAAGGCAACTAAGGATAAAATGTGCATTCCCATATTCTGCAGTGAGAAATACACCATTCTGGTGAAATATCATCTTCATTTTGCTCGGAATGAGGATGCTATGTATCAAATAAGTTGGAACATAGTGCCAATCCTAAAGGTTCATAGCAATCCCTGTCCAGGGATATTCTGCAGAACAAGAGAGTGATTAACATCGTTTCGCTATCCGCTCCCGACAAATTGAGCATTCAATCAAAACAGGCCACGACAAGCAATACGTAAAACAGAAAAAGTTTTATAGCAGGAATCTAATATAGTACCAATTAAAATATGGCTTGCGCTTCGAATTCAAATTGCGTACGGGAGAACGAAAGATAAGTAATTGGCCAATTTCATCATATTTTAATTCCTGCTGAAACTGCAGTATATTCGGTGCTCTCTTCCTACTGCCAGCAGAATAAAAATTACGTGCCATCACCAACTGGCCGATTGAACAGATTATATCACCGAAGAAGTTCTCATCTCTTCGAAGTTTAACTATCTTGGATTGTATTCATGAATTATGATTCGATTAATTAATTTCATCTTCAGCAAGTAGGGATAATAATAATAATAATAGTTATAAAACCAATTGAATTTTATAGGCTTTTAGATGTAAGTTTTTAAAATCGAATGTAAAGACGATTTTTTGATGTTCAACGCTTGGCTTCGCTTTCGGTTAGATAATTATTTGTAGTTTTTCCCTACTGAATAGAAGCTTCCAAGAGTTCTCTTCTATAAAAATCTTCAGGGGATACCCCATAACCTCCAACTGGTGAAGAATATCGTTTTTGAAACCCAGATGCAATCAATTTTGGTTGTATTTGCCTAAACAAATAAATCTGGCGAAAGGTTAGGGAGTCAATGGTTTTCGGTTCACAACCGCATTCGGTTTCCCCTGAATACACTTTCCCACTCGGGTGATTGTTCATTTCCACCTTTTTCCCTTTTCCATTAGGTTCAACAGGAAATGAGAAAATATTATTGTGTGCCAGCTGAATCAATATGGACGCTCCGTCGAATATTTCGCACTCGATATTGAGGCCTTTGTTGACATAGACACTCTCAAGGAAAAAAAATTATTATTATCACCAAGGACGAGTTTTCATACCAAATAAATAACAATAAAAAAAAAAAATTGACGTACTCATATAGAAGCGTTCATCATCATCATCAATATAATAAAAGCGATAAGATCGGGAACCAGAGAAAAAAATTGAATTTGGTCCCGGAAAGCGTAGCTTTCGAGAGCAGCCCGCAGGGCCGCTCGAGAGGGAATCTTAAAACAGATCGAAAAGGCGTATCCTGTTCTAGGAGAAGCGACCGCGAAACCCCCCCGGGCGCTCTTAAAGCGCCCGAAATTTTCGAAAGAAAATCGCGAAATCGGCGATTTTCGCGAAATCGCCAAAAGTGTCCCCAAGGGGGAAGATCTCACCGACGAACGGGGCCATTTCTCCGGCCGGGATCGGTCGCTTTTTCAAGAAAAAGACATTCCTCATAATGTGGTACCGGTACGGACCGCGGAGCTCCTCGAAATCTATACGAAAATTATGCATGTAAAACGGCAATTTTTCGACCCGCGAGTACCGAGAAACGTCAAAAACCCCTATGATGCTTTCGCTCCGTGCGGGCGCTACGAGCCTCTAAACGCATTTTCGGCGGTAGAAAATGAAACTTGAGGAAATTCCCCATCTCTGGGTACCAATTTTCATATCCAAGTAGCGAGTCAAGGCCGGGGATATTCATTCCAAATTCGGCAATTTTCTCGATAATTCGAGGAGAAGTGTCATATTTTCTCATACGATTCCGATGATAGCCGAACGCGAGCTCCAAATTTGAAAATACGGCATCAATTTTTCGCTCGATATGGGCGGTGGAAGATTTTTTGCGTTTTCCAAGCACTCGAATAAGAATCTACAGGAGATTACGAATCTCTAGATACCACTTATCCTTCACGACTCTCAAGAAAAACATCTCAAATCTCAAATCTTCTGCATTTTTTGAGGAAAAAGCACCCACTGCGAATCGATTATATGGTGGGTGTCCCATATGCATTTTTGTTCATGTTTTTCGCGTATGGGATCTAATTTCGATAAAATGTCATACAGGGTGTGCGAATTACAATGAATTTGCTATCGGGTGATATACGGGGTGAGCACTTTACACACTGTCATACAGGGTGTGCAATTTACAAAGAGTTTACGATCGGGTGATATACAGGGTGTGCAATTTACAAGTACTTTTGTTTCTTTGCGTGCTTTCGTTGTTTTTGTATTTCTCTGGGGTGTTTCGCGTGACTTTGAGCGCTTTCAAGTTATATGTATTCTTTCGGGTTTTTTCAGGTTCCTCTGAATTTTTATGTTACTTGGGGTTCTTTCGTGTTTTCGCGTTTCTTCGTGTTTTTTCCAGTTCTTTCAAGTTTTTCGCTTTCAACGGGTATTTTGACGTGTTTCGTGTTTCTGCACGCTTCATTGATATATGGGCCCTATTGATCTGTGGTCTAAATTGATCTATGGTCTATATTGATCTATGGTCTATATTGATCTATGGTCCATTATGATCTATGGTCTATATTGATCCATGGGCCTATTGATCTACCCGCTTACTAGTATAGGAACTAAAGCATTAGAAAAAATTATTCCAAACAATTCCATAATGTTATTAGATCCTCTTGAGAAAAGAATGAAACCGTAATCCCAAATACTCCCCCTCACTGTATAAACTAATTCTTCAATGCACATTTGGTTTGGCAAGTCCAGTTCCGAGAAAAATCTTAATCAATTACTCTTGTGATACGCTACTGACGAGTGAACACAAGACGATACTTTGAGGCTATGTTAACTCCCTACGCTGACAGCTTGAGTTCAAGTCTAACATAACTCTATGTTTACAATGGATTACCGTTGAAAGCTTGTCAATTCCAACAATTATCAAGGGAACTGATTTTTTTTCTTTTGCTGAATCGTAAAACCTGATATATTCTGCTTCAAATATATTTGTTAAAAACCGACCAGCAGTTTTGATGTTGGGATTATTTAGGTCCCTCAGGAAATACCGTCTCATGTGTTGGTATTCTGTGTTAATTCTGTGATCTCATATGTTGACAGTTGTATTCTTCAGTTATAAGTTCATCTGTGGTATTACTGTAATTTTTATGAAATGGTGGATGTTAGCCATTTTGCAATAATAAGAGAAGCCGTTGTATTTTTTCACGTTCTGAATTAAAGTTTAATTTCTGTTTAATTGTGATATTGATTCTCAAATCTACCCAAACCATCAAATATAACATCATGAACTATTTCAGGTAGGTTTTTATCATGTTAAGTACCATTCGCATTTTTATAAAATTATGATAATGAGTTTTAGTAACTAGGTGAGTATTGTAGTTTGGGCTACGTTTGTTGTTTCATACGAAGCCATTAAACTGGTCTGAATAAAATTATTCAAATTCGTGTTTTTCAATACTTTTATTCGAGGAATAAACTTTTTAACGACTGAGATTGTTCCCGATACACTCCATTCGATCTTATTTCGTACTCATCGAAAGCACTGGAACCCAAACGACGTCTTATATTTTCAGTACATCATCATTCAAACAAAACGAAATATTTGGCGTGAAAGACTAGATAATCCGAAAGTCACAAGAGCATCCGATTCGATGATCCGGATTCGAATCCGGAAAGAGGAGTTTATAAATTAATTAACGAACGCTTGTCGTCTGCTTTCCAAGGGTCCTCCACTTCTCGCACAACCCTCGATAGACTCACCCCATCGTCTTTGACGGGGGAGGAAAGAAAGAGCAGAATCATCAAAATTGATGAGGATTAATTATCACTCCCTCTGACGACGATTTCTGGAGTTATATAAGAGCTGACGAGTCAATTTATGCGGCCGAACAGAGGTGGTGCTCCTGCTTTTCAGCCTGCTGATACCCCTACTTAGCAGGAACCCAATCGATATTGAAATGTGCCGGCGCCACATGCTCAAGAGTATTTCCAAGGGCCACTGGGGTATCAATTGGGAATTGCTTTACCCCGAAGCACATTTTCTTGTATTGCTTTCACTATGAATACAGGGACGATTCCGTTGAGCTCTAACGAATGAACGCTACGTAAGTATGCGGTTTTTAATGCAGATAAAAACTCGTACAGTCTGGACTGGGAACGAGAACAATTTTTTATTGAATATAACCGGAAATAGGTTATAGATGCAAATGGTGAATTGAATTGATGCACGGACAGACCTTGAGGCGGATATGTGGATCCTGACCCAATATTGAAAAGAATGGGTAAATTCAATGCAACAAGAGTTTGCAGTAAAGGAAAATGTTTCTTGAAAGAATATCGGGAACTTGTTTTCGCCCTGTATTTGAAAGTGACTCTGGGGAACTAAAATAGATGCATAGCAGGTTTCATTCTGAAGATTTTTAATACCCATGGATTGGTAACTGGGGCACAACTAACAATTTATATTTTCTAAAAGGTCCAACAACGTTTACAAAACAATTTTTATAAAATCTCCAAGTAGCTATAAACGTTTCGATATTATTTATACAACACCTATAAAGTCAAAAAGGCGCACTAAATTTGTTTCATTATGGGAAAAACTTAAATTCCACTCTCTCCTCGAATAAATGCATTATTTTCGTAGTGCAATTGTCCTCTGGATACAACCTTCAAACAATTCTGGCGGTTAGAAGAAGCACCACGACTAACCCTTTCATCTCTTGAAGATATGCAGAGCTACCAAGGCTGCTTCTTCAGTTGGAACCACTTCAAAATAAAAACACCGCTGGATGCTACCGTCCATCCTACACCAGATTTTCACGTCGGTTATATCACTCAAAATTTCTAATCAAGGTGCTATCTTTCCGGTTAAAATGAGCTAACAGCGGACACACCCATAACTCAAGACAACACTCGAACATACGGGTGAAATGACGGTCCTCAATAACTTTGTCCACCCAGCTGAGTTCCGGATCTCAATGGGCTCTTTCCTGGTCCCAAACATGGAGAATACCCCGCGGCTACTTCCTTTTTCATACAGGAAACATAGCCATGTCATGATGCCGATCAACACAACCCTATCTTGCACTGTAAATCTCGTTTTCCAGGCTCACTACTCAACTGACTGCCGCACTGCCAACTCCCGCGCCCTGGCTTCCGTTACCGATCACAGCGCATCTAGTGGGGAGGAGAGGGGGGTACCGGCTGCGCCAGATCTTGCTTGAACGGGCGTAACATCGTGAGATCGGTCAGTACATCTTTCAACGCCAATACGGGGACCAACTTCTCATTTTTCGAATACCACTAGACAGTGAAATTCCGAATTTTGTTGGAAACATTCTTCAGTTGGAACCGCTTGAAAATGAAAACACCGCTGGATATTAACGTCCAACCTTTTCACGTCATGTCATATCACTCAAATTGCCTCCAACTTTCTAATCAGGTTGCTATCTTTCCGGTTAGGCCTCAATTTTACACAGTGAAAAGCAATTAAGGCTCGAGTTCCAGCGGTCCGGGCATAAATCGCTGTTAGCGCATTATTGCATTACAAAAGTGAGAAAAGACTTCGAAATAAATAAAAAGAGCGAAGGTCATAATCAAGTTACCCCAAATTAGAACGGTCGGCGTTCTTCTTCCACTTCTCTCCTTCATTTGTGTCCCTTGTTTGCGGGTGGGTGTTATAATTGGAAATAGAGTTAGAGCAGTTAGCTCTGATTAAGTTGAACGCGACAAAACGAGTCCTATTGAGGAAGATAACAGACTTACAGGTTTGTTCTAGAGATTTTATCTGGGAATTAAACGCATATATTTTTTGTAGCACTTCTGACAGCTTGTTTGCTTTGAACACACACTTTTCAACCGCTTCTCCAAGAGGAGTTGAAATAATTTGCATAAAACGGAATTTCTGAATTCAACTATATCGTTTGAAACACAATGATTCATACAAAATGAAACATTTCGGCAGTGATTATTGTGTGAAATGTTTTTCCCAACTAGTTGAACAAATAATTGATGTTTGTATCCCCTATTCAGTGAATAATAGTTATTTATTATACAAGCGAAAAAGTATTAGATTTTAGTTTTTTGTGAATGAATTCTTCCATCAGTGTGTCAATAATTAATGTGATTGTGAATGAGAAACACACTATTTCTAGTTAAAACTTTTATTTTTACTCTGTAGGCGATCAATTTCGGTTTTCAAAAAACCATCATCAGGTAAGCTGAAAAAATCAACAATATTTCAGACATATACAATATCATTCCGTTAGTACAAAACATTGAGGTTATGAAAGTAATTATAGAGAAGGCAGGTGTGTGCAACATACCGTCAATCGAAGTAAAATGTGAAAGATCTTAACCATCTAATCATGAAAAATTTTCCGCAAAATCAAATCCACTATATTATCGCAATGAAAGGCATATAATGTAGAACAGCGTGGGATTAAATTAATCTATGGTATGGGGATACAGGAAACGGAAAATGGAACAGTCATAATCAAATAGGAGATTTCAAAAGTACGACGGGAAAATTCAAAAACAGCTAAATGAAAGGGGGTATAAGCTTGAAAATATTCTTGGATGTACAGAAATCTAAAGTGTTGTTTAAAAGATGATTACTGTTTTTCTTCTTTAATATTTCATATTGTTCTAGAAGGGTTAATTTAAAGTAATTATTCTCAGCGTGTAAAATTTCTAGGTTGTTGAAATCTGTCTTATGATCATGTTCCATAAGGTGTTCTCCAAGAGATGAATGAGGTCTTTTTTTCTGGTGTTAGTAGACAAATTAGTGATTTTTTAAATAATGCACCTGATGAAGTTTATTTAATGGCCAAGGTTGTTGTTGTATTTGTGAAGTCAGTTAGGTAACATTAGATAATACTGAAGATTCGGGAAAGTTATTAATTGTGAAACTGAAGCAAACAAAGAATGATGTAAACAGGAGATTTGTAGTTACTGAAGAACATATTAAATATTACCGAATGTACATAGCCCTTCTTCCAGCAGCAAAAGATCGCCGCCTGTTTTATGCATATCGTAATGGAAAATGTATCAATCAGGTTGTGGGTAAAAATCAGGTACCTGAAACAGTAGCTAATTTTCTTCAACTTAAAATGCTAACTCATATACAGGTCATTCATTTCAAAGATCGTCTGCTACACTATTATTTGAATCTGGGGGAGACTTGATGACACTAAAGAAACATGGCGGTTGGAAGTCATCAACGGTAGTTGAAGGGTATGTTGATGGATCGGTGGCACACAGAACAGAAATTGCTAATAAAGTGTTCAGAACGTGTGGCAGTTCTGAAATAACACCCGATTTGCGACCAGGTACATCAACAGCAGTTGTGTCCATGCCAGAGAATATTATTTCAACACAAGAAAATTAGTCTGTTGTACCGAATAGTTCAAGAAACATGTCATTCACGCAATGCACATTTAATAATTGTACTTTTGATATAAAGGAAATGTATCTTATATTCAATAAAATATTCTAAAATCAAATATCTTCCATTATCTTTATGTATATATACATAAAAGTATACAATTTTTTCCCGGGGAAAAAAGTAATTTCGTGGAAAGTTATATTTTGTTACCTGTCAACAGAGATGAAATGTCAAATTTTTTTCACGTCACAGAAAAAATAAATAAATCCTTTGAAATATTTACTCAACGAACATAATCTGCAACCTCGGCAACAAATTTTCCTTCGTGAGGGACCCCTGCTACTGATAACATTTTGCTCTCAGTCTTATCAAATATTGCAGCCCAGGGCAAGGTGAACGGACCAGGCCGTTCATTTCATAAGTGGGATATAAGTCGACAAATGAGTTTTTTGGTGTCCCACTGGGCTCTGAAATAATAAATGAACTGCCAACTGGAAACCAATCTGGGGATTTCAGAAAAATTTCACGCGATATATTGCATGTAACAGAGAATTGGTATTACTTGGAAAATTTATTATTGAGTGTATCTCAGGGATTTCCTGGAGATTAGTTATATACTATAAGGATGATATAGCTGTGTGCAGCTTGCTCAATATCGACGAAAGTCTCGATTTCAGAACTTAACATACTTGAATATTCCTTATTACTCGTGTTCTAGTTTAGAAAATTAGTATAACCCCATGCTATCATTTTTACTAAATGTCTGTAATTTTCGAATATTGAGCCGAAAGAGGTCTCACTTGACCTCATGCCTATTTACGGCACAAATCCCATATCAAACAGCAGTAAGCAAATACCAATTAAAGACCCAACTTATTCTAATACGAACTTCAAATACCGAGCGAGGTTAGGGTGCAATTATGAGTTACCTGAGTTTCAGCTCTCACTGGGCTCTCTCCTGGCCCAAATATGGAGAACACACCACTGCTTCCTCCTTTTCCATTCAAAAAACATAACCATGTCAGGCTCTAGATCAACACAACACTATCTTGCACTGTAAATCTCGTTTTCCAAGCTCACTGCTCAACTGACTGGTGCACTGCCAACTCCCGCGCCCTGGCTTCCGTTACCGATCACAGCGCATCTAGTGGGGAGGCGAGATGGTTACCGGCTGCGCCAGATCTTGCTTGACCGGCCGTTACATCGTGAGATCGACCAGTATATCTTTCAACGCCAATGCGGGGAGCAACTTGCTCATTTTTCAAACACCAGACTCTGAGATCGCCAAAATAACTTTTAAACACATGCTTCTTTACACCCTTCCCCTACTTCGGATGGAAAAAAAAGAAAACTCTTTTTCTCTTCATAGAGCAGCCTTGACAACGATTGTCATTGAAATCATCGATTGCTACTTATATATTTTCGTTTTTTGTATTTGTAATTCAATCTCGTTTAATACCTAAGTCTCGGGCTCTCTCTTCGTAATTTGGACTTGAAACAATTGAGTTATTTCACTGAACAATAGCTTAATACTTTTATTAGACAACAGTTAATTTTCCTTCATATTGAAAATACAACTATTGAACTATTCGGTATATGCATGTTTTGGATAAGTTAAAATCGAACAGTAAGTGTTATTAGCGCCCTATAGTGATAGACAGCGGAAACTTCGTTGCCCTTAGAACCAAGATATTACGTGCTAAGGGTGTTGATGTAATTTCTTCCTGCTATTAGCCATAAGTATAATTCCATCGGGCTGGCAGCAGAGAAATCAGTTACCGAAGCAGCCCCGGGTTACCCACAGCAATCCTCGAACGTTTCAAAGGTTGAACCCTAATTTAATTTGAATTCTTTCTAGAATTCTCCCCTGGGTTAGTCGAAAATTGAAATTTTCCACCTTGGAAGACTGAAGCCTTGACAGTTTTCCTTAGGGGTCTAATTTCCTTTTATTGTGCAAAGTTTATTTTTTCAGTCGAAACGTTAGAATGGATCTCCCTAGCCGGTGACTAATTTCATGCCTGGAAAAATGCCGATTATTCTGAAAAGGATATTTCATTTAGAATATTCTTCCCAATATTATATTTCAATATTGGCAATCGTATCACTTCAGATTGGCTTCTTCAGAAAAAATTATTTATTTGCAATTATTTTTTTTTTTTTTTCTTATATGCAAAACTGACTTTTGCCGCACCCTGTATTTATTGAATGTCTCACATGCATTGTGGGGATTGTTTCAACATCATATTTTTCCAGTGAGCGGAAAGAAAACTTTTGAACAAGCCCCTGGTTTCACATCTGTGCTTTTCTATATTCTTAGAGGATTTATTCAATAAACATTTATTCTTTTATGAAATATTTAGCGTATTTCTCTGAAACTTCATATCCAATGAATTTTTTAATGATTGGATTGGGGTGAGAATACAAAGGATTACCATATTTATGAAAGGAGTGGTCCATAAAACTTTTCAGATAAAGTCAGAAGCTCAAATCAGATCTTAATTATAAATTTTTGGCGGTTTAATCCCTAGTGGAGCGAAACCCCTTTATGAATCAGGCTATAAATATTCTGTGAATATTAAAGAGAGTATGGTGGGTGACTTTACCGAATATCTGGTTATTTATCAGCTAAGTTCACATCTCATCGGTTAAACGATTCCTTGCCTTTTTATGAGATTTTAATTCGGCATAGTTAGGATTAAAAATAATTTATTTCAGAGGGCAAAGCTTTACAAAATGAAATATTCATCCCTCGGTATACAAATGCAAAATGAATATATGGGGTGTCCCAAAGTGAGTTGTCTATTAAATCGTTATGGAAAATATTCATGTGAAACATTTCAATTTTTGTAGATTAACATTAGGGGATGAAAGGTACAAATGTACCATCAATATGAAATACAAATTTCCAGTGTTGCCAAATAATCAAATTAATTTAATTCCTGCTTCTTTCCTTTATATATCTTTAACGATTTTTGAGTAAGTAATAAATTATTTTCAGAAATTTCATTTCGATTTTGAGATATAAGGTTTAATTATCGTCTTGTATATCAGTATCTTATTCTGAAGGGATAATTTGGATTGTCTTACTATGAGCCATTTGTCTGATCTTTATGTTTATTTGTGTTTTTTTATAGGATGTGTGATTTCCTTAGACAAGAATTGAGTAGGTACCAAGGCCACCACAATGGGTGATTATGTATATCTGTGGGCATCTTAGACTATACAGGGTGAACCACGACGAACTGCATCGATCGATATCTCAGAAACTGAATGTGGGAAAAATTTGAAATTTTGGGAACTTGCCAGATGTCTTTGGACCTATAAAGCTAAAATATTTTCATCTTGGGCACTAGCGGTTATACCGGAAATAGACCCTAAGTCGCTTATTTTGAATGGGATACCCTATATATTATTACATTTTTGGATTCTACTTAACATTCTAGGCAGATATCATGTATCATGTCATGTGAAGCATATCCAACAAAATCTTCAAGGCAAGTAGCATTAGAATCAGGATTATCTCAATGGTCAGTTCTAAGAATTTTACATAAACACAAATATCATCCCTATGCAATTTCATTAGTGCAGCATTTGAATGAAACTGATTTTCCAAGAAGAATGGAATTCTGTGAATTCATAATACTTCGTTCACAAGAAGATTTTTCTTTTTTGGATAATATCATTTGGACCGACGAAGCCAAATTTACAAGAATGATGTTTTTAATCGACGTAATTGCCATCATTGGAGTGATAGAAATGTACACCCATTTAGGGAACACAATTTTTAAGAATCCTGGCAATTTAACGTTTATTGTGCAGTAAGAAATGACGGCATTGTTTGCTTACAATTTTATCAAGAGAACTTGAATGGTAAGTTAGGTCTTTTTGAATAGTTCTAATATAAAACACATATTTCAACTTATAGGAGACCGATACCTCAACATCTTGCGGAATTTTGAAGTTAGAATTTTGAAGCAGACTTAGGGATAGGACATGATACAAGAATTTTAATCCGAATTTATCGTTCCATAGGTAAGTGTATTGTTAGAAACGAAGAATTTAGTTATGTTCGGTAGCGTAGAAAGTTTTAATAAGGAAGTTTTCAATGAGATTAATATAAGATAAAATGAGGTTTTCTTGAATTAAGGTTCCCAGATGACGATGAAAAAAAAAGAATTTGGGCTTCGCTGTTGGGATGGTCAAGTATTTGCCCAAAGAAAGCAATTTTCATTTGTTCAGATCATTTTGACCCTGAAGATATTGTGACCCGAGTAAATGGAAAAAGATTTTATTCGGTTTTGCCGGGTGAGGTTTCACAAGAGACTTTCAATGAGGGAGTCCAAACAAATCGACATTTTAGAAAGGAATGCTTTATCTATCTTATATAGTCTAAGGTAATACTCCATGCTTATATTTGAGGTTAGTTTTTAGAATATCGACCGATTTCAAAGTGGCACGTGGAAGTTGTTCCGTTTCAACATGTCACACTGTAAGTTGTAACCAAGAATTGTTTAAATTACTGTTAATCGAACATGGATACCTGAAGAGAAAAGAGTGTTATACACAAATGTCGAAACACATGTGTTTTATTATATTTCATTTTTTAATTGCTTTTCTTGGAGTTTTTTGATGTCTTGATAAGAATGAAAAATTCTCTCTTATTCATCAAAGAAAAATAAAGATATCACTGAATCGAAAAGTGTCAAAATTGACTCTAATTGTAATTTTTGGATTATTTTCAAAGTTCTCTTCTTCCTTGAATGATCTACCACTCCGCTTAAAGGAGGATAATTCATCACTCTATCTTGCAACAATGAGACTATTAAGTGAATCTACTATTTCAGATGAACGATGAATAGAGAATCGTCTTCACGAACATCACACAAAGTTTGTTGTTGCATCTCTCTACGAGGAACTTTGACAAATAACCCACTTTATCGAGAAGTGTTCGGAGCAATCCTTTAGGGTAATTGACATTATTTGGGTCTGCAATTCTCTGTTTTGATTAATTGCGCCTCTTCCAGTAGAATTCGGAATTAGTTTAGTTAAGGTGATGAACCACGGACGAGGCAGCTAATTCTTGTTCATTTCCATTGGGTGCATACTCAATTAATCTATTCATGAACCTTAATTCAAGAAACTGGTTCTATCATGCGAATAGTACAGGGTTTCGCAATTACATAAGGCTTCCTGAATATAGAATTGTTACAGTTTGTTTTTAATAACTGTATGAAAATATCGTTCTTTGGTTTATTCCATCAATTTCAAAATTTCAAAATTTATTGCGTTACACGATTATGTCATCATTACAGGTTTTCGTTTTCAATTTTCAAAATCGATTCTTATAATTGATAGTTTTCATCTAAATTTTCTCCTTCAACAATATAGATTTTATTTTTTTCGCATCGGATGTTGTAACCTGTAATTGGAAAGTTCGTCAATGTAGGCAGTGCCCTATTACCGCCTAGGCCAACATAGGCCATGGCCTAGGGGCGGCACAATTTTAGGGGCGGCAAATTTTTCGGTGAATAAAAAAAAATTCTTTAACTCCTCTACGAAAATGTAGAAATAGCCATCTTCGAAAATTTCGCACATATTTTCATTACCGACGTAGAATTCTTTTGAAAGGAAGATAGAAATATTGTTGCATTTTCACACCCTCGGTAATCTGAAAATCAAAGGAGCCGCCCTAAAACCGAACCGAACAGCACTGTCGGCGGTTAAGCGCATCAAAGAGAACGTGGAAAACCTATTCTATCGTAAATTGTAATTGCTACTAATAAAACACGGATTACTGTCAGGAAATCAGAGGACTGGCATAATATTTAAAATATGAATGCGGCACGTTTGATGAGTTTCCTAGTAGGTATTATTTTCAATGGATGCAAGTAACTAGTTAAATTTTTTGCGTGAATTTCGGAATCGGCACTGGCAGCTCATCAGTCCTATTTTTCCGTCCATGCAATACACTCAGAATCGAGAACTAACCACTATAGAGTTGTCGCCAGTCATTTTCAAACATTGCTAGTGCAATGTTTAGTATAAATAAATTTTGTGGGAACTTATCTTCAGATCTACTTGTTCATTCTTTTTTTCGCAATGTCGAGAAAACGTGAAAGTGGTTGTGAATATAGAAAACGAGCAAAGGAAAGATCAGAAAAAATGAGGAACTGGTGAAGAAGATTCCCAAGATTGACACATTTTTACAAAAAGGTGATAAAAACAAAAAGTGGACTCGACAGAGCTGAGTGAAATTCAACAAGAATTCGATCAACCTTCAACAAGTCGTAACAACACATCAAACAAAGCTGAAAGCATTATGGAGATTCCGGAACAAGTGGAATCTTGTGAAAATCCGAAAAAAGCTTTTCCAGAAATTAGCGGTAGTTCAGATAATTTCAGTGATGATCCAGCTCTGTGGGATGAAATAACAGAGGAGTTGAGGCAGAATTTTATCAATCGTGGAATAAAACAAAATATTGATTTATTAGATTTTTTGTTCGAAAGGATTGTTTAAAACCCGATTGAAAAATGCCGAGACTCACACTCGCGATTTCTTGATTTACTCTGCCAGCACAGGATGTCTCTACTGTCTGCCATGCCGTTTATTCAATGGAAAATTTCTATTTGCATCTACCGGATTTAATGATTGGAAAAATCCTATTACTATTGAACAGCACGAGAATTCACAGAAGCACAAAAATTGTGTCCTAATTTTACTCCAAAGGCAAAAAGCAGCTGGCCAGGTAGATGCACTTCATGTTAAAGAATACAAGCGGGAAGTACAGTACTGGAGAGACATTTTAAAGAGAGTTGTTGCAGCGATCAAGGCATTGGCATCAAGAGGACTTTCATTCAGGGGTTCGACGGAAGTATTTGGTAGTCTACATAATGGCAATTATATGATGATATTCGAATTTCTAGCTGAATTTGTCCCTTTTCTTGCTGATCTCATTGAAAAGCACGGAAATCAAGGCAGAGGGAACGTCTCTTACTTGTCATCATCGATTTGCGACGAAATTATCCAAATTATGGCTACAGAAGTTCTAAAATCAATTGATCAGGAAGCCAAATACTATTCAATAAGCGTAGACTCCACACCAGCATTGAAGCGAATTTTATCCTATTTGCGATCTAGCATGTCTCAAGAGCGTTTGAATTATCTGGCCGTTTTGTGCATTGAAGCTGAATTGTTGAAAAAATTAGACTTCGAAGCTGTGTTGCAACAATTTGCGGAAAAGAAGGCAAGACGAAAACCATTATTAGTTTGATTATGAAAGCTGTAATTTTTACTATGAAATATACACTCTGAAACATTAGATTGTTTCATTTCCAGATAGAAAATTGTCTTTATCAACTTCTGCGAAAATCACGTATTTAAAAAACTTGAATTTTTAAAATTCTCGTTACTCATAGGGGCGGAAAAGAGTTTAATCCGGCCCTGAATGTAGGAGATAGATGTCATTGTTGTCAGCGGTTTGTCTTATTAAGAATTTATTCGGCGTAGTTTTGTGGTTTTTTACTATTCTCTTATCAGTTTTTCATAACTGTAACCTACCTTTCAGATAGATTTAAATTCACGAAATAATATATTCGTTACTCTTTGAAGACTCTTAGTGTTCAGACAGATATCGAAATACATACAGGGTGAGTCTTTAACCACTACGTAAATTTTAACCATAGGTTCTTGAGATCAAAAGGAACAATTTTTTCATATTCACATTGGGAAAATACCCCTCTGTAGTCCAGTTTAGTTTGGATGAAAATTACCTTCCACAGCATCCACTATTGAATCTGAATTGTTTAAAAACATTATTTTCCCTCTAAGAAATGATTCACTCACTCATGTTTCATCAGCTGATTATATCGATTTAATTCCTTTCAACTTCAAATATCTCAAAAATGGTGGAATTTAGGAAAAAATGGGTTTATCTGCAAAAAAGACTAATGATTCTAAGAAGTAAAACATACGGACCTTTAGTTCAAGTGAAATTTGTTTTTCATGCAATTTAAGCTATCTGTATAGTAGTGGTAGTGAGAAACCCACAAGAAATGGAATAATCTATTGATGCCAAAATATGCATGACTGTTATCAAAAACCTTCTACAAGAGATCATTTCAATTGATATTGTCGTTTGAATATTACAGGTGAAAATGCAATTTTTTTTATGAAATTTCAACACCCTATATTTAACGCAATGGTCAAAGACTCGCCCTGTATAGATAACTAATATATCTTGCGTTTCGGACAACCTATATATGGGAGATCAACAATTGCTGTGTCATCCAAAACAACGAAATGGAGCGAAGCAGAAAAAATTTCAAGATATTTATATTTCCTAACATTCGGGAGAGAATAATATAGTTCAATCGAATAGTTCATTCATCGCGTCAGTGAAATACGAGTTGGTAGATCAGTAATAAAATATCTAAAAATATCTTACTGTGTATAATGGTCGAACTCGAATGTGAATAAAACTGGATATGAAACTTACGGGACATTCAGCATCAACTTTTACAAAAACTAAAAAGTTTAATTATCAACACGAAACTAATTATTGAAATTGAAAAGTTGAACGATTATATTCAAGTACTCACGTAAGTAATACAGTTCCAAACTATCCAAATCTTCTTCTACAGGTTTGGGCTCCCTCAATTTCCTCCAAGCTGAAACAAAATATTTTAAGGTTTCATCTAAGCTTAGAGAAATTAATACTAGTAGGACAATTACTCAACAATTTAGATCATATCATATAGAGCTATGAAATTATTATTTCCGTCGACCTCCCAATAAAAGCACTGTTTAACGTTCGCAAAATCATGCATTAATGACCCATTTTAATGCACGATTTCTTTCTACTTTAATTCACGATTGTCATGGACAACCGAACATAGAGTATTCAGAAGTGAATGAGTAACGTCACAATTCGACTGATATTTCATTTTTATTTATGAGGCCTATGACTCTCACTCTTCAATCACAGAATAGTCGAGTATTTATCTCTGGTTCCATTGTTATTCCACAGAGAAAAGAAATAATGAAATAAATCCAAACATAATCGATCTGTCAAATTACGAGTAATATAGCTGTTTCAATCTTAATCTAATATCGCCAGTTACTTTAATTACAACGAGTAGCGAAGTCAATATCCCCTTAACTCCCCCGGACGTTGCAGAAATGGCTAAAGAAGCAACTTTGATCCTGCTAGCTGAAAAAAGCCGACATTTGTATGACGAAATCTAAGCAGAATTCATGTCATAGTGCGAGGGGAAGAACGATATCAATTATTCTGAAACAGTTTTGTTGGCCAACTTTAAGGGTGTTGCAGAAAAGGGATATTTAGCAAGTTTATAGCCAAAGTATTTAATGCTGAAAGCAACATTGAACGTTAAAAGGAATATTGATATAAGCAGATATCACAAACTGGTGATGTTCATTAAGGGACAAAAAGTGGGTTATATTCCTAGGAAATCGAAAGTTCTCGAGAAAGATCATGTAAAATAGTTTATAGCAAATGCTCCAGACAGTATTTTCTTGATGTCAAAGGTAAATATAAAACTCAATTAAATTAGTTTTCTAAATTTTTCTTATTGTCACGTGGATATAAAATATGTAACTTGAAATTTTTTATTTGAAGGTCGCTTTGATATTTGAAGTATCTGGGGCATTGCGAAAAGATGAGCTATATAAGTTGCAGATAAATGATATGCAGGATATGGGCTCGAAATTTTTAATAACAGTGAATTCATACAAAACGCATTCGAACAGTGGTGTATAATGAGGAGCGTACATTTTTTAATCCAATCAAGAGATATATATTCTTCTGACCAATTGATACTCTGCTCGAAAAGTTTTTCGCCTTTTACAAGAACTTTAAATGCTCAATACAGCCAGTGGGAATCAATACTTGTTCGAAATTACCATCGTTAATTGCAGAATTTCTCAAATTAGAACAACTCAATCTGTATACAGGTCACTGTTTTTGGCGTTCTTCTGCATCTATCCTTTCGGACAGTGGAGCTTATTTTGCAACCATCAAACGGCTTGGAGGATGGAAATCAACATCTGTTGCAGAAGCGTACATCAAAAACTCGATGAAAAATAGATACGAAACTGCTGAAAAAATTTTATGCGATAATCGTTCGCCAGCTATTAATACATCAGCTCCCACCAGTTCCACCCATTCCTTATCGCAAATCTTCAGTAACGATGTGGACTATTCAGAATGTCACATCTCGAAAATTCCGTCTATGAATTTTACGAATGGTTCAATTGGAACCATAAATATAAATATGTCAGAGTGAGCATAGAGATTTTCATTGTGAAATTTTATATTGTGAGAAATAAAATTTATTTGAATAAATAATTTGTTTTCTAATTCATAATGAGGTCGACGGAAAAATCTTGTAATCAACTCGTTCATTAATCTAGGGATTAATAACCATGTTTTGTTCTCTAATCCCGAAATATAAAAGGCAACCTTCACATATTGCGAAATGTCATTGTGATCGTCAATTAGTAGCACATACAAAATGCGAAATTCCGTCAAAAAAGCTATAAACGAACTTGTTGGTCCCAAAGAGCATTTCACAAAGATGGACCTCAGCATTATTCACATTGGAACGATTGGCGTAGAGATGAATCCAAGTGAAATCGATCTCATTTTCAAGGACAAAGAAGAAGTTAGCTACGACACATGTTTGAGATTTCTTGTGGACAAACTAACTCAAATGTGGGATCCAGAAATGAAGGCCTTGGAACTGTTTCAAAATCTCGATAAGAAAGGAAAATATTTCTTAGAAGCAGAAGATGTTATTACTGCCTGGAAATATATCGATTGCAAATTGCCGCTTGACACGTTGACAGATTGTTTCGACATTATAGCCCCAGATGGAGCATTAGATTATTTCAATTTCAAAAACATTTATTTGAAAAATTTGTCAGAATCTAGTGAGTGTATATCTAGAGATGTTGGAAATAAATTGGGTTGAACCTCTTGAAGCTTGTAAGAATAATTTTCGCACTCAACACCAACAGATATATTCACCTAATAAAGGGTCTTTCAACAAGAAATTCGTTTTTCAGAACAAAACGTGTGAAAAACGTTCAAATTTTTATTGTATTACAAAAAGAAGGGTTCGGCAATTATGAATGAAAAATGAAATCTGGCCAATGTCCACCACGACCACGCTTACAGAAGTAAAGTCTTTCATCGAAATTTTTAATCTTTTTTTGACAAAATGTCCGGCAATCACATCACTGATTTTGAGTTTTAAGGCTGCAATCGATTCGATTGGCTCCCTTAAGATAGCCCCACAAAAAATAATCCAGTGGTGTTAAATCACACGATCTGGCTGGCCATTTAACAGCTGAATTTCGTGAAATTAAGCGATCAGCCAATTTCGTTTGCAATAAATTGATCGTCTTATTGGCTGTGTGACAAGTGGCGCCGTCCGGTTGAAACTACATGTCAGTGACTTCCATGTCATCAATGATAGGTCAAAATTGAGTGAACATCTCGCGATTCATTGACCGTTACCGCATTTCCAGCCTCGTCTTCGACAAAAACGGCCCAATCACGCCTCCAGACCACATCGCGCACCATACAGTTGAGCATGCAAAGGCTTCTCAATAATCGCTCAAGGATTTTCAGAAGCCCAAATGTGGCAATTTTGCTTGTTGGCGTACTCTGACAAGTGAAAATGGACTTCGTCTAAAAAAATGATTTTTTCAGAAAAACCAACTCAAATTTAGCGACCAAATTCTTAATAGCGGTCTCAGAAGGTCGATTATGTTGTCCGAAAATATCACGAATTTTACGGAATGTTATTCTAACAGAACCACCATTTTCATAGTGGGTTTTAATTATTTTGATGCGATTTTTTAGCGAAATTGAATTCATTGTAACAATTGTCAAAAAACTAACTGTCAATGCTGTCATGTGGTAGATGTGGCCACAATTGAAAAACAAAGTTCTTGTTGAAAGACCAATTATAAGGGAAATTCAAAGAAATTGTTTCATGACCAATATGTTTATTTATTTATTTATTTAAAATGTACAATGTTCCACAGGTTAAACCCAACTACAGAACAAGGTAAACAGGGACAAAAAACTAATTCTAAATATACAAAATAAGACATGTAATACAAAGTCAGCCAAAATAGTATGACTTGATAATTGAGATGCTTCAATAAAAGATATCCAAGTTAGGACAAACAGAATTACAAGCGCGACACAAATTATAAAGAGGAGAATATTTCAAAATTTTAGTTCTCGATGTCGGCATGTAAAATGTGTTGTCCGATCTGGAAGCAGGTCTTGGAACCAGAAAATTGATATTACTGAGTATGCTAGAATCTTTAACCATTAGATTGATCAACTTGAGCATGAACACAACGCACTGGCAGTCCCGCCGACATTTCAGACTCTTCATGCCGTGTCTACTCAAAGGTAAATCCTGAGGGAAACCAGTGGGCGGATACACATTATCCTGTCTATATGATAAAAGCTTGAGGAAACGTCGTTGCACCGACTCAATCTGAACAATATGGTTTTGGTGGTAAGGGGACCATACTAAAGCTGCATATTCCAGCTTGGACCTGACATATGCGTAAAAAAGGATCTTCAATGTGGCTATATCCGAAAAGTCACGAGAAATGCGCGCAATAAATCCGTACATCCCTTTTGCAGCAGATAGAGTGGCATCAATATGTGGTGCAAACGAAAGTTTTGGGTCAAAAATCACTACCAAGTCAGTCAACACCGCCGGACGCTCAAGCGAGTTACCATCCACAGTATAGTTGAAATGAATTACATTTTTGTTATGTGTAAAAGACATGACATTACACTTCTTGACATTCAGATTCAATCGGTTTCTTTCGCACCATTCAACAACGCGCAGCGGAAAGTTGCTGACAATCGAAGGGATCCCTCACCTCAAGGTACATTTTGAAATCATCGGCAAATAGCAGGCAGTTAACATCCACCACATCAGCCAAATCATTGATGAAAATTATGAAAAGCAGTGGTCCAAGGTTACTGCCCTGCGGCACTCCCGAAGTACTCGAAAATACCACAGACCCCACACCGTTGAACTCAACATATTGCCGCCGGTCAGACAAGTAGGACTTGAAAAGATTTATGAGATTGGAGCAAAAGCCAAATTGGTCCATTGAATCGAACGCTTTTGAAAAATCAGTATACAGGACATCGGCCTGGGATCTTCTCTCAATTATCTCAGAAACGAAACGTGCTATGCTAAGAAGGTTGGTAACTGTTGAACGGCCTTTGACAAAACCATGCTGAAAAGGTGTTATTCAATTACAGACTAGAGGATATAACCGAGTGTAAAGGAGGATCTCAAATATTTTGCTGGAATTACAGATTATTGATATCGGTCGGAAATTAGAAATATCAAATTTGTTGCCCTTTTTGTGAACCGGGCGCACCTTAGAAAGTTTCCACGCATCGGGAACCATGCAACGTCTCAAACAGATATTAAATAAGATTGTGGGCGGATACGCCAAGACACACGCACAATCTTTGAAAATTAAGGAGGGAATTCCATCCGGACCCATAGTCATAGTTGGTTTCATCTTCTTCAAAACCGTAAGAACCTCACGTTCCTCAAACAATGCAACATCAATATAAGTTATGTAAGGATCCTCAATTTCTTCAAAATCCGCAGTACTGGTAGTAAATGACTTTGCAAAAAAATCAGCAAAGCTATCGAGTATGTCTAATGGTCCATCGCCTAACAGCCCATCATAAAACATCTAACTAGAGACAGTTGTTGAACCCTTCTTATTATTTATAAGTGACCAAAATTTTTTGGGGTTATTTTTTATACTCTGTTCAGATCTCTCCACAAATGCTCTGTAGGCCTTAGCTGTATCTAATTTAATTTTGGCTCGCAGACGGACGAATTCCTCTCCAGCAGTGACATCATCATTCCTCTTGAATAATTTCCAAAATTTCGCCTTCAAGCGAATTAAACGAATAATCTCCTTATTGAACCAAGGGAGATATCTGCGCTTGTTTTTATAAGTTCGAACGGGTACACAACGATCAACACGCTATAGATTCTGTCACAGAAGAAGATGGAAGCGTCATCGGGACTGTCGATATTCGCCAGGGAGGTCCAGTCAATAACCACAATCAGATCATACATGAGAAAAAAATTCGCTTTGCTGAAGTCGTATTCGTGATCGTAACAGGTTATGAAATTACGCTTCAAACTGTGCGTGATATTAGGCGAAAATCTGACACATAACGCTGGATGGTGTTTATCCTCAACCAATAAAGGATCCTGCGACTTCTCCGCAAGACAACTACCACCACTGAAGATAACCAGATCAAGAGTTCTATTGTATTCATTACGCACAAAATTATACTGAGTGAAATTGTTGATCTCCAAAAATTCACCGAGAAGAATAGCAGGTGTATTGCGTGGAAGGATCATCAATATGGGAAACATACGCAGAAATGTTGAAATCACCAACAATGAGGAACCTTCCACTATAAGTTGCATAAATGGTATAAGAACTTCAAATAGTGAACGATACCGCTCTACCGATAAAGAGGGAGGTAAATAGAGATTAATCACATACAATGAGGCCGAGCCAGCAATAATTTTTATCATCACCATATCAATCGAAGGGGTCAAACTAATCTCCAAGGATCTGAATGTCTTATCAACCGCAATGAGAACTTATTGATCATTGAGAGAAATGTTTTCAACTAGTCCATTGAAATGTTACATTTTAGGTTGCGTTTTTTAGAGGACGCAATTTTATTTTTTTGATGTGTAGGGGGGGTCAGTGTAAAGCTAAAACCAAGTTTGTGGGGTCGCCACCCTTGTACCACGGCCGCCATCTTGAAAATAGGGGTTGAAATGGTATTTACGATATATCTCTTAAACTATTTATTTTATAAAAAAAATTTATTAACATTTTTTGTTGCAAATTAAATTCTCTACAACTTTGCTCCAGTAACTTTTTGTCGTAGAACTATAAATAAAAAAGTTATAAGCGAAAATCTCCGGAAATTTGAGAAAAAAATTTATATTTTTCGATGTAACTTTTTTTTTATCATTTTACGAAAAAATGATGTCTGACCATTTTTGTACATCGTTTTTTGAGGAACAACTTTTATTCGCATCATTTTTTCATTAAGTCAATAGCTAAGGTTTTACAGCGCTCCGAAGTGAGTACTATTTTTCAGTACTCAGGTTTTATGTACGGAGATGCTGCAAATGCTTGCAAATAACTTGCTGTTTCTTCATGCTTTTTCCGGATGTGACACAACTTCAGCTCCTTACAATATCGGTAAAATGAAATTTGTGAAAACCCTAGAGAAACATTTAGAGTTTGCACGGCTTTGTTTCTCAACAAGAGAGTTGACCCTGCTTTGCTCACTGTAATTGGTGAACGTTTTTTTATCTCTTTATACTGTGGTAATAAAGATGATAATTCTCTTGACAGCCTAAGATACAAACAATTCGCCAAGGCAGTGACAAAAAGTACATTTAACTTATCCTCACTTCCTCCAACACAAGACACAGCTCGCTTTCATACTTTCCGAGTCTACCATCAGGTCCAGTCGTGGCTTGGTAATTATAATGATCCTGAAGACTGGGGCTGGAAAAAATGTGGAAAATTATTGATGCCAGTGCAGAACTCTAAACCTCCAGCACCCCCTGAGCTTCTAAAATTGATCTTTTGCAAATGCAAAGGAAACTGTGGAGCGATGTGTGGATGCCGAAAAGCAGGAATGAAATGTTCTGCAGTGTGTTTCCATTGTTCTGGAGAGACTTGCAGCAACGTAATGGAACTCGCAGATTTAATAAATGAAAATGACTTTGATGATGAACCGCCAACATTAACACCCCTTCCTTCTCCAGTTCTCCCACTGGTATTTAATTCAGAAAGGCGATCAGATGCTGAGCCGCAGCCTGGTCCATCGAAACGACTGAGGACGGAGTAGTTCTAATTTAGAAAATCACCGTAGTTTACCTCGTGGGTGGTGGGGAAAAGAGTCAATAATTAATTATTAATAATATTGCAAAATTTGTAAATTAAAAAGTTATAATAATAAAGTAAAAAAACGAGAAAAAAAACAATAACTGATGACATGTTATAGGTACACACGTATAATATAGGTATAGTTAAGAGTACTGAAAAATAGTACTCACTTCGGAGCGCTGTAAAACCTTAGCTATTGACTTAATGAAAAAATGATGCGAATAAAAGTTGTTCATCAAAAACGATGTACAAAAATGGTCAGACATCATTTTTTCGTAAAATGATAAAAAAAGTTACATCGAAAATATAATTTTTTTCTCAAATTTCCGGAGATTTTCGCTTATAACTTTTTATTTATAGTTCTACGACAAAAAGTTACTGGAGCAAAGTTGTAGAGAATTTAATTTGCAACAAAAAATGTTAATAAATTTTTTTTATAAAATAAATAGTTTAAGAGATATATCGTAAATACCATTTCAACCCCTATTTTCAAGATGGCGGCCGTGGGACAAGGGTGGCGACCCCACAAACTTGGTTTTAGCTTTACACTGACCTCCCCTACACATCAAAAAAATAAAATTGCGTCCTCTAAAAAACGCAAGGTAAAGCCTAAAAAATGTAACATTTCAATGGACTAAACGATTTCTAGGTCACTTACCCCTTTGAAAGAATCCTAGGCATCCCTTATGATCAGTCTCGAAGTTGTCATTATCATCGCCATCACTCAGTAGATTGAGATCTATTCTCGCTTCACTTTGAGCACTGTTTTTACGGTCCATCACTCTCAAAACCTTGGGATTTACAATTCAACACATAAAACTTTTGAGTGGATTATCACTTAATTGTATTGTCCTCTGGTAATGAGACAATATAATTGTCGCTTTATCAAGGCGAAAGTTAATTGGGTACTACAACTAGAATTCAGAATAAAACGAAGAAGCTGGAAGGTACCTACTTGCCGACACGTGTTTCCGCTTATTGGTTTCCTGGGGACAAAACAACAATATTTTTACTTTTTTTGGATCCTTGCATTCGTATACAATTAACTTTTTTTCACTAAATTTTTGTATATATGCTCGAGCTATAACTTCTCTTCTCTGTTGCCACAACAGATAGGTACAGGGTCAGTCTTTGATCACTGCGTTAATTTTAACCATAGATTCTTGACGTCAAAAGAAATATTTTCTTTCCATAACATTTTTCCAAATTTGGCCCCGTTCAAAAGATATAGGGTGTTGAAATTTCATGAAAAAATTGCATTTTCACCTGTAATATTCAATTGAAATGACCTTTTATAGAAGGTTTTTGATAACAGTCATGCATATTTTGAGTGAGTGAGTGAATCATTTCTTAGAGGGAAAATAATGTTTTTAAACAATTCAGATTCAATAGTGGATGCTATGGAAGGTAATTTTCATTCAAACTAAACTGGACTACAGAGGGGTATATGCCCAATGTGAAAACTTAAAATGCTTATAACTTTTTAACGTAGCTGAATATAGAAAAACGGTATGGGAAAAAAGTGTTTCTTGTGATCTCAAGAACCTATGATTAAAATTAACGCAGTTGTCAAAGACTCACCCTGTATAATTAGGTTGCTAGAGTGTATATATGAATCAGGATTCAGGATTTCAAGGTCAGAAAGGATATTGGATTTCCAGTCAGATAATTTATATGGAAATTTTGATTTTTCCATATCTGTGTTAACGCTTTTTAAAATTGTTGACCAAAAATTGTTGTAGATGGAACTCGTTCAGAATTATCATTTTTTTGTCTATCTTTACCCTAAATGAAAATTTAATAATTTTCATATAATATCAGCTTTATTAAAAGCCATAGACATATAAAGATATAGACATATATGTCTATGTTAAAAATTGGTAAAAGTGAAACAAAAATTGACCTGTTTCAGGATTTTGTTGCCAAATATTTTTCTTCTGAGAAAATGAATTTGTTCCATAATTTTGAGGCACACTGTATATAAGTTTTCATTATTTTCATTCAATTCACACACAATAATATCTCCGGAACTTTCAATCAAGATAGGAAATTCACGAATTACAGCTTTCAAGTTTTCGGTCTCGCACTTATACTGTATTGCTATCCTCTGTGGTAAATCGCGGCTGTTATGCGGACAAGTTATTTTAAAACATTCATAAATCAGGCTCTCCTATGAAATGGAATATTATGCATGCTCATTTGGAAAATAATACGTCCGGTGAAAATTAGTCACCTTTGACACACAGTTGTTTGACATGTGCTCGTAACAAGCATAGAAAAATAACGGTATTTAAACACATTGATGACAACGATACGGTTATCACAGATCATCGTTGCCACAATTGTCCAATAATCTATTTTCGTAATCTACTACTTAATGAGCCCCAGTAAGCATGATACTTACAGCAACATTTCATATGAGATATGAGTGAATCATTGTGAAACATTTCAAAGTAATTTTGTATTCTTGATTAAATAGGCCATTTTTTAAAATAACTTGCCGAGGGTAGTATAGTACATTTTTTTTAAAGATGTTTTGTCAAAGTTAGCTGAAAACATATGTCTCAACGAAACTTATATTTTTTTTTTAATAAAACAATTTTACCTAACTGTAATCAATAGCATGGTTATTTAGGATAACGTTAAAAAAATCACTGCAAAATTGGAAAATTTGTGACTACAAAAATATACCTATTACCACTTAACCAAGTGATGTAGAAATTTTTTTATTTTTGCTAGAATTGGTATAACCTAGCATATCGCCCAGTAACCGCTTGACGTTGAGTTACGGGACACCTGTATGCTGATGACGAGATTTTGTTGATGATGGAGCTCGTGTTGAATGATTGTTTGGGCTATTACCATCATCTATTGTGGATGTAATGATTTCCGACGTTTCGATAGACATCTTCTACCTTTATCAAGGAGAAAAGTAAGAAACCTTTTGAAAATAATCAATTTTCAAAAAGTCAATTGACAGAAGTCATGAAAGAAAATGAACGATGTTATATACTTATCTGTGATATAAATTTCCAATTTGAAGACATCTTTTATCAACAAGAATTTGGAATGGCCATGGGTTCACCACTATCACCAATTTTAGCTGATTTATATATGGAAATTTTCGAACAGAAGGCATTAGAAAAATATGCACTTAAACCCAAACTGTGGAAAAGATATGTAGATGATACTTTCATTATTTGGCAACATGGAAGAGACACTATAGATGGATTCCTTCAATATCTAAACAATCAATAGGAATCAATTAAATTCACAATTGAAATCGAGAAAGACAGACAACTTCCATTCTTAGATGTACTCGTGCATAAACAAAATGGAATCCCAAGAACCACTGTGTATAAAAAGCCAACGAACACAGGACAATATCTACATTTTGATTCAAACCACCAACTAAACACTAAATTGGGAGTAGTTTATTTGATACAGCAATAAATATTTATTGCACTGAAGAAGACCAAAATGAAGAAATAAATTACATCTCGAAAACTCTTAGAAGCAATGGCTACCCCAAAAAGATATTAGAAAAAGCTAGACGAACAAGAGAAAGTCAACCAGAACCAACAGATATAAATCAGACCATTAAAACCGTAATTCCTTATGTAAAAAGGTTTGTCGGAGAAAATGAGAAGAATTGGAAATAGATACAACATAACGACTGCATTCAAAACTCAAGACACTATCAGAGCTAAACTTACAAAAGTTAAGCCTAATAATGAGACACAAAGGACAAAGAACTGCATATATGAATTACCTTATGAGTGCGGAAGATCTTACATCGGAGAAACTAAACGCCCTCTGAATGTACGAATAAAAGAACATCAGAAGCTTCTACGAGTACTAGACAGCGACAAATCCAGGTTGGTCCAACATGCTGTAGATGAGAATCATCGTATAATGTGGATGAAGCATCAATAATATCCAAAGAAGAAAAACTTGCAAGAAGAAAATTCAAAGAAGCAGCATTTATGAAAATAACACCTGATTCCATAAGTGCTCCATCTATAGATCTCGATCCAACTTGAAAAGATCATATATAGTATATAACATCGTTCATTTTCTTTCATGACTTCTGTCATATTGACTTTTTGAAAATTGATAATTTTCAAAAGGTTTCTTACTTTTCTTCTTGATAAAGATAGAAGATGTCTATCGAAACGTCGGAAATCATTACATCCACAATAGATGATGGTAATAGCCCAAACAATCATTCAACACACCTGTATGCATCATACTATCCTATTATCATCAATATCACTGTATTCACCGTGATGTAAACTGCAATCTAAATAAAAATATAAATAAATCAGCAGTATTTTAGCAAGTTGCAACATTTTTTGTTGTATGATCTGAAATGCTTCTATAATACCTACGTAAGATACCCTTACTGCATTGAGATTTCCCACCTTTACGATTGACGTCGAATTTTGATTTGCAACATCAATTTCCGATAAAAAAAAATTTATAATATCAAAACCAACTGAATGTTCTATAAGCTGTTTTAGGTTTCCGAAATGCATAATTATCAATTTCAGTCACCCCTTGCACTAAAGGTCACATCTAGTAGTTTTTAACATATTAGATTCAATTGAAGAGGAGAGAAAAATATTCAACAAAAACTAAACCAAAGATATACAAATTGTACACTGTCTGGTATTCACGCATGCCCGTATTTTCGGCCAGAGCGGAAGGAGGCAGCTGAAACGTAGCGACTTGAGTTGTCCGCGTGTAGTAGTGTTGTTGTGTACGTTGCCATGGCTGCGCGTGTGAAGTACACGAAAGAAGAACGTGTTTGTTTGCTCACTTCTTACCTAAAACTTGAAGAAGTTTAAACTGAAATTTTCGAAGAATTTCGCCAGCGCTTTCCAAATAAGTAAGAATGATGCTTAAACTGTAACGTAAATTCGTAAGTACTGGCTCCGTACTCGATGCGCCGCGTTCAGGCGACCTGATAATTTTTTCGTAAAATTTGTTTTACGGTGACTAAGCGATACCGCATTTGTGTTGAAGTTGAAGATGGAGGGGGGAACAATTAGAACATAAAATATAAAGCCATAAGATTTTCATGAGGTTATATTTCACTCGAAAATAAATTTATTTGCAATTATTTTTGCTTTTTTTTAATCTCATATGCAAAATGATGTACTGTCTTTTGCCGCGCTCTGTATATTCGGCTAAAAATTATTCAATAATTTTATAAATCATCACAGACACTGACAGAATGTAAACAGACCGCATGAACCTCCAAATTTGAAATGAAACAAGATTAAATATTTCATTAGCGTAATTGGTTAGAGTTAAATATTCAAATAAAAATGTTACAATTTTGAATTTAATACTCTAAGTGCGCACGATTGAATTTCAAAAGTAACCTAGTAGATACGAGGGTTTCCTTGTATATTTCGGGATTGAACAATCCTAGTGTTGCAATCTGCCACCTGGTAGCTCTATCGTAAAGCTTGACATTTTTGAGGTTATACGTAGTCAGAACGTTTTGACCTCAGAATAAAGAACCACAGGAAGGAGCATAAGATTTGAAATTGGGGACCGGGATGCATATGGCCGACTTCTGTTTCCGTAAGCAGTGGCGTAGTACGTAGAAACTGCATTTTAATGGAAAAGGTATATGAGGATGGGTTGATATATAGACTTGATTCAGTTCAAAAAATAAATTCATATAAAAGAACGCGATTTTGAAGTCGTTTATTCTGATCAAAAATCAATAATATGAATTAAAATAAAACTTGTATACAAGTAGTATGGAAGGGCGATCAGTAAAACTTGTACTTAATTCTTGAAATGAACAAATGATAGTTCATATCTTGTTATTTTTAATGAAATTTCCATTTTGGGCTGCATAAACCTTAAGGTAATTTATTGTTACAGAAAGTAGTGAACAATAGTTTAATTACCAAATTAATTTCCAATTTTTTGGCATATATTTATTAGCATGCAGAAGAATGCTTTGAACTGGAAAAAATAAAATCAATACCAGTGCCTGTCAACAGGTTTTGATATTCTTTGCGGAAGCATATACTTTATTTTCATCAATGGAATCATTAGAATTCAGTTAACATAAAAAAATTATTTGATCAGAGAAAGGAAGGATAAATAAATATTGATTGTGATGTTTAATGAATGAAATAATAAGATACACAACTAACCATTTTGAATTCACTTCTTTCACAACTTTGACAACAAATGTTAGGTTATTTTCAGGAATGTTGACAGAGTTAACAGATGAGTCAGGTTCCCTAAGACAAGATTTTCAAAGAGAGAACCCGGTGTGCTCCTTCCTGGTATTTTATATTCTATGGTTTTGACATACTATTTTTGTTGTTTGTAGTAACTTAAAAGATTCATCTCGCCCAAAATATGTAATTAAATCGTGAACATTCTCGTGCGATTATTTTCTACATTTGCTCATTTTTGACAGGTAATAAGTCTAGGGTAGAAATAAAACCAATTCTTCAAACAAGGCCTACTAGTTCCGACTCCTATCTGAAGTCTTCCTCAGGGAAAGTTTGTTACGGCTTTTTTGTCGATGGATGATATTAAAATTGTAAAATGAACGACACTCATATTAAATGGAACGTGCAACGCATAATTTTTTACAACTTTCGACGTAGATTTACTCAACAACAAACTCAAATTTTGGCGACGAAGCTCCATCAAGGACCAGTGCTTATCGATGGTATGGTGGATTCAACCGAGATCGTAGTTCACTACAAAACGAATTTCGTCCAAAATCAGTTGTTGCTGTGCGCCAACTGATATTGGAAGATCGCCATGTGACCTATCGTGAGATTAAAACAACCGACGTTAGTGGGACCAGCATACATTAAATATTGCACGAACATTTCACCGTCAAAAAAATTTGTTCGCGTTAAATACCACACAATTTGTCAATCGCTAAAAAAAAGGCTCGTATGGATGGGTCCAAAGAAATGCTCCAATAACACGATCGCGGTGCTTCGAAGCACGTAAATGACATCGTGACAAGTGATGAATCGTGGATTTACGCTTATGAACCCGAAATGGGTGTTTCAAGATGAGCCTAATCCAATAAAAGCTGCTCGCGCACGAAGCACTTCCAAGTAAGTGGTAGCCTGATTTTTCGGAAAAACTGTACATATCGCAATCGAATCACTGGAACGACGCAGATCAGTCAGTTTTGAGTGTTACACAACCATTTGTTTGCCAGTTGTTATCTTCCATGAAATCAGGAAAACCAATTGGTTCAAACCCATGCAAAAGTGTAAAGACTCTAATGGGGAAAATTCTGAAAAACAATAAAGCGATTTCTGATGATTTATATTTGTTTTTCTTCTCTAATCCCGAAACAAAAAGGCGACCCTTGTATATGTACGGGATTATTGCTCAAGAAATCAAATAGAAACTGAATAATTTATAGAAAAATTTATTCCAATGAATGATTGAAAAAAAAACAAACATTAAAATAAAGTTCATTAATAACACATCAATGATGAAAGTTTTTGAGAGATAACGATAAAAAGATGATGAAAATGATGAAACAAATTTCGTAGCATTGACTGTTTAAACATGTAGAAACAAAACTCAAAAAGTACAAAAATATCAGTCCAATAAAATAGTTTTACACCTTCATTTCTCCTCTACAAACTCCAAAAGGTATTAACGTGGAATAACAGTATATAACTTAAAACAAACAACTTCACTTTACTTTCCTCAATTCGACATCGAAAATTAGAGTTGAATTCGGAGGAATGGTTGGAGGAGAACCTTTGGCACCGTAACTAAAACAGGAAATAGTTAGCAACCTCAAAAACTGAATATCTCGAAAATACTTACGCCACTTGAGGTGGACATGTTATCCTTCGCTTGCCTCCAACCTGCATTCCTTTGACTCCAATGTCCCATCCCTTAATAACTTCACCCTTTCCTAGTCTAAAACCAAATCCAGAACCTTTCAAGCTTCTATCAAAAACTTTGTTATTTTGTAAACGTCCTTCATAATACACCTGAAATTCAAGTAGGTTAAATCAAATAAAAAGAAGATTAAGAGTTGTTGGGGGCATATTCAAAGAGCAAGAACACAAAGGATCCAAATCCTGAGCTTACATGAATGAATTTTCCATCAGATGCTGCATTTCCTTGACCTACTCTCAAATCTTCAACAATGACACCATTAGCCAGTACTCTTCTTTTTGGTGTTGGTGATTTACTTTCGTTGCCTTTTTTTGCTTTGTCTTTACTTTTTTTCTCTTCACTATTTCCTGAACCTGGCTTTTCCAGCTTTTTTGCATTGGGACCTGGAGTAAGTTGAGGTTTTTCTTTGGGTTGCTTATTTTTTTTTGTTGGTGTTGACGGCTCCAATTCATTGGATGATGTCTCCTCTACTTTCTTCTTTTTATTTTTTTTTCCTTTTTTGCTCACACCATTTTGAGTAAATTTCTCTTCTACTACCTGCTCTTCAGCTTCCTCATCCTCTTCTTCTACATCACTTTCTTCTTCTTCCGCCTCTTCTTCTTCATCATCATCCTCTTCTTCTCCCGAACTTACAGATTCCTAGATAAATCATAATTAGAACATTATTGAAACTGGTATTTCTTGTCGATACATAAAGCAAATTTTCATCAATATAGGTTGCTCTTTATCCAATTTTTCACACTAACTCGAAAAAAAAAAAGACGGGTTGCACTCCGGGAGTGCCGGCAGAAGTGAAAACTTCAATATTAACGTTGTGCATTTTTGATATTTTGGAATGGTTAGAGAATAATTTTGTATGAATTGCTTTCATTATCAGTATAAAAGTGTTATTATTTATGTGGTGGAATACAATATTCATTTATTGCGCTATCGTACACAAAAATGACAATAGGTTTGTTCGGGTGGCAGTTCCCAGTTGTACTGGGGTCACAGAGAACCAGGTTCTGTAACTCTTGGAATCGTCGCAAGTTGTTCTATGACACGAACGGGTGAGAACAGGTGGGAACAGATAATTTCAAAACGATTTCGTTAAGTGCATAGATAAGTGAAAGTAAGGTTATGTTGTACATCATGGACATTGAACTCTAAATACCATATAGGTATTCATATAGAGTTCAATGATCATGGATCATATCATGGATAGTGTTAAAAAGATATTGAATAAGTTATTGTGTTATTAATACAGAAAATACTTTAGAAATTACAAATATTAAAATTGAACAATTTTTTTTGTCATAAATAAATAAACATAAACATATCCATATAAATAACTGTAAATATAATTTATATCTAATGAAATATTTAAAGAAATGATTTAATTTAATTATAATTTGAAATTTCAAGACATGTAGTAGTGGTCATCAGTGGAGAAATTATTTTTGTTAGTTCATATCTAGATAAACTGAATTTTTCTGTTATTTCATTGTAATTTTGGTGGAAACTGTGTACAGAAAAACAAAACAAAAATAAATATATAGTATATAAATACGAAATATCGTATATATAAATAATATAAAATAATTATCTTAAATACTTTGATCAACAACTATGCAATTGTTTTATTCATCTATTGCAAATGATCCTTCCTCTTCTTTGAGATAACAAAAATTTTGAGAAGCTATTATAACGAATTGATTAAAAATTTATACTCCCACAACATCAAATATATAAAAAACAGCTATGCGAATATCCTAGTCACCAAATATATAACTTAATTGCCAATTAGAACTACTGAAAATTTGAATCACCGATGATTTGAATTTACCACTTCTTCTGTTGTACCTTGTACCATCTCTAGATCAGGAACCGTAAGAACAGTAACGAACAGTTCCAAAATCAAGTGTTCCGACCACACGAACGACAAGGAACTCCTGTTCCGTCCCAGACGAACGGGTGGGAACCACAAATTACCAAAAATTACAGTTCCGAACTGCCACGCGAACAAACCTAATTTATATTACATTAACATACACAAACATTCGCACAAGCGCCCTGCACCGTCTAAACGAAACAGCACACGCAGGCACGGTAGAAAGAGTGTGGGATATTATTCCCTCTCCTACTCCTCGATCTTACGCTTTTTCGATCACAATCACGTGACCCTGACGCGAGTTTGGATGTTTTTACCCATACAAGAGAGTGCTCAGCGCCGCTAAAGAAGTTTTCACTTCAAAAATTTAAATATTATTTTTAAAAATGTTCTACCTCTTCCTCATTTTCATCTTCCTCTCCTGATTCATCTTCTGAGTCTGCTTCATCCAACAACTTCTCAATGTCAAAATCTGTATCATCAGATTCTGATTCTTCATTAATATTATTAAATAGGTGATCCAACTTGATTTTTTTCACATGTGCTGAAATAGTTTTTTCATTACATCAAACACATAACTGAAATATTCATGGAATTTTTTAAATAAATAGCCATCAGTTCCAAAAAAATTATTCTCTAGTTCAGTGTCGTAATGAGTTCATTACAGTACTAAAAACAGTGCTGTAATGAACTCATTACAGCATTGTTTTTAGTTATATTTTTCGTTTTGTGGTTGACAACACTGACATCCTATCCTTTTGAATGTCAACACGTGTCCATTGCATGTCAATTGTCAATATTAAACAATGTAGAGATTTGAATGCACTATTCAAATTCTATAATCTGTCAATTTTCGTATCAGTCACACCAACTGCGAAAATAAAATACAAAAGGCACTAGGAGGTATAATCTAAATTTTTCATTGAATTCTAATAAATTTCTCACAATTCTTGACTGAAATAGAGGAAATATTGTTTAATACTCGTTGCAGAAGGCAATTCCAACACTCATTCTAATTTCGCATTCGTGTTGGAATAGGTGCCCATTCTGCAATTTGTTTTAGAATATACTATTATTCTTACTCAGCTGTGCCAACAACTCATCGTCAAGTTCCAACACCATGTATATCAATAATAGTAACTTTTCAGGAGAGTGAAAAAACCTTTTATCTCAATTTCCTAAGCAATCAGCATTTTGCTCAACACAATGGAACTGAATTGAGTTACGTACTGTTTCCACAGCTTACAACTGATTTGTGGATGCGGTGTTGTTATTTGTATTTCATTTTACGATTTTCTATTGAACGATGCTTGTTTCTGATTGGCTGCGTCTTCCGATTCTCTAGTAAATGGCATCAAAATATCGAAACCGCCAAAAATGAGTTAAATGGTGTTAGAACTTAACAGATAATATCTCTAAATGCTGTACTCACGTTGTTTTTCAGGGCTATCAGCTTTTCTTGACTTTTTTTTAGCCATTACTTCGAATTCTTCTTCATCACTATCACCATCTGTCTCCTCTTCAATTTCTTTGGTTAGATAACCAGTGAGATGAATTAAACTTTTTCCATTAGAAGCAAAGGATACAGAGTGTCCTTCCTATTGAAAGAAAATTCACATTGCAATAGATGTATTGGAGACAATTTTGGTATGAAGATACCAAGAAAACACTTGATTGATAATATAATTGAAGCCAGGGGATGAAACTACACGTTCTATGCTCTACCAAACATGGCAACTGGAAGCACTAAACCATTGTTCATATACGGAACAAAAAGAGTTTTAACATTTATTAGGGTCATTTATTGAGTATTACTATTCTGGAAATTTATATGACGAACAGAATTTCTAATAATAATTAATCTTTTTAAATTGGAAAATTAACACATTAATGTCAATACTGGTACAAAAATAGCAGGTAGTAATAGAGAGCTTAGCGTTTTATTCCTTCTCTGAAGAATCAATATTTTCATACAATCATCGAAAATAAAATTGTTTTTCTGTTGAATTCAAAGAAACTCCTATAAAATCCCATCATATTTGGTAAGAGGTGCCAAAGTGACAAAGACGCCTCCGAGCCATAAAACCCTCCATAATTTACGGCATCTGTGTACTGTCTAGGCACTATGAATCAGTACATCCCCTCAGCCCTCATTTACCTCTGCCTCCGTCGTTTTTGTACCGGTGACTAGGACCAGGACTTTTCCCTTCTCCGGGCCAAATTAACCGCCTCTTGTAAGAGGTACCCAACACTAGTTATCATTGAAAGCATTTTCAACTCTAGTACTCAATGTTTTCAGGTGAATATTTAGAAATGTTACCTTTAATTCATATTGATCTTCTAGATATTATTTTATAACTATGTAAGCCACAACAAAGAATCTGAACAAGTGCTAGATATAAAGATATCGACGCATCTTTCTATGCATTTTCTACCTTTGTTTACAATTTTAAATTTTCTACATTTCCTTCCATTGATAAAATGTCCACAACCATGGCGAACACTGTGGTTCGCAAAGATATTAACAACATTTGAATTCTGGCAGAAAGGAGTCCTTGATAAGGTTGGATAACGCATGTCCTCGGTAGCTGAATTGGCTAAACGCCAGACCGGCAATTTGGACATGCGGGATAGAGTCCCATCCAAAGATGAATTCTTTCCAGAATTTCAAATGTCGAATTTCCTGTGAAAAAACCTAAGCTTCATTCTATAAATATGTAAGATATTCTTCTTTCATTTATTTTTGTATTATTCCAGTATCGTTTATTTTTCTAGTCTTCGTCTGATATTTCCTTCTTATTTTGTTCATATAACCTGTTCACTTCGCTCTCATTCAAATTAATTAAATTATCGCTGATCTGAATTCAATGAATTTTATAGTTCTTTGTCGGAATTAATTTCAAATTATACAATAATCTGTATATTATATTCCTGAATATCCACCAGAATGAACAATAAAATGATGAAAATTCATAACATCTTTTTTTTTCTTAATCATTTAGCAGATGCCTGAATTTCTCATGTGCATATTTACAATGCATGCTTGAGAAAATTCAAATTTCCCGCCGGTTCGTTCCTGTACCACCAAACATGGCGGCCGATTTGTGTTACCAAAAATTAGTAAGCAGTTTATATATATATATATAGAATTAATAGGAGGGAACATTTTCGGCTTTTCCTTTGTTCAACTTTAAACCAAAAAAGAGCTCAGAAATGAACCTGGGCACATAAACTTATAATATACATTTCGACTCAATATTACTTGAATTGGAGCAAGAATGTTATGCATATCTCCATTTGAATACAAGTCATTCAGATCTTGAAACCAGTAAAGAGAATACATTTTAATGTTGATTTGAATTTTTAGAGTGGAAGATTCAATTACTTTGGTGAAAGATTTTGTTTCAAGATAAGAAACTAAAAAATCAGTAGATTTCAGAATTAGTAGAAATAAGTTGAGTGAGGGTTGCACCTTTCAACACAAATATGAAACGTAATTCTTTGATTTATCCAAAGCAAAAGTCATCTTTCGATGAGAAAAATCCATTATAATCTGTGTAAAATTGTGTGCAATATTCACAAGGAATAAGAATACCTATTGCTACCTATTTATGGTCTTCAGAAAAGGATTTTCACATTCCCAGATGACTTGTGATTTTGATTTTTCTACACCTATTTGAACGGTTAGGTATAGTAATCATACATTTAACCTCATACAGTCTTAGTATAGAAAACAACAATAAAGAACCCATTAATTAAAAAACTGATGTGATCTGTGCACAATTGCCAACAAAATTGCGATTAACAGCATGCATCAAAATATGCTTTTTGCAAGACATATCCTTCTATATGAAAATAAAATGTATATTTAATCATAAAAGGTGCTTTCATTATGGAAATACCTCAAAATACAGATCCAGATGGCATTGTAGTTTATCAGGCTTTTGCAAGGTACAAAGCAAATAGTTTTTGCCTTCATATCCACAAAGTATCTGAGCAGGCTGATCATCAGAATGGGAAATATCCAAGCATGCCATAGATATATGGAAAGCCTTTTTGATAACTTGACTGTACCTCTTCTGAGGTTCCATAATTAATCCTGCAAATCATTTCAAATGAACATTGATGATGAAATAAAGAACTCTATACCAGATTTCATCAAACACGTGTTGGATACACCGGTCAAACCTAAAATACTCACCCCAAAACATCTTTAATTATTTATTTACACTAGAAAACAAGTATCAACAATTGGAGATGGCGTCGAAGAGATTTACGAATTAAACGATATCAAGAAAGTTTTCATCAACCATCAACCGTATTCGAGAAAATTTTGAGGGAAAAGATTTTACAGCTACCGGCTCCAGTTTGGTCAAGTCTTTCTGCGCATGCTGTACATAGATCGGGAAAGAAATGGGGGTCTGCAGCTGCCTGGCCAACTCAAGAATATAGAATTATAATCATTTTATAGGCCATTCCATGCGAAAGACCGCTCATTATTCTGGTCTTTCTAGCGGTCATTGCTCATAAGCAATGTGCCGTAGCACAATATGTTATTAATTGACCGCTAGAAGGACCGAAACGATGACCAGTAATCTAGATTACTGGTCTGTGAATATTATACCAGGTATATCGGAATGAAGTGAGCAGAGACCATAGATAAACAGCAGAGACAGAGATTGTCTATGGAAGTGAGCGTCAATGATATTTTAGGTTATTTAAGAAGATAGAGAGCATTGACGTAGTATTAGTACTTTATTTATCTATGCGTAGTATCCATAGACAAAGTATCTCTAGAGATACTTTGTAGAGAGTAGTATTTGCACAGTATAGGGACCAAGCAGTAGTCGCACTCCGTGGATTTTTTTACACCAAGTCTGACTCGCGCATTCCTCCCTGCGCATAACCTAAAATGTTCATTGTTTTCATCTAAGATGTCTGGAATAATGTCATTATTATTATTTTAGACATCTCAAATAATTCCTTTGTATAATTAATTCGTTCAATATATGTAATAATATAATTTTTCTAAGATCTATTTAAAATTCAAAGAAGTAGTTGAAGAAAAAGATGCAACCTAACTTATAAATTCAGTGGAATTTCTTTGAGTCAAAATCTACCATAAACCAGCAAAACTCATTTATTCAATAATTTATTTTCATTCAAGTAAGTATTCTGTTTCAATTATGTGTTATTTTCAAATTAATTCCAAAATGGTTAACAATTGTAGCGTATACAACTGCAAAAACAATGGTCTCAATAATCCAAACTTTCTTATAATATATGGTGAAGAATTTGAAGAGGAGAAAGATTTCAATGAAGGAAAAAGAAACTGTAGAAATTGAGGATGAAAGTTTCATTCGATTCTGCAGGAATAATTTCAGCTCGGTTATGGCTGATTTCATGATAGCCCAATTGCAACTCAAAAGAACAAATCCTCATGGCTACAGGTACTCCATCGCTTATAAACAATTTGCACCTACTATCTCTTTTTTGGGACCTAAAGTTTAAGAAGTTCAAGAAAACTTTTTCCTTACCTCACAAGGCTACTCTATGCAGAATAACTACCAAATGGAACTTTTCCGTTGGTTTGAATGAATAAGTATTTCAAGCAATTTCTGGTGAAAGTAAAAACTATGACAGAAAGAGCAGAGGATTGCATATTATGTGTTTATGAGATGTCTATCAAAACTCATTTTTTATGATATATCTCTTGACCAAATAATTGATTTCACCAATGCAATGGTGACAGATCTTTCGATCCTGCTAATTGTGCATTAGCTTTAATGTATTTTCAGTTTGTCAGTATTCGTTTTATTTATAGATTAGGTACAAATTTTCTGATGGAATTGATCTTAATGCAAATTTACCACATAGCGTAAACATTCATTCTATATATTTCTATCATATCACTTACAAAGTCTTTGTATACTGTTATTTTGAATGCATTGATGTATACATAATTGTTGACTGAAATGCATGCAGAATTAAACTATATTTTTATGATACTGTATAGTATTTTATTCCGTTGTATATTACTATATTATATTCATTATAGAAATATGAAAAATATAATTTTATATCAGAAAACCTGTTTTTTTATTGTATTTATGAGAAGATAATTCAATATTACCTGATAACTGTATTACAAGTTTAGATTAGACTGAACGAATCTTGAGAAAAAATTTATTAAGGCAAAAAAAATATAAACAACTGGGAGAAATCTTCTAACAAGTAACAAATTATATGCTCTGATGTTGATTTAATCTGGAAAATTTACTACATTTAACTAATCGCATTAAACAGGATTCTTAAGTTCAAAAGAAATTTGAAGCAAGAACATTTATATGAGGCCTATTACAGAAATCAATGTTTTTTGCAACATTTCGTGTTGAGGGGGTTTGCCGATAGTTAAGAATTCCATAATCAAATTCCTCTTTTCATAAATTGTATATAGTGAAAAATAGTATCAGTTCAAACCAAATCATCAGAGAATTCATTGAAAAAATTTGTTCGAAACAATTCAATATAAAATAGTTTTTTTCATGGACTCGAAGATAAACCTTTCAGTGAAATTATAAGTATTGAGGATTTGATATTAAAAACATTCGATGTTTTCAACCACCAACTACTTATTTATAAAACAATATATCTTTTTATTAAATGCGTTCTGTTAGTGAGGAAATGTGATTACATTTACAGTTACATTATGAGCGGAGTCATAATTTTTATATGAATATAGAATAAACAACACTCTAAATATCACAGTGAAAACTTATTACCAGCTTAAATCAAAATATTTAAGTTTTCAGATAACGCAAATAACCTTTTCTTATCAATTTTTACATTCGCGGTCGATTAGAGGTTATGCGCAGGGAGGAATGCGCGAGTTCCTTTGGTGTAAGCGATTTCAGTTCAAAATCGACGAAGTGCGACTACTGCTTGGTCCCTATACTGTGCCTATACTGTGGTATTTGTCTCTAGAGATACTTTGTCTATGGTAGTATCTATATAACGTCAATGATAGAGACTGTTTTTTATTCTTGTCTTTCATTTTTTAGATGTTCTGATGAAGCAAGTGATATGCTGCAAAAGCGAAACATATTTACAATAAATGGTACACTAACTTAGAGACCTTCTTAACTCTGAAATCTCCCAAATACCCAGATCAAGTTTTTATATACCTAGATATATATATGTATGTTTTATTAAATTTATATATTTAATTAAAATAATTAATATTGCATTATAAATGCTTTGCCCATTCCCCAAATTTATTTTCGTTATATAATTATAGGAACTGACAATAAACATTTGAATAGAAATCGCTATTCTGAGATCCAATATAGATTTCATACATTCCTATATTTCATTTCACAATGAGTATTTTGATTTTGCATTTGCGATCAAAGAGATGGTGGTATCAAGCTCAACTTATTTAATTTTATGAAAACAGTGGATCTTTCTAATTAGGCTGTGCAAATGGCAGAGGCTTATAGAAACTTGTGATACTTGCACAAGAAGCACAGAGCTTAGTTACTAGTGCCCAGAGACAGGTTGTCTCTGCTAGTGCCATAAAAGGATTTGTCTGTTTATGAGGATGTTGAGATTCATAACATAACGTAAGAAGTTAGAGTTTATTCAAAAAAGAAAATTTGGTTTGGGTTCACTGAAATTAGATGAAATCAATATTTAATTGTTTATTTAATTTCCAGTTATTACCAATAAATTTATCACATTTTGATTGATTCAACCAAACAACCATCAAATCTTCAAAACCCTTTGAAAATTCTACAACCAGTATTCAAAAACCATGGAGGAACATTCATCAAAATGTTTAATCTTCCAAGAGAAAATATATAATAAAAAAATTATAGAAATAACAATAAATTATAACAAGTTTGGACATCAAATTTACAATATATATTATTAAAGACAATTTAAGTGCTTTACAGATTTGAACTGTACTCAGACAAAATTACAAAACATATCAAAACTTGTTATTCTTTTCAAGTTAAAATATGATATACTGAAATTCAATTATAACATTTAACTCACTAGGTGGTAAATAGCAACTGATAGACGAAACATGAAATCCTTTTGCTGAAATGGAATAATGTGATTATATGAAATTTTTCTGAAATACGAAAATGACATTTCAATATATTTTGTGAAAGCAATGTGGTTATTTATTTATGAATAATAATCAAATTTTCTGTGTTATCTCAGCAAATAAAATGCTTCTTAGAGAAATTTAACAAAAAAATAAGAGAACGCATTATTTCATCTAACAGTATTGATGGGTACTTCATTGAAAAAATAAAGTGGAAATGTGAAAAACCAATATCATCAAATACTATTTGAATAAAAATAAATATTGCTAATTTTAATACATTATATTGGGAAGACAATAGACAATTCACACTTGAGTTTTCTCAGTTAATATTAGCATATAGTTAAATTTGAATAATAATACTGAACTGTTTCATGATAATTATTTTTCAGTGGTCAAATATCCACAATCAAAAAGTAGATTGAACATTATCCAACCAATGATGAGTACTTGAAAAAATTTCTAACTTATATAAAAGTAATCTATTATGGATTACAATAAATTGTTCATGAAATAATTAGAATTAAATCAAGGAAACTCACATAAACAAAACTGGCAAGAAAGTTGATGTAATATTTTGTTCCATTTCGAGAAAGGAAAGTATGACAGCGCCCATTTATACATCTCAACTCTTGAAAATAAACATTCAAACAATTCCAGCAATATCATTTAATATATTATGAATAGCTAACAGTATTTTTTGAATTCTATCCGATAGAAACCAACTATATGCATCAGTTGCCTTTGTTATCCTTTTTGATTTTAGTGTAAAAAAGAAGATAGGGAGTGGCAGTTGAGTTAGGTTTATAACTTAAAACTTGTGTAAGTTCTTCACTTTTTAAAAATCGGATAGATTCATCGTCACATTCTAACCACATATCCTCTTCATGATCATTTCTCTTGAATTGAGAATTCAAGGCATTCTCAAGAACATTCTTGTTCAATTTAACACTGCAACAATCAATACTTTTGCATATTTTCAAACCATTTAAAATACTTTTGGAAGATATTCCATTTTTGGCTTCCATCAGTGAGTTTGCAACTACACGAGGCTTCAAATATTTCAAAATATTTAGTGATTTTTCACTGCAACTTGCTGATAGACCTGTTTTTGGCATATCTCTTGAACAATCATGATAACTATTGTAGTAATTCGAGGCTTTAACATAAGCTATATAGTGTCCTGAAGCCATCGTCCCTCCTAAGTGCATGATAATACAACTAAGTTTATAATAATGGGAAGATATTTCATCTTTTTCTAATTTACAACAACTTTCACAGAAGCAATCTAACTCTAGAGGAGTAGGAAGGTAGGTGTTAACTTTATGAACTCCTGAAGTAGATGTATTGAATCTTTTAAGCTGAAGAATCATCATATTGGGCAATCTTTCGAATAAGACATCTCTACTTGCCTCATTATAACGCTTACATTTATCACATAAATACTTATTAGCATCACATAACTTCTCTGAAGTAACACAAGCTTTTCTGTATATCTGACTTGGTGGAATACCTTCGATTTCCGTAATATCAAAGTCATTTTCACTTATTATAGGTACTGGGATATCATAAAATGGTTCTTTTCTCTCAGTTACACTTTCACATTCTAAACATTTAGTTCGTACAAGTGTAATTCCCTCGAAATCTTCTGCAAGGAAATTGAATCCAACTTTTTTTTGCTGCACATCATTAATTGCTGCTGCATCAGCATCATCATCAGTAACTGCTGATTCATTAATAGTGTCTTCATTTATGGAACCCTTTAAACTTTTTTCCTTTTTAGATGGGCCTTTCTTCCATGATCTCCTTACCCCCCACATTTTTCCACTACTAGAGCTGGAAGTACTTTCAGGTTCACTCAGTAAATCAGGATTATGTTGTAATTGAACTGTGAGAAAATCACAAGTCTCACGAATATTATCTAAGAGATATAAAAGCAGTTCATGGGCGTCTTGCTGATGATTTCCCTCAAATATAGTGTTGGCTTCACGAACTGCTTGCAATAATGCTACAGGTTGATAGGGATCACTAGATTCTTTCAATTCTAAATTATGCATAGTAACGAATAATTCATGTAATCTTTCAGTGACCATTTGAACCTTAGACTTTGGAATGATATCTGTAGGAAAACTGAAAAAATCTTTACTACTAGTACTTGAGCTTGCACTTCGAGAGTTTGGTCCACCAATAGCACCAATGTTTCGACCTAAAGATGAGGTTTTCGCCCTATTTTGGCTTAGTTTGTTTTGAACTAAATTCAGATCTCCAATCAAATGATGTAAATTATGAAGAAACATAGGAGCGAATCTTAATGTATATAATACACTATTTAGGTAACAAGTATTACCCAAATTAGATAGACTAGCTACAGGTGCTTCCTGTATTGTATCTCCATTGTTTCTTTGATCAGATCGATACCCATTCAACATGTTATTATCTTTCAACCCCAGGAACTTCCTTTTAGCTGGCAACTCTTTGTTTGCTGAATTTTTCCTCTTCAAGAGATTTCTTGTATACTTTTCCTTGGAAAGAACTCGCACAGGCATTACTTCATCCTCCAATACTGTCATCTTTTTCTGCAAACCTTAGTAAATAAAATTAATGCATATTTTAGGCAATCTTATTATCTGTACTTACATGTGTAATAAGCGGGTACTAATGAAAAAATTCAATTCCAATCGTTATTGTATCAATTATTTGACAATAAGTATTTCCAGGAAATTGTTATTTTGCCATTTCGATAGTAACCGTTTGCGTCTGAATATTAATAACCACACAAAATACGTAATTATTTTGATTTAGATCTTAGAACCAAGAACATAACAAAATAGACAAGTAACCAATAGTTGTCAAATTTGACATTACATTAGTCGAATTTTAGCGTGTGTATTCATCCAAATTTTTTTGAAATGTTTAGATTCTGATTTAAACGTCATCACTTCGATTCAGTGAACGACGTATTGCATTAAGTTCAAACATTTTTTATATATTAATCTACAAACAATGGTTTAAATCTACTAGAAGAAAAACGAAAAGAGATCGTCGAGGTTTTAATTTCAAGGAACAGACATGCTTATTCATGAAAAAATTCCTATTTGTTGAATATTCCTGGTCAGTGATTATTCTAGGAAAAAGTCCAGTTCGGTTTTTCCTTAATAGGACATTCCGGGGTTGAAACCAACCTTTAATGCCATTTTTGGCTATATGGGGTAGTCATCGTATTTTCTTCAAAACTTCAACGTGCTCAAAAAAAATCTGCGTTAATGACTGCTTTCGATTGAACATAATATTGATATCTAACGCAGGGGATAATAGGGTTGATACCACTTAAGAGTAAAGCTGTCGTCAACGCAGATTCAGGGTATATAAAGAAAATTAACACTGATACAAACAATTGCTCTCAGTTAAATAAATTATATCTCCGCCACTGGCCCAAGATGCTCCATGAACTTCGGCAACTTCGTATCTAGCGGCTAGCAGCGATTTTCATAGCGCTGAATAGATAAGGATTATTAATTAATTAACCCTAATCTCTAATTATTGCCTTTCACACCTTTATGATTGTATGCGCTGAAAAAATGGAAATAATCATTTATTTTTGATATTACTTTCATGATTTCGATCATCACTTCTTACTAAAATCACTGCTAAATAAAATTAATCAGACTCTACCATAGAATTCAATTTTTTATGATTTTATATCAAATTATTTGGAACGTCAATCTTAAAACTCTTGTCTATGATGAAGTAAACAAAGCTTTGATTTCATTTCATACATGGCGATTTAACCTTGTCATCTTATCGAATCCAAATTTTCAGTAAATTACAGCCTGTTAGTAAAAAAAATTTAAAAGAATACTGTTCGATTTTCATCTTGATAAAATAATCTGATAATAAGGACCAGTTTGATTACCTACGTCATGGTTATCAGACCTTGACATCCAGTCTGAATTGCTTTTCAAACGTCTCCTTGCTGATGCATCAGAAGTACAAAATAAACTATATGATCGATACAATAAACTAAACGTTATTCTCGTATTTGTGTGCCACCATCCTATCATCTTATGGCAATTAAATCTTTTTGAATCTTGCAACATGACTTGTATACCCTCTAGATTAGCTACTGCAGGAAAGCTGGCATTATATGCATATCCTGGTAAGCTGAAATCAAATAATATAATGATCTTTCTCAAACTTAAATTTGATCATTAATTTCGTTATGCCAGGGTGAGGATTTTGATTGTTATTGCCCTAATATGCTCAGGTCACTAATAAATCATTGCTAGATCACTGTAAGCATGAAATAATTCCATAAGTATAGATTTAAACTGAATCTTTTTATTACATAAAAATGTGAAATTTTTAAAACTTAATAGTTTTAAGGTGAAAAATAGAGGCATAACAAATTGATAAATCCAACATCAAAATTGATATTATTGTTTCCATAAAAATGGATCTTCGAAGGTCTTATTAAGTAATGCCATAACCATGACTTATCGTATTAAATTAGGTAATTCTCCTTGACACATTTGAGACCACCTTAATTTGAAATTCCTTCATTATTTATGAGATATGTGACTTGAAGAAAAATATCTTTTTTCTTGTTTATCTGAAAATTTTTTAGAGTATATTCCTGTGAGAAAAATTGTTGAAACTTATTGAGTGCTTGAAAAATTATGTTTCTTGTTTTACTGCATTTTGTTAACAAGTATAACAAAAACTTCTCAGTAGAATATTTAGAAGTCTCTTTCCCAACTGATTTGTTTTATATTTATTACAGGCTTGTTATCTGCTACTGGTAAACCTCAGAACATCTTAGCCCTCAGTAGATATTTAACAACTACTAAAATAATTTTCAAGTCCTTCGGGGCAGGAGAACCTCCAAAAGATACTGATAACACAACTGTTCCACCAAGGGGGCCATCTGGTACTGGTGGTGGTAAGAGCAAAAATACCTTGTCTTGTCCTAAGTGTGGAGATCCCTGTACTCATGTTGAAACTTTTGTAAGTTCAACAAGATTTGTGAAATGTGAAAAATGCCACCATTTCTTCGTTGTCCTCAGCGAGTTGGACAGTAAAAAAAAGGAAAGTCAAGATTTGAAAACAGGTTACTACAGGAAACCTCCTCCAGCTCCTAAAAAAATATATGAATACTTGAATAAACATGTGGTTGGTCAGGAGCATGCCAAAAAGGTGAATACATATTTTAAAATGGTCTGTGTTCAGTTCCATTTCGTGATTAATTATATTGTGTTTTATTATATCGGGATATTCTGTAATATATTGATACTTCATTGAAGGTATTGTCAGTAGCTGTTTACAATCATTACAAGAGAATCTACAACAATACTCCACCATCGTTGAACCCAGTACAACGTCCAGACATGACTGTTATGGAGCAAGGTCCTCATCATAATTCCCAACATAGAGGTTAGTAAAAATTTCATACTCATAATCAAACACGACATGTCTAGTCCGTACTGTTCAGAAGTTATGATTTTTTCCCAAAGGTCTATTTTTCGGAAACTTCAGATCGGTTCTAAGTGTTGTATGTCAATCAGATGTGACTGTTTGGTTATTTTATTTTAGTGCTAGAATTAAGTTGGGAACACTGTCTGTCATTGTCAATTTAAGGCGGTTATAGATCGAAGGTTGATTTTGATTAGTCATTCTTTTGTCACACGTGGAATAAAGCTTCTGAGGAAATTTAATGAGTATTATTAGAAATCTATTATTAAATAAAGGACACTAATTGATCCACCAAACTAGGACTTACACGAGGGTTGTCTATTATATTTCAGGATTGAAGAACAACAACAAATATTGGTGATCGAAAATCGCAGATTGCAACACTAGAGTAGTCCAATCCCGAAATAGAAAAGGCAACCCTCGTATTAAATAACAAATTAAACAGACAATAGATACCCATGGCTTATTTCATAATTGTGGTCACCAACTTATTGTGCAGATCTTCTGAATCTGACAGGGATTGGTCATAGCTCCACCTTTGGCTTCAGTCTGAGTCAACAACCAAACACCACCGTCGAATCTCCACAAAAATCGAACGGTTCCGAGGTTCTCGACAGGAAGAACCACGAGCTGAAACTTGAGAAGAGTAACATCCTGCTGTTGGGGCCTACTGGTTCCGGCAAGACACTTTTAGCACAAACCATTGCTCAGTGTTTGGATGTACCGTTCGCTATATGTGATTGCACTACACTCACTCAAGCTGGGTATGTAGGAGAGGATATCGAGAGCGTGATTGGGAAGTTGCTTCAAGATGCTGGATATGTGGTCGACAGGGCGCAAGTGGGAATAGTATTTTTAGACGAGGTCGACAAGATCGGAGCAGTTCCTGGGATTCATCAGCTGAGAGATGTTGGAGGTATGTTTAATGAATATTATTAACTAGAAGAGGATACGCTCTTTCGATCTGTATTAAGATTCCCCGGGGTCGGCCCTTCGGGCCTCCCGGGAAGCTAAGCTTCCCGGATCCCTGACGGACCCAAGTTAGGCCCACCTTTATTGCTATATTATTATAAATAACGAAAAAGGTTAATTGTTATAATTATAACTCATTATTGTCATAGGCAAGTTTTCGGATAATCATTTTTGCATCTTCAGGAATACATATCAAAAGATTCACAGAATACTTCAATTGATATGTCAGATTGACCAATTGGATGCCGAATTCACTAAATTTCAGGCTTAGAATCACTCAATCAACGAGTTGATCAACCAGTCTAGGAAACCGAGAATATGTGTTCCTCATTTTATGGCCTCATTGAACATTTTTATCTGTTTTTCTTTTTCTTGTGTTTTTTCTACTTTGATAAAATGTGCTGATTGAAAAACAGCTCTTTTGCATGTAATACTACTTTTGTCTTTTGGAAATATGTACATAGGACTCATTGCTCATCATAGATTTATGGTACAGGTGAAGGAGTCCAACAGGGAATGTTAAAAATGCTGGAAGGCACCATTGTCAACGTCCCCGAACGAAATTCACCTAGAAAGTTACGTGGAGAAACTGTTCAAGTGGATACAACGAACATTTTATTTGTAGCCAGTGGAGCTTACAATGGTCTTGAACGTTTAATTCAAAAGAGGAATAATGAAAACGTAAGTTATATCTTTATATTTAAAAATGAATATCGATAATGGTTAAAGATATTTTTTTTATATAAAAAAAAATTTTGGCAATTATTAATTTTTTCTCTCCTGGGGTATTAAAATTTGACTTTCTATGAACTAACTTTTTTGTAACGGTTTTGTTTACTGCATTAATTATAACCAAAGATTAAGATTCATCTTAACATACACTTTTTCATTAAGAAGTATCTAATGGGTTTTCGAGAAGCAAATTTACATGATTTCTCGAAGCAAGTAGAACTGTAAACTTAAATCTTTGAATGCTTATAATCTCTCATACAGAAGATAATCATCAGGCAATGGAAGAAGCAAAAAGGTGTTCTCAAATGAATTATATGCATTTTTTTATTTATTTACTCAATCTTCACCAGTTTTTTCCATCCATTTACGGTCATTTGAATTGGCAAGTTTTATAGTATCTAGGATTTGGCGCTCCAGTTTCTGAGAGTCAAGGTAGAAGAGCTGCATCTCAGGAAGCTTCCCTCCATCAATCTGCAATGAGTGCAGAAGAAGAGAATCTAGAAAGAGATACCGCCCTGAAGCAGGTGCAGGCCAGAGATCTTATCGATTTTGGAATGATTCCAGTAAGTAATTATTATTCTTCAATACCAGGGCCGTTATGTATATTTCGGGTTTTGTCAATAGGTTGATACTCCTCGCTTACACAATAAGTGTAAAGTGCAGATTGTACACTTAAAAGAACTTCTATCGTTCAAGAAAGGTGCAAAGTGTACGTCTTTTAAGAAGAAAGCTCAAGTTCAGGAAGTCTCGTGTTTGAAAAGGTTATATAAAAATCCAAATGATTTTTCTATAAAATTTATTACAGAGTTTTTTTAATAGGAAAACTCAAATGATCAACAGTGTGCTACCGGAACGTTTTTCAATTTAAAGAAAAATTAGTCACTATATCAAAAATTGAGCGGGTGAATGTTGACATAATCAGAGCGTTTTTTTAATGGAATTTAACAGAGGTTCAAAAAGGATTTAATCCCGATTCATGATACAGGGGGTGAAAAAATCGCTTTCAAAGTTAGGGATGACAAAATCGTGAAAAATCAATTTTTTCGAATTAGAACCCCATTTTTTTATGGCAGATATTGAACGTTAAAAAAAAACAGAGTGTATGCATCACACCCTTGCCCTAAAGTGGATATTTTCAGAGTTATTCACAAAAAGTGTTTTTCGTCTTGAATTTTCAGCAGCTATTTCTTTTCCCTTCACGCCAAAAAGGTGAAATTAGTTTTCTTTGTTAGAGTTTGTCATGGTTCTGTTAATGGTATCTCTCGTTGGTCTGATCGGTCAGAAACCTCTCAATGAACAGTGAATCGTTCTATCTACAACTTTATTATATTCTCATGAAGCAGAATGAGATTTAAATAATCTTCATTGGTAAAATTAGCATAGTGATCGATTTTATTGACGAAAGACAAATTAAAGTAAACAAAAATGCTACCATTACCATCGGATTATAATATGTACGAGATGTAAACAAATAGAAGGACAACCATGTGTTGCAATTTTACCAACATGGAAGCAGCTGGAACAGGGGAATGTAAGGAATTTGGCAGATGTAATTAATGATATCTATCATAAAATAAAAAGAATGTAAAACATGGTAAGTTTTTGCATATGTTTCATAAGGAATTATTCATTTATCACTGGAGAGAAAACCGATGGCCGATTAGTTGAAATAAAGAGTTTTCCGATACAAATTCGAATCTAAATTCGCCATCTATTTAGGAACAACCTGTAACTTTTTTTCTTGCATATTAGGGTAGTAAAATCTAAAACATGGTTTAATAAACAGTTCCTGAAAATTTCATCTTTTTGGCGTGAAGGGAAAAGAAATAGCTGAAAATTCAAGTATACGTTGAATTTCAGATTACAACAGACGAAAACAGATGATACTTCAGCTGAAAAATTAAATCATTCATTGGATTTTTTACCATAAAAACTTATATTGTGTTAGATTTTTGCAAGATTTTGATTATTAGATGAAGCGTTCACTAGAAATCTCTACTTCTCTCATTAAAAAGTAGCAGAATTATAAGACAAATAAGAAAAATTATCCAAGGGTTGCCTTTTATATTTCGAGATAGGACAACCATAGTGTTGCAATTTTACCAACTTATAGCTCTATCGTAAAGCTTGAGATTTTTGAGGTTATCCGTAGTCAGAACGTTTTGACCTTATATAAGATAGACAAAGCATTTCTTTGTAAAATGTCAATTTGTTTAGTCTCCCTCATTAAAAGTCTCTTGTGAAACCTCATCCGATAACACCGCATAAAATCTTTTTCCATTTACTTGGGTCACAATATTTTTAGGGTCAAAATGATCTGAACAAATGAAAATTGCTTTCTTTGGGCACATACTTGACCATCCCAACAGCAAAGCTCAAATTCTTCTCTTTTCATCGTCATCTGGGAACCTTAATTCAAGAAAACCTGATTTTATCTTATAATTATCTCATTGAAAACTTCCCTATTAAAACTTTCTACGCTACTGAACGTGCAAATAACTAAATACTTCGGTTCTAACAAACCACTTATCTATGGAACGATAAATTGGGATTAAAATTCCCGTCTTTACTACAACTTTACACTTACGAACAATTTTTAGTGCCATGAAAAATAATAAACAATAAAAAATATGAAAAACTTAATACTGACTCACAAATTTTCTTCAATTTGCGTATTTACTTTCGATACAGAGGTGGCAACGTCTGTCTTCTAGAACATGTGACCTTCAAATTGTCAAGCAGAGAATAGAGCAGCGTTGTCTTGACTTTCACCTGAATTTCTTTCCATCTGTGGTCTCTGACATAAGATAGCAGAATCAAATAAAGTTTTTCTTTTACTTCTTGCTAATATATCCAATAAGACAGTTTCAATTTAAAATATAACATTTTATACAATGTTTTGAATGCAAATTGAAGAAAAAGTTTTTATTTACAATTATAGGGGAATAGAGAAACCTACTATTTGCTCAGTTTGGCAACATGAAAATTTTTTATGACCTGAGTGGACCAGCTCAATACGTTACAATCGACGAGCTCTAAGTTTCATATGCGATACTTTTTCATGTAAATAAAGGGGTCTATTCTTATATAGTCTAAGATTCAAACGCATGCAAAAGTGTATAGATTTTAATGGGGGATATTTTGATAAACAATAAAACGATGTTCAATTATTAATATTTGTTTTTGTTCTGTAATCCCGAAATATAAAAGGCAACCCTTGTATATATGAAGTAATCGCTGTTATATCTCTCCTTCTAGGAATTTGTTGGACGATTTCCAGTACTTGTACCTTTCCATAGTTTGGATAGAAATATGTTAGTGAGAATTCTAACAGAACCTCAGAATGCTTTAGTTCCCCAATACCAACGTCTTCTTGGAATGGATCAGTGCGATCTCACATTTACTCCTGAATCATTATCTGCTATTGCTAAACTTGCCATGGAGCGTAAGACTGGAGCTAGAGGTCTCCGTGCTATAATGGTAATTATTTTTTATTTATATTTGAATAACTTCTTTCAATTTTTTCTTTATTTTTAATTGTTAAATATTTTCATTTTTATCATTTGATATGAAAATTAACTCGACAATCGTCTTATTGTTGAGTTAGAAGTAGTGTTGGGTATTATTGTTTGGGCTATTACCATCATCTATTGTGGATGTAAAGTTTTCCGACGTTTCGATAGACATCTTCTATCTTTATCAAAGAGGAAAAGTAAAAAACCTTTTGAAAATGATCAATTTTCAAAAAGTCAATATTGACAGAAGTCTTGAAAGAAAATGAACGATGTTATATACTCATATGTGATATGATGATCTTTTTAAGTTAGATCGAACTATCGGCGTCCAAACTTCTGGCAGATATATAGATGGAGCACTTATGGAATCAGGTGTTATTTTCATAAATGCTGCTTCTTTGATTTTTCTTCTTTGGATATTATTGATCCCACTTTATACGATGATTCTCATCTACAGCATGTTGGACCAACCTGGATTTGTCGCTGTCTAGTACTCGTAGAAGCTTCTGATGTTCTTTCATTCGTACATTCAGAGGGCGTTTAGTTTCTCCGATGTAAGATCTTCCGCACTCTGAATGTACGAATAAAAGAACATCAGAAGCTTCTACGAGTACTAGACAGCGACAAATTCAAGTGGGTCCAACATGCTGTAGATGAGAATCATCGTATAAAGTGGGATGAAGCATCAATAATATCCAAAGAAGAAAAACTTGCAAGAAGAAAAATCAAAGAAGCAGCATTTATGAAAATAACACCTGATTCCATAAGTGCTCCATCTATAGATCTGCCAGAAGTTTGGACGCGGATAGTTCGATCCAACTTAAAAAGATCATCATATCACAGATGAGTATATAACATCGTTCATTTTCTTTCATGACTTCTGTCAATATTGACTTTTTGGAAATTGATAATTTTCAAAAGGTTTTTTACTTTTCTTTCTTGATAAAGATAGAAGATGTCTATCGAAACGTCGAAAAACATTACATCCACAATAGATGATGGTAATAGCCCAAACAATCAATCAATAGTGTTGGGTAGTACACGTCTTAAAATTGAGTTTGTAAGAAGAGCCTCATTTTTATACTGAAGCGGTACATTGTACCACTTCAAATGAGGCGAGGGGGTCTGGCCGTTCATGACGCGATACGATGTCGGGACAAAATTTGTACTAGTATAGACGACGGGTTGTTGAGGCGGTGTAGCGTAGAGAGGGCGAGGTAGGTAAGAACTGGGAACGTTGATGGTCTATCTCCCTTCAAATAGCTCGATGCAAAAGGGTAACATTAACTGTCGACAGAATTGAAGAAATAAAAGAGGCAAAATTTAGAATGCGAAATAATTGTTGGATTTTGAAACTCTTGGACGGTGAACGAGTGAGGGGAAGATTTTAGTGAATATGAGGGTTTTCTTATTCAAAATAATTGAAGCTAACTTCAATAACTTATACTATTAGTCCTTAAATAAACGAGTATTACGAAATAAAACACAAAAATAATTTTTTAAAAAACTTCAAGCACATTTACTCTAAACTGATACGCACAAATATAACAAAAATTTAAACACTTCGCATTTATACACTTCCTTTCAAAGGACCATGTGCCAATAGACAAATAAATTTGGAAAACCCAGAAATGCTGGAATATTTAATTTAGGGTACTTTCCGGAACACATTTTCAGATTACAGCTCAAAAATTCGGTTGGAAATTTTTTTTGTGAGACTTAATTATGCCAAAAAGATATATTGCTTATTTATAGCTCATTGCAGTTAGCAATTCTAACATTTACTAGGGTCATTTATAAAGTATTACTATTCCGAAAATTTCATCTTTGTATTTTATCATTTGTGTTAATTTGGTTGATAAGAAACTTAATATTTCGCTCTTTGATAATAATAACAACTCAAATTTTCGTCGAATCGACTTTTCATGTCTTCTTTTTATCTATGACGAACAGAATTCCTAATAATAATTAATATTTTTAAATCGGAAAAATTAACACTATAATGTCATGAGATACTGGTACAAAAATAGCAGGTAGTAATCGAAAGCTTAGCGTTTTAATCCTTCTCTGAAGAATCAATATTTTCATACAAACATCGAAAATAAAATTGTTTTTCTGTTAGTTCAAAGAATCTCCTATAAAATACCATCATATTCGGTAAGAGGCGCCAAAGACGCCACCGCGCCATAAAACCCTCCGCAATTCCATAATTTATGGCATCTGTGTACTGTCTACTATGAATCAGTACATCCCCTCAGCCCTCATTTACCTCTGTCTGTCGTTTTTGTACCGGTGACCAAGACTTATGCCCTCTTTGTATTTGTCGCGTGGCTCCATCGCTTCCTGGTCCTCATCGAGGGGAAGTGAGACATAAAAATGAGCCGCTCTTACATTTCCTCGTCGTGTGCGGGACAAATGAGCCTCTTGTAAGAGGTACCCAACACTAGTTAGAAGTTCTTTCTTATAGAATTATCAAGTAATTGTTATCTGATGTCGACTTGGCAAGGTTAATTATTTATTTACGTGTAGGAGTCCCTTTTGCTGGAACCAATGTTCGAAGTTCCCGGATCAACTATTGTAGGAGTCCGTATTAACGAAGAATATGTACTTGGAAAGGAAGAACCCACATATGTGAGAGAAACACCCACACCTGCCACAGAAGTCTCTGACGAAGAAGATATCACCACATCCATAAGACTGAAACAGTGATGTCCTGAGGTAATCATTAAATGATGACGTATTTTGTGGTGATGAAGATATATACTTTTTTATTAGATTTTGAAATATGAAAATTCTTCTCATATACATATGGTATAATTTTATTGAATTGTGTAAATAAAGATTTTATGACTTAAGAAACTCCTTATCAGTGTAAATAAATTTATTTGACTTGATTCATACTGACAATGGAAGTTTAGTTCATGATTTTGATATTTTTGTTGTAAATATAAATTTAATATTTTTAAATTTTCTGTTGACAAAAATGAGGAATTTCTTTTTGAAAATTTGCAATCGTATGTTGTTTTTCTCATTTTTAGGTTACCTTTTTGAAATTAAATATACAAATCTCTTGACAGTATGTATTTATTTATGTTGAATATATTACAAAGTACAAAGTATTTTTCATTAAGTAAACCCTTTGCTGCTTGAAATTGAGAGAAAATGAGATCACAAAGGATGCGTTTGTGAAATACCATTGAAACGTTAGCAAAGGAAGAGTTGGCTATTGATTTCAAGCGATGAACCTGCGTGAACACTGAAAGAAAATAATCAAGCTTTTAATTCACCCAAAAGGCTGCTGAATGAGCCTAAGGTGCTTCGATGGTTTTCTTGACTAGAACGTCGGTTTTTAAGGTATGGAAGACAAGGATTAACCTTTATGGAAGGCTGTTTTCTGGTACTTACCTGGGGTGCGCTCTGAAACTTACTCCGAGTAAGCTCAAATTCCTCAGAGCGTTCACTAACTGACTCTATGATAGTTGTAGCTAGCTCTGTGATCGTTCAGAAACTTACTCCGAGTAAGCTCAAATTACTCAGAGCGTTCACAAACTTACTCTATGACAGTTGTAGCTAGCTCTCTGATCGTTCATAAACTCACTCCGAGTGAACTCGATGTACTTTACTTTTCCATAGTCTAATGTTATACTTTGACAGTTTAGATTTGAATTTGAAATCAGGAAATTTATCTGTTGTATAATTATTTTGTGCAATACAATAGAAATTGGGTTATTTGCAGTTTATGGTCCGTATATATTTATTTTACATGGTTTTCGGGCTGGTTAGGTCATTTAACTTGCGTTAAGGTAGGTTATAAAAAAAAGTCGTCAAAAAAAATCATTCCATTCATCAACTCCCTACCGGCTTTTAATCATGATATTTGGTCCTGGGAGGTTAGGTTATTTAATGTTTTGATTGTCCTTAATCAATATCCCATTCAAGAAAATAATGAATCAAAAGAATATACATATAAATAATTACAAAAACATGATGATTCAATACTAAAACAAGGGCATATAGCCAGAAACCTGCCGTCTTGTCGCTTCCCTCGTGATATAATGCCGCCAATTAGATCTTGAGACCCGCCCATCTATCGTTCAACCTTTAAATTAGGGTCATAACCTGAGATCATTACAAGAACATGATGATTCAGTACACAAACGAGGGCTTTAAGTAGATACGTAGCTGGCCAATCAGAAACCTGATCGTCTTGTCGCCTTCCCCTTTATACAGTGCCAAAAGTGAGATCTTGAGTCCAGCCATTTTGTCTTTCCACTACTAAATTCTGATCATTTCCTGAGATCATTACAAAATCATGATGATTCAGTACTAAAACAAGGGCATTTAGTGAGATAAGACGCTGACCAATCAGAAACCTAATCGTCTATTGTCTCCTCCCCCTTCCTACAGTGCCGACAACGGTGTCTCAAGCCCCGTCCATTTGTCGTTTTAGTACTCAATTCTGATCATTTCTGGAGATAATTACAAAATCATGGTGATTCGGTGCCAAAACAAAGGCATTTGTGAAGATGAAGTCGCTGGCCAATCAGAAATCTTATTGCCGCATCTCTCTTTTTGTACAGTACCGATAATGAGAGCTCAAGCCTCGCCCATATATCGTTAAACTATGTAATTCTGGTTATTTATATCCGAGATTATTACATTACATTTATCAAGATAAGTCGCTGGCCGCAATTAGAAACCTGATCGTCTTTTCTCTTCTCCTCCGTCATAGCTTACCGACAACAGTATCTCAAACCACGCCCATTTGTCGTTTTACTACTGAATTGTGATAATTTCCTGACATAATTACAAAAACATTGTGATTCAGTATCAAAACAAGGAAACAAGGGCATTTCGCCAGATAAGGCACTGGCCATTCAGAAACCAGATCGTCTTGTAGCTTCCCTCGTGATATAATGCCGCCAATTAGATCTTAAGACCCGCCCATCTATCGTTCAACCTCTAAATTAGGGTCATAACCTGAGATCATTACAAGAACATGATGATTCAGTACACAAACGAGGGCTTTAAGTAGATACGTAGCTGGCCAATCAGAAACCTGATCGTCTTGTCGCCTTCCCCTTTATACAGTGCCAAAAGTGAGATCTTGAGTCCAGCCATTTTGTCGTTCCACTACTAAATTCTGGTCATTTCCTGAGATCATTACAAAATCATGATGATTCAGTACTAAAACAAGGACATTTAGTGAGATAAGACGCTGACCAATCAGAAACCTAATCGTCTATTGTCTCCTACCCCTTCATACAGTGCCGACAACGGTGTCTCAAGCTCCGTCCATTTGTCGTTTCAGTACTCAATTCTGATCATTTCTGGAGATAATTACAAAATCATGGTGATTCGGTGCCAAAACAAAGGCATTTGTGAAGACGAAGTCGCTGGCCAATCAGAAATCTTATTGCCGCATCTCTCTTTCTACAGTACCGATAATAAGAGCTCAAGCCTCACCCATATGTCGTTAAACTACTTAATTCTGGTTATTTATATCCTGAGATTATTACAAAAACGTTATTAAGTTCTGAAACAAGGGCATTTATCGAGATAAGTCGCTGGCCGCAATCAGAAACCTGATTGTCTTTTCTCTTCTCCTTCTTCATAGCTTACCGACAATAGTATCTCAAACCACGCCCATTTGTCGTTTTACTACTGAATTGTGATAATTTCCTGACATAATTACAAAAACATGGTGATTCAGTACAGGGCATTTCGCCAGATAAGGCGCTGGCCATTCAGAAACCAGATCGTCTTATCGCTTCCCTCGTGATATAATGCCGATAAATAGATCTCAAGTACCGCCCATTTGTCGTTGAACTACTGAATTCTGATCATTTCCTGAGATTATTACCAAAACATGATGATTGAGTACTAAAACAAGGGCATTTAGCAAGATGAGCTGCTAACCATCAGAAACCTGATCATCTTGTCGCCACCCCTTTTAAACAGTGCCGAAAATGAGATTTTAAGCCCCGCCCATCTACCGTTCAACTTCTAAACTCTGGTAATTTCCTGAGATTATTACAAAAACATGATGATTCATTACTCAAACGAGAGAATTTAGCGAGATAAGTCGCTGTCCAATCAGAAACCTCATAGACTATTGACGCTTCCTTCTTTATACAGTGTCGACAACAGGATCTTAAGCCACGCCAATCTGGCATTTGACTAATGAATTCTTATCATTTCCAGAGATTATTACAAAAACATGATTCAGTACTAAAACAAGGACAAAATAATCGACGTTCTGACTAAATTTCAGTCGTCGAGCTCGGTACATAATGTGCTAACTTCAACGCATGTTCGATCGGGCCGTTCAACTGAAAACATCGCAGCCGTGAGCCACAGTGTTGAAGAAGATTTAAATTTATCAATTTCTCAACGTTCTCAACAACTGGGGTTATCCCAAACCACCACATGGCGAATTTTGCATAAGGATTTGGCTTTGAAGCCTTACAAGATTCAACTGTGCAGGAATTGAAGCGGACCGACCATTCATATCGCCGTAGATTCGCTCAATTCATTATCAATGGATCACGCAATCGCAAGATGTTAACAACTCAATTTTGGCCTATCATTGTTGACATGGATATCACTGACATGTGGTTTCAACAAGACACACAGCCAATGAGACGATCAAGTGATTGCAAACCAAATTTGCCGATCGCATCATTTCACGAAATTCAGCTGTTAAATGGCCAGCCAGATCGTGTGATTTAACAACACTGGTTTATTTGTGGGACCATCTTAAGGACAGAGTCTATTCGGAGCCAATCGAATCGATTGCAGCATTAAAACTCAAAATCTGTGATGTGAAATAGACCTGAAATTTTGCCAAAAAAATATTAAAAGAAAGAATTTACTTCTGTCAGCGTGATGGTGGTGGAGATTTGCCAGATATCATTTTTCATTCCTTATTGCCGAACTCTTCTTTTTGTAATACAATAAAAATTTGAATCATCGTCATCAACATTTTTATTTTATTTTGTTTTAAGAAATAAAATTCTTGTTGAAAGACGAAAATCTTGCTGAAGTCTTCAAACTAGTTGCCAATAAGGCGCTATTGAGATAATCTCGTGATCACGTGGAGCGGCGTGAAAGTACCAGGAAATGCTTAAGTGAGGGCCTTAAAATCAGAGAGACCCGACGATGGGAGATACGGAGGACAAGAATTGAGTAGGTATCGAAGCCACCGCAATGGGTGATTATGTATATCTGTGGGCATCAATCCTCGAAAAGCCCAATCCGCTGCTATGCAATCCGAACTAATCTGATACTTTTCATTTCGAAGAGAAATTGTTTAGTTCGTACTCGAATAATTCGAAATTATTTATTGATGTTCATACTTTTACTCTTTGAAAAATAACTCCCTCACCCTGTGTGCAAGTGTCCACCACAAGTAAAGATTTGATAATATAAAATTTCCTAAACGCAACATTTTTTAGATCCGTTTTCCCTGTGGTAACCTGTTGGACCCTTGCAACATATAATCATTGCATTACACCTTATCAGTTAACATGCAGGTAATGATTCACAATTGTGTTAGTTATTTTGACGAAACAATTTCACCTTCAATTTCTTCAAGATCACAATCAGTCTTGTTTTAGCAATGGCAACAAAATCATTGATTTGTCTTACGATTTTTTTCGTTTTTGTCGAGTTTGGTATTACGTATTGTCCGAATGGGATTTATGGTGAGAAATAAATTTGATTTTTTCTTCAGTTGATTAGATAGGATCGTTACGAAATTGGTAACGATATCTTTTAAAATTAAAATGCAGTCTTTATGGAATTGACTTTTTCTGGGCACTAACTTGCTTATCAATATCGAGCGTTGTCGATTTGACCATATGTCTGAAATTTTGCAATATCGCTCCAAAAATATTATTCAAAGATAGTATAGACTCATTCATGATGAGTTACAGATTAAATTCAATGAATTTATTTTCTGTTTGTCATTGAGCGCACACGAGAGCAATAAAATGAAATAAGTTCGAGCTTGCAAATTTTGAGGTATGATATTGGCCGAAATCAGTTTAGGGGTTTTAATTTATAGGTGCCGGACATGATTCATTCTCAGTAGTAATAACCCAAGGACATTGATAATTGTTCGAAAAAAATCTATGACAGATTTCGAAAGTTTGTCTCTTGGTTGCCTACAAGCAACAAGCTTGAGAAAGTTGTCATCAAATTTTTGAGCAATTGAAGTAATATTACAATTCCCAGAACGTTTCATTTTTGTGTACTTTATGGTAAAATATGAAAATAAACTGACAGAACTGCCAAATGTGCTGTTGAAGTTATCGCTAACAACTGCTTGTTTATCGTAACCATGACGACCGCTACTTCCACCAACGGCCAAAGCTATCCGGAAGTATTAATATTCCTATGCAAATTAGGCATTTGATAAAAACAAATTTCTAAAAGTTGAAACACTGTGAGGTTGAGTATTTTCACTGTTTTCAGATACAGTTTGTTTCTATTGGCCCGTTTTCAAAAATTGAGCGATTTCATTGGACGATGTAGTATAGTCTTGAATGATCGATGTAATGCTGACATGATTGGGTTAAATTATTCATATATACAAAATGAGGAAATTTGATTGGTTGTTGGAACTGAAATTTTCTATATAATAACTCGAAATATACATTTCATATTGTTGCTACAAAATTCATTGCAAAATTCCATTCACAACAAATATTAATAATCGAAAATCACTTCATTGTTTTTCAAAATATTCCCCGTTAAGATTTATACACTTTTGCATGCGTTTGAATCAATTGTTGAAGCACATTTGCCACTCTGATTGAGATATCTCCAAAACATGCATTCTGAACGCATCAACCGTTTCTTCAGGTGTCGATAAAAGTGGACCTCTCATTTTGTTTTTTACGTACGGGAATAAAAAGAAGTTATTCGGTGCCAAGTCAGGACATACGTCGGATGAATCATCAAATCATTGTTTTGAGTGCAGTTGTTGCCGATGTGTAAAAGTTCGCATTGTTGTGATGAAGGGTGATCCGTCTTCGGCGGTTGGTTTTCCTGATTGACAACTGGCAAATAAATGGTTGTGTATCACTCTGAATTGACTGTTCTGCGTTGTTCTAGTGGTACGATTCAGACATGTCCAGTTTTTACGAAAAAACAGGCGACTATTTGCTTGGAAGTGCTTCGTGCGCGAGCAACAGTCGACTGCTGTTTAATTTTGGACTCATACGCGTAAATCCACGATTCATCACCTGTCACGATGTCATAGAGGTGCTTTGAAGCACCGCGATCGTATTTTTGGAACATTTCTTTCGACTAGAGCCTTTTTTTGTGCGATTGACAAATTGTGTGGTATCCAACGCGAATAAATTTTTGTGACGGTCAAATGTTTATGCAATATTGAATGTATGCTGGTCCCACTAAATGCCTAAGACTCAGCTACTCAGAGTGCTTATAGATTGTCTGTATTTTTTAATATTTGGGTCTAAGTGGTATCAATCCTTTTGCAAGGACTCGATAATGATCCGTAGATCGGTTCTGTTCTTCCGTAAGCACCATTACGACCGAACGGAATAATATAGAGCTGAAATTTTTAAGGTAGATCGAGGGAATGAATATCTCGGACGAGTTCGTTATAGGGCCAAATCCGTCCAATGATTAAGCAGTATCTGAAAATTAGTTTCCTTTATAACTCCTAGAATATCCATCGGATCAAGTTGTAACTTGAAAGATATCTGAATATCTGAGGTCAGGTTACTATTCATTGTCAATTCACTTTCTATAATGGAATATCGGAATTTTCAGGGTAGTACTCTGAATACCATGATTTTTCCTTCATGCTACAAAATTTATCATTTTTACATCCCTTACAGAATTTTTGCTATCGTCATAGAAAACTTCATGATTTAATCTAAAGATTTCAATTTTTACTTCACGTGCTGTTTTATTATCAAGCTGAGTATTATTTTGAAATTAAATATTGAATTAAGATGCATAGGATGTAAATCCTCTGGGATTAAGTAATCGTAAGTGTATTTGCTTTATAACATACATAAGCATAAATTCTCCGAAGAACTTAAAACCTATTTATTGAATTCATAAAACAACAATGACAATGTACTATCCTAAGAAATGCACGAAATGAAGTCACGACAAATTTATTGTCCTTCTTATCATATCGGGATTTTGTTTAACTTCTGCACACGCTTCTTGTATCCTTTGTCTCAAACGCTCCCGTGAATTTATTTTAGCGGCATATACTCTCTCTTTCAGATATTCCCACAGAAAATAAACTAGGGGACTTAAATCTGGGAACCTTGGGGTCCATAACCAAGGTCCACGATTTCCTATCTATTTGTTCGCAAAGTTATTGTGGACCTGCACCATTATGTTGTATGTGAATTCCACTACTGATGTATATATATTGTAACTATTATATATATTAAATATTGGCATTTTCTCAAAAATCAAGTTGTGAATTACTAAACCTTATATTAATGAAGCATTAAAATTCAGTGATTTCTGTTGATTAATTCAGTTTTTCCCCTACAGAATCCGGTTTATCCCAAGGTGATCGAAATTACATCGTCAACCAACATAATTACCTCAGAGGCCTCGTTGCTTCGGGAAGAATTCCGGGGCAACCTAGGGCTAGGAATATGAGACAAATGGTGAGTTCAATTCAAAACACAAAACAAAAGCTATTGGTGACTCCTTTCAATTATTGATGATTACTGAGTTGTAGAGTTATCCAGTCTATATACGAGGATTGCCGTTTATATTAGATTAGAAAACAAAAACAAATATTAATAAGCGAAAATTGAATTATTGTTTTTCAGAATATTCCCCATTGAGATATATACACTTTTTTTGGATTTGGCTCATCTTGAAACACCCATACAGTCGACTGCTGTTAACTTTCGGGCTCATAGGGGATTCATCACCTGTCACGATGTCATAGACGTGCTTCGAAGCACCGCGATCGTATTTTTTCAGCATTTCTTTCGACAAATCGACACGAGCCTTTTGTTGAGCGATTGACAAATTGTGTGGGATTCAACACGAACAAATTTTTTTGACGGTCAAATTTTCATGCTATATTGAATGGTCCCACTAATGCCTAAGGTTGTGTCAATCTCACGATAGGTCACATGACGATCTTGCAATATCAACCAAATCTAACCATTCAAATAAATATCTTCACACACAAGGTTAACGACATTTCATTGGATACCTGCTGGTCTTAAGGATTGTCAATGAACTTTATTTTTCTTCTTAAAATATAGGATCAATTATTTTGGCAGAGAACCAGAGATTAGTGAATGTATTAAATATTTTCAGAAAAATTCGATGCTAAGTAGAAAACAGTATTGGAAGAACAGAATAATCTAGAATCATCAATGAGCAGATAGTGAATGCTTATAAGAAATACGCAAACTCCTGATGATTCTGCAACACGTGAAACCCGAAAAAACCTAGTATATATAACATTCCAATCATCACTATAGGCACTATGAAAATGGTGGTTCTATTAAATTTACATTCCGTAAATTTCGTGATATTTTCTGACAAAATTATCGACCTTCTGAGAACGCTACTAGAAATTTGGTCGCTAAATTTGAGTCGACGGGCTCGGTACAAAATGTGCCAACACCAACGCGTGTTCGACCGGGCAGTTTAACTAAAAACATCGCAGCCGTGAGCTACAGTGTTAAAGAAGATCCAAATATCAATTTCTCGACGTTCTCAACAACTGGGGTTATCCTAAACCACCCCATGGCGTATTTCGCATAAGGATTTGGCTTTGAAGCCTTACAAATTCAACTAATGCAGGATTTGGAGCCGACCGGCTATTCACATCGCCGTAGATTAACTCAATTCATTCTGGAACAATCAGCTAGTTTATCTGAAAAAATCACACAGCCAATGAGACGATCAATTTATTGCAAACCAAATTTGCTGATCGCATAATTTCACGAAATTCAGCAGTTGAATGACCTGCCAGATCGTGTGATTTGACACCACTGGATTATTTTTGTAATGGAATAAAAATCGAAACAAAGTTCTTGTTGAAATACCCTTTAGAATGTTTCATAAGTGCAAGTGAGGTTACAGAAGAAGGGCAATTTGAACACTGTGGGAGATTCAAGTAATTCGTGAACTGCAACATGTAACTGGCAAGAGATAATAGAATTTTACAGACAGATTCGCCTCTCACTTCTCACAAAAAAATCTTGCAAAAATGCATGAGAATTTGGTAAAAGTGAAACAAAATTGACCCGTTTCAGGATATTGTTGAGAAATATTTTTCCTTTGAGAAAATCAATTTGTTCCATAATTTTGACCTGCACTGTATAATAACCGTTACTTAGGTCTCTTAATACAAGACCACGAAATTGATACATCTGATCAATAATTTATTTTCAGAGATATTCCTTGGAATTGGAAAGGAAAGCTCAAGAGGTGGCCAATACTTGCGAATTTAGGCACGTTACTATCAGAGGAAGTAAGCAACTAATTTTATGATAATTGACCCATTATAACAATGAATATTTTTCAATTACTTGCAGCAGTGTAGGGTAAAACAGGTAAGGTTCTCCAAGCTTCAGATACTCTTGTTCCTCTATTACTGGTTTATCTGTCCACTTCCTCATATCTGTTCCCACAGTTCATTTAAATTTTGTTTTTTTTTCTTAATTTCTCTCGTACAGTGAGCGTATGTCTTTCTATCCATTATTTTTCACGATAGAGACATTGAACAGTCACTATTGAATCACCATTCCTATATTACGCACGTACGCAAAATGCGCGATGCGTCCCCGAGTACGGTTACACCGTGACTAAATCTCCACAAAATGGTGGACGCCACGATCCCCTCCCCGCTTCTTTTAGAAGCTCCGTTCCGAATATGGCGCGAAAACAAATACCTGATACCCTTTCTGGACCACTTGTATTAGCCTATAGAGTTTATTCGCAGAATCGAACTGATCCATCGGCCGACTAGCCTCTGAAAGTTGCTTCTAGTATATTCAAACACCTTTGAAGTAAGGAAGTCATCCGATGGATATTCTAGGAAATATTTCCAATAAGACGTTCTGTTACCAAGGCCTATGCTTGCTGGGATCTTTTTCATTCATCCAGAAGCTTCTTTTTGTTGAACACTTGATGCAATGGACTGCCACTTGATTGCTGTGGGACCTTACTGAATATTTTGTGTTGCTCGTTACAGTATGATATCATCAGCTCTTTATTATTTGTGTGAAAATAATCGAAATTACATATTCTTTTATTTTTTCCAGCTTCGTGGGGATGGGTTGGACAAAATCTCTATATATCCATGTCAACTGGATATGGAAAGGGAACAAATTGGCACAACGCATTGATGTCTTGGTTCAATGAACACAAAGTTTACAGATTTGGCTCAGGATTCTCTGCAGCAACAGGTCATTACACTCAGGTAAGTTTTCCAAAATTATTTAAATTTCTGAATTATTAAGGTGGCTGCGAGATAACTCCTAAAAGGATTTATGGCTTGTACGAGAATCGGATTGGAAACTAATTCATTTTTGGCTGCCTTCTTTTGTTTTCGAGTAGTACCTAGTGGCGTGCTCGTCTTTACATTTTTAATTACGGAGCTATGACCCAAAGTTAACCTATTTTAATCTGAGTCTCAATATTTTCTATGGTATCAATCATCCGATAAGCACAGAAAAATTTGCATCGTATCTGAATCTCCATTTAATTTGGCTTTTCATTTCTATGCTAGGTACTTACTCTATTTCTCCAAGATCAAAGAACGATGGACTGCTGTCATAGAGATTCGAGCTTTTGACTGTCAAATCATTCGAAACTTTCGAATCGAAAGTTTGAATTTAATCAAAATTCAGCGCTAATATTAATTCGATATACGTATATATGTTTATCTTTGAATGAATTATGGAAGGAATGAAATGCTCAACATGCTGGAATGTTACATCAAGTGCAATTATAATGAGGATGAAGCATCACTATCAACGATATATTAATATTCATAAATGTTTTTTTTCAGATGGTATGGGCAAACACGGATCACGTTGGTTGTGGATACGCATACTATAATAAGGGGGGTTCTTTCCCCCACCAGAAACTGTACGTCTGCAACTATGGACCAGGGTGAGTTCAAAAAGCATAATCTCATGATTAGTTGTCCTGTGGACACTAATTCTGAAACTATGTAAAATATTCAGTGCTTAATTGGTGCTTTTGGAACTAATTTAAAAAATCTACCATTTTCAAAACATCAAAGAATATTTTCCTTGATGCTTTCAGAACGGATGCAAGATTATTTTTAGTTTTACTATAATCCCGAAGGCAGCACTAAGGACAATGTCCAGTTGATAATCCAAATCCAAATGTGATTTTTGAATTAAAACTCAATTCATGGCAAATGTTCCATTTTTTTAGCCTTGCATGATGAAAATGTTTATGCTATTTTGCAGGGGTAACTACGTTGGACAAAACCCTTACAGGACATAATTTCCACTGGAGGAACCTATAGAAAACAAATTAGAGAAGTAAGGACAGATGTGAATGAATGAAAAAAAATAACAAAAAAACTTTGTGAGAATAATTGAAAATATAAAATACCAACTTCATATCAATTGTATTACTATTTTTAAACAAATATACTTGAATATTTGTCACCGATATGAGGAAAACTATTGTATTATTGCCTCTTTTTCCTTTATTTTTAGAAAGATTTGGGTTTGGAAATGCAGTAGCAGCGAAGACAAGTCCTGTTATCTGATGATACCGACAATATGAAACTCTCTTTAACATGATATATTGGGAACTGTTTCCCACAATCACAATAATTACTCTGAAACATGTATTATACCTTTGGTTATTTTTGATGAAAGAGAATGATGTTTTTGCTTTCATATTTAAATATATTTCTTGATCCAATTTTTGATCACATGGTACAACATCTATCATCTTATTGATATCAAGTATAATACAAAATATATTCAATTCCCATGATTAAAAGAAAATGCCAATTTCTACAATGAATTTACTGCTTCTGGGAAGTTTAGCAACGGGTTTTTGACGAAATTCTTGCTGGATTCTTTAGGAGAATAGAGGCTTCTCGGAAATCTGGTATAGGTATAATTCTCTTCCAGCTTTCCCAATGGCATTTCTGAATCAGATTTTTTAGCTCCTGATGGAAAACATGCTTGCCTTACAAGGTAATCTCTACTGAATCTGTAAAAAAATATATTTATTATTATCATGAAATCCAAATTGAGGTGCCCACATCAGGTTCTTAATAATCCGGTTCGCAGAACAAAGCTCTGCCACTTCAAGTCGAGACATCCCAGGTAGCCAGAGGGCATCATGAATTCATTTTTCTAAAGACGACATCAAAGTTCCGTAATTTATTGGGTTCAATAAATTGTGTTTTTGTTACAATCACCCCTTTTATTTTTCACATCTTTGCTCGAGATGAAATATATTTTCAGGTCAAGCAGAATTGAAGGACCCACTGAGCTCACGAAAAGATTTTGCATTGTGGTCCAGTAAACACAAGAACAGCGTACTAATTTATAAAAATGCTGTATGATTCGGGCAAAGATGATTATAGTTATGTCTGAATATCTGATAAAAATTTGAAATATTAAACACACAGAAAAATTTATTCAAGATATTAATATGGCAGATAAAATGGGGATATTGTTTTGAGAAACTCAAAAAAAACAAGAATTCATAACTCTTACATAGAATTTTGTGAAATTCGCCTTTCCATATTTTCTTTGGAGTATGGATTGTTCTTAAGTTCCACTGCATATTTCCATTTTTCCTTCTCCCGTTGACTATAAATACCTACAAGAAATCAATAAAATGGTCTTCACACCCACTTTAAGGTATTTCTATTTCATTCGAGAAGTATCAGTTACCTGGAAATGCTGGTTTTTCTTTGTCTTCACTTTGATCCTCATCCAATTCAATTTCATCGAATTCTCTTCGGCGCTGAGAGCTGTGTTCATTACTTAGTCTGAAGACAGAGTAAAGTGTAGCTTAGATGCTGTTCTAATGAAATTGGATGGTTAAGCATTACCTCTTTTCTTCAGGTGAAATCAAAATAGTTTTTGGCAGGGTTGCATACCTCTCTGTGTATTCACTATCCTTTTCTTCAATACTGGAATCTGAATATACAGATTCTGCAACAGAAGAATTAAGTTAACGTAAGTAAGAAGCAGAAATAAATCCAATATTTCTTACCATAATTTTCACTACCTCGACCACTGCTTGTTATTTGTGAATCAATCTCTTCCAGATGCTTGGACTGCTTTATTCCAGAAGCGGGTGGCACATGATCCCCTGTTTGCTGACCGATATCTACCATAAAGTTATGACCACCAATTAAACATTTCGGCTCAATGAAATGATTATAAATATTCATGGGGCCGAAATAATCATCAGCTTCTTCTTGTATCTCAAAATCTGATGGTGGATCGGACAGATCAGACGTCTCGTCAATTTCTTTATCGCCAATCCGAATCTTGGCTTCGGTAATAGGATTAGGTACCAACATCAGGACAGGAGCAGGTGATCTGTAATTGCCTCCAAAATGCATCTTCTTGAGGGACCAGTTTGACTCATCGTCCGACAGGGAAGATGTCGATTGTGAGAAATAGACCTTGTCGTTGTGAGAATTTTCATCCTCATCTGTGTCCTCGAAGACATCCTCTTCTATTTCTTGTTTGATCTGCAAGTAATCTATTCATTAAATGTAGATGTGCGAGGATTCATAATGGAAAATTAATATTTATTAGAAGAAATGATATAATGTGGAGATTCCACTCAGACCAAGAGCACAAATCTATTCAACACTGTGTCTTCACTCAAATATATCATGTTCCAATAAAAGTATAAAGAAATAACAGGTGAGCAAAACATATAACTTACAGGTACGGTCGAATCGAAAATAGAATCACTATGTACCCAATCTTCCAAACTAGATGTTGATGCTTCATCAGCATCAATGTTTCTCCACTTATCATCTAGTGTTTCTGATGCGAAGAAATATTCTTTCTGATTTTTCCTTCTCCAAGATGAAGAAGACTCGTGGCTGTTCAAACTGTTTGTTCTTGAAGACGATGCAGAGTCTATATGAAGGCCGTTTCGTGAAGAATTGATCATCTGAAAATTTATTCATTTGGATTCTCTGATGGAGTGACAATATTTTTTCATATTCCATATTATACTAGGTTATCAATCAACTATTATTATTAATAGGACTACTTGGTATGATTGAATTTGTAACTGATACAGATTTCAAGTTGAGTTTAGAGCAGAGATATAGAGTGGGGAGAATACGCTTCGACCACTGCGCATCCAAAATTTGTGGCTAAATTCTTATGTCAAATTTCGACCATTTTTATACTTTCCGAGTCTGCTGTTCTAGGTTGACATACTTGTCAGGTGAATTAGAAATTGCTTGAATTTTACATTGTGCTGATAGATACTTCGATACTTTCAACATGTCTTGTATTGTTAAAACGTGTAAAAACGAGGGAATTTCATTTTATACGTAAGTTTTTATTGAAATTATCCGACTGATCATACCGCATGGCGTTGTTTATCTGCTCAGTGGCGTGCTGTTTGAGGGGTTTTATCACGATTAAACACATGCTCTTGTTCCGCCGTAATCTGTTCCGGAGTTGAAATTCATTGTCGCATGTCTATGATAAGTTCTGCGCAAACCGGGTTTAAGGGCTAGAACTTGATCAGAGGTGCGCACATTGTTATTGTTTACAATCGAGAGTTCCTTTGTTTATTTTCGATCATTCAAAATGTCTGATAAATTACGCCGAACGGTTGCTCTCAGGCAGAGTTGCTTGAATGAGATCAAAGTAATAAATAAATTGGCTGTTGATGCACAAATTGATAAGAAGCTATATACAAAATTTAAAGTTCGCTACACTTCTCTGGACTTTTTGAACGAGGAATTTCAAAAATATCATGGTTCAATTCTTGCTCTGTTGTCTACTGATAAAGATTATAATTTAGACGAGGAGGATCAGGTGAAAACTAATTTTATGGAAATGTTTTATGATACTAAGGCTATCTACGCCGAATTATTTGAGAGTGATCCCATGTCTCAGTTCAATAACACGTTAGCTACAAGCGATAAAACGAATTTTGATATTCCGCATATAAAATTGCCACAAATTGATTTGCAGAAATTTTCTGGAGACATTCGCGATTTTCCTGGATTCAAGGATATGTTTGACGCCTTGGTACATTCGAATTCCTGCCTCAAACCTATTGAAAAGTTCAATTATTTGATTTCCTCACTGACAGGTACTCCGCTAGATCTGTTGAAGCATCTCAAAGCAACCACAGAAAACTATCAAACTGCATATGAAACATTGGTTAAAAGATATACAAACCCACGAGCACAAGCGCGGGCGTATTGGCTTCCGATTGAAAATTTTGCCCCAATTAAATCAGAAAATCCGATTTTGTTGCGAAAATTATTGGACACTTTTCCATTAATTTGGAAAGTTTGAAAAAATATGGGCGTAGAAATTGAGTGCGATTTTGTTTTGACGCATATGTTATTGTCACGAGTTGACCCTGAAACCGCTCGAGCCTTTGAAAAAGATCATGGTTCGACTTCTATTCCGAATTATAAAACTTTATTTCAATTTTTGGAGACACATTGTAATAGCCTTAGTAATATACCTGCAAGCCATAGCACTCAAAGACCAAATTTAAAGCCAAATAAACCGAAAGTTTTCACTGATAAATCCGCAAACAATTTTCTTACACGCAAAAACGCTAAAGGGCAACAATGTTTAGTATGTGGTGAAAGCCACAAAATTTACTCTTGCTCGCAATATTTGAATAAAACGCCGCGCGAACGATACGCACTCTGTAAAAATCGTACACTTTGCTTTGCCTGTCTGAGTGATTTGCACACGGCAAGAAAGTGTAAATCTACTTCGTCATGTAGAAAATGTGGAAGTAAAATGCATCACACGACGCTTCATTTCGAAAATGAAAATTCAGAAAATCCTCTTTCGTTAGAAAGAGAAAATAATCACGCATCGAATCAAAATTGCCAGGCGGCTAAGACCGAGCTCGGACGGTCTAGCGCAGAGGCACCCGCTCTAGGTCCCGAGAATGCTTTCTCCGCATGTGTTCAGCAACAATCACCTTCCGCTGTTATTTTATGTACAGCACTTGTCGAAATACAATGTTATGATGGTACTTACAAGAAATTTCGCGCATTATTAGATTCCGGTTCAGAAATATCTCTGATATCGAAAAAATGTTTTGCCACTTTAAACATCCCTAAGTTAGTTTCGTCAACAATAATAAATGGGATAGGAAAGACGCAGGTTGTAAATAAAGGAATCGCTCAAATTTTTATTAAGCCTGTTGGTGAAACTGATTTAATATTTACAGTTGATGCTCTCATTTTACAGAAAATATGTGATAAAATTCCTACTTTTCCATTAGATAATTCTCAGTGGACATATTTGAATCAGTTAGAATTGGCCGATCCTTGCTATTATATTCCGAATGATATTGATGTTTTACTCGGCGCAGATATTTTCGCTCATCTTCTGATGAAAGATATTATTCATGGGAAAAATGGTGGTCCCAACGCACTTCGCACAGTTTTTGGTTACGTTTTACTTGGTAAAATAGAAAAAAATCCTAATGAATTGACATTGAATTCATTTATAACTACTTCTTCGCCTTGTGATTTTGAGAACACGATGAAGCATTTTTTGAAATCGAAAAGGTGCCTGAATTAAATCTCCGCTCTATAGATCCAAATTGTGAAAATATTTTTAGAAATAGTTTTTTTCGCACCGATTCAGGAAGGTACGTAGTTCCCCTTCCATTTAAAGAAGAAAACCCACTATTTCCACAAAGCCGTTCAATCGCTTTGCAACGATTCATTTCATTGGAACGTCGTCTCCTGCGAAAACCCGAATTATATAAACAATACTGCGAGGTTATTAAGGAATACCTTGATTTATCACAAATGGAAATTGTAAAACCTCCGCACGAAAATGATAATAATTTTTTTTATTTGCCCCATCACGCAGTTCTACGTCCAGATCATGCTACCACAAAATTACGCATTGTTTTTAATGCTTCGGCTCAGATGCCTAATAACAAGTCACTTAACGATTGTTTGTACGTTGGAAATAAATTGCAAACCGATATAGCTACACTTCTGTTGAAATTTCGCTTACATACTATTTGTTTCACTGCAGATATTAAACAAATGTACCGGCAAATTTTAGTTGACCCCGTACATAGAGATTATCAACGTCTACTATTTCGCTTTTCTCCTGAACATGATGTAATGGATTTAAGAATCAAAACCTTGTGTTTCGGATTTAATTGTGCTCCTTCCTTGCCTTAAGAGTTCTACACCAACTTGTAGAAGATGAAGGTCACATTAGTCCTTTGGCTTCGAACGCTTTGAAGGAGGAAACTTACATTGATGACATCTGTACTGGTAGTGATTCTTTAGAAACCGCTCTAATTTTGAAGGAAAAGTTGATTTCAGTTCTCCAAAGGGTGGATTTCATTTACGTAAATGGTCTAGCAATAGCCAAGAATTTTGGATTCCTTGCCTCAGGATCAAATTTCATCGAACACCTACTCACTCGATCGCGAAGGTAAAACATCAAATAAGGTTCTCGGACTTATTTGGGAACCCAAACAAGACTATTTTCAATTCATTGTTGAGCCCATCGAGCGACCTTGCACTAAACGTAATATGTTATCAGAGTTGGCAAGAATCTTTGATCCTCTTGGACTTTTAGCACCAATAACATTTTTATGCAAGTACCTTATTCAGAAAATGTGGTTAGCAGGGTTAGCCTGGGATGAAATTCCGTCGAGTGAAATACTACGGGTTTGGACCAAATACAAGAGCGAACTACCTTTATTAAGGGATTTACGAATCGCTCGTCTCATTAATGTTCCTATCAATAGTTTTGTGGAATTGCACGGATTCTGCGATGCTAGTGAACGAGGTTACAGTGCGGTAATTTATTGTAGGGTGATTAGTAACGAAACACATATCGATACATTTTTTGTGTGTAGCAAATCGAAAGTTGCCCCTTGTTCTACAAAGTTGTCAATTGCTAGACTGGAATTGTGTGGAGCCGTTCTCCTGACTAAGGTTCTAGATTGGGTAAAAAAGGTTTTCCATAAAAAGGTAAATTTTCATTGTGTCAAAGCTTACACCGATTCAAAAATTGTACTGGCTTGGTTAAATTCATTGCCAAATAGATGGCATACATTTGTAGCAAACAGAGTATCTTTCATACAGGAAAAAGTCCCATTTTCTTCCTGGTATTATGTAAAGTCATGCGAGAACTCAGCAGATCCAGCTTCGCGGCCTTTTTCCGTCAGAACTTAGTACTCATGAGCGCTGGTTTCAAGGACCAGAGTTCTTGCGCTCATTTGATAATTCAGTAGATGACACATATTTTGAGACACAGGAAGAACTTCGTCGTTCAGTTTTTATTTCCGTGAAAGATGAAAATTTTCTAGATGATTTGATGACAAATTTCTCAAATTTTTCTTTTATTCAACGCGTCTTATGCTACGTAATGCGTTTTGCCTCTCGTAAAAAGGAAAGTTCTAGGAATGGTGAAGCCATATCGCTATTTGAATTAAATAGGGCTGTTTTGATTCTTGTTAAAAGAACGCAAATGGTGTATTTTTCTGAAATATTCGAGAGCAAAAATTTCCAAAACCGTTCAAAAATTGAATGCGTTTATTGATCCCACCGGAATTATAAGGGTAGGGGGTAGATTGACCTATTCTGATATCGCTTATGACAGAAAACATCCAGTGCTACTTCCGCAAAAATGTAGACTAGTAGAATTAATAGTTGAATTTTTTTCATAAAAATATTTACATGCTGGCTTAGGTACTCTAAGTTTTTGATTTCGCAACAATTTTGGATCTTATCCGCCCGACAAGCTATTCGTTCGATCATTTCGAAATGCGTAAAATGTTGGAGAACAAATCCTGTTTTATCCCAACCGATTATGGGCAATTTGCCACTCGTTAGAATTTCTAAAGCAAAACCGTTTGCTCATACGGGATTGGACTTTGGAGGTCCCGTGTTTATTACTATGAGCCGCCATCGTGGGGTTAAAACTTTAAAAGCATATATATGCCTTTTTGTTTGCATGGCGACAAAGGCAGTTCACCTGGAGTTGGCATCGGATTTGAGTACTGAGGTATTTATTGCAGCCTTACGTAGGTTTGTATCACGTAGAGGGCGATGTTCGCACCTTTATTCAGATCGCGGAAGCAACTTTGTAGGTGCTAGTAGAGAGTTGATTTCACTAATGAAAAAATGCGCCGAATCTGAATCTATTACCCATCATTTTCTACCAGGAAACGCGCCGAGTATGGGTGGACTCTGGGAGGCCGGTATAAAATCGGTGAAATCTCACCTCAAAAGAGTTGTAGGGGAGCAAGTTCTATCATACGAAGAGTTTTACACTCTGCTCGTACAAATAGAGGCAATTCTAAATTCGCGACCGCTTACGCCTGTAAGCTCGGATCCGAATGATTTGTCGGTTTTGACACCCGGACACTTCCTAACATTGGAACTGCTGTTTACTTTCCACAGTAATATGATTCTTTTTAGTTTCCCAAAATCAATTGATATGAGGACAGTTTGGACTGTTATTCTGAGTATAGAATCTGAAGCTTAAGATTTATCCAATAAATTGATATGCTCTATTCATTTCATTTTCTTTTTAATTTTATACCAAGTATCCCTCAGGTACACTGCTTTCTACGCCAATGAACCGAAAGTATAAAAATGGCGGACGAAAAATTAGCCACTTCGCGCATCTCGAAGATCATTCTCCCCACTCTATATCTCTGGGATAGAGTAACGAGGTTTCATAGAATTCGGCGTATGACGCAAGCTATTCTAATCCGAAGACCAATGATTACCAAAGACGCTTAAAACATGATCCACTACAGAAATACGTTATTCACGAAATACATGCAACGAACATCAGAAAGTGCACAACATGGAGTTTCGATGTATCAGCAACATACTGACCACCTAAGCAAAATATTCCACACCAAATCGTATGAAATTATATTCTCACTAACGACGGAGGAACCAATTGGGCTAAATTCCAGCAAATACTCGAGGAAGAAGCAGTTATGAATATAATTATAGAAACAGCTGCAAAAAACATAACAAAAATGATACAAAAAGCAGGATGGGAATGTACCTCAACACATTCAAGAACAGGAGAAATTCAAATGAAATTACCCCTTCGAATTCAGGAATTGCTGGTAGAAAAACGGAGAGCAAGAGGGAAATGGTAAAGATCGCGGAACCAGCTTGACAAGACAATACTGAATCAACTCACCAGGAAACTACGTGAAACACAGTATTTGGAAAGCTCCGAAGAAATTCAAAAGACACACATTGAGGAAATCTCCGATTAAAAAGACCAATGAAGAATGGGCTGCCTTTAGTGAAGAAAAAGCAATACATTTGCCAAAAATCTTGCCCATAATCTTCACTTCAAATGACCCTGCAACGCGAACTAACCTGATGAAAACTTTTATGGATAATTCATCCATAGGGCGGCGCTAGCTGTAAAAAAACAACGACTCCAAAATTACGAATATCCTCAAAATTTTGACTATGGAGGATTGGCCTCACATTAATTCCAATTTTGAATTAAAGGCATCCATTATGATATCAAGATTATCTGTGTCATGTGGAAAACTAACCTTATTAGAGATGGCAGATGAGAACAGATCATGGTAAGTCCTATTATTTCGTTCCACGTCTTCTCTCTCGTGTTTCGGTAATTGGTTGGCTTCACTGACAATTTTACGTATGACGTCTAAGAGTGCTGCGTGAGCAGAATACGTCGACTGTCCAATTAGGGGCAGATCTTTGGAATATGAAAAAAAAATTGTTTTTAATACCCGACACCAACAAATTTGATGGTGAAGAATCAAATATGTGAAATGACAAAAATGTTTTTCTAGAACATAAATTCTTTTCAAAGAAAAAAAAATTGACTAGAGGAGACAAATACACAGATATAGGTCAGTAAAGCCATATGTCGACAAAATGATGGATTTCTTTTTCTTCAACCTAATATATGAGATATTAGTAGGTATGATTTCTTAGCAAATTTGGATTAACGCTAAAGTTAACGATACAGATACACTGACGGTTTTCTTCTTATTTCTGTGCCTATCCGATCCGGATGTTGGAGACCATTCTTGCTATCGTGATCTTATTCAGGGCTGCACTAAAAAGCCCTGTGGTTGTTAAAGAGAACCAGGTACTTAGATTTTTTAGTCAAGAAATCCTCATGTAGCCAGGTTTGCTTGGGGGGTTTGTTTGGGAATTAAGTCGCTCTAAGTGCCCGATACACATCAATCGGAGAACGCCCATTTTCGTAATAAAGCTGAAAAATTTGTAGACGCTGTGCCTGGCAGTTTACACGACGCATGCGCGATCTGAAATGAAATCCCCACCACAAAGAGTACCTCTAAGTGAATCACCCTTTATATATATATAAATGGCTACATTTGTTTGTTCCTCAGCTCCCATGTTACAACACTAGTTTATCGTATGTATAACTTTGTTGTACAAAGATTCAATTTCTTATGCAATAGCTTTCATGTTAAAATAGAATACATGAACTTCAATATTTATACTAAACGAACGAAAAATGTAATGCAATGAAATTATTTTGGATTGATAATGTCAAGAGAATATATTAATAATATATAACTCACCCAAAATAACCTCTAATACATAGTGGTAAGCAAAAAGTGTGAAAGAGAACAAACACCATAAGGTTAACGAAACAGTCAACAGAACTGTAACAATCATTTCGAACATTTTCGTACGATATGAAACAGCAGCGACAATATTTAGATATCAGAATTTATCGTTGTTGATCCATTGTTTCAGACTGACGACCGAGTCCACAATAAAATACTTCGTCTTGCCCGACAACAATTAAACAACCTGATTCTATAGATGAATAATCATATCACAATAATTCGGTGATACCATGAAACATCAATAGGTATCCCCAGAAATTTTTTCCACATTCTTAATGTGCTTGGCATCGTTTGTAATTATTATAGAGCTAGCATGTTTTCATTGAATTAAGTCGTAAAAAAACGGATCAACCTTGTGAACGCTGAGTGTGGAGTGAGTATAGTGATAAGACAACAACCATGTGATTTCTTGTGACGTAATTTAATGCAACCAGTCTCGAATGAAACATTTATGTTCGTTTAATGATGAGGTGATGGGAAAATTCATAGATTGACACCTAAAATTTTATTGATTTCACGAAAAGTCGATTGAAAAATACTGACGTCAGGTCAGGAGCTTTTGGGAACTTGTTCTAAAGCCTAATCCGATAAATATCTCATTTCAAACCGTTCACAGTTTTCATTAAGTTTATTTCGAAGTTCCTTCGTTTGAAAACCCCATTAAAAGAAATATATCATATCGAAATTAATATCTTTTTTCAGAAAGTTTTACATTCATGTCCAATTCACGAAAGTTTGTGTTGTTTACAGTAACATAAAAGATTCATCTCGCCCAAAAAATGGAATTAAATCGTGAACATTTTCGTGTGATTATTTCGACGTGGATTAACTCAACAACAGTTCATCCATGAACTTAATTCATATTTTGGCGATGAAGCTTCATCAAGGACCAGTGTTTATCGATGTTATAGTGAATTTCGTGAAGGTCGTCCAAACTCAGTTCCGAAAACCATTGATACTGTGGGATATCACAACCTTCCTCAACTATGGATGATGATTTCCCTTTGAATGGGTTCCATAGCAGACTTCAAACATCAGAAGATCTGAAAAATCATCACTTGGACCTCAAGACCCGATTCGAAGAATCCTCCTTGCAGATTAGCAACAAATTTTGTGTATTAGATTTGAATATAGAGGGTATTTCTAAGGACAAGAGTGATTATATTTCTAAACTAGCAAAGGACTATGGTGCTGAGATTATTGTCCTTCAAGAAACACATACGGATACTAAAAAAATCTTCGTGAAAGAGGAACCATAAAATGTTATGTATTCATTGATTGTCTCCTTAGTAAAATTTACGGTTTAGCTTGTTATGTTAAAAAATCCTTGATCCGCAATATCGAGTTAATCCAAAAAGACAAATTTGAGGGTGTTTTCTTTATCTCTTTCAAATTTTGTATTTCTGTTATTCAGTTCTTTTTTCTGCTTTTGTCTTTTTATTTCTAGATTCGATGTGGGCAACTTGAAGAAGTCTCTGTTTATATCAATAGAAGACCACTCTTGGAGAAAGAAGTCCCTAAAATATATAATATATCAGCTTATTTTTGTAATTTCACACAGGCGGAGAGCCAGGGTTTTTTTACTGGGGCTTTTTCCTAGGCTTTTATGTGATACAAAGAATTGTGTGACTTTGACCCAATAACAATAAATCCATTCGGAAAATATAAAAAATATAGCTCAATTTTGACCACTAATTTTTCATCAGGAAGTCGAATACAATCGATTGCCATCATAATATTTGAAAATTACAGACAATTGACCAGAAAGATAGCACGCTGTTCTCATAGAACAAATGCGCAATGATCACCTCATAGATAAATTTATTTGAACATTAATTAACCTTACATTAAAGTATCAACGTAAGTTATGCGGTGAAGCATCGAACGATTGATTCTATATGCACTTAACTAAAGTTCATGGACACCTGTAAAAATTGTATTCAATATTTGGTGTATTGTATTCAATGACACTTATTTGGTTCGAAAATCTGAACTATTCGAATTAATAAAAACCAATTATCTTTCAAATCGATAAATCATGAGGAAATGGTTACAATATATCTGTTTGTTCTAGATATTGATGTTTGAGATAACGTTATATTCACACATGAATGAGGAGCGAAACTAGCGATTAGATAATTTTTTATAAAATAATTATAGGATGGTTGCCTTTTATATTTCGGGATTGAACAACCCAAGTGTTGCAATCTTCCAACTGACAGTTCTATCGTAAAGCTAGACATTTTTGAGGTTATACGTAGTCAGTTCACAGTAACTCAAAAGATCTCACCCAAACATTGAATTAAATCGTGAACATTTTCGTACGATTATTTTTTTCAACTTTCGACGTGGATTAACTCAACAACAGTGCATGTATGAACTTAATTCAATTTTTGACGATGAAGCTCCATACAGGAGCAGTGTTTATCGATGGTATGGCGAATTCAACCGACGTTGTAGTTCACTCCTGGACGAATTTCGTGAAGGCCGTCCAAAATCAGTTGTTGTGCGCCAACTGATATTGCAAGATCGTCATGTGGCCTATCGTGAGATTGAGACAACCTTAGGCTTTTGTGGGACCAGCATACGTTCAATATTGCATGAACGTCAAAAAAATTCGTTCGCGTTGAATCTCACAAAATTTGTCAATCGCTCAAAAAAAGGCTTTTGTCGATTGGTAGAAAGAACTGCTCCAAAAATACGATCGCGGTGCTTCGAAGCACGTCTATGACATCGTGACAGGTGATGAAAGTAAACAGCAGTCGACTATATGGGTGTTTCATGATGAGCCTAATCCAACAAAAATTGCTCGCGCACGAAGCACTTCCAAGCAAATGGTCGCCTGTTTTTTCGGAAAACCTGGACATGTCGCAATCGTACCACAGAACAGTCAATTCTGAGTGGTACACAACTTAATGCACAGAGTTTTAATCATTATAACAGATAAATAATACGAAAAAGTTAATTCACATCCTTGATCTTTGAATCAGCGTATCGAACAGAAGGTATTCAACTCAAGTATTTCGAATAATGTATTCAAACCGGATCCGAATTATAAAAACATAACTCCACCGGAAGAATATGTCTATCCAAACAAGAGACTCCGCTCGGAAACGGATTAGCTTATTCTACATAATATCACATAAAAGAACAACAATGAAGTTTCATTTCAAAATCCCGGATCCGAATTATAAAAACATAACTCCACCGGAAGAAACTATCCAAACAAGAGACTCCGCTCGGAAACGGATTAGCTTATTCTACATAATATCACATAAAAGAACAACAATGAAGTTTCATTTCAAAATAACAACAAATATTCAGTCAGATAATTTACAAAAAATAAGAGATTTTTAAACTAGAATAAGCCTTTAGACTTACTAATTGAAATTACAGATTTCAATTATTTTCTGTCGATTGAAACCGAAAAATTGAATCAACTTTAAACCATAAACATTTTATTGGGAACATCTGCGAAGTTATCAGAGATAAATTGGAGGTGTTTCAAAGTTTCACAAGGGGCTATTGCTAACAAACACCCGCAACCTCAAAAGTTTTCATATATTTTTTGTATATCATCTTAATTTACTGGCAACAAAATATTTAAGAAATACACACTTACAAACGTGAGATAAGGATGTAAAATTTGAAAACAAAATCGTAACCCGATGATATTCACAAAATTCGGTTGACTCTTCTTGTCGTCGTTATTCAAACTATTTTTTATGTTCTTCAATTTTCACACTTCATATACCGCAACATAGTATATAACATTACTAGCAAGGTAAGAAAGTTTTTACTGGCGAATGAAGGATATAACTGACGAGCACTTTATGAGCAACTTGGAGAAGTAAATTTTTTTTCTGACAAGATTGAACTAAGGATTTGTTTACCTTTCGTTAAAGGTTGAACTATTCTGAATGTTTCGTCAATCCAACTGCTTACTTTCAGGGTGCAGGACTGGCACATCCTAATACTGTCTGTATTATGTGTTGGTGATGATCCTCTACAGGTCTCGAAATTGCATTTTATAAATTGACCATCTTTGAAGTTGAATCCAGGGCACCGAAGGTACAAGCCGCATAAAGGGCATTGCCATTTCTGAGCTCTGAAAGATGTTATGAATCTGAACGGAGATAAAAGAAATTTCATGAAGAGAAGTAATTTATAAGAGTTCGGTGAATACATAGAGTAAAGAATTGATAAGAGGGATATTGGGCTTTTACTTTGTTCAACCTAGCGAACGCAAACCGCTCTCGATTCTATGCTATGAGCCTTTAGTGACTCATTGGTTATGAATTTTCAGCCAACTCTCTGTCAAGGCCTTAGACTATATAAGAATAATTTTAGTTGATTCTGCTATCTTATGTCAGAGACCACAGATGGAAAGAAATTCAGGTAAAAGTCAAGACAACGCTGGTGCATTCTCTGCTTGACAATTTGAAGGTCACATGTTGCCACCTCTGTATCGAAAATAAATACACAAATTGAAGAAAATTTGTAAGAGTCAGTATTAGGTTTTTCATATTTTTTATTGTTTATTACTTTTCATCGCACTCAAAACGGTTCGTAAGTGTGAAAGTTGTCGTAAAGACAGGAATTTTGATCCGAATTTATCGTTCCATAGGTAAGTGTATTGTTAGAACCGAAATATTTAGTTATTTACATGTTCAGTAAAGTAGAAAGTTTTAATAGGGAAGTTTTCAATGAGATTATTATAAGATAAAATGAGGTTTTCTTGAATTAAGGTTCCCAGTTGACGATGAAAAAAGAAAAATTTGGGCTTCGCTGTTGCGATGGTCAAGTATTCGCCCAATGAAGCAATTTTCATTTGTTCAGATCATTTTGACCCTGAAGATATTGTGACCCGAATAAATGGAAAAATATTTTATGCGGTGCTGCCGGGTGAGGTTTCACAAGAGACTTTCAATGAGAGGGTCAAAACTAATCGACATTTTACAAAGGAATGCTTTATCTATTTTATATAGTCTAAGGTATAAACCTTTCCGATTCTCGCCTTTAGACCTGTTATTTAATACTCTGTGATCCATCCGTTTATTTTATACTCTGTGGTTAATACGCATGGTTTCCATAGTAACTTCATCAATGGCGTTCGGTGCATAGATACGTAATTTAGTTAATAATTGAATTAATCCTTAATAAGAGTGTGCCCGAAAAAATGTCTTCTGCTTGCGCGAAAAGAGTTGAAAGCACACGCGTATGAAAAAATATTTGTTATATTACCATGTTAATGATATCTCGAACATCGAAAACATAAGCACTGTCGCGAATAGTGACCCTGGTTGGATATACTGCATAAAATTCAAATAGCACGCAAGCGGAATCCAGAGATAAAAAGTCTTTCAGAACACACTTCACTTATAAATTCAGCAGTTTTCTCGCAGTTTTCCAGATTTGTCAATTAAAAAAGTATCACTCACGATGGAATTCATGTAATCACTTATAAATAATCCGAAAGTTAGCGTTTGATTGACACAATTAACTTTGGTGATACAACTATCAATGTTTCTCTAAGTATTAAATGTGGTGACGGTAAAATTGGACCGGAATCGCGCCCATAGGAAGGTTGCCAGTGAAGCGTGACCAGAAAATAAATATAACCGTTACCGGAAACAGTCATCGTACAATGACGTTTCGTCTATAGGAGCTTTGTGAAGCTGGCACCCCCAAATGAAAATATTTTGTTCAAAATTTCAAAATCATTTGTTCAAATCCAATAAACACAGTAACACACGTTGAAAAAACTATTTTTTAATTAACGTTCAGCTTTATAATTATCGTTGATAACTGGATATAACTTCAATTCATCAGTTGCGATATGACAACATGGATTTGAATTTTTTAATGTGAGATCAGTTTCAAACGTTTATGTTCATACCAAAATGCCCCATTTATAAAATGTAATAATAAAATCCGCAGGAATGCAGAAATTTCTCCAACATACTAGAACTATTTCGACTCAGCTTGTATCATACCTAGTACAAGAAAACATTTTATCACCTTCACAACATGGTTATGTCAAAGGTAAGTCCACACAGACAACAATCTTTGAGTTTATCTCAGGAATCTTAGACGCTCTGGAAGATTCAAATGTGACGGTTGGGTTGATGCTATCGAAGGCATTCGATACCCTGTCCCATGATCTCATCCCACAAAAATTACAAGCCTATGGAATAAAGGAAAAAGAACTGAAGTGGTTTAAGTCGTACCTAACCAACCGTAGACAAAGAATAATAATCAGAATGAGAACCACATAATATCGCAGACAGAATTCACAAGTAAGCTTTTTAGGTCCCATCCTATTCATCATATTTTTAAATGATCTATATACCATATTTGATGAAACAAATATCAAAATGTTGAATTATGCAGATGACACAAACTTCACAGTCATGGCCAAGACATTCCCAGAAATGTGTGAACTTGTAAAATCAACCCTATTGCAAGCAGGCGAATGGTTTGATGCATGAATGCTGAAAAAACAAATGCAGTGCTGTTCAAAACAGCTCATTCAGGTTTTCAAACACCAGGAAATATTCAACTTTGCAACTCCTCTCTGAATTGGTTGTTGTAATTTCCAGGGTCTGAAACTGGAGGAAACTCTTGATTGGAGTGAACACATCACCATCCTTTGTGCTCAATTGAGATCTATTTGCTACTCACTAGGGTACTCAGTAAATACATAAATAATATACTAGAAGTTTTATTAAAAACTTAAAGAATTTTTCTGCCTCTTTACAGACATCAATTACTAATTGACTAGCCTGAACTAATTTGCCATAGGTCTTTCTTTTTGCAGAAGAGAGATATCCATATCATTTCTTAATAGGTCAAGACATTTTCGGCAAGAAATGAATCGTTCAAGAATCCGAACCACATATCCTGAAATATATCCCACAATATCTTCAGAGTACGTTGTAAGATTCCATGCTGCTGAAGTTGCATATTCATATCTCTCCATATCTTTGACGATACATTCCATCAACTCAATATAACTCTCAGTATTTTCCATATTGGCTGAATGTTCCGTTGACGTTATGCTACTTGTAGATCCACATGTAAGAATGCTGATGCTTTCCAAGTTAATGGCATTTCCTGTGTTCGAAGCTGATATTTGTGAGTGAACTATCAACCTCTTGTATGCTGCCTCGAATTGTCTAGCAGAAGGGTTATTGTTATGACCACCTTTGCTTCTTACACACCCAAAAAAGAGCTCTAAATGGTCCTGTGACAGTTTATATGTTAGGAGATATTTCAGACATTTATCTTCAATAATATATTTGTTGATCATTTGTTGCAAACTCTAGAAACCTAGAAATCCTGTTTTTCTTCCACTTTTTGTAATAGGTATCCCGTTTAATGTTAATGAGAGTATGTAATCTGTCATCATCATCATGTAGTTCATGAACGTATCTAGTGTGCTAATACCGATTGCTTTTTTGAAAACATATTTTGCACAAGTGTTTCTTGAATTGAAGAGGTCAAATAAATTGTTGAATTTCAGAATGAACTCAGATGTAGCTTCTGATCCCTGAAACTCTAGACATCTGAGATCATCTCTCAAGAAATCTAAAGCATCACTAACACTCTTGCTCAGGGTCTGAGTTGCCAATCGTTAATTTACAAATTTTCAATCGACTAGAGAATATTACAAAGCTCTTGCAACTATTGCCTGTATAAAGATTTTTGGGAATTCCCAAATTAGGTTAAGAAAAAATTAGGTCAGAATATTCACAAATATACCTTGAAGACATAAGATTGAAGAGTTTATCCCGAGTAAGAGGAACAGCATCCATTTTGAGATGTTTTCTACCATTCACTCGAATGTAGAAGTCCTTGGGATCAAAGTGGTCAGAGCATATGAACATATACTTAGGCAAGTTTGCAGTATCAACCAAGTTTAAAATTGAGAACCATATATTCTTTCTTTCAACATCAGAAGGAAATCTAAAACATATAATATGTAACGCCACTGATATAAAACTTATATGAAGTAATGCTTACCTATGAAAACTCAAGTTAGGGTGATGGGAGTTCAATTTACCACAAACTATACATCTAAGAACCATTTTGTGAATGCAGTTTCCTCAAAATATTCAGAAAAAATCTCAAAAACACTCTTTTGAATGCAAAAATTGATATACGTTCACGTGGCAACGTTGTTAAAATTTGACGTAACCTGGACTCAATGTCAATGAAAACCATTTACCAAGCAGTATTGGAATCCAAGATGAGGTATGGCATCATGTTCTATGGTAGCTCACATAACTTGGACAGAATTATGAGGATTCAAAAGAGAGCAATACATACAATCTGGAAGATGGAGAGAATGGAGTCGTGTAGGGGAATATTTGAAAAAAATGATTTATTAACCGCACCAACTATATATATTCAGGAATGCTTGATTTTCACTTTTAAAAATATGCATTACTTTGAAGGGAAAACACCAAGTAATTATAATACAAGAACAGCTACAAAATTCCTGCAGCACAGGACCTGCATATAGGTGCATTCGATATTATAACAAGATAGCACATAAATTGGGAAGAGAATGTACCCTATAACAGTAGAAGAAAACCTGCCACTTAACATGGAACCATATAGGGCTTCCTAGCCTACATGATATAATCAGAGTAAAATTTTTTATGACCCTTTTTCATCTCGACTGTCTTACATGTCTACACCGTACGTGAAATAAAATATATTATTATTATTATTATGGGAAATGGATGGAAGGTACTTGCCGACACGTGTTTCCGCTTTTTGGCTTCTTCAGGGCAAGGCAACCAAGAAACCAGGATAGGGACGGAAATTCTGAATGAAGCATGTAAGAAATGAATTGAGCGTTAATGGTAACAGTGAATCAAATACTCTTCATGTTATCGTGGAGGCCCGAGGGGAAACCGTAATCAATATTTCAGTTCAAGCAATAAGACGCTAAATACTCATATCATTTACCTCTTTCCACCTATTCTATTCCAAAACTTATTGAAGAAAAAAATTCCAGGCAGCAAAACACTCACCGCCAAACTTATAATAACCGACAAATCGAGTGAGCTCGGAGGCATTTGAGTGATCACTAATGTGTTCCTGTCGAGAACGTTAACCGAACACATTACAAATTCACTATTTCTTTAGATCACATATGTGGTAAATAATCACAAGACCTCTACGATGAAAAGTTTATCACCTGTACGCCAAATAGATTTATCTGGTACGCCTAACACTCGGCCTTCAGAATGTAAATACAGTCTTGTGATTAGTCAAAAAGATAACTCTCCGATGGGATTAAAGGGAAAAAATTACATATATTTGGGCCAAAAGATAGCACCCTGCTCTATTTATTCTATAGAATAGAAAAAGCGCGCAAAAATGTACGTGTTTTCGAATAAGTCCGTCGAGCATATCTGATCACTATATTTTTGAGTAATTGATCATTCGCTGATATGTCGATTATTGTGTATTCATGTATGTTCTGAATATGTTTTATGGATGTTGTAAGTGCAATGGTTGTGAAAATGATAGGGAATATCTTGTAATATATATGTGTGAACACAACCTTAGCAAACTTTATTCTATGATTTTATGTTATAATGGAAAATATTGTTCTGTGTGTACAACGCCAGTAACCTATCCTAAGTTTTGTCCTTGAGTTGAGTTGAATGTATGCTGACGTTTTAACAAGTTGACAAACCTAGTGAAACTGGATTCTCCTAATAATTCGAAGATGAATAATTCGAGCATTTTTATTTTCAGGTATCCAGGTAATGAAAAGCAATCCCTACATTTTTAAAAAGAACCTACTCTTAAAAAAATGAGATGAGATGTAGCACCCAGAGATATAGAGTGGGGAGAATACGCTTCAACCCCTGCGCATCTAATATTGGTGGTTAAATTCTTATATCAAATTAAGACTACTTTCGTAGTAAGCTGTTCTAGGTTGACATACTTGTCAGGTGAGGTAGAAATTGCTCGAATTTTACATTGTGCTGGTAGATACTTCGATATTTTCATCATGTCTTGTATTGTTAAAACGTGTAAAAACTATAAAACAAAGAAGGTCGAGGGAATATCATTTTATACGTAAGCTTTTATTGAAATTATCCGACTGATCATACCGCATGGCATTGTTTAACTGCTTAGTGGAGTGTTGTTTACTTTCCACAGTAATATGATTCTTTTTAGCTTCCCAAAATTAGTTGATATGAGGACAGTTTGACTGATATTCTGAGTATAGATTGTGAAGCTATAGATTTATCTAAGAAATTGATATGCTCTCTACATTTCATTTTCATTTTAATTTTATACCAACTATCCCTCAGATACACAGCTTTCTACGCCAATGAACTGAAAGTATAAAAATGGCGGACGAAAAATTAGCCACTTCGCGCATCTCGAAGATCATTCTCCCCACTCTATCTCTGGTAGCACCATACGTCATATTACTGAGAATTTAAATCGACATTCGTGATATTTAATGCGAAATGTGCCATTTATCAAATAGGCTTGATCCAAAGAGTTTCTGAGCAAAATGTTGCTTTTAAGGAATTTTATGTACAGGATGCTTAGGCATAATTGAAATGGATAATATAACTCCAGACTCATCATTGGATACAAATATTTTTCTGGAAAACAATTAGGACATATTTTGAACTCTGCTTCAAACACACCAAAAGGTCCTGCATCTCCCCTGTAAGCTTGCACAGTCATTTCTGAAACTTCCTGTATATGAGGGTGAATATAAATAAAATGCTTTATTGGAAAATAGTTTAATTGTCAATTACTTCGGGATGACATACAGATCTTTACATATTTTTCAAACAAATTAATTCACATGTGGAGAGCGAGAAAAATTGAAGATCAACAACTGCTCAGGAAGACAAGGATACTTTTACATTCAATGGATTTTCACGCAAATCACTTTCATAACGGCAAATTCTTTGTTATCTACTTATCTGCTAATTAACTGTATATTTTCAGAATTCTATATCGAATTTGCTTACGATCTAATTAGTAACGACGCCTATTTTAAATACTTACATCGAGACTTTATACATAAACACATTCACTCATTTCTTGCATTCTTTTGGTTCTATCTAGTTCATCCATCTATCACAAAATCTATCGTTTAAATACGTATATATACAAATGTAACTTTTTTCGAAAATATCAAATCATTTAGTCGAAACAAGAATTAAGTTTTGAGTATGAGTCAGTTCTTCAGAAATTTGTGTCGTATGATCTCCTTCTTTCATACAGTCTATGGCTGCTACTTGCTCCTGCGTGATGACCATAATAACTTCCTGCGGAATTGTTGTAGTAACCATTGTTTTGAGAATTCCAACTGTCGTAAAGGTTCGTCATACTGTTGTCGTGTATCGATCCAGAGGAACCCTTGAAATTGAGATAGTTTATTCTATTTGGTTTTTCTCACAGTATATTATATTCTTATTGACAATTGTTCAAAACTGACGAATTACTAATCTGAATTACTCAAACAAGATTTTTTTAACTTGATGTCTACCTTTTTGGGTAATTTGTTGTATTCCCTATGAGCGTCCATCCTTCTGGGATCCCAGAAGCCTGCTTCTATGCTATAGGGATCTTCTATTGCATAGTTATCATATCCTCCCATGTGATTTTTATTCAGTTCATTGAGCATATCGTCAGTAAGTGGCGTAGGTACCTTCTTCTTTGCATTTTTTGATCGATTCACCAGCTGTAATTGAAAAATGCATAAAATTCAATTTCTAGATATCATGTTATATTGAAATTACCACTGTGACTCCGAATATGATAACGAAAAGAAGAGAGGCTAATCCTATAACTATAACAGCAATAGCCCATTGAGGCAAGAGTAGATCATCTTCGGCGTAACCGACAGTAGGAGCAATTTGTTTTGGCACAACTGAAAGTAAGAAGTGATAATTAGTAGTATATTCAGTTAACTATTCGTTTTAATGTACATGAGAGTAGGTAATAAATAAATTCAATGTTGAGAGAAACAGTGCAAATTATCATGAATATCATAAAACTTTATAGTAATAAAAAACCATTCATAATAAACATTTCCTCATCGTCGATTGATTCTTTCGTTTAACCATTTTTGGAAGAATAATATCTCTACTGAAGAAGTGGAAGAGGAAAGTTTCTTCAATTTAAAGTTTCTAATACTGGTAAAAAATTCTTGAAGCTTCCTCAAGCCCACATAGAAGTGAACTTATACAATCATAACACAGATCATATGGCTATCCTCTGATTTAACATGTTCACCATGGATTATCCCAATGACCTAACATAACAATTACATTTCTTGTTGATTATGACTTAATAAGTATAAAAAAATAAAAGAATGTGAATAATGGCTAAAAAGAACAAGCATAGCCTAGCGTTTGAGCTCAGATGATTAAAGAAAGAACATATTTTGACCAAAATTACCGGAAATTGACGGATATCTTAGTCTCTGTTACATGAACCTCAGAGTTCAATATTTGAAGCTTACCTATAAAGTCTGTGTATGTTGGGTCTATAATAAATTTTCCTAGTTTTGCTTTTTCTACATACTTCACTGTATCATTTAATGATTTCCCTTCTCTAGGAGTGGACTTTACCAGAGCACTTTCCAAGGCCTCATTGAAAAATCTTTTCATTTGAGAAGTGCTCACATGCATTTCACTGTTCTGCATTTCAACCAGGTAATCTACTAGAACACTCCCCTCACTGAAAAAAACAGAGCATTTTATTACAACATCACCTTTGAAAGATTTTGGGTATGACTCAGTGCATTGAATCCTATGAAAAATATAGAATCAAGCTGGACAAACTCACCTGAATCCATCGATCCTCAGATTCTTGAAGAGGGTTTTAAGTGTCCCCGATTTACTATATACTTCTTCCAGCTGAAAAAAAAATTGTTAAAATTTAACATGAACCCATTTTTCAAACACTAAAAATAACCTGTGATTGAACTTCATTAGCTAGAATCTGCCACTCTTTTGTATTTCTATCCAGAAGCTCCGGCACCCATTTCACACCATCGACCAATTTGATGGTGCCCACCAGATCACATTCTTCTTCGCACACTCCAGGTGTTGTTGGTTTTGAAGTCGTAGTTGTAGATGTTACAGTTTTTTGAGTGGTGGTGAACAAAGTTACGTTTTCTGGTTCTGCACTTGTTGGTGATGCTCTTTGAACCGATTCCAAGAGTTTTTCTATTGATATGGGTGTGGTGGAGGGGGTTGGCCATCCAGTGAATTCAGTTGTTGCTCTAAAATAAGGACGTTTCAACATTTCTACAAATTCATACTGCTGACTAGAGTTTTATACAGGTTTCTGTATGTAATAGTATGTGTTGTAAGTTAGGGGAAAGTAGAAGTTTATGTCATCTTGAAAATGGAGAGAAGCCTGACGTGGGGTGGGGATCTTTTGTGCGCTTGTTCTAAATAATCCCTTACAGTTTTATCCAAGTTTTGTTCGAGGCTCTAACCTACTTCCCTGAAGAAAAGTATCTAATGTCTATCTAATCTTTGGTTCATTCAAAAACAATGGTTATCAAGTAAAGATCTTAGTGAAGTCCAAATATTTCTTCTTAACAAAAGCCTCAAATACTCCATAGCTTTCAATGTGATACCAAAAATGAAAATCATGTAAGCAGCAGAAGGAACAACATTAAAAATTAAAAAATGCTGAAAGCTGGAAAATATAGATGGAAAATCAGAACTCTATTAGACAAAACCCCCGTTTTTATATAAACAAAGCAGAACAGAGAGCTTTGAACGATTTAAAATCAGATAATTTCATTAAAACACTTCAGCAAACAAAGGAAATGCTACTGCATTATTGATATTGATACTTGTAAAAAAAAATTAATGGAATATTAGATGCAGGAAAATATAAGAAACTAAAAAAAGATCCTATCTCCACAGTTAAAACGAAGATTTACAAAATCTTATATAAATATGGTGAAAAGACGACAATTATGAAAAACCATCGCTCCAGTGGCGCGAGCTAGTCACGATTGACGTATGATAATCCCAGAAAATCAAGACCTCAAGTGCAACTGTGAACTGGTTTCGAGGTGACTGTCACTCATCAGCACAGTATGGCACTGACGGTCTTGAAGGATTGTCTTTGATGAGATGAGGTCATCTTTTGTCGTATGAATCTACAGAGAAAGTGAGTCAGTTCTAGTCTTCAAGATGTAGAAGGCACTTTTTCTAGACATGTCTGAAAGCTTCATCACATTCTTTGTCAAGACTGGCAGCATCCTTTGAGACCGTCAGTGCCACACTGCGCTGATGAGAGGCAGTCGCCTCGAAACCGGTCTACAGTTGCACTTGAGGTCTTGATTCTAAGGGATTATCATGCGTTCTCAGTAAAAATTTTTGGCACTTATATAAATACCGAATTGAATTTACCGATCCATTCAGGATGGGCCATGTCGCAATCGTACCACTAGAACAACACAGAACAGTCAATTCTGAATGGTACACAACCATTTGTTCACCCTTCACCAGGGCCATGCACATCGATTTGATGAGTCATCTGCCGTATAGTCCTGACCTGGCACCGAATGACTTCTTTTTATTCCCGTACGTAAAAAATAATATGAGGGGTCAACGTTTTTTGACGTCCGAGGAAGCGAATGCATGTTTTGGAGATTCCTCAATCAGAGTGGCAAAAGTGCTTCGACAATTGGTTCAAACGCATGCAAAAGTGTTGATCTTAATGAGAAATAATTTGAAAACCAATAAAACATTTTTCGATGATTATTATTTGATTTTGTTCTGTAATCCCGAAATATAGAAGCCAACCCTTGTACCCACCTGGAGGGCCATCCTTTGTGAATAGTCGGTACAGGAGCCTGGGTAACTTCCTTCCGTTCCTCTTTGGATTTTGGAGTTGTTAGCTTATGATTTATCCTTTTACCTCCTGGTCTGCTAGGAAATACAATTTTAAGGCCCCCTTTACTTGTTGTTGTTTCTGTGGTGACCACCATAGACTGCGTCATTGATTTTTCAGTAGATGCAATCATTTTATCATTTTCCAATGCCCCGTTTTTACGGGGTTTATACCCGGTTGGCAGTAAACTTGTTGGTAAATCTTCTGTTTCAATCACTGCTTTAGAGACTGGTTTACGAGTAGTAAATTTTGGTTTGAAACCGGGAGGTAAAAATGCACTAATATCGTCTTTTTTTGACTTATCTAATATATCATCTATTAAAGATTTTTGTGTAGTTGATGTTGTCTTAGCTTTGTAACCTGGTGGCAGGAAAGCGCTGATGTCATCTTCTTTCGAATTTTGTAATATTTCGTCTATCCTTTTTGGTTTTTTTGTCGTAGAGGTCTCATGTGCTTTGAAACCTGCAGGTAAAAATGCGGATATATCATCTTGTTTCGCTTTATCGAAATTACCTTTGAAACCAGGAGGTAAGAAGGCACTGATGTCATCTTTTTTCGTTTTATTCAACAATTCATCTATCAGCGATGTGCTTGACTTCTTCAGATCAGATTTTTTGAATGATGTAGAGTTATTAAGGTTTTCCTCGTTTTTGGCTGCATTCGATGGGGTCGTTTCTGGCTCGGGTGTATATCCAGGTGGAAGAAAATTTTTGATATCCACCGTTTTAGCTTTTTTCAATATGGAATCGATCGAAGAAGGACTTGAATTATCGATGATTTTTGCAGGTTTAGACGTCGAAAGATGTGACGAACTAAATCTATGAGATGTATCATCGGATGAATTATTACTTGTTGTCTGAAGTGGGTTCAATTCATTCTCTTCCCTACTTTTCTCAGTATTTTCTTTGAATTTCCTCAACAACTCCGCTACAAGGTCAGAACTATTGTCCTTTTCAAGAGGTGCCTTGTATCCTGGAGGTAAAAATGCATCTGGTTTTGTTACAATAATTCTGGGTTCTTTACTGGAGGACGTCTCCTGTGTTATGGGGATGGATCTTTGTGTGGTGGCTTTTTTAGGAATTTGAGGTTTTCTTTTCGGGTATAAGTTAGATGTAGGCGGTCGAGACCTTGAAGAAAACTTCTTTATCACAGGAGTATTACTCTTTGAAATAGACGGAAACAGCTGTGATGCCTCAGTTGGTGATTCAGTTATTTCGGCCGTAGGAATTTTGTCGGTCATATTCTCCGTAATAACTGCTATGTTATTATCTTCATTTTTGTATCCCCCGGTTAACAAACCACTAGATAAGTCTGATTGAACCCTATCCAATTTATCTATCAAACTCTCTGTAGAATGCTTAATGGGGGCTGTTGTTGTAACTTCTTCAGTCGAGCTTTCATTTTCATACTCTTCTTCATAACTAGAAAATTCTTCTGTAGAAGTATCTTCTTCCGGAAGTTGTTTGTGATTCTTTTCGTTCAACAGCGTGAATCTTTCTTCTTGAGCAACCACAGAAGAAGGTAGATAATGAGCTCCAGAAATACTTTTACTCGTTTGTACAGAAGCAACAACTACCCAAGAGTCGGTGGAGTTTTCTATCACAGATTGCGTGCTACTTTCAGAAGTAACAGGTGGCATTTGCGTGGCGATGATTGTATTATTAACTACACTTTTCGTGGTCACAACAGAAACAACTGGCTCACTGACATTGTGTTCTGTATGGTTTATTTCATCAGCGCGATCCAATGATTTATTTAACCTTTGCCTGATGTCTTTCGTATCTGTTGGAGGTTTGTAAGTGGAACTTCTAATTGCTTTAATAGTTGGGGATATTTCTGCGACGTCGTAATCTTTCAAATCAAAGTTATTGGCTGAATTGAAATCTTGATCATCTGAGTTTGTGAAATACGAGGGTTTATCATAGTTGATGATGTTATTTCTTGGATATTCACGTGAGTTGACATTTTCGTCTTCCACTTCTAACTTAGTTGATAATCGTCTGGGTGGTAAGATTTTACTGGAAGCAGTTACAGTCGTCGAGAACACTTCTCCGTTTTCGTTGACAAAGTACTTGTTTTCTTGGAGTTGATTTTGTTTATCATCCGGGTCGGGAGCTAAAATACGTGTATGTTGTCTCAGTAATTTGGGTGGTATGACTTTCGTTCCTTCCGCTTTTGATTGTCTTTCTTCATGACTCTTATAGAAATTATCCAAACTGCCGAAAGAGTTGTCTAGCGTGACTTGGCCCAGAAAAGTTTCGGTTTCAGACGGATTTATGTGATGATTTTTGGATAGAAAATGTGAATAATTCGGACGATGTGTAGATGGAATCACGTTCTGTGATACCCTTTCGTGATCAGGTCGAAATAAAAGAGTGTTATGGTAAGGCAATTCGTTTTTGGCTAACTGTTCCTTAGAAGTGAATCTGTATTGAGGTAAGGTCTTCTGCAGATGAACTGGCACGTCTGATGTTTGCAGATCTCTTTGTGGAAGGTACGGATCGAAAGATGAAAATCCAGGGAAGTGTTGCTGGAACTGAATCTGCTTGTTCTGATTGTAGTAGTCATCTTGCGGTCGATAGTGAAGCTGAGGATCCAATATGTACTGCTGAGCTGAAAAAAAAAGTGTGATTAAAACGGAGTTTACCAAATATAGGAATGATATATTCGAAACAAATTACACCAAGCTTATTGCTTGTATTCTTACACCGAATCAAGAAAGATCGTAATCATAGCTTCAAATGCCGGGGTTGCCTTTTATATTTCGGGATTGGACATCCCTAGTGTTGCAACTGACAGCTCTATCGTAAAGCTTGACATTTATGAGGTTATACCTAGTCAGAACGTTTTGACATACGAGCGCTCTATTTGTATTGTTTACAGAAACTTAAAAAATAGATATTTTTCTGTGATGGGAAAAAAATTTGACATTTCATATTTGTTGTAACAAAATATAACTTTTCACGAAATTACTTATTAACTTTTTTACCGGATATATATTCATATAGATAATGGAAGATTTTAGAATATTTTATTGAATATAAGTTACATTTCCTTTATATCAAAAGTACAATTATTAAATGTGCATTGCGTGAATGACATGTTCCTCGAACTATTAGGTACAACCAAAGATTAACTTACAAAGATGGAGCACTCCGGCCTTTTTCTCGTCAACGATTCAATGACCTTGAGAATTCTATCGTTGAAAAAGGGACAGGACGAACAAGAGAAGGATATATCTCTCTCTTCTCCAAATTCGAATTTAAACCGCGAAACAATTCACCGGGTATTTCTGAAAATCATAGCAGATCCTTAATTTATAATTAAATGGCATATTTTAAATAACTTGTCTATGAATTCTTTTCCCTCCATTCGAAAATTTTTAATGATAGTGTGATATATGGAGTAAAAGTTATCGCTGATTTTGTATAGAAAATTTAGAATTTCATTCCGCACGGGTTTTCATATTTGGATTAAGCTTTTTCATAGCTCTGCAGAGAAGTCTGGTTTGTAGATAAAATGAGTGAAACCAAGGGAAGATGTTCAGTTAAGTATTGTTCGAATGTTTCGGGTGTGAGATTCTTTAGATTTCCCAGTTCAGATGACCCTCAACGAGCCCTGCAATGGAAATTGGCCTGCAGCGATGCGACAATTCTGAGGAAACAGGATTTGCAGTGATCACTTCGAACCTTATTTAATGACTGGCCGCTACTTAATAAAACGGCTGTTCCTACATTGAACCTGTTTAAGAGACCGAAAAGTTTTGATATAGGTACACAAACCGATAGAATAGGAATCGATAAGGGAACTCAAACATGTTCCACAAATGGTAAACTGCAATGTGCAAACATCACAAAAGCTGAGAACTATCCCTTTTCATCATCCTTGCTCAGTTTCCCTACAAATATATGCTAAATTTGTTTTTAAAAATCAGAATTTTTACATAATGAAGTATGCAAAGCAAAATTTATAGAGCGATGAATGTAACAAGAGGCAAAATAAGAAAATTAGAAAGTTCAATATACTGCAGCACAAATGATGTTAAGTTAATATTTCTCAGTGTTTTCTTCCAAAAGTTACCGTTCAACTGGATATCAAGTTCAGGATCTGATCCCTTTGTATGTATGAATATTTTTATAGAATAGGAACTTGCTCTTTTATGTTTTTTTTTTTGCGTTCTGAGAATGCTTAAAATGGAACCGAGATAATTATATAACAAAGATTGATAATGCTGAAGGAAACTTGACTACAAATTTTTAATGAATTTCTTTAACTTTTGATGTAACTATATTAAATGAATTATGAAGAAAATTTCCTTTTTATTTGTTGCCCTCTTGTTTTAGCCCATTATTTAGACATTCAATACATGAAAGTGAAATTATTGTCTGGAATTGGTAAAAATTTGATCAGCAAAATTCACAAACTTTTATGATTACAATTACTCGTCACCTTATTTTGTGTAACTTTGAAATTGGTGAAACAATTCATTAGACAGGAATTAACTTCTTCGTAAGAAGTTTGTCATCAATAATCAAAGGACTTCTAACTTGCAAACGTAATATAATGGTTCCATTAAAATTTTGATGAAAATATATTATACATTAATCTTACATTCTTGTATTACAAAATACTTGAAAATTTTTAAGAAATGCTTATAAACCAATTTTCTTCCACATATAATAAGATCAATTAAAAGAAAATTTCTTCTTCTCATACGATTTTGAAAAAGGATATTTCTTATTCGTTTGTTTACAAAACTGCAGTATTAGTTGAACTGTATGTGAGTAACATTACTTTTTAATTCATCCATTGTGTCAAATGATATTTTCTTGTTTCTTATGAATTCTCTCTGATCTTCACACATATTCCACAGGAAATAAATGTTCTGTTATTGAACTCTTCCTCAAAGTTGTATGGCAATGACCTAAAATTTTAGATGTGAACTTTTACAATTTTCTCAGTTGAATTGTTGTAGCTCTAAATTATAAGATATTTAAGTGATAAATTAAAATAGATTGCAAAAGATGAAAATACAAATTAACAGTGAAAACATTGCTACTCACGAAATTGCGTATTGGTTCCTGAAGGAAGTCATTCAGAAACACTTGTGATGAAAGAAAAGTGGTTTCATATTTCCTAATAAATAAAAAATGATTTTTCCAAATTCATCTTCACGTCGATTAAAATCCTTTTCTGTTTAGATTCCTACTACAGGAACTAGGAACCGATTGGCTATCTTATTGCACGTGATAACGAAATGTGATTTCATTGGTGTTGCCTCGATTTACATTGCGCTTATGGGATTTTGAGTCAAGGGAGGAATCGTTTTATGCGATTCTGTGGTTTCGCTTCGGAATACGTGAACAAAATTTTGAGTACTAATTTGACAGAGTGCACCCTCTTGTTTCTACTTTTTGGTACAACAGACGAATTTTCTTGTGTTGAAATAATAATTCTCTGACATGGACACAACTGCTGTTGATGTACCTGGTCGCAAATTGGGTGTCATTTCAGAAATGCCACACGTTATGAATACTTATTAGCAATTTTCGTTCTGTGTGCCACCGATTCATCAACATACCCTTCAGCGACCGTTGATGACTTCCAACCGCCATGTTTCTTTAGTGTCATCAAGTCTCCCCAGATTCAGAGTGTAGCAGACGATCTTCGAAATGAATGAAATGTATTTTAGTTGAAGAAAATAAGCTACTGTTTCAGATACCTTATAAAACTGATTTTTACCCACAACCTGATTGATACATTTTCCATTGCGATATGCATAAAACAGGCGGCGATCTTTAGCTGCTGTTGGACGAAGGGCTATATACATTCGGTAATATTTGATATACGAGGTCTGCCAATTATATTCCCGGAAAAGTGCTCGGACAGTCCGGAATATACATAAATTCTTAAAATTAAGTTATAATCCTTTGCAGTAGTCTCCCTCTAGCTCGATGCATCGGCGTCACCGTTGGATCCACGTTTGGAAGCACCCCCTGAAGCCCCCCGAAGATAGGCCCCTCAGCACCCGTGTCGTGACACTTTGCACCTCTTCTACGCCGTCGTATAACCCATGAGGTAGGACTTCAATTGTGGAAAGAGATTAAAGTCGCAGGGGGTCAGGTCCAGGCTGTAGGGGGGAGTTGAAGCGTTGGAATGCTGTTTTTGGTCAAAAAATCGCGAACTGCGAATGAGGAGTTCGGCCAATTCCGGCCGTGCACGAAACACACGGGCCTTCAGACGTTTCAAAACTTCAATGTAAAACTTCCCGTAGACTGTCTGACCCGCTGGAACGTATTCGTGGTGTACAAGTCCATTAATATCCTGCATCGTCCTCCACCGACTCCCTGCCTTCCCTGAACCGCTTAGCCCACTCGTAGACAGCTGTTTTTTTCAGGCAAACATCCTTGTACACGTCTGTTAACTGTTTCATAATTTCCGCGGAACTTACACCACGTTTGACCAAAAATTTAACCACTACTCTTTGCTCAGTTTTTTTATCACACAGTTTCGCGACAAGGAGTCCAAACACGCCGATGATCAAAGTACTGTAAAACACGAACTGAACAACCGATCGAGACGAAACTTGCACAGATGACGCAGAAATGAATCCTCTTTCGAATGACACCAACGCGAACGTAGCATAACGAGATCCGCAGTGTTGCCACTTTCCGGGAATTAAATTGACAGACCTCGTATTCTTCAGTAACTACAAATCTCCTGTTTACATCATTCTTTGTTTGCTTCAGTTTCACAATTAATAACGTTCCAGAATCTTCAATATAATCTAATGTTACCTGGCTGATTTCACAAATTCGACATGCTCCTGCAATCCCGAATACAACAACAACCTTGGCCATTAAATAAACTTCATCGGGTGCATTATTTGAAAAATCACTAATTTGTGTACTCCTAAAAATCCCAGCTTTCTTGGACGTGTAACCTCTCCCATTTTGTCTCAGAAATGTAATTAGTTTGAAATATTTTGAAATGTCTATATTATTTTGGATCGTAACATACTATTAATCATTGAATAATTCGACCATACTGTTGAGGTCTTTTGTTGTTGTGCCAGTTCCGAAAAATAAGCCAATAACACTGTCTCCGAGAAAGAACTGCATGTCTTTTTCATTTTCCATTCCATAAATCTTAATAATAATAAATAATAAATACGCGGTTTCGTAAATTTTCAGCGATATAGCTGGCAAAAATTTTCGTGACGCTACTTGCGCTGCTTCTATCAACTCCGGTATTTTTCTTGGCAACGCAGGTCTAATAACTTACTAGTTTAAAAATTCAAATTTCATATCGATAACATTCTGACTTTAATATATTGTAATAATACGTTCTTTCACTATTAAATCGTCGTTATTTCTGTCACGGAAAAAAATAGTGTATTATACACGGGAAAAATATTTGATTTCAGCTCTCGAGCTAAAATCTAATACTTTTTTCCCTTGTATAATAAGTAACTATTGTTTTTCGGACAGGAGAGTTTGAAATAAATTCAAACTCTATCACTGTAAACTTTGTGTTTGGTTGAGAGACAACGGTTCTACTTTCAATATTCTCTATTTGAATAATTAGGCAACACACATTATTTGATTTGGTTTGAGAGATTGCGTTCTTTATCAAGTAAGCACAACGTTCAGACTTTCCTATTGTGAAATATGACTCTATTCAAGTTCAATGATGTGAGAAATGGATATAAATTTCCACAATATTTTTTTTTGTCTAAGCTCCAACTGAAGAATATGAATCTTATCAAATTCTGTTGTTGCTCAATTATTTGATAGGAAAACGAATTGAATATTTCCTAGATATTTCAATATATTCATCCATATATTTGTCTGATACAATCAATAATCGAATGTTGTAACATTACCGAATATCAAAATCGAATGTCACATAAAAAACCGATTTTAATTTACAAACTCTATCAAATATTGATATGTGTAAATAACACATCCTATATTGGAGGACCGAAATCGTTCTTTCAACTTCTGCTTTCCACAGAACGTACTATATTTATTATAACAGTCTATTTCCTATATATCTCATATACGGAACCGAAAGCAATAAATTCCTTCTTGAAATTTGAGGTTCAGGTCGAGTTTACTCCCTAAATGTGTCTGAATTCAGAATCGATACGTAGTTTATTGAAAATTGGTTTTCGTGACGTGCTTGGGTTTGTTGATGGCGGTGGGAATTCCAATATTTTATTATAGAAGTTCTTGATTAGTTCTCGAACCACTGTGGTTGCAATGGAAGTCCTATGAGGAGGTGACAAGTTATCGATAGGGCTCTAAACGATTCTTGAATTCTGATCACGTGATTTCTAATGCTACTGGAGTTGTTGGAACTGATCGACGATGCATTATTACGTACTACTCTTGATTGTTTCCGGGTTGCTTGTGTTTTCAATATTTTCAGATCGTAGTATCCAATAGTCATAATCCTAGACTATATAAGAATAGACACTTTCATTTACATTGAAAAGTGTCGCATCTGAAACTTAGAGCTGGTCTACTCAGGTATAAAATATTTTCGTGTTGCCAAACTGAGTTCCTGAAAATTTCATCTTTTTGGCGTGAAGGGAAAAGAAATAGCTGAAAATTCAAGACGAAAACAGTTGTGAATAACTCAGAAAATATCCACTTTAGGCAAGGGTGTGATGCATACACTCACATTATTTTTAACGTAGATTCAATATCTGCCATAAAAAATGGAGTTCTAATTTGAAAAAATTGATTTTTCACGATTTTGTCATCCCTAACTTTGAAAGCGATTTTTTCACCCCCTGTATCATGAATCGCGATTTCGATTTTTAAAGTGGATACATCAATCTTACATCTTGAAAAATCCCAAAAATGAAAATTTTCCATCCAAAAACCTCGAAGTTATTCTTGTTTCAGCGGAGCTCTATTTTAGATTTTTTTTCGAATTTTAACGCTCAGAGAGAATTTTACAACCAAAACTGAAAAATGTTACATCAAAATAACTTGAAATTTTCTAAGGAATCTATTTCTGCAATAAAAAAATGGTGTTGTAATTTGAAAAACAGAAGTTGACGTCATTTCCGGAAAAACCAGAGGTGCTCATGCCTTGAAAATATTTTAGATTTCATCAGCATCGTGAAATACTTATAAGTGCTGAATTTCATGAAAATACGTTCAGTAGTTTCCCATATAAATATGGGTGAGGTTCCTCGTGAAAGACCCTGTATAGTCTAAGGTCATAATAGATATTGCCAGTTTTAAATGAAAAGAATCCAAATAAAATATATACTTTCAAGTCGGCATTGCTAGTTTTCCATTAGATGAAATTATTTCCATCGGCGAAATTAATAAAATGTTGTTCAAATCTGGTTCTGTATGTATAGTTTAGTAATATATATTTTAATTATTTACGACTTTATTTATGTCAGTTCATAGGTGTGGAGAATTCTTTCGACTTGTGTACTTCGTTATAATTATACGTGTTCACAATTAGTGTTGAGATCATACCTCTTGAAGATCAAGCGCCTAAAATCTTCCCATCTTACGTTAGTGCTTTTATACATTCGATTTTTTATATTTCACAGCTTCAAAGTCAAAAATTTGGTGTTGAAACTCTTTGAAAATAACCAACTTAATTCTCTCTTAGAATAGAATAGAATCAAAAATACAAAAAGCTAACGACTTTTTCACAAAGAAATCAAATTAATGTCCAGAAAATATAATGAATATATAATCCAAATTCCATTATATACCAGGTATACCGCTATGAAGTGATTGTCAAGATACAAATGTCTCGATAGGGAACCTTTGATGTGAGAAATGAAGAACGTGGAAGGCCATCAAAAAAGTTTGAAGACGCCGAATTGCAAGCGATATTGGATGGAGATGACACTTTAAATCAAAAGCAATTGGCAGAAATGTTAAATTTTGCACAACAAACAATTTCTGACCGTTTAAAAGCTATGCTAAAGATCCAAAAGTGTGGGAAATGGGTGCCAAATGAATTGAATGAAAGACAGATGGAAAACCGAAAAAACATTTGTGAAATTTTTCTTCAAAGACGCGAAAGAAAATCGGTTTTGCATCGGATTGTTACTGGGTGTCTGGTTGATTTGCTTAAAACACGAACAATTTTATTGGCTTGGTATCTACAAATTGCCAGAAAGATGGTCAAAATGTGTAGAAAATGGCCAATACTTTGAATGAAATATTTTTCACTTTCCCATTAATAATTAGTGTTTTATTTTCACAAAAAAACGCTCATTCATACCGGTATACCTGATACATATAATAATGAAGTCATTAAATGCTTAAATACATATTGATTAGTTGGTTCTCAAAAAAAATCAAGATGAAATTGGATTCATCTCTAGAAAATAGCTCATTTCGTTTTTCATTAGGCGGCTTTCAAATCATAATGCTGCTCAATTTGTTCCCCAGGTAAGAGTATAATCATGTGAGTTGATCAATTTGGGTATATTAGATATTCAGAGGATGCCTTCACCACGTGCAGGAAATTCGATTGATACTAGCATGTGACCCGCCGGACATTACAATAGATTACGGTAATATTGAAGAATGCATCATTTTACATTTAGAGTTCAAAGAAATTTGAGGGTTAGGATTTCAATTTAGTTCATTGTAAGGGTAAATTAATCATTTATTATACCTGATAGAAAATATTCCTTTCTATTTTTAGAAGTTTTGCGTGCTTATAACTTCGGTTTTTCCTCTTCCGTTTCGAAGTTAGATCTCGGCATTTTTGTAAAACGTAATTGAGTTTTTCGTATAATAATTGATAAACATGAGTTGATATCAAGTGTTAATTCTCCATTTTTATTCCCGCATCCTTTAATTGGGAGAATTCATTATAATTACACAGGTTTTTCTTATAAATATTCAATTCTGCATTTCGGAACAACTAAATTCTTACTTCTATATACGGAAGGTATTATGACATATGCCTATGGAGCATTTCTGTGTTCTCGATCATCGAGAGTTCGGAAAATCGATGATGTATTCTCCAATCCATAGATCATAGAATAACAGGAGGTAACAGAATGTCTAAAAGCGAAATCGGAAAAGTTCATAGACTAATTCAAATTGTGTAATCTGCTATGAACATAGACTTATCTCCGTGTTGCCGATTGCTACCGATTTATCGGTATTTCTACCTATTTGAATCTACCGAAAAGTTTTAGAGTTTCTTAGATATCTAAGTTATCGAGTTTCTTAGATATAATGTCAAAATCAACATAGGGTTTCATAAAGCTGACAACATCGATTTTCCATCTCGATCATCGAGAACACAGAAATGCCCTTAGGCATATGGCATAATTCGTTCCGTGTACAGAAGTATTTTGTTTTGAAGTGCAGTGGACATTAGAACACATAGTTGTTTCGATCTGTTTCTTTTACTAGTAAGCAGTAAATAATAAGTGGAAAGGAGACATTAATGAAAGAAAATTCACCACATCTAAAAACAAAACCTCTGAGTATAGATGTTGGGCCTTTCAGTGGTAAGTAAATCTGTCTGCTCATTCGAAGTTGCTTGTTAGGCATTCAATACATATAATTATTTTCCCAATAAATTGACTTGGAAGGATTTTATTTCTCGATAATTACATTTTTATGCCATAATTCATAAAATGAATGTGGAAGCAGAAGTCGTGTTACCCTTGAAGACTCACTCTTCAATATTAGACTATTTCTACAGAAAAAGGATGTAACTGTTCAATATAGTGTATATTATTGTATGTTATTCTGATTTTAAATGAATATCGGGAAAATACTATTCTCAATTCTCTTGATCACCCAAGTTTGCAATCAGCTTAATTGAAGATTAACATCCTCTGTCTGGGTTGATCAATCATTAAAATATTTTATGAAACCCACCGCATGAGTGTGACGTTCGAAATATTAAAGTACCAGATGATTTCCGGTATAACCGGAAGTTGTGTATGACAGGATTCAGAAAGAATATCTTTGTCTCAAATCAGAGCATAAAAATATTTCAAGAGTTTCATTAGTTTTCCAAAAACTTCATATATTAAATCATGTATATTGAATCACCCAGTATATTACATTCGCTGATAGCAGCCGCCTTTGATACGAGGGTTGCCTTTTAAATTGAGGGATTAGAAAAAAAACAAGTATTAATAATCGAAAATCGCTATATGGTTTTTCAAAAATTCTCCATTGCGATCTATACACTTTTGCATGAGCTTGAAACACATATACAGTCGACTGCTCTTTACTTTCGAGCTCATAGGTACGCGTAAATCCACGATACACCACCTGTCACGATGTGATAGATACCGCCTTGGCCAAAAGTATTGAGCACCCTAAAAAATTTTGCAGGTGAACGGCAAGTGTGGGAGAAACAAAGCTATTGTTTAAGGATTCTTTTGTCGGCATCTAAAAAGGATTAAAAATAATTACATGTGCCGCAAAAAGCAATAAAACACCTGGGTGCCATAAGTTTGCTATTTTTGCACATTTTTTCTTTATTTATCAGTTCGCTACTGCCCTTCGTTGTGGACACATCCAGTCGTTTAGTTGCTTTTGGTGATTGTTTGCGGAAGATTGGAGTGATATCGTTATAATATGCCAAAAAGAAATGAACTTTCGTTAGAAAAACGTGTGCAGATACAGGTTCTGCATGAGCAAGGGAAATCACAAGTAGAGATTTCCAAAACTGTGAAATGTTCGTGCCGATCTGTGCAATATGCTATTGAGCGATTCTCTGCTACCGGATCTCATCGGAATAGGCCTAGAACCGGGCGCAAACGCATCACTACAGGTCGTCAAGATCGTCAGTTAATGAGAGAGTCGTTAAAAAATAGGAAAAAAACTTCTTCCGAGCTTGCTGCTGAATTGTCAGTAGAAATTATACCATCAATGCTCGCACATTCGCAGACGAAAGGAAGCTGGTTTGAGAGGGTGTAAAGCCAGAAAGAAGCCATGGCTCTCGGATGACAACAAGAAAGCTCGATATGAATGGGCTTTAAAACACCGAAGTTGGACTGCAGAAGATTGGTCAAATGTCGTGTGGTCAGATGAATCAAACTTTGAGGTAAGTTAATTTAATGTCCTTATAATATTTCATAAACAGTGCATAAAAATGCCTCTTTATTTTAATATAATATTTTTCTCGGGGCTCAATATTTTTCTCGTTGTTGCAGATTTTTGGAACACCTGGTGTGATCTTTGTGCGTCGCCGGGTAGGTGAAGAATTTAAACCAGAATGTCTAGTACCAACTGTAAAACACGGTGACGGCAGCATAATGGTTTGGGGCTGCATGACTGATTCTGGAGTTGGCGAATTCTTCGTGTGTGAGGGTCGCATGAACTCTGAATAGTACATAAATGTACTAGAATCTGCGTTGTTACATTCATTCAACACACTTTTTGGAGACACAAATATGGATGGCGTTAAATTCCAGCAGGATAACGCGCCGTGCCCAAGTCTGCTCGCTCGATGACATGGTTTCGAGAAAATTGCATTGAACTTCTGGACTGGCCTGCCCAGTCTCCGGACCTAAACCCCATAGAGCATTTATGGGGTTTATTAAAGCGCAGAGTCCGGCGCCACACTATTAACAACAAAGAAGAGCTAAAACGCTGCTTGCGTCTGGAGTGGAACGCAATAACGGCTGAAGACTGTAGAAAACTAGTGAACTCGATGCCAAAAAGAATTTCTGCCGTAATTAATGCAAAAGGTGGACCCACAAAATATTGATTATGTATTAATAAATAATGATATAAACATACAGGAATTGTTTCATTTTATTTCGGTTTGAGCCTGTTCAAAAAACTGAAAGGTGACATGGGTGCTCAATACTTTTGGCCAAGGCTGTATGTGTTTCGTATTTTTGAAGTATTTGTCCAATCTCGAAATATAAGAGGCAACACCCTTGTACCAGTAATATTTTGATGGACTATATTGATCACCAATCAATTTATATCTTACATGAGTGTAAATTGAAATAGTGTCTCTTAGTACAAACAAGTATCTACTTAAGATATATGAATTTCTTGTTTGACTTTCCACTCTGTCTATATATTTATGTGATGATTATTAATCCGGATCTATTGTTTTGTTCCCGACAAGTTATTCCATAATGGTAAGGTTGTAAATTTAATCATTTTCTATTGAGAGAATGGAGCAAATATTGGAATAAGATAATCTGAAAGGTTCTCATAGCAGGAAACCCTCAGCAAACAATATTATACAGATTCTGTATTCGTGGGTTGATAACACTGGTTTAACTCTTCATTAACTCATTGGCGGGTAAAATTAGTTCATTGAGAAATTCTACCTTTTCCGGTTTTACCAAATCGAATCAGAGCGCATAAGAGGACAACCTGAAAAGCCCCGACGTGAAATTTAATCCCGGAGGGATTAAATACTTTAGTACCTGTCACAAGGGAGTGAAGTTGTCACTTTAGGCCCGGAAGTACGAAAAGTATATTATTATTATTATTAATTTCAAATATGTCAAATATTCTGAGCAAACATTAAAATAATATTTTCTAGATTCTACTAAATAGAACCTACGTTTTTGAAGATATCAGTACTACGTTATGATAATTTAATTCATACTCGAATCAAGCGAACAATGAACGATATGACGTCTTCGAAGTTATTTCGACTCCAGACAACCGTTCGGTTGGAAAATGAAATGTTGGGACTCGGATAACGCTCCAGTTTCTCATAATATACCAAATCAATTCCACCATATGCGTACAATTAACGTGAGAGCGCGGGTTCTTAATTAATCAGATGTTAACCCGACACCTCCGTCGGAGATCCAAGATCGAGTTAGATGCAGAGTCTGGTTTTCTTCCATCCACTTATTCGTCATGTGGAAAGTAACGCTTTTAATCGATTCATGTTTCGAACCGTTTGAACGTTCTCTTGTATTGTACCATCATGACACTCTTACATTTTATGGTCCATCGATATCAGAAAGTTGAAAGAATGCAGAAAAATGGCATGATCGAAAATTGTTTGTTATGGTGTAATTGGAAGATAGTTTGCACTTTCACTGATATACTTGAAGATCTCTTCATCAGAAGAATATGGTTGCAGATTATGTAACAATTTCATCGGTTTATCGTGCTACGTTTGTTTATCCACATCGGATACTTCTTTTACATCTCGAGCGTTTATTCAGTCACATTTTGCGGATCTTTTACATCTGAAATACCGTTCGTCATTACCAGATGGGATGTAACAAGATAAAAACAAATAATTCCATGGTATTTTCAAATTTCTGTGGGCGTAACCAGTGATGTTGTAAAACATCTTTTACTGGAGATGATTTATAAATAAATAATCAATAATTCCTAATGAATATAAATGACAAATAACATTCAAACATCAAATAAACACACGCTCAAACTTCAACTAGTTTAACAGAAAAATAAACCCAAAATTTCATGTTTTTGTTTCTATGATCACATCTACGTCATTGCATCAATAATTGCAGTAATTAGTCTCATCAATTTTTCGTGTATGTGCACTATTAAACCAAACAGAGCAACAATACTCAGCTGCAGATAAGACTGAGGCTAGAGATGCTGTGCGAAGAGTGGAAGCATCAGCAACTCAAGAAGATCCAGCTAATTTCTGAAGAAATACCTTAAGCCTTACGGAATTCGGAAGGAAAGTTTCCTGAAATGAGAATATTGTTATAGAAAGATAATAACCAAGACAAGACCTTACTACTATAAGTAAGTAAATATTGATTGATCGAGTACTGACCTCACATCAGTGCTACCAACAATTTAAGTTCATTTACTTATAACTCGTTAGTGGAAAAAATCGATTTAACACCAAATCCGGTGAAATGCGTATCAAGTGAATGTTTATATATCTTTATCAGAGCTGTTGGGCTTTTTTCAAATTCAATTATGTACATTTAATTGACTTCTCGAACTACAATAATAAGTATTTTCAAGGCAGACGAAAAGTCTCTTTTTGGTTTGGTCGACTTCTTTCGCAATTGCTACACAAAGCAGAGTTATAATATCAAGTCGACCAACCTTCGAAACATGTTTAGTTGAGTAACTCTTTAGGAACTGAACGTGAAAATGTAAAGAGGTCAAAATAATCTAGGTACCTATGCAATAATTATATGAAGCGTTAAACTAGTTCAGTGAACGGTAATCAGACATATTAGAATTATATGGCATGAAACAGCAATCGCTCAATACATCTACATTGTTCTGTGCTTCACAGCTCCAAGAATACTAACCAACTACCAACTGACAGCTCTATCCTAAAGCTTGACATATTTGAGATTAGAACGTTCTGACATACAAGAGCTATTTGTGTTGTTTAAAGTAACTTAAAAGATGCATCTCGCCCAATAAATGGAATTAAATGTTTAAACATTTTCGTGCGATTACTTTTTACAACAGTGCATCGATGAACTTAATTCAATTTTTGACGATGAAGCTCCATCAAGGACCAGCGTTTATCGATAGTATGTATGGTGAATTTAAGGTGAACCAAAATCAATTGTTCCGAAAACTATTGATGCTGTGCGCCAACTGATATTGCAAAATCGTCATGTGACCTATTGTGAGATTGAAACAACCTTAGGCATCAGTGGGACCAGCATACATTCAACTTTCGATGAATATTTGACCGTCAAAAAAATTTGTTTGCGTTGGATCCTACACAATTTGTCAATCGCTCGAAAAAGGCTCGTGTCGATTGGTCGAGAGATATGCTCCAAAAATACGATCGCGGTGCTCCGAAGCACATCTATGACATCGTGACAGATCGTGGATTTACGCATATGAGCCCGAAATTAAGCAGAGGCTCTTGACTTCAATTTAAAGAAAATGGATATTTGGGAGCCCGTATAACTCAGCCACTCATCTTTGTCATATCCACCTCCGCTTTCTTAAAGGGAAAGGATGGAACAGAAATACCTTGAAATGTTGGCTGAACCCTTATCAATGTCGAATTATTTTTCCCCTTGACCGTTTATTAAACGCCTATTCTATAAATACAATAGGATCCTTTTGAAATACGATCCTGAATGCCCATCCCTTCCGTATAGCACCTAAAAAATATTTCATATTTCCCGTTTCCCGGGTTACTCTTCCTTTATTCACAGGAGAGCAATAGCACCCACGACCCTAGCGGCGCGGATTAATGGAAATATTTGTGATTTTTCCGTAGGAAAATGATGATTTATCGGGTGCAACATCAGATACTGACAAGTTTTATCGAGGAATAAAAAGTGCTGAGCAATGAAAGCTTCATTATAATATTTCATGGAGTATAACTTTGACAAGAGGTATTCCATTAAATTTTCACACTCGAAGGGTGTGATTTAAAATTGGATAGTCTATTCACGTGGACGTTTTATGGACCCACCATGTATCGCCGTTTTATTACGAACATCAATCGTTCAATTGTGTCTATCTGAAACTTTCTGTTGCTAGTAATATTCTTTATCTATAACGCTCCTTGTGTAGGTTTTGAATTTCCATAACTTAGGATCGATTTGCATTATCGCACAGAATCGTTGGTTGATAACGAGTATCTAATTGTTGATGATGGATCTCGTATAGATTTATTATTTGGACAATAACCGCATCATCTAATAATGTTCTTGGAACCAACAGTTTATTTATATATAGCAAAGTTTATTCATATTGAATAATCCCCTGATTCGAATATTTATTTATTTCTTATTTAAAAATAAATTTTATTCAGGTGGAATATATGACTGATTTCTTGATAAAAAAGATTTTTTACTATACAGGGGGAGTCTTTGACCACTGGGTTAATTGTAACCATAGATTCTTGGCGTCAAAAAGGGCATTTTCTTCCAATAACATATTTCCAAATTTGGTCCCGTTCAAAAGATATAGGGTGTTGAAATTCCATAAAAAAATTACATTTTCACCTGTAATATTCAAACTACAATATCAATTGAAATGATCTCTAGTAGAAGGTTTTTGATAATAGTCATGCATATTTTGGCATCAATAGATTTATTCCATTTCTTGTGAGTTTCTCACTACTACTGTACAGATTGGTTGAATTGCATGAAAAACAAATATCACTTGAACGAAAGGCCCGTATCTTGTACTTCCTAGAGTCATTAATCTTTTTTGCAGATAAAATCATTCATCATCTTTTTTCCATTTTTGAGATATTTGAAGTTGAATGGAATTAAATCGACATAATCATCTGATGAAACATGAGAGATTGAATCATTTCTTAGAGGGAAAATAATGTTTTAAACGATTCAGATTCAATAGTGGATGCTGTGGAAGGTAATTTACATTCAAACCAAACTGGACTACAGAGGGGTATTTGCCCTATGTGAAAATTTTAAATTCTTATAACTTTTTAACGCAGCTGAATATGAAAAAAAAACCTTTGGTTAAAATTAACGCAGTGGTCATAGACTCACCCTGTATAAACTGATATATTTTCAATAAATAATGGGTTATGTATAAAGAATAATTGTTGTTTGTTAGAAGAATTTTCCGATGTTTTTTTTATTAATAAAAATAACTAACAACTAAGAAAGATATATTGATATCTAGTAAAAGGATTTAGGTAAAAATGTTATATATCTTCATTAAATTGAATGTTTATTATTCAAATAATGAATTAATATTATTACTTGTTCACTGAAGAAATAAATATTTAGATTTCATAAAGATTTTTTCCATATGAATAACAAGAATTGGTCATCTATTCTTATTGTATAACAGGTTTATCATTAATGAAGAAAGATATTTTTCATTCAATATTGCATTATTAGCAACAAATCAATGTTATTCATATTTTTTAGGAATGATGAAGCATTTTCAAATGAATAATTTCATTTTACAATGAATATGATAATTTGAACATAAACTGAAGTTTCATCATCAACCTCTTTCTCGTTAATAACTGGAAGTTCGGCATGGGCCCGAATCATTTAAAATAGTCAGTAATTGAGAAAAAACTTCCATCAAATTAGCAAAAGAATGCAATCATTAATCTAATATCGAAAGGTCTAAGAGTAAAACTTCCAGTAAGAAGTAGAAGAGCAAATAGGATCTCTATCTAGTCAAGCATTGATAAGAGAAAGACTCAATCATCATCGATTCAACAAAGCAAGATTACTCAAAACCTTTGACAATCTTAGATGTGATATAGTATCAAAAGTGAATGCTGAAGACTGTAAACATGCGGGTGATGTATTACATAGCTATGAAAATATTTATGAACAATAAAAACAAATTCAAAAAAGGAAACTTCAGAAACTCATGAAGAATTCGAGAACATATGAACCTTTAGATCATTCAAAAACAGTAAACAATTAATCAAGTAAAGATCTAAGTGAAGACCAATTCTCAAGAAAAGTCTCAAACTCTCCATAGCACTTAAAGTGATACCAAAAATAAAAATCATCAAGTTTTAATGAATAATTCTGTTCGTCCCGTAGAGTAGAATCTACAACTCATTTGAAAACGGAAACTCTCTCCAATAAGGGAATGGATTACTAAATGGCCTACCTACCTACATAAAATTCCCAATAAGCCTGGCAGGAAGGAACAGTTATTTATTCATTTCGTTATACAATACAGTTCTCGAATGTCCCTGAAAATTGAAAATTACCTCAGCTACGTTCACCGTACTGAAAGTTCACATTAAGGAGTGTTGTTCAACATTCCATTCTAGATTTTCAAAGCTGTTATTATCCTTCCATTCCAGAGAATCGAGAGAGGATGACATTTTAAAGATGCATTGATAATTAATGTTGCTAATGAAAATGAGTTGACGAGCTAATTGCACTGACCGCCTTTTTCATGTCGTCTTTTAAGGCATTAATCTAAGTTGAAATATAAACAAGTTATTTCGAATTGCAGAAGCATATCTGTACAATATTCAAATCAACAAAACAGAACTATACATTATACGAGTGTATCGCATGCGAAACATCTCTTTTATTTATTTTAGTGTTGTGTTGTTTCTATTTTCTTTGTGACCTTTTGGAATTACCCAACGTTTCATTACACACAAGCTACACAAGTTTTTTTTTACGTTTTACATCAAGATAAACGATGACTATTATTAGAGATTTCAAGTTCGAATCTGAATTTGGACGAAGCGCACTCCATCATTAATATTCGTCTCATTTATCTCCTTGATGTGAAGAAGGCAACCAAGTTTTTCTATTTATTTCTTATAGCTGTATGTAGTATGTAGCTGTATAGTCGGAATGACTCACACCACCGTTAATCAAATTTTGACCAATGAATTGGGGATGAGAATAATCGGAGGTTCCAAAAAACCAGTAAAAGTAAATAAAAACATTCCTGTGGCTTCTCAGCCTCCTTATTCTCCCGACTTGAATCCTTGTGACTTTTTTCGCTTCCCAAAGTTGAATAATTACCTCAAGAAAATCATTTTGGACAGTCGAACAAATTCAAACGGCTGTAACCGATCAGCTGTTGGTTATTTCAGTATCGGAGTTCCAGCACTGCTATAAGGAGTGGAAGAAACGTCTGTGTGGCCTCAGAAGGAAGTTATTTCGAAGGTATTTAATTTAGAGACCTCGTATACGAACACGCTTCTGATTCTAGCAATTTCAAAATACGCTTGTAGCCTTACTTTCGCTGAAATGAATCATTTTATTTTTCTCGCTTTGATCTCCCCCACAATTTCTACACGTTCTAATTAAAAGGGACCCTCTTTTGGCGAGGAAACTTTCTCACCTATCGAATGGAGATCACAGCACGGTGCTTTCAACTACTCCGGCAGGACGAACTTGTCAATTCCGGGCACATCTATAATTTAAATATAATTTCCAGAATGTCACCTCATGATCGAGTTTCCCCTCGCTGCTCTTCAACCAGATGAAATTTGCCATTAACTTCAGAACCGAAGTGTCAGGTTGAATATGGAGTATGCCTGTAGAACGCGTCATATCTTCGAATTTCTATTTTTCATCATGCAACTTAACTTCGACAAGATGGAGCGAGGAAAAGTTTTCCAGAACATGTTTGAAATCTAGAAACATTGGATTTGAATTATCGATATTACACAGTGTGGAAAGATAATGTTTTTTTTTCATGGATTTAGAAGCTGTGGTACAAGATCTCCAGCAAGGATATCGGGTATTTGTAAGTTCAATAAAACAAAAAATATTTGTGGGTAATAACTAAGTTTATTGTTTATTATTAACATATGAATTGGAGAATCATTTGGAAAAGATGATGTTATCCAAATGATGACCGTTGCGTTGCTGGCACTCTTCTAAACGGGAACGAAAATTGGCGATAACACGTTGACACATAGCTATGGATATTGTTGCTATTTCTGACTTGATGTTTTGCTTCAACTGGGTTAGATTCGTCGGATTATTTTGATGAACCTTACCTTTAAGGTATCCCCATGCAAAATAGTCAAGCGGACTAAGGTCGGGGCTTCTGAGAGGCCAGTTGATGTTACCCCTTCGCGAAATGATTTTATTAGGGAATAATTAGTTAACAATTTTCATTGAATCATTTGAGTTGAAACCTGCAAACTCCTCCAACTCAGGGACCAAAAACTTTCGCAACATAGCGCAGTAACGGTCACTGTTCACATTAATTGCTCGGCCTTGTTGATCTTCATGAAAATAAGGACCAATTAAGCCTTCAGCAGACATAGCGGCCCAAACGGGCTATGCAGTATGCTTTCGTCTCCGATAATCCATTGCCCAGGACCGACAATTCTGCTTATATATTATTAACATGACCATTCAGGTGAAAATTTGCTTCGTCACTAAACAGTATGTTGTTGAAGTTGTTAAATCGCTGCAGCATTTCGTTCGCAAAATTCACCCGATTAACATAGTCCGCATCCTTCAATTCTTGAACCAATTGAATTTTATAGGCTTTTAAATGTAAGTCTTTCTTTAAAATCGAATGTGAAGACAATTTTTTTATGTTTAACGCTCGGCACTCGAATTTGGGTCTCACTGTATATCCAACGCACTCAATCGTTCAATACTGAACATACTCGAATTCTACTTTCGGCTAATTTCCATATCACGGTAACTTGGACGATTACCGCATAACACATCACTATTCAGAAGTGACTCACACAAGAATTCACCGGTAATTCAGATTGCTCCGAAATATAAAATCTTCAACTGGTCCGTACGAATATCATTACGAAGTGTACAGAAAGAGTGTACGTTTTTAAAAATATTTCAACGTTTATGAAGATGTAGGTAGTTGAACCTCAGACGAGATTCTGTGGAGTTTGTATGTAATGAAGTAAGAATATATTGAGAAAGTCTATATATAACAGGTAAACCTGATATATATATATTCTTTTGAACTTTTGGCTGACAATATTTAGTTAGCAAACAATTGAATTAAATTATATGCAATTTATTTATGTGCATTTTAGTTAGTACTGATTAAATAAATAATCTACCACCACTAATGTTGAGTGTTCAATAAATAAATAATATTTTAGGCGTTTTTCAACCAAATTCAATGTTTTTTATTTTTGTTATTAAACCCTACAATATTTTCATTCTATTAGCGCTCGTATTATTTCAATAAAGTGATGATATTAATAAGATGATAACGTAAGTCGTTTTTAAGAAGACCTCAATTTTGTTAAGTAATATACAAAAAAAACAATTGATAATTGAAAATAAAAAAAAAAAGAAATAAACCAGTGAAATGAAAATTGAGGTGAACAAACGTAATAAGTTGGTTATTTACGTAAGGGGGTGATTACTACAGGATCTTAAGTATCTGAGATGGAAACTGTGTAATACCTTTAATATTTACTCTAACAAGCTATGTTAATATTTTACATTATATTGAATAAATTTTTCAAAAATTCTAAAATGTGACTATTTACTATGAGTATATAGTGCCCACCCTATAAAATAAATCCTGGTGCCGCCCCTGCATCACCCCAAGATGATCCAGCTCATTTCTAAAGAATATTATTCCTAGTTTTCAGTTTCAGGCTCAGATAATCTGAATGAACCTAGTAATTGAGATATGAATCTAATTTAACTCCTAAGTACTTAGGATAGGAATTATGTTCGATAGGAGAATCATTGAAAGTTACAGCTAATTTTCTGTATTCCTAATAATTATTCAGATGGCAACAATGTACCTATGATTTGTTGGGATTGGGACATAATCGCCACTCAGCAAAATAATTCTTTGAAATTTCCAAATCAAATGATAGTATGGAAATCCGAATGCTGGTAAGCCATAACAATGTCATCAGCATAAACAAATTTCTCAGATGGTGTCGTGGGTAAATCACGGAGATATAAATTGAAAAGTAAAGGGGCTAGAACTGATCCTTGTGGAAGACCGTTTTTCAATGTTTCGAAATTGCTACTCTTATTGGCGACAACAACTTTCCATCAGATACCATATTTTCTAATAAAAAGAATGCATATGAAATTCGATGACTCGCTTGTGCAGAGCTTGTTTAAAGATAAGGTATCCTCGAAAGAGCGAGGAATTGTTCATCGCTCTGTATACAGGGTGAACCACGACGAACTGCATCGATCGATATCTCAGAAACTGAATGTAGGAAAAATTTGAAATTTTGGGAACTTGCCAGATGTCTTGGGACCTATAGAGCTAAAATATTTTCATCTATTGGGCACTTCCGGTTATACCGGAAATAGACCCTAAGTCGCTTATTTTAAATGGGCTACTCTATATATTATTACATTTTTGGATTCTACTTAACATTCTAGGCAGATTTCATGCATCATGTCCTATCCCTAAGTCTGAGCGTTTTTGACATATTCAGGTTTTTATGTCAAAAATTACGATTGCAAGCCCTAATTTAATTATCAATTGTTCCTATAAGGAAGCCCTTTTTACTTACTTTGAGTTAGATGTCTTGTTGAAAAGGACCTACTAGATCTAGAATGATATTGACAAAACTGACAAAACTCGATTTTTTTCAAATGGAAACACCCCATTTTTTTATTATTTTGTAGCATTAATCATCAAAAATGAAGGTAACTTTGTATGAGGTTATCTATACCTAAAATTTGAAGTTTTCGAAATATTGCCAATTTAATATTTTTCTATGGTGGTTTTGCATTTAATGTGTAAACAATTAAATCTAGGATAGCCACGTTTATATTTGGCATTTAAGTTACCTTCATTTTTGATGATTAATGCTACAAAATAATAAAAATGGGGGTTTCCATTTGAAAAAATCGAGTTTTGTCAGTTTTCAATCTCATTCTAGATCTTTTTTTTGAACACTCTGTATGATTATTTGTCCAAGTATTATACAAAATCTATTGAAGTAGGTCCTTTTCAACAAGACATCTAACCCAAAGTAACTAAAAAGGGCTTCCTTATAGGAACAATTGATAATTAAATTAGGGCTTGTAATCGTAATTTTTGACATAAATACCTGAATATGTCAAAACGCTCAGACTTAGGAATAGGACATGATACATGAAATCTGCCTAGAATGTTAAGTAGAATCCAAAAATGTAATAATATATAGGGTATCCCATTTAAAATAAGCGACTTAGGGTTTATTTCTGGTATAACCGGAAGTGCCAAATAGATGAAAATATTTTAGCTCTATAGGTCCCAAGACATCTGGCAAGTTCCCAAAATTTCAAATATTTCCCACATTCAGTTTCTGAGATATCGATCGATGCACTTCGTCGTGGTTCACCCTGTATACCTGATTAATCGATTCCCATTAATATTCCACATCAATAAAGGTGAATAATAATTCACCAAAATCCACTTATGTACGACAGAAATTGTTACCCCACATTGTTCAAGATATGGAAGCTATTTCGGAGCAACCATTTGCATCGTTCAGATTTCGGTGCGTTTGAAATGGCGTGATTAGTGCCACATTAAACTTCCGGCTTTTCGATTTGTCAAACGGCCGTAGAATATCGACATTTTCGAACCGTTGACGCTGTTCAATTCCCTCATCAGCTGCTACATAAAATTTCCAAGATGATTCCAGTTTCATCTTCTCTCTGACGAATGCATTTTATCCGATGAAGAACTCGCAGATTGCTTCAATAGGATAAAATGTCGTTTTGATTCCCAGCTTCTCAAGGTTTGAGGATCAACGACATTTTATGCAATTTTCACGGAAAAATATGATGGAATGGGGTATTATATAAGGTTAATTTTCTCTAATTCAAGCTTGTATAGAAAATGCTCTACAAAATTTCCAGTGAGGCTTTAGGTAAAATAGAAATTGTTAAGATCAGGTTCTCAGCCTTACAAGTTTCATAGAATCAGACTTCAATAATAGGTTGATTTATCTTCGGCATATTAGACCAGGGTCAAAGCCAAAAAAATTACAGTAGGATGAAACCCATTAGACAAGCAAGGGAATATGATCAAAATGAAAGGAAAAATAAATAACGGTCGATCCGAGTTCGGGAAGTGGGAGGGGTGAGTTTTTAAGGGTAAAAAATGGTTTATCTTGATTTCCGGCAAAACTACAAGTGCTATGGAAAAAAAGTTGAATGGCAAAGTTCTAGGCAATCAAAAATATACAACTTTTGTATTTGCAGATTTTTCACATAACCTCAAAATTTAGGTGAAAAATTCTTTTCAAAAAATTTTTTTTACAAAATTTGGTGAAAACTTACCTTATTATGTCCCAAATACACTGTAATTTACAATATTTGATTAAAAATATTTATTTTTACGCTTCATTTTAATTCAATATTAAAAAGCAACCTAATTTTCAATCGAAAATTTCGACGTCAAAATATCAGCTTTTTTCAAAAAGTTTGGGGCTTTTTGTTCGTTGAAATATCTACTTTCTTATGGTGTAAAGAAAAATATACATTACTATAGGAAATATTCTTAGAAAATGCAAAAACTTGCAAAAACCTCAAATTCAAAAATTTTTTTAATCATTATGTACAATTTTGAGGTATTTATTAAAATTTACACTTTAATAAAATTTTTATCTAACGAGAAAAACAGGGACAAAATAATCAAAAGTTTAATGAAAACATTACAGTTACAAGGATTTTCCTGTAAACAAGTTGAAGATCTTTTATTGCCTACAACTTTGCCATTTAACTTTATTCCATAGGACTTGTAGTTTTGCTGGAAATCAAGATAAACCATTTTTCACCCTTAAAAACTCACCCCCTCCCACTTCCCGAACTCGGATCGACGTAATTTATTTTTCCTTTCAATTTGATCATATTCCCCTCGTTTTCTAATGGGTTTCATCCTACTGTAATTTTTTTTGGTTTCAAAATTATCTACCCTGGTCTATGACACTGTGTGGAAAGATGGATTAATTTTCTCTACGCCAATCTGAAGTGTGAAACAATGATAAGATGATAAAAGGCTCCGTGTTTTTGTTGAGAGTCAGAGTGGCAATTTCAAAACATTGAAAAGCGGTCTTCCACAAGGATCAGTGCTAGCCCCTTTACTTTTCAATTTATATCTCAGTGATGTACCCACGACATCATCTCAGAAATTTGTTTATGCTGATGACATTGTTATTGCTTACCACCATTCGGATTTCCATACTCATCATTCATCTCATTTTGAGTTTCAAAGAATAATTTTGCTGAGTGGCGATTATGTCCCAATCCAACAAAAGATATAATAATAATAAAACAGTTATTGCAATATTATAAGTATTTTGTTTTCATCTGAATAATCATGAGAAATACAGGAAATCAGCTGTAAATTTCAATGATTCTCCTATCGAACATAATGTCTATTCTAAGTACATAGGAGTTGAATTAGATTCATCCCTCAATAACATGGTTAATTTAGATGATCTGAGACTGACCCTGAAAACTAGGAATAATATTCTAAAGCAATTAAAGTCACGTAAACCATTCTGGTTTAACGCATGAACATGAAATCTTCAATAAAGATCTCATTTCTGACTATTCTGAAAAAATCCTTGGTTTGATTTTCCAAGAAAAATTTTAACTATTCTTAATCGTTTGAGAACAACTTGAAAAAGCCTCTGTATTTATTAATAGAAAACCAGTCCTGAAGAAAGAAGTCGGTCAAATATATTTCAGCATATTTTTGAACAATAAACAAAAAAAAATAAGACGATTCACAGACCATTCACAGGGCTTATTTACTCTTTTGATTATTTAATATGTGTTTTCTTAGTGATAATATAATTTTTATATTTATTTTTGACATGAAGTCAAAATGAAACCAGTCAACCAAGATTCTCAGAAACATGGCCCATAGCAACGTTAAAAATTTAATTATTAGAAAAATATACAATCTAATAATAATTTTTCCATATCAAATTGTTTCAATAAAAAAAAATGTGCAGCAAACACTGTGAATATGTAAGTACATTCCTTATATTTCGACAGTTTTTTGAAATTCATCTAATCAGTAAATTTCTTTTATGCATTTGATCATCCAGATATGGAAAACGTTCTGGTCCGTTAGAAAAAATTGTTACGTCTTTCGTCGGTTGTTATTTGTTACCATAACTCACTTTCTGATTATCATTTCTTGTGTAATTTGGAGTGCGTATTAATTACATTGTAATGAATTCCGGATTACTGCAAAGGTAATAGAAAATTATGAATATAAAACCTATAACTTTCTGATATTTATTCGAGAAATCTACGTAACAAGTGATACAATATTTAGCCATAGATAAAAATTAATATGCAGTGTTGGGCAAATGTGTGGAACCGAGTACATATCTCTGGAATTGTTAGAGATATCAAAATGAAATTTGGAAGGTGGATTCTGCAGTAGATTGCCTATTTGTTTTCATATCTTCTGACAATTTTGAACTTCTGGTTTTATCGGAAGTAATGTCAATTTTAAAATTTGTAATGGAACATTCTGTATATTATTTTAGTTTCTGATGAAACATTTTACTACAAGTACCAAACTATCGGGTTTGATATTTTTTATTTCAATACCTACCGAGATATTATCAGAAAAGTAACTGAAGAAAGTAAAAATCTAATATCCATTGAAGAAATAACTAATTATAATTATTAACTAAAACTATAGTACAGGGTGTCTCAATTATATGCCTATTAGACGTTTCTGGAGAACTAGACATTTGTGAAATCTGAAAATTGGGATTATGATATTGTTCGAAGTTCTCTACAGAGCTAAAATATTCAAGAAGCCCAAAAACTTCCGGTTATACAGGAGTGAAAATAAATTCGACGAAAAATTTTTTTTTCAAGTTTTACATTCCTGGTATGATCGAGTATTCAATAGTGAATACATTTCTGTTAAAACCATTGTATTAAATCGAATAGTTTTCAAAATATAAAAAAAAAAACTGGAAAAAAAGCTAAATATGTTCAGTCAGTAATATGTTCATTATTCTTATTTTAAATATCCTGAGCTTAAACCGTTTTTACAACATCGAAGAGAAAGGATGTGAAAAGGTCATGCATATTTTAGATTTCAAAAATATCATCACAGGGTGTTTCAAATTTTGTGTTGCAAATTGTGATCTTAAATTGGCCATAATTTCTGTTTTTCAAATTAGAACCCTATTTTTTTATAATTGTGTTCGATTCTGCGGTCAAAAATAATGATAGTTTTCTTACATGAATATGCTCCTAAATTCAATAATTTCTGAGTTTAAAGTATCAGATGTTCAAACTGAGCACCGTATAGGTACATCTTGACAAAAAGCAAGTCGATTTGTAAATTCTCTAGTAACATTAGCTGTTACTTCTGGTGGAATTCTCTGTATGTCGTGAGTTATTCCTGCAGCTAATTCTTGCAAATTATTTGGTCTATCAACATAAACCTTATACTTTAAATAACCCCACAGATAGGGATGGGACATCGATAGATTTTCGTCGATGTTTAACATCGATGATAACATCGAACTGTACCATCGATGTTAACTGAACATCGCTAATTGAACATCGATGTTTGTGAACATTGGTGTTTTTACACTTTAATTATACTTAGGTATATCAATCATTCATAATGATTTAACGATAAATTCCCAATATATAAAAAAAAATTTCAATGTCTACTGAGAATTCTTATATTAGAAAAAAGATACAGGTAACTATAACATAAATTTGGAAAAGCATAAAATAAAAATTGATTCAATAAATGGATAGAACTCTGGGACACTGAAATAAATTAAAGGTCCCAAATACTCGTTATTACATATCCCTATCACCAAATTAGTGTAAACTGGAAAGCACAAAATTAAGTAAAATTCATTTTTGGATGTCCTCTATCTCAGAAATCAAGTCCTTCATATGAAATTTTTATTTTAAAATTACGCAAAGTTTAACCCCTTAAACTTTGCACAAGTAATTAATTGACACCCTGTATAGTAAACGACCGATTCCAAAATTATCATAACACAAAATTGGGGTAAAACCCGAATATAACTTTCTCCTGACGTCAACCAGAACTGTGACGACTAATTTCACCCATCTGTCTATACAGGGTGACAACAAAATATGGAATCATGCTCATGTTTGTATATCAATGAGGATATGAAATTCGATTTTTTGCAGTGTGGAATATTTTTGGTTGTACCAAAGAAGATTCACAAATATTTCCAGTTAGACAGAAAATGGACTATTTTTTGAATATTTGATGGCAAAATCGGTATATTTTCTCATACTTTCATTGTACACTTCATTCTGAGTACGACGCTGTTTTCTTCTACAATTTTTGACAAGTCATATCCATTAATTTGAATAATATATAAATCAACCGTATAAAAACAAACCTAGTTGACTGAAAAATGATTCAATAGCTGAATTTCCATAAATATAATATATATAAAACATCGAGAAACCGATGTTTAATATTCTATCCGCAACATCGATGTCAGCATCGATGTTGAAAATCAGTTTACATCGATGGTAAAAACATCGACATCGATACTCAAACATCGATGTTTGAAAAACATCGATGATGATGTCCCATCCCTACCACAGAATATAATCCAGTGGATTAAGGTCGGGACTTCCTGCAGCCCATTGATAGTTACCCGCGATCGTAATGGGGTGGTGCTGCATTCTGCTGAAACCAGATAATATTTGGTAATTGCCCATTTACCTCCAATCTTCATCAGGGATTCGACCACGATATAATCGTTCGCTGTTCCACCATGAGGCGTCAAAATTTTCATTCTGAAATATCCGTTGGCCATTCATTGGTAATATGATAACGAGTCGTCCATTACATAAATGGTTGTGGTGTGATTGCAATCTCCGTGTCATTAAAAAAAAAACATATTTCAGACAACGTGCGAATCATACGGGCAATGACCATCTTATCTGCCAAACAAATCGAAACTGGTATTTCTGGGGTTGAAGTTCAGGTGGAATTCAATCCGAGCATGCAGAATATTGCATTCTGCTCATTTCTTTTTAAACGAAGATGACGCAGCAATAAATAAAAACGTTGTGAAGCTTCGAAAACCAGCTTTCAAGACGCACACGAAGAAATTTAATGGAACGGATTTATTACAAAACCATTAAGCCAATCGACAAAATTATTCAATCGTTAATATATTATTACAACCAACGGGAACGTAGTCTTGGACACATTAATGTATATATACGTCCACGTCTTTTACTCCTTCGTTTATGAATAATAAATGTTTGAATTAATTTCAATGAATATCAGGCTGTGATAAGGGCTAAGTGATAATTTCATTTATGGATGTGAAGAGATGATAGAGATAGCTCAGCATTCATGGTCGGAATTGATTTTGATTTACTGGAAGAAAGATTTCTGGCCACAGGGAATAGTTATGCGGAGATACCGTTTCTTTCGAGGCTGGAAATATAATGGATCGCAAAAAACCCACGTTCAGTATACTCAACATTAATGTCCGTTCGATTAATGAAAAAATTGAACAACTCCAGGAGTTATTACAAAGTGAAAAAGTTCAAGTAGTCACAATAACTGAACATTGGGTGAACCAAAATAATATCACTGAACTAAAAATACCAGGATATGAAAATGCGGCATATTATTGTAGAGAATTGTGGATCTCTCATACTAACAAAGGAAGATCTAAGTACTCAGTGTCTGCATCAGATATCGGAGATCTCATTGAAATCTGGTGTTGAGATCTGTGGGGTTTGGGTCCAAGACATAAAGACATAATCTTATCAATTTACAGACCACCAAAAGGAAATATTGACGAATTCTTTCTACGTTTGAAACAATGTTTGGGAACTTTGCAAGATGTGAACCTACGACAGAAGCACATCTTGGCTTCAGGTGACTACAACATTGTAACAGGAGATTATGAAGATCAGGAGAGAGCTGGATATATTAGCTACAATCTGCGAAGTGAAAAAATATGACGAAACTAGGAAGGTTTATAACTCTTACAAGAAGAACTATAGGAAGAAATCAACAGAAATCAATAGAATTGCGAATGAAAAAAGGATCTTGAAAGCAGAAAACAAAACAAAAATGATTTGGTACCCAGTCCCCTAGAACTAATATAGTGCCAACTGTTACACCTGATGAAATAAATAAGTTTTTCATAAGTATAGGAGACGATATAGCGAAAATTTGCCCAAAGATCACATAAATCCTGGAGACCTATTAGACACATCTATGAAGCGTCCGATATGTTCTCTCTACATGAATATCCTAACATCGGAAGAAATTGAAAGAATAACGAAGAAAATCAAAAGTAAAAATACCAAAGATATTTATGGACTATCCACCAAAGTTTTGAAAAAGATAATTCCAAGCATAGCTGAGCCTGTATTCTCAAAATGTATGTCAGAGGGCTACTTTCCTGACCAAATTCTTAGGTCGATAAATTTGATGAAGTTTATTTTGTATCAGAGTCTAGGAAATAGCTTCAGGACAGTCGGCGAAATCTCCAGACTTCACGTCAATGCTTTTCTACATGTTTTAGAAGTGTCATTTAGCGCCGAGTCAGACCATAAACACTTTGATGCTCGCACAAACTGCTGTTAAGATCATAACACCCCTCTCGTAGGTGCTCTTTACCATTTTCAATACATTTTTACTAGTCTATCAATTCACTGTTAAAATGCTAAAATTACAGAGAGAGAGAGAGAGAGAGAGAGAGAGAGAGATTTATTGATGAATTGCAAAAAATACAATTGCTTTCACAAGTCAAAATCAGCAGATATCTGGAATCACCAACTATAACATGAAAATATAATAATACAATATAATATATAATATAATAACACAATATAACCTTACAACAGAAATAGACACAGCATACAAGTATACAGATTCAAAACTGTGAGACATCCTAGGAATGAGAACTTTTAAAACATATCTATAAACAGAAACCTTCAAAGTTGCATTAAACAATTAAAATGTGTCAGAGCACCGACTGGTAGAGATCTAGTTGTAATATAGATTATTAAATCTACATAAAGTAGGTTTCGCAAACTGTCATGCTTGTGTACTCTTCTACTGAATAGAAGATTTTAGATAACAGAAAGTTGAATACTTTTTCTTGAATTTTTAGTTGGCAGACTCCTCACCCCAACTGGAAGTTTGTTGTATAGAGTGGCCGCACTAAAGTCAGGGAATCGCTGGGACTTTTTGAGTCTCACAAAGTCCTTTCTAATGGCAAATTTATTTCTCGTGTCATAATTGTGAACCTCGGACTGCGTTGTAAAGTTCTCCAGATGAGCATGTACATATACTGGGCACTCGAGAATGTACAACGAAGGAAATGTGAGCAATCGGAGATCCTTGAAGACGTGCCTACAGCAGTCACGATACCCCAGTCCACCCAAAACTCTGACTGCCCGTCTCTGTACTCTAAATATTGCTCCAGCATGAGTGCAGCCACCCCACACCAGCACACCGTATCTCAAATGCGACTCTATTAGAGCAAAGTACGCAGACCTCAACACCGCCGTGGAGCATGAAAGGACTCTGAGCGCAAATATATTGCTGCTCAGTTTGGAAGCCAGTTGGTCGACATGCTCCGTCCATGCGAGTGACGCGTCGAGGAATACACCCAAAAATCTGATAGGGGTGTTCTTTTCAGATCGGTCATTGGGACTCTTCAAGCTGAAGATGAGATTCCCAGTCTTTCGATTGTTGATGGATAACCCATTGGACAGAAACCATTCGGAGGCCCTCGACAAAGAGGTCACCGCCTTGTCCGTCAAGGATGCCATGTCAGATGATTCAGTCATTAGGGTGGTGTCGTCAACAAACATAATAGACTCAGCATTGGCCATGAAGTCAGGAAAATCGTTGATGTCAATAATAAAAGCATTGGGCCCAGTGTCGACCCCTGTGCCACACCTGTCCTCAACGGTCTAACAGAGGAGGAAGCACTATCGGTGATCACAACCTGAGATCTATCATTCAAGAATGAGTAGATCAGGTTCCGTGCCTCTTGATCAAAACCATATTTTTCCAGTTTGTACACAAGCGTATTGCTGGGGACACAGTCGAAGGCTTTCGTCACATCAATAAACGTTGCCTGGCTGAATTTTTTATCTTCGAAGCAATTTGTAACGCCTTTAATCAGTTGGAGTATTGCGTCCGTGGTGTTTCTGCCTTTCCTAAAACCAAACTGACAGTCAGCAAATAAGGCGTTATCTTCGAAAAAAGCTATTATGTGATCTGATATAACTCTCTCTAGGATTTTTGAGAATATTGGCACGAGTGAAATAGGACGGTAATTATCGAGATCATTTTTATTCCCTTTTTTATGAATCGGAATAACCTTGGAGATTTTCAAGCAATTTGGAAATTCGCCAGAAGTCAGGCATCTGTTTATAAGCTTCGTCAATGGAGAGATGATGGGGTTAATATTTCTTTTCAGCACTTCAACTGAGAGCCCGTAAAAATCAGTTGATCTACTGTTCTTCATCTTCGTTACAACGTCTCTTATACAATGTTGTCCTATCTCCCTGAAGCCAAAATATGTATTAGGGGGAATCTGCTTTGTGAACGAGTCCTTGAGGGTATGGATGGCCTTGGTAAGCTTGCTGAGATTTTTTCACCACACGTTGAGAAGTGATCATTGAACATGTCCGGACTTATATCTATAGGTTGCTTCTGCTTTTTCTTTCCAAGCTGGTCGTGTATTAGACGCCATGCCGCCCTCGATTTGTTTTCTGACCTCTCAATGATGTTATCGAAATAGTCTGTCTTCGCTTTTTGATGGAAGCCCTATATCTTGCCCGTAACCGATTTCTTAGAGTAAGTAACTCACCCGTATGGTATCGCTCGTACATGGCCTTCAATCGGTATACCATCTTCGATCAGGCGAGTTCCACACTTTAATTTTTTTCTCAGGAAAAGAAGAAGCGAACTGGAAATGGAAAGTATCCATTAAACACACTTCCAAACTGCAAAAAAATCGCGAATTGAAACCTTTGCCTTTGTCGTCATTTCTCTGAGAAGTGTGAAAGAGACATTCGAATGTTGCTGGCAATTCACGAATCTCGAATGCTGCATTCTCCGACCTCCAGCTCATCAAAGAATATAGATTCTTCTTTGTTTGAAAGGTCGACAATGTCTTTCGCCTCCGGCAAGATAAAAGAATTGAGGTGCAATCTCTGAGAACTTTTTCCGTGTGATTAATCATTGGATTATTAAGGTATAGTTTTGAAATTCATAATGTTTTGTGAGTATGACAAAATTTGGAATCGTTGATGGTATCAGGTGTACAAATAAGTTTCCGCGGTTTTTTATAAAAAATTAGGAATTTATTGTAAAGGAAAAGTACATTACGTTTTATTCAAAGTATTTTCCATCATTTGCCACTAATTTTCCCCATCTTTCTGGCAACATTCGGATACCCCGTCGAAAAAACTCTTCATCTTTTGACACTATCCACAAATCTACCCAATTTTTGGTGTCTTCGTATGATGTGAAGCGCTGCTCAGACAGACCATGTGCCATCGACTGGAACAGATGATAATCAGAAGGGGCTAAGTCTGGTGAATACGGCGGGTGGGGTAAAACTTCCCAGTTGAGTGTTTCCAAGTATGTTTTTACCGGCGCCGCAACATGTGGACGAGCATTATCGTGTAAAAGAATAATTTTGTCGTTTCTGGAGTAGTAATGGGCGCGTTTTTCCTTAAGTGCCCGACTCAATCTCATCAATTGTGTTCGGTAGAGAGCTCCAGTAATGGTTTCGCTTGGTTTCAGCAATTCATAATACACGACACTAAGCTGATCCCACCAAATACACAGCATGAGTTTTTTTCCATGAATATTCGGCTTAGCTGTCGATGTTGATGGTTCGCCGGGCTTAACCCATGACTTTCTCTTCTTTGGATTATCGTAGTGAATCCATTTTTCGTCACCAGTGACTATACGATGCAAAAAACTCTTTTTTTTATTCCTGGCAAGCAGTATTTCACTCATGCATAATCGTTCAACGTTTCTCGGCTTTATATCATATGGAACTCAATTTCCTTGTTTTTGAATCATTCCTAACGATTTTAAACGATGTGAAATTGCTTGTTGAGTCACTTGTAGAGTAAGTGCAAGTTCTTTTTGCGTTTGGGACGAATCTTCCTCCAATAGTGCTTCTAATTCTTCGTACACTTTCGGCCTTCCACTGCGTTCTTTGTCTTTAACGTCAAACTCACCGTTCTTAAACTTTTGAAACCATTCCTGACAACTTCTCTCACTTAAAGCAGCTTCACCATATGCTTCTAGAAGCAATCGATGCGCCTCAGCTGCAGATTTTTTCACATTAAAGAAGTAAATCAAAAGTTGCCGCAAATGATGCTTATTCGGAATAAAACTTGACATTTTTGCACGAAAAAAATTACGTGATGCTGATACGGAATCACTAGTACTTTAAGGTTATGGTATTGCCAGATGACTAAACTTGGGATATTACGTTTTACATCTGACAATTTCTCCATAACCTTCTGGTGGGGCCATCTTTTGACAAACAGCGGAAACTTATTTGTACACCTAATAGATTCAACAAATTTTAAAAATTATCTAAAAATCATAATTATAGTCTTTATTTATTCTGAATACACTGAATTGAAGGAGATTTCGATTTGTACTTATTATAATAACAATATTGTACACTTCTTTAAAAAATTTAGGCATTTTGCTTTCTTAGAGAATGTCTAAAACTTTTAAAAAATTACACAATATGTTTTATCGTAACTAGCCTTGAAAATGAATCGAAGTCATAACAAGAAATAAATCCAAATTCATTCCACAAATTATAATTACTAGAATAACGACACTTAAACACTCATGGTATAAATCGTTCTACAACATGAACATGGGCGATAAAAAATTTCGGCAGATTTACAAGGAACTCTCACGAAATGTTTAATCAAGAAAACCGGAGGTATCTAGGGTTGAAGACACAAATTGGATGCTCGCTCCTGTTGTATAGTCACCTATTGTAGTTTTAATCTCAACTAGTTAGTCAGTAGATCAATAAGCCCGTAGATAAATAAGCCCACAGATCAATATAAGCGGATACATCACTTTATTAATGTTTAGATTAGTTCGACAAACATTTCGACCTAAGAGCCTTTTTCGAGGGATATATAAAATATATACAAGGTTATGATGAAGTAATGCACAAAATTTATAAAACGTACAACGATCACTTTTGAAAATAATTCAAAAACACGTCAAACGGTGTTTTATATTCCGCATAATCACTAATTTGTGTAACACTGTCTTCGAGAAAAAACATAACCTCAAGCTAAAATCTAATACTTTTTTTCCTTGTATAATAAATAACTTTATTTACACATCAAAATCTAAAAGCTTACAGATTACGTGTTTGTCAACGAGAAATTCCGTACCTATCGTATTGATTTACAATCTTTCCCATTTTTTCTATTTGCCTTTCTGGGTGGAGCATTATTATTATTATTATTGAGAAGATTTTTCCGGATAATCATTGTAAGTTTGATGATTACGTGCTTACTCAACACACATTTTATTATCTGCAAATTCAGCATTGCCGCCTGTCACACCCTTGGAGCAAATCCAGCTATTTCTCACAATTCCCCTCATTCCAGCACCAAGATTACGTTTCTAAGGCAACCGGGAAACTTTTCCAATAAAGTCGAGAAATTTTCAAATCAAATGGAATATATGAAAAATGGAGCCACAGAGGTGCGTTATTCCTTCTGTGATCCGAACACAGAGACGTGAGATATAATTAAAACTGTCGCGCTGTCGATTTCCCTTCGCGAATTCCAACGCATAAGAGAATTCGGAACTGACCTCGTTATGCCTCCCTAAATGGAATAGGAAGGAAGTAATAAAAAGTTATAAAAGTTTTCGATGTTTTCCTCCACGGTGCTCATAACGCTTGACGGGATGAACATGATAGAAAATGGATTAAATTGCATCCTGAAAGCTATTTCTGGACCGACCGTATCGATTCGGGATTACAGACGATTTTTCCAGCGAGATATTTCTTCGAATTGACAGATACAGCTTTGGCAATGGGGAGATCGAGTAAAAAGATTACTTCCGGATGCAAATCCGGAATGGCTAACGGAGTTGCAAAATCCTTTCTAAAGCTATCTATTTTAGGGTTATTCCAGTTTTCTGATTTGATTACGATGAGAATATTTTGGCGAAATGAAATATTGGCTGGGCATTTGAGAGCAGAACAGATTTTTCAGAAGCTTCAAACGACGCGAAACAGAGGGAGACAAAAAACCGAGAGCTGAAATCTAATATTTTTCCCGTGTATAATATATTATTTTTTTCTGTGACAAGAGAAGATTTAATAGTGAAAGAACATATTATTACAATAATATTAAAGTCAGAATGTTATCGATATGAAATTTGAATTTTTAAACTAGTAAGCTATTAGACCTGCGTTTGTAAGGAAAACTCCAGTGTAATCAAATATCTGTCAATTTAATTTTGTGATTTGATTCAAAAATTGCGAACTCAGTAATAGTTCAGTACTTATTTTGAATACTATAAAGTTAAAAATGCTTGATTCTGAGTTTTCTCTGACTCTACCGGAGCTGATGGAAGCAGCACAAGTAGTGTCTTGAAAATTATTGCCGGAAATTTACGCGGAAAATTTACGAAACGGCGTATTCAAGATTTATGGAAATTATGAAATCTGAAAATTGGGATTATGATATTGTTCGAAGTTCTCTACAGAGCTAAAATATTTTCGAAGCCCAAAAACTTCCGGTTATACAGGGGGTGAAAATTAATTAGACGAAAAAATTTTTTTTCAAGTTCTCCATTCCTGGTATGAACGAGTATTCAATAGTGAATACATTTCTGTTAAAACCATTGTATTAATTCGAATAGTTTTCAAAATATCCAAAAAAACTGGAAAAAAAGTCAAATATGTTCAGTCAGTAATATGTTCATTATTCTTATTTCAAATATCCTGAGCGTAAACCGTTTTTACAACATCGAAGAGGAAGGATGTGAAAAGGTCATGCATCTTTTGGATTTCAAAAATATTATCACAGGGTGTTTCAAATTTTGTGTTGAAAATTGTGATCTTAAATTGGCCATAACTTCTGTTTTTCAAATTAGAACCCTATTTTTTTATAATTTTGTTGGATTCTGCGGTCAAAAATAATAGTTTTCTCACATGATTATGCTCCTAAATTCAATAATTTCTGAGTTATTTGAGATTTTCTGGATTTATGTAGTACGTAGAGTCAAATTCATAAGGATATTCTGTGAGCATAGAAGATAAATCATCCCATTTATAATTCACAAGTGTCAGGTCTTATTGTTAGTCGTTATGAAATTTTTTGATTTCACAAAATGAATCGTTGCTATTCTAATAATGAGATTTTGGATTTATTTCTTATATTGTATTTTTTCAATTGTATACGCAATACACATTCAAATGCACTTAATGATATTGTTTATTTCAAATGGTGGATGACACAAAATGTTGAGTATCCAATGAGAAGTATTCCCATTTTTGTTTACAATTTCTGAAAAGATGTTTCAAACTTTCCAAATTTTGGAATGTAAGAGCCCCTAAAGAATACAAAAAAGGGGCAGTTGATGAAATTAATATTTCGAAGCGATTGAGAATTCATCTCTTCAATAGGAATCACTTTAAATAGATTCGCTACTTCAGTACACCGAATTATGATTATAAATAGACTATGATAATAAAATTAAAAATACGTTTCAAAACTCAAATTAACAAAATAAATGATCAGGTAAGAGTCTCAATATGGTAACCATTTTGTTCCAAGATTCAATAATGAAGGGCTATTTAATAGAAAGAATTGCCACATTTGGAAAAGTGAAAATCCTCATAGAAAAAGACAAAGAAACCCCCAGAACAAATTTAGTTTTAATGTGTTTGCTCTTTTGATGAACAATAAAGTGCGGTACGGTATTCACTTTTTTCCCGGGGAAGAAGTAATTTCGTGAAAAGTTATATTTTGTTACCTGTCAACAGAGATGAAATGTCAATTTTTTTCCGGTCACAGAAAAAACACTTTTTTTCCATACCGTTTTTCCATATTCAGCTGCGTTAAAAAGTTATAAGCATTTTAAGTTTTCATATTGGGCATATATTTGAATGAAAATTAGCTTCCACAGCATCCACTATTGAATCTAAATTGTTTAAAAACATTATTTTCCCTCTAAGAAATGATTCACTCACTCATGTTCCATCAGATGATTATATCGATTTAATTCCTTTCAATTTTGATTTCAAGAATGTATGGTTAAAATTAACGCAGTGGTTAAAGGCTCACCCTGTATAACGTTCATTTGGTCATAATATTTCACACAAAAATTTACACATAGTCCACCCACGATTATACTACTCAAATAATAAGTGATGTTAAACTTGTTCAAATTAAGGAAAGGATAATGTCCCATGAGAATACTTAAACGTCAATAAGCCCACCCTTCTCAAATATCTACAACGAAGCGCCACTGTCGAAATACCGAAAACTATTTTCCACTCAACAAACTCTGTAATTCCTTTGATAAAGGGTCGACTGGGGGCTCAAACGAGAGATAAACTCCGTTCAATGTTAGAATAGCACAATCTGCACTGAAGAACGGCTCAGTTCGAGAGAAAACAGGGAGCTCGTTGAATTTCCCTGTCCTGCTTCAGGCAACATCGCATAAGTTCTGTTGGAGATTTATCTTAATAGTCGTTAGTTTTATTAGAAATTAAACCTCTGTCGGCAAAGATTTCCGAGTAATTTCATTAAATAGGATTTAAAGATACGACGGTAACAATGAAAAAAGTATAGAAACATACTATTTGCTCGGTTTGGCAACATGAAAATTTTTTATGACTTGAGTGGACCAGCTCAATACGTTACAATCGACCAGCTCTAAGTTTCAGTGTAAATAAAGTGTTCTATTCTTATATAATCTAAGCTCAAACCTCATTCACTTGAAGAAAACGTTCTTCATATTCTTTCCAATAATCTCTTGTCCTTTCAAATACTTGTTATAATCAGATCCAAACTACACAGAATCGATTACACATACACGCTCAACAATTCAGAATTTCAGACGGGGGTGTATGTGTGAAAAAGAAATGAAGAATTGAACCCCTAAAATGCATACCTATATCCGGCCCGTCCGTTGTTCTTTTGAGCTCGTGATGATATTCATAATGTCCCGATTAGACATAGACAAAAGATTATGTCATCTGCATTCGGGTTAGCCATGTTTCGGCCATCTTTCATTTTCTACGATGTACAATGGTCTTATGAGCGGGGTGATCCCTTTGAGCATTCTGAGGGCAAGTTTGAAAAGAGAATTGTTAGCGATTCAGAATTCATAACCCCATTTTTGTGACATTCGGGGATTATGGGGATGTTTCATATATCCTGTAGCTCAAATCTGCTGTGTTTCACGAAACAATGTCCACTTTAGTAACCGGAGTATCCTAGGAAACGAATTGAATTTTAAGGATTATTTGATATATCCTGATTGATCACTTGCTGGTAAAGACATGTTGAAATCCATTATCACAGAATTTTGGGAGTGTGGGCTACATTCAACTAATGCCAACGTTTCGTAGATATTCATAAATACTTTCAAAACGAATTTCAAATATAAATAAATATCTAAAAATTGACAATTATAATCTTACACTTTTCGATTGATACCTTTATTTATTTTAGAAAACACTGTTGACTTTGATTAATAAGAGAGAATATTTTATTCATAACATCAAAAAATTAAAAAAAACCACAAGTGTTTCGAGATTTGTGTGTAAAACTCTTTTCTCGTCAGAAACGTTCCAGTGGTGCGAGCTAGTCATTATTGATGCATGGTAATCTCAGAGAATCAAGACCTCGAGTGCAACTGTGGACCGGTTTCGAGGTGACTGCCTCTCAACAGCACAGTGCGGAACTGACGGTCTTGAAGGAAGCTGCCAGTCTTAGCTAAGAATGTGTGGTCATAGAATGTATTAACATTCATCAAAGTACCACTTGCGACATGCGTCAATAATGATTAGCTCGCACCACTGGAACGATGGTTCTTCGTTTTTTAATATATTGCTTTGTCTGTGCCGGCTCAAAGGCATTAGTAGAAATCATTTTTTCTCGCTACTTAAGACGTCCATAATAGGACTACTAGGCGAGCGAATCCTCGCCATTGGTACCTTGATGAATGTTAGACATTCGATGACCACTGGTAGTATTTGGATTTGGGAAGTCATATGTCGTATATATCTGCAGAGAAATTGAGTCTGGTTCAAGTCTTCAAGATGTAGATGGCACTTCCTCTGGACATGTCTGGAAGGTTCATCACATTCTTCGTTAAGACTGGCAGCCTCCTTCACGTGCCACACTGTGCTGATGAGAAGCAGTCACCTCGAAACCGGTCAACAGTTGCACTTGAGGTCTAGATTCTCTGAGATTACCATGCGTCAATAATGACTAGCTGGCACCACTGGAACGATGGTTCTTCGAACTTGTCATTTTTCTAAATATATCAAGATATTTTAATTAATAATCCTACGCCTAAGACTCAATTAATCAAAAACGATGACATTTCCTTTTAAAAACCCCTTCCGAATTCCCAGTTACTCTCGCTCGAATAAAAAGAATGGATAAATGAAATCCAGAACTTCATTCTTCTTTTTTTTCTTTCTTTAATTAAGAAGCAGTCCAGAAATTTTTCAATTCAGGGGTTTTATAATTCCCGACGATTCAATGAATATTTAGTCTTTTCTTCCTCTAGAATTCCATTCACGTCGCAAATTTTCATATCATCGTAGACTTCGGAACATCCAAGTAATCCTATGAAAGGAAGGTTTCCGGTAGAAGGCTATATTCGGAGAAAATCTCTCTTCCAAAAGTTTACCATATTACTTCCCACGATGAGCCACCAAATCAAAATAAAAAGTTTCGTAAAATATATCTGTTTGTCGATTTGAAGGAATAATAGTGATTATTTTTCCGACCCAAATATCGACCAATAGAATTGCACCATTCGACGTCACGTGGTACAACCTACATGGTATTATACTGATAATTTTTTGAAAATTTTCTCTGGTAGTTGCTATATATAAACAAAACATGATCCAGTCAAATTAAGCACACGTCAAACTGACAGGTTGAATTCAATTGTGAAAATTGGAGATTTTGCATGAAAATGAGTCGATTTGGAGTTTGTTCTCTGTCCACCATCGATAAAAAAGTCAAAGGAAATGTTCCCATTAATACGGAGAAGGCAAAAAAACAGTTTGGAACCAATTTACTACTTTTTGTACTGAGAGGAATACACATTGAGTGCTGAAACGAGTGAAGCGCAATTGGCAAACATTATGAAAGATTACGCTTACAATATGAAGAAAATGGATGGAGAAGACTATAAGGAAGGTACAATAAAAACAATGTGGAATCAGACTGCCAAATTACTTCAAGAAAAGTATTTGAACGATTTCGACATCAAAATCAACCCATTTTCGGATGCTGCATTCAAGACCGCTCGAGGAGCTCGTGATGCCAAGCGTAAGGCTTTACAATCTATTCCGGAAAAACGGAGGGCAAGTGCAGCAACGTTGGAGGAAAAAGATTGGGATGCAATGACCACTGTTTGGTACGAGGAAACTCCTGATGGCCTCCAGAAAATATTATTCATGATAATATCAGTGGAATTGGCTTGGAGAGGTGGTGAGGGCAGCATGGCGTCAATACATCACTTCAAGGCAGAACAGCGAAATGACGGGGAAACAACTGGTAGAATTGAATACAATCCAATTTTCAGCAAGACCACACAATGTGGTGATAAAAAATTATCAGACAGCAAGTGGCTGGTGGAGAATCGGGAAATCCCTGACAAGTGCCCAGTGAGACTGTTCCAGAAATTGAGAGAGAAGAGAGATGTCAATATCAAGAGCGACAGACTATTCCTGACCCAAAATCCATTCTGGAATAAAGTTCCAGGCGCTAGGTGGTACAAGGATTCCCCTGTAGGCCAAAACACGATTTCAAAGTGGGTTAAGGAGTCAGCACAAAAAGCTGGGCTTGACCTTGGTAACAAAAAAATCACCAATCACTCCAGTCGTGCAACAGCCGTCTCCAATCTAGCCAAATCGGGCCTGGGAGAGCAGTAGATAATCAAAATAACTGGACATGCCAACAGTAACTCCATCAAGCCGTATCTCCAACTCGACCAGGAACACCGCGAATTAATTGTCAAGAAACTGCGAAGGAGTGAGCCTACTGCAGAAAATGCCATCAACAGCATAAACCTCATGCCATCTACCTCTTCTGGGACCATTACCGATAACTCTGACTTGAAGAAAACATGCACCAATGTTTTCAACAATTGTATTTTTAATTGCACTACCCTGATTCTCAATTAAATGTTACTAAATGAAGAAATAAAATATGATTTGACGTTTCATATCTCCCTAGGAAAATATGAATTGACATATTTACCTTGGGAAGTATGAGTGTGTCATGACACATGGTAACTAAGGCGATTCAGCTCCATATTGGTTCGATCAGAAAAAAGGTAGTTTAAAAGTTATTCAAGAAAAATTGATTACCAGAGACGTCCTTTAGAAGGCCGTTCCACCGTAAGGAGGGCCGCTAGGAAAAAAATTTATGGGAACTTTTCATCTTATTTTTTAATATTCTATCTGAATCCGAGAGATCTTCAACATTTTCCGGGACACCTTGAACATTCATTGTTTCCGTCCTTAACGTATCGCATTGTCTTTGAGTTCGAAAATAAGCTTTCATGATTTTTTTTCTAATATATTGGCGCTACGAATATAGATACCAATTACGAGCATTCAATTACAAATAGTTCGATTGAGCACGTTCGTCTATTTGGAAACTCAAATTCAGTGTATTGAAACACTCAATGATAATACAGAATTACCTACCAAGGAAATTAGAAAGAACTTACGAGTATTACAAAATGAACTAGTTCGTGACTTTAAACTGTATCACTCGGTGATCACGCAATCAGGGAAAAAAATTACAACGATATAAAATGGGTGTATCCTATTTGACTAAGATCATAATAGACAAAGGAAAGTGAAACCTGTTCCCCGCGAGCACTATTCGGGTTTCAGATGACCTTGATATCGAATAAACGAATATTCAAGAGAAGTAGCAGTCTTTAATTTGCCGATGGACTATTTCAGGTATATTGAATATATATATTGAATATTCTGGCGACCTTCTTAAAAATGAAGAAAAAAATTGCATAGAGATCGTCATTTCAACTTATTTCGCCTTCAATATCAAAATAAATAACGAAATTTTTATCTTTCCCATAGAAATATACTAGGTATACCGGTATGAAGTGAGCGTCAAGACACAAATGTCTCGATAAGGAACATTTGTTGTGAACGAGCCATTATTTTTTTTTTGTTTCTTTGCTGACATCTGTGAAACATCAATTCATCGAACAGACAACATCATATTTTTTCAACGTGTTAAAAATGTCGAATTTTGTACAAGAAAGTGATGATTTGCAGAAAGCATTAATTTTTTGTTTCATTTGAAGAAAAGTGCTGCAGAGTCGCATCGAATGCTTGTCGAGGCATATGGTGATCATGCTCTATCAGAAGAAACATGCAAAAGATGGTTTCAACGGTTCAGAAATAATGATTTAGATGTGAGGAATGAAGAATGTGAAAGATCACCAAAACAGTTTGAAGACGCCGAATTGCAAACGATATTGGATGGAGATGACACTTTGAATCAAAAGCAAATGGCAGAAATGTTGCACAACAAACAATTTCTGACCGCTAAAAAGCTATGGGAAAGATCCAATAGTCTGGAAAAGGAGGTATCTAGGGTTGAAGCCACAAATTGGATGCTCGCTCCTGTTGTGGTCACCTGTTGTCGTTTCTTCCATATTTTTCCTTTTCCATCCCTATCCTGGTTTCTTGGTTGCCTTGCCCTGAAGAAGCCAATAAGCAGAAACACGTGTCGGCAAGTACCTTCCATCCAATTCTCATATTTTCTGCACTCCTGCGGTTTCACCCATTATCCTTCTTTTATATCCAATTTGATCGCATTATATCCTTTTCTGTAATTATTTTCTCTCTTAGAAATTATTTACTTACTCATGTTTCATCAGATGAGGTCCATATTTAGGGGCAGATACAAAATATAGATTTTAGATGTTCCATGATCATTTCTTTCTACTACAAGATTATAAGCCATCCCTTTCAAGTGTTACATTGTTAACAATCTCAGAATTAATGGATATTATCCTTAAACATTTGTAATTTTCTCCATGAGATGTTCAAATCGTGAAAGCCATCACTTCTATGAACACTTCCAACGCGAGATGCTGCTCGACCTCTTGTCCATATTCATAAATGAGATCAGTTAGGGGTTGCGGCAAGAGGGGTAGTTTGAACACCCTTATTTGTCCCCATTTCAACAAAATTCGACCTGTCCTAGCTGGACGGTGTGGAAAGTTATGGATGGCCCTATAAAAAGCCCTCATTCTGATAACCTACAATATACAAATTGCTAAATTGCAAATTTAAATTAACACTAGTCCACCCTTTTTTTCATAGAATTCTCTCTTCTCGGGTTGATAAATTCCATAAGAATTCGAAGGTTTCCTAATAATAATCGATCCATCTCAGAAATTCACATGGCATTGTGATTTTACAACTGGATCCGATAAACAGCAAGGTGAAACGTTTCTCAATTCCAAATATTTCTTGACTGTTTCACATTTTGTTTTGCAATCTCACATGGGAAGTACATATCAAATAGGCGACTTCTTGAGAAATTGCAGATATAACACTGAATGAGTAACAATTGTTAAACGGAATTAATTAAGAATACCTATGTTGACCTTCCAGTTGTCTCTGCACAGAGTAGTTCCCATGAAATGCAATAGATTTTCCATTTAATTCGACGCAATTTCACTGAATCTTGAGAATTCGGAATCAAACATGTTTAATTCCGAACGAGTGACTAAACAATGACATTCGAGAATGAAATATAAATTTATTATCCTGACCTAGATTTTGTTCTCCGGAGGTTTTAGGAAAAATAGAAATTGTTCAGATCAGGTCTTACAACTTTCATAGAATAGAGGTTCAGCAATAGGTTGAAAACGGGGGCTGTTTTGATGTATCTTCGGCATATGACACTGTATAGAAAGACGGATTAATTTTCAAACTCTCTACCCATCTGAGAGAAAATGGTAAGATTATTAAAAAATATGTTATCTGTGTTTCTGTTGACAATAAGTGTAGCAATTTCAGAACCTTGATGACAGGGATGAGATGATAATCCACTGCCTGGACTATAGCTTTTGTAGCGGCACTCTGTCAGCGGCAGGGGAGTGTATAGGGAAAACGATCTTCTGCAACTTCCAACGAAACTCTAGACGCCTTTCCCATTCCGTACAATATTCATGGTCTGCCGCGGTATTGCGGTATTTATTAATATAAAATAGAAATTATTGTTCTGTGAAGAAAAATAATGATTACATACAAATGTTTTTTGTTTTATCAAATTATTCCTTTGCTAGTGTGAAAAACCCTTCAATTTAGCTCAAATCAATCAGTTTCTTAACCCAAGAAACTTTCACTTGACATAAGAGATATTATCATTTTTATCGACTGAATTCTCGACCCATTCAACTAAGATCCTTTAAATCAACTACAAATCGAGTTTCAGTGAAATGTAATATTTATTTACATGAAACCAAAATTTTTATTCACTAATTAATATTAGGATCAACCGTAGAGGGCGGTAGGTATGAGACAAACTGCTACTATCAACCCCCTCCCATCAAATATAAGTTTTTTTCTCTATTCACAGCAGCAGTGGTCGCATTACGAATATTTTTATAATATTCCGAGTTCGAAGGGGTTCTGTTCCGTTGAAATATATTGGGAGCAGCAATTTCTTGATGGTCGAAGTGAACCAAGGCTTGTAATTTTTCCTACACCGTATAGACCTTACCGGAGCCAACTCATCGTAAAACCGCGTAAAATATGCAACATTGTCCTCAACATCACAAATGTATAACAAATCATCAAAAGGAGTAAGTGACATCTGATTTGGAGATTCTAAAGTATTATTATGCTGAGTGGTGATTATGTCTCAACCCCAACAAAACAGAGGAATCTTGTTTCCATCTGAATGATCATGAGAAATACAGGAAATTAACTGTAACTTTCAATGATTTTCCTATCGAATATAATTTATATCCTATGTACTTATGAGTTGAATTATTTGAGTTTATTATAAGAGAACGAAATCTTCCATTAATTCAAATTATTTAATTGAACAACTCTATTCTTGAACGAGTAGATAAATGAAAAATAATTTAAAAATGACAATTATAGTCTTACAGTTTCTTTGAATGAGATATTAGATGGGAAAGAATCTGAAAATGACAATATAATTGACTATAATTGTCATTTTCAGATTATTTTTCATCTAATATTAATTTCAGACTCATTCAAAGAAACTGGCAATTAGCGTGAGGTTTGTGAGCAAATAGTTTGGAACTTGAAAGTTACCATTTGAGATTGAGAAATGATGTGGGAATCCAATAAAATTTCGAATAAGAATTCAGTATGATTTTCAACTTATAATTGAATAGAATTTACGCATATTTTCGTTGAAACCTACATCTCGCCAACTTCCTTCACACATTCGTGAGAAGTCAAGTATAAAAGGAGCTCAACAAGAACTCAATTATGTCTTCCGAACAGTGGGAACAATCGTATCATACAATCTGGATGGCTTTTCATTACAATTAAATAGGGTAGCCCCTAATAGAACTGAACTGACGTAAATCAACTGGTGGAAATCCCTTTTTGTTTCAAAAACTTTGTGCCATTAATAAACGGCTTCATTCGAGATGATATTTCCTGAATATCTGGCATTTGCCAGATACGAAGATTTATTTTGATATCATATTAACACTGAGGAAACAGAATTAAACTTTTTCTCAAAATGTAAAAACCGTTTATTTACGTATGCGAGGGAGAAATAGAATTTGGTTCTTCTTCATGTTGTAGAATTCGAGATCAAACTTGAGTATGTATTTTCAGAAAGAGTTGGTTGCCCAAAGATCGTTGTTGGGCTGAACTGGCCGAATGGTTTCTTCAATAATTCCTAGAGTATCCATCTGATCAATTTGTAACTTAGAAGATGTTTGAATGGTTTTTTTTATGAATAAAAGTTTTTCATTCTTATCATAACATCAAACAATTCTAACCAAGAATTGTTTAAATTATTGTTAATCGAATATGAATGCCTGATGAGAGAAAAGTGTCATACACAAATCTCGAAACACATGTGTCGTATTCTGTTTAATTTTTTGATTAATTTTTCTATAGTTTTTTGAATTGTTTGATGTTATGATAAGAATGAAAAACTTTTTTATTCATCAAAGAAAACAGTGTTTTCTAGAATAAATAAAGGTATCATTGATCAGGAAGTGTAAGACTATGATTGTCAATTCTAGATATTTTTGCTTTATTTATACTTTCAAGGATAGACTTGTTCAATTAAATAATTACTATATTTTTATCATTCCTTTTACCATTTTCTATACATTTGCAAAAAGCGAAATTGTAGAACTTCCTAGTTTCAGCCTGTATATGAAGGAATCACAAAGATCTTTGGATCGGTATTATCCAAATTCAATTACTTTTCCCTTGCTCAAAAATTTCGCCCTCATGTATATTCAATGGGTATCCGAGATAGCGTTTGTACGCATTTTAATAGTCTAATATTTCACTTCTTGAAGACTCGATTAAATTATGAAAATTTCGAATTTAATTTGTTCTCCATTGAAACCTGAATCCAGAGCCATGGGGGTGCGGATTGAAATATCAACTTATTACACCCAGGAACTTTTATTAAATTCATCAAGATTATGAAAGTATTTCCGGTAGCTAGTCAGGATCGGATTAAACAACTGGGAAAGTTCTCCTCTGGCTCAAGTTATCTGGGAGTTCTTTGGGGGGTCTAAGCTCCACATCTTGCGCGTTATTTCCTGATGAGGTTAATTTTATACTTCCGTTTCACGAAAATTGAATAATCTGATGTTCCACCTTTTCGATTAATAAGGGCGAAATAGAAGGGAATGAGGTTCGGTATAAGGTTTTCTCTGTCGTTTATTGGGTTAAATGTAATTTTGGGAAATTGATGGTGTGAGTTTAGCTCATCTCCTTTGGATAGATACTCAAGGAATTATTGAGGAAACCATTCGACGAGTTTAGCCCAACAACGCACTAGACCAATATCTTTGAACAACTAACTTTTTCTGAAAATATGAAAAGGAGTATGTTTGCCTGATATTTCGTTGAGCAGGCGCAAAAATATTTCTATTAATCAAATCGGTATATTTCAATTCGAGAATACAAGACAACGCAATAATTTTTTTAATCCAGATTTTAATGCATACTGTCACGTACCTTGAAGTAAATCCGGAATTTCGCAAGATGAACTAGTAGTTAGTGTATATAAAAAACGATGAAAAATTTCATATTCTCCATTCAACCGCAAGAGCTTTCGTCATAAACCTAATTACAAACGCATATCGAATATACGTCAAATGGATCAAGACCTTCATCAGCATTGTGCAACCAGAAACTTGGACAAGAGTACATCGAAAAACACGATAACCGTTGGTGAAGTAACTGATGACTTTACACACACATGACGGATTATCTTAATGCATATAGCAGTTTAAAAAGTACAACTTTAGTTGTTGTATAGATTAACTCATGAGGAAGCTAGGCGAAGCTACTCCTCTTGCCTCATCATCATCAAAAATTGAAAAAGATTTCTCGCCGCTTAGTTGATGTATCTGAATCAGTGAATATATCCCAATCTTAAATGAAGAATATGAAGAAAAAATTACACATATTCAGGAGATCAGGTCCTACTTTAGAACATGTGCCGCATCCATTCAATAAAGATGGATTGAAGGTTGCAATTAAGACTACCAAATCTCAGGAAGCAGCTGATTTTGACGGAATTTATCTTGAATTCATCAAACATTTAGGAAAAAAGGTATTCTCTAGGTTATTGTCTTTCTATAACAATATTCTGAATTCAGGAAACTTTCCTTCCGAATTCCGTAAGGCTAATAGGTATTTTGAAACCAAGAGAAAATCCGTGTGATCCTAATTGTTATCGACCAATCAGTTTATTGATTGTTCCTTTCAAGATATTAGAAAGGTTAATTCCCTTTAGAATTGAACCTTCTATAGAAAATGCTCTATAAACTTTCCAGGGAGGTTTTATGAGAAAAAGAAATTGTTCAGATCAGGCTCTCAGTCTTACAACATTCATAGAATCAGGCTTCAATAAAAGATTGAAATCAGGAGCTGCTTTCAATGATTTGGCTTCAGTATATGACACTGTGTGGAATGATGGATTAATTTTCAAACTCTACATCAATCTGGAGTGTGGAAAATGGTAAGGTTATTGGAAAATACGGTATTTGAAAGGAGGTTTCGTGTTTTTGTTCAGAATAAAAGTAGCAATTTCAAAACATTGGATAACGGTCTTCCACAGGGATCAGTTCTAGCCCCTTTACTTTTCAATTTATATCTCAGTGATGTACCCACGACATCATCTCAGATATTTGTTTATGCTAATGACATTGCTATTGCTTACCACTATTAGGATTTCTATACTCTGGAGAATATATTTTAATCTGATCTGGAGATTTTGAAGAATTATTTTGCTGAGTGGCGATTATGTTCCAACCCGGAATATTGCTAGAAAAATTGGAAAAGTATGGGATAAGAGATAAACAACAAAACAGTGGAGATAGCACGGAAGGTATCTTGTTGCTATCTGAATAATCATATTTTCAGTGTGTGTCCTAGACTTTGATACTTTGAAGATGGTGTATTTTTATGAACTTTCAGTTATTGATACAGAAAATTAGCTGTAACTCATGTATCTTCATCCTCATTGTTTTGAAATTTATAGAAATGTTAACTTAACAAGCATGATTCTCTATCATTCACCTTTTGCTCAACTTACTGAAACATCTGAATAATTTCTATCCTGGAGATTTTGAAGAATTATTTTGCTGAGTGGCGAATGTTCCAACCCCAATAAAACAGTGGTATCTTGTGGCTATCTGAATTAGGAGTTAAATTAGATCATCTCTCAATTACAAGGCTCATTTAGATGATCTGAGCCTGAAACTGAAAACTAGGAATAATATTCTTCAGAAATTAGCTGGATCATCTTGGAATGCTGATGCTTTCACTCTTCGCACAGCATCTCTAGCCCTAGTCTTTTCTGCAGCTGAGTATTGTTGCTCTGTTTGGTTTAATAGTGCACATACACAATTGAAAACATCGATGAGGGTAATTTTCCTCTTTTCCTAATTTATTTCCAATCATTTCATACATTCCACAAAATAGAATTCCCAGATTGAAGTCACGTGAACCATTATGGTACAATACGTTCTTCAATATGAACATTAGTGATAAAGAATAATGAAGGATTGAGTGGAACTCTTATGAAATGTTCAATAAAGATCTCATTTCTAATCCTTCAAAAAATTCCTGGTTTTGGACAGTTCTTAATCGTTTGAGAACGGGCCATTGTCGTACCAATAACATGCTATTCAGGTGGAACGCGGTTCCAAGCGCAAGTTGTAAATGTGGATATGCAGATGAAACAATACCTCATCTCCTCAATAATTGTCCCATATATACATTTCAAGATGGTTTTAGGGCTATTCATGATGCTTTCTTGTATTGGGTTATAAATTTAAAACAAATTTGATACGTATTTTTTGTATTCGGTTCTTTTCTCAGCTTTTGTCTTTTATTTTCAAATTCGATATGGTCAACTTGAAGAAGCCTCTGTGTTTATTAATAGAAGACCACTCTTGAAGAAAGAAGTCCCTCAAATATATTTCAGCTTATTTTTGAACACACAACAACGCTTATGCGGGGAGCCTGGGTTTTTTCCTTAGGCTTTCATATACACAGCTGAACTCAATGATTTTCCTCATTGAATGTTTTGAACTGTATATAAGGTGGTCTAAAAGTCTGGAAACGGTGAATTTATTTCGCGCACTGTAATTTTTGTCGGGGAATCAAATGGGCCTATCAGATTTTGGGCCGATGGGGCCCATTCGATTCCCCGGAAAAATTACTAAAGACCTAAGTATCAGAATATCTTGTGCCCCCTGGTCTGAATGATTAAGACGTCCCCGGATTTTTTAACAAAATTAGGTGCATAGGGCCCAAAAATGGACGAAAAAATTTTCGGTTTCAACTAATTCGGGTAAAAATTCCCGCTGTAATAAAAGAGATGGGTTTGTTTTTGAAATATCAAAGTTGGGCATGATATCTCGTATAAGGCCCAAAATCTGATAGGCCCATTTGATTTCTTGGCTGAAATTACTAAAGAATTCACTCGTGCGCGAAATAAATTCACTGTTTCCAGACTTTTGGACCACCCTGTATAATTATAATAATGCGGAAACATATATAACAATAATGATACGTGACAATCGTCACTTCGTCAACATATCAGCACTGTTACTGCTTCCAGCAAAAAATGAATGATCTGCCGCATTTAAAGGAATAGAAAAGATCTTAAACAGAACTCACCTTGAGAAAACTCTATCGAGCAAACAACTAGAAAAATAACAATCCTCTTGAAGAACATTGCACAAAGAATAACAAACACATCACTTAACAGAAACAACGAACATTAAACCGATAGTACACTGAAAGTAAGAGTTTGGTTCATTTTCAAGCCAGCTCTTCTATGAAGTGATAATCGAATCCATTAACATTTCTCATGAGCTGGTTCGTATTTTGATCGAGGTGCAGACGAAGAGAGAAAGTAACGACTGTTGAAAGACTCGCGACGTCAAGGTAAAACTCCGTGCAGGAGGTGGCACGCTTCGCTTTGGAGTGAATGCGAAGCAGAATGAAGGAATGGCAATGGGTTACTGCAAGAAGTTTTGTATAACTGCGACTGCGGAGTGCCAAGTATTGCAAGAGGCGAGGCCATTCGCTTCTGCCGAAGCTGCGGAGCGTTATTTACATACGAGCAGGATTTCACTGTGCAATCCGGAAGACAGGGTAAGCCGAAGAATTTGCAGCTTCGTTATCACCTCCAGTCGACCCTTTCCTTATGGAACTTTGCATGTTTGTTGAGCAGATTTCGGATGACTAATAATAATACCTACAGTATGACATCATATATTTTGTTACCTGTCAACAGAGATGAAATGTCGAATTTTTTCCCGTCACAGAAAAAAAAAAAAACTTTTCACGAAATTACTTTTTTCCCCTATATATAAATATAGGGGAGAAATATATAAAAATATATGGGAGATATTTCATTTCAGAATATTCACTTATAATACCACAAGAGCTTCAAAATTATCGGGTATGTCCCGATAGGTTCGTTGCAAACAAATGAAGGAGTCAAGTTTTCAGGTTAAAAAATCACGAGCGCGAAGCGCGAGTGATTTTTCCTGAAAAACTTGACGATTTTATTTGTTTGCAGGGGACCTATCGGGAAATACCAGATAATTTTGAAGCTCGTGTGGTATTCGGGGGATTATTTTTCTGTCCCAAATGCCGGCCAATAGAATTGCACCATGAGAAGAAATGTACAGTTAACAAATAAGAATTTCATAATGAATAAAACAACATTTAATTAGGAATCAGGGTAGTGCAATTAAAAATACAATTGTTGTAAACATTGGTGCATGTTTTCTTCAAGTCAGAGTTATCGGTAATGGTCCCAGAAGAAGTAGATGGCATGAGGTTTATGCTGTTGATGGCATTTTCTGCAGTAGGCTCACTCCTTCGCAGTTTCTTGACAATTAATTCGTGGTGTTCCTGGTCGAGTTGGAGATACGGCTTGATGGAGTTACTGTTGGCATGTCCAGTTATTTTGATTATCTGCTGCTCTCCCAGGCCCGATTTCGCTAGATTGGAGACGGCTGTTGCACGACTGGAGTGATTGGTGATTTTTTGTTACCAAGGTCAAGCCCAGCTTTTTGTGCTGACTCCTTAACCCACTTTGAAATCGTGTTTTGGCCTACTGGGGAATCCTTGTACCACCTAGCGCCTGGAACTTTATTCCAGAATGGATTTTGGGTCTGGAATAGTCTGTCGCTCTTGATATTGACATCTCTCTTCTCTCTCAGTTTCTGGAACAGTCTCACTGGGCACTTGTCAGGGATTTCCCGATTCTCCACCAGCCACTTGCTGTCTGATAATTTTTTATCACCACCTTGTGTGGTCTTGCTGAAAATTGGATTGTATTCAATTCTCCCAGTTGTTTCCCCGTCATTTCGCTGTTCTGCCTTGAAGTGATGTATTGACGCCATGCTGCCCTCACCACCTCTCCAAGCCAATTCCACTGATATTATCATGAATAATTTTTCTGGAGGCCATCAGGAGTTTACTCGTCCCAAACAGTGGTCATTGCATCCCAATCTTTTTCCTCCAGCGCTGCTGCACTTGCCCTCCGTTTTTCCGGAATAGATTGTAAAGCCTTACGCTTGGCATCACGAGCTCCTCGAGCGGTCTTGAATGCAGCATCCGAAAATGGGTTGATTTTGATGTCGAAATCGTTCAAATACTTTTCTTGAAGTAATTTGGCAGTCTGATTCCACATTGTTTTCATTGTACCTTCCTTATAGTCTTCTCCATCCATTTTCTTCATATTGCGTAATCTTTCATAATGTTTGCCAATTGCGCTTCACTCGTTTCAGCACTCAATGTGTATTCCCTCTCAGTACAAAAAGTAGTAAATTGGTTCCAAACTGTTTTTTTTGCCTTCTCCGTATTAATGGGAACATTTCCTTTGACTTTTTTATCGATGGTGGACAGAGAACAAACTCCAAATCGACTCATGTTCATGCAAAATCTCCAATTTTCACAATTGAATTCAACCTGTCAGTTTGACGTGTGCTTAATTTGACTGGATCATGCTTTGTTTATCTATAGCAACTACCAGAGAAAATTTTCAAAAAATTATCAGTATCAGTATCAGTACTTAAATATAAATAAATGTCAGGTAATGTCTTATACTCGTAAAAAAAATATTATGTATCCGTATAATATTGGTGGAAAAGAGCTGGCACGTGCTACACAGATTAGGGATTAGGTGTGATATTTGATGAAAAATGTTCTTTTGTACCTCACATTGAAAATCTGATATCGTCAGCATTATGTATGGTTTTATAGTTCGTAACAGTGTGTATTTCTGCAAGCACTAAAACTCTTCTATCCCTTTTCAATTCGTTGATAAGAAGTAGACTCGAGTACGCCAGCCTTATTTGGCGACCTATATACCGGTGTTGTACCATGTAGGTTATATCAGCACGTGACGTCGAATGGTGTAAATTCTAGTTTGAAGACTCTGTATATCCTCCAATTGTAATCACAGACGTACTGGAAAGGTTCAATGGACAAAATTGGAGAACAGGAGAAATTACTTTTACCCTGAATAACAGGATTGATTGCCCGGCATTGTTGGAGAAGTTACCATATATTCCACGGTTAGAAATAGTAGACATTTGTTTTATTTGAATGGGAGATATTTCATTTCAGAATATTTCATTGAATATAAGTTATTCATTTCACCTGTAAAATTTTGTATCAACTTGGATTTTTTTATGTTGAGTTTACAATTATTAAATGCTGTCATATGTTGTATAAATTTCTGATGAATGACTGTAATGTTCCTGTTGGAAATTGAATTATTACCATGTAGGTTGTACAACAGACGAAAAAATTTTCTTATGTTGAATTAATATTCTCTGACATACATTTCCCTTGACACAACTGCTGTTGATGTACCTGGTCAGACGAATTTTCTTATGTTGAATTAAATCATGGGTGTTATTTCAGAACTGCCACCGATTCATCAACATACCCTTCAGCGACCGTTGATGACTTCCAACCGCCATGTTTCTTAGGTGTCATCAAGTCTCCCCCAGATTCGTCTAAAAGTGTAGCAGATTATCTTCGAAATGAATGACCTGTATATGAGTTAGCATTTTCAAGTTGAAGAAAATTAGCTACTGTTTCAGGTACCTTATAAAAGTGCTTCGCGTCGGGAGACAACATAACCTCGAACTAATATCTATTACCTACTTCTTTCCCTTGTATAATAAATAACTATATTTTTATTAAAAAGAAATTGTTATCAGTATTAAACACCCACTGTTTTTACAAACGTTACTATGGTACCTATGAGATAAATAAATATCTTGCATCGACATTTTAAATTTTGTTGTCACGTTGATAATTTATTGAAGTTTGAATATCTTCGTAAATTTAATTTGATTATGGGATACACATTTAGTGAGTTTGCAGTTATGTACGGTCTTGCATCTTGCAATGCTTATGAAGCACGAAGATTGTATGAAGAAAGATATCCTAATCGCATACACGCTCCGGTCGACCGGAGAGGAAAAACTGTACAGGTATACCTGCGCAGGTCGACCGGAGAGTGTGTGTCGTAGTTGTTCAAGCCTGCACAGGTCGCCGGAGCAAATTCAAGATTCGACTCGGTGTACTGGCACCGTACGCTGCTAACGAACACACGACTCGTCCGGTTTACCGGACGTCCCCACATACGAGGCAGACCTGCGCAGGTATACCTGTACAGTTTTCCTCTCCGGTCTACCGTAGCGTGTATGCCCTGCATAAGAGAGTCCGGTCACAGTATAGAGACCAAGCAGTAGTCGCACTCCGTGGATTTTGAACTGACATCGCTTACACCAAAGGGAACTCGCGCATTCCTCCCTGCGCATCTAATCTTATCGACCGCGAATTTAAAAATTGATTAGAAAAGGTTATTTGCGTTATCTGAAAACTTAAATATTTTAATTTAATCTGGTAATAAGTTTTCACTGTGATATTTAGAGTGTATGGAACATTGTTTAGTCTATATTCATATAAAAATTATGACTCCGCTCATATAATGTAACCGTAAATGTAATGACATTTCCTCATTAACAGAACGCATTCAATAAAAGATATATTGTTTTATTGTGGTTTTAATATCACTTTCGAAGAAACAGTAATTAGTGATGAAATTTACTCAATAGTTTACTCACAGCCTCTGAAACTTTTTGAAATGTGTTAAAAATCATAGGTACCTTAGGTTTGTAAGTGAAATGACTCATTAAAATTTTTCTAAACGAAGATTGAGTTGAAGAGTAGGTATTATATGGAAAAATAAGTAGTTGGTAGTTGAAAGCGTCGAATGTGTTTAATATAAAATCCTCAATACTTAAATTTCATTAGAACATTAATCTTCGAGTCCATGAAATAAACTTTCTTTTTATATTGAATTGTTTCGAACAATTTTTTTCAATGAATTCTCTGATATTTTAGTTTGAACTGATACTATTTTTTACTATATTCAATTTATGAAAAGAGGAATTTGATTATGGAATTCTAGAATTAGTGGCAAGTTTTAGCGAGGGACCTGAACTGATCTTGAGTGAAAAGCGGGGAAAGGGGGGATGTTTAGATCGTTTCCATTGGAAGATTTAGCGTGAAAAACTCTTTCCTGGGGGGTTATTTACCCCCAGTACACCTTCCCCGTAAAGTACTCCCCTGCGCTAAATAGACTGAGTGTTCTCTAGAAAGGGTTCCCTCATTATGGTGGGAAAAAATAAAAAAACCTATTGAATTATTGTTATACATATATTGTATTATTGTTATTTCTATTTATAAAATTGAAAATCATATATATACACACTCAAATATTTATCTAAAAAATTCTTCTGCATACGCATGCAGTAGGCGTAAACCTCCTGAAATTCCATTGGCTCCTGATATCTCAACTAATCTCAACTGATTGAATAAAGCACTACTCAAATAACGGAGCTTTTAATAAACAACATTTTCTACAATACTATATGTATCACTCACCTGTCGGTGTCTAATGGTATTGTGAAAAAAGAAAGTTTGGGATTATTGAAACTATTGATTTTGCAGTTGTATACGCTATAATTGTTAATCATTCTAGAATTAATTTGAAAATAACACAAAATTGAAACAGAATACTTACTGCAATGAAAATAAATGATTAAATAAAGAGCTTTGGTATATAACGTCAACAACAGTATCATAGCGTAGACATGTGCTCTACACTAATATAAACACCAAAGAGTGGAAAAACGGCATAAAATATAAATTTATTTTACCTCCAAATTCCATAAATTCGTCAGACTCACTCAATTATAATATAATATCATGTTGAAAAAATATCATAAATCATGGGAAAAATTATGTGTCCCAGGACACGTCCCTGAGGCACCTCATTCATTTTCTACATATCTTCTCTTCATTTTTCTGAATATCGAACATATTCAGAAATAAATAGTTTAAAACTTGCCTCTTCAATAATGGAGTTGTATTTAGTTCGGGTCCTTAAAAAAGTCCGTAACAAGGTGTAATTTTGCTTCTAACAATGTATTTAAGAAACGTGTAGATTGAAGGACTTACATTTTGTATTCTTTGTTTTATAACAATCAGGCCATGCCTGGATTAATCGCTGAGGAACGGAAATGCAATTTCTTATCATGAGGCATGAGTCTTGAAAGAATCAATATTTAATCTATGGAAATTGTTATTACTACAAATAAAAATCTACAAAAATATTTGATGTTCTGTACTACAAATCTGGCAACTTTATTATGAGAATTCTAAAGCAACTGACTTCTATATTCTTGGGCTAATAATTATGTACATATTTGTTCCCGTTCTATTAGATTTGAAAATGTCCTAGTTTTTACTTCACAAGTATGTTCGTGGACACAGTTTAATCCCCATAATATCAAATAGAGATGCTGCATAAGTATGTACTCTGAGATATTCCTGTGATGTATTCCTGAGACAATTTCAAGAAAAAAAGATTTATTTTCATGAAAGATACATGGTCCACTGTAACAAATTAAACTTAAAATGAATATTGCATAAATTCAAAATCGTAATTTTTCCCTGTTAGGTTTATTGTAAAATAAATCTGCATTCTCATGCAACTTGATTTCCATTAAAGTTTCTATATTATTTGTCACAAAAAATTCCAAAGAAGAAGAAATAAATCTTATACTAAATGAAATTCACTCTATTCTCCTCTTCTTAACTAGTGATCCCAAAAGGTCAGATATTGCTGGAAGATTATTTGTTTGATCTCCAGCTCCTGTGTTGACATCAGAATTTTTACTGTTCTTTATATTACGATGTTGAGGGAATGTTGGCATAAGCTTTGGGTCACAGGGCAGAGGAGGCTCCTTGAAATAACTGCTTTGGAGGCATTCTTCAGCTGTAGCTCTCTTCCTAGGATCGTACATGAATAGGAAATTGAGCAATCTCAGTCCTGCAGCAGATAACCATGGAAATCTTTGTTTCAAGTTATTGTAAGGTTGCTGTTTCAGTGTATAGTTTTGTAGGGCTGGTAATTGACTGAATCCTGGCCAAATTGCATCCGAGGGAGTTCCCAAGAGATCCACGATAAGTTCTAGTTGTTGAATTTCTGAACGACCTGGTAGAAGAGGTTTATGACCTAATAATTCACCAAGAATACATCCTGCTGCCCACATATCAACGCTGGTCGTTTGGGTAGGAGCTTCTAGCAAAAGCTCAGGAGCCCTGTACCACAGGGTAACAACATGAGGTGTCATTGGCTTCAAAGGAACACCAAACCATCTGGCTAAACCAAAGTCTGCAATCTTAACACAACCTTTATCTGTCATCAAGAGATTAGAGACTTTGAGATCTCTATGTACTACAAAATTATGATGTAAATATCTCAGACCTCTTAAAACTTGAAGCATTATGCACTTAACTTGAGATTCAGTAAAAGGAGCCTGCATATTATCTAGTAACGAAGCTAAATCTTGCTCACAATATTCCATAGCTAGAAATATACTTTCTAAACTTTTTCCGACCACAACTTCTTTCAAATGCACTATGTTCTCATGTCTACAATTGAGTAAAACTTGTATTTCTCTCAAACTGCTAACTGGAATGCCATCTCGTTCTTGATCCATTCGAACTTTCTTTAAGGCTACTATCTTGTCAGACACAGTATCTTTTGCTCTATATACTATGCCGTATGTACCTTCACCAATTCTGTTCAATTTCTCGAATTCTGATACGAACCGGCATTGTCCTAGCAAATCGGATTCTGGTATGGTCATCGGTTTGCCGGTTTTGAAAGAAGTCAGAATGCCCTTTTTAGTAACTGGAGCGGATGGCTCAGAACCATTTTCCTGATCTTTTTTCATTTCAGGTGGAGATTTGAATAAAATACTAACACTCATAATAAATCGATAATTAAGTCAAATCAAATTGTCCGTCACTTTTTGTTTGGTTAAAACACAGAAAATAATAGTCCGGTCCATTCGGATCACGATTTGTCTATTCTAGAACCATCAGGATTGTGCGCAAACAGGAAACGCGCATATGCGAATTATAAATACGCAAACTCCTGATAGTTATGGAAACAGAATGTGAAACCCCAAAAAAACCTAATAATTCATTTTGTTTTTCTATGACCAATGAACAAACTTTCCACTTGCACCGACGGACCATTTGCTGGCGAAGAAGGCTATGCCACAGACCAGTAATCTGTAGCAGTAGATTACTAGTCTGTGGGCTATGCCGCTCAGCCTCTCGATAAAACCAAAGAGTAGTAATTTAATCTTTGATAAAACGCTCTCTATCAAACTTTATCACTTTGCACGTCATGAAGCATTGTAAAATAACCGTGGTTAAGTTCACAATATTTGATTCTATGCTAGAGCATACAATTCAATATTCTATGAGCTAGATCACAAAATTTTTAGTTTCTGATATGATGAATAAGACAAATTTTGAACTAATCGATGTTCGATGAGATAACCTATTTTTAATGTTTCACATTTTAACTTTAGTTATAATTCTTAGTTCTACAATTTATAATTCTAGAATTCATAATAATCATCTTATTTATTATTTACTCTATGTTGGTATTCAAGGTGAATATTCGATAAGGTAATAATTACATTCAGTAGAATTAAAATTTGACGAAAGGTAAAGTTTCAATTTGATTGAATTTCATTAATTTTGGTTGACGTTTTCTTCAGGGCCAGCCATGAAAGCACTCAGAAGAAAAGGTAAAGTGCATAATAAAAATAGAGAAAAGCATATGAGAAAACATTCCACAAAAAATACAGAAAAGTTTGGCTCTTCAAATGCGAAAGGTCTAAAAAGAAAACATGAATTACCAAATAGAAATGTAAAGAGGTTGAAGAAAGGGCCTTCCTCTAATGGTATAGAAAAAGATAGGCTATTACATCACAAAGTAGCCAAGGAAACATTTCAGGAAAACATTGGACAACCTACATCTAGTTCATCTCCAAGTGAAAATTCTTCGGATAAAACAGAAAATGAAGTAGGCATTTCAGCATTTAGCGATAACGAATCAGATCAATATGAAGAGAATGATATAAAATCTAATGAAATATTGTTAGATGAAAATGATGTGAATAAATCCAGTGATGAAGATGCAGTCGAAGAAGATCAAGACTCAGAAAAATCAATAGGAGAAGAGGATTATGAATTGGAAGGTACTGATCCATTTACGAATCATTTCAAATATTTACTTCATCCTGATCTTGTGACATTTCTTCAGTCATCCTCTTCAATATCACAGGAAATTGAAACTTGGCCTATATTGAGAACTGTGAGGATTTCTTTACCTTCATGTCCAGAAGCTAAAACTTCTAATAAAGATTTTAAAAAACTTCTTGAAGATGAGGTTACATACTCAGTGGGCGCTGTTCGACCTAAAATACCAAATTTGAAAGAGGTTGTTCCTAGAGATCTATATATCAAATCTGAAATAGCGAAAAATTTGAAGACAGCAAATCCAGCCTTGAACGAAGCAACTGATGAAACCAAGTTTTTGACAGAATTTCAAAATGAACTTTTTACTGTGATGAACAACTATCAAGATTTGTTATTTACTAAGCAAACATTGAATAATACTGATTCAATTAGATTTGTGTATACTTTGCATTTAGTCAATCATATCATAAAAGCAAGAACAAGGATAATGCGTCATAATTTGAAAATAAAAAACAATGGTAATGATGATGTATGTGATGAATACAGAGACCAAGGTTTTGTTAGGCCTAAAATATTGATACTTCTGCCGTTTAAATCTTCTGCATATAAAGTCATATGTCTTTTGATGAAACTGCTGTTCCCAGAAGGAAAGAAGGGAAGTGTGATGAACAAAAAAAGATTTTTAGAAGAATATGCTGGCGATTCTCTTAGAATACCTGTGAGGAAACCACAAGAATATAAGGTTATTTTCTCTGGAAATAGTGATGATGATTTCACAATGGGTATATCTATTACAAGGAAAGCTTTGAAATTATATTCTGAATATTATTCCTCAGATATAATTATAGCATCACCTCTCAGTTTGAGAAGAAGAATAGGTGCTAAAGGTGATAAAGATAGAGACTATGATTTTCTGTCGTCAATCGAAATAGTAATACTGGACCAGGCAGACATATTTCTGATGCAGAATTGGCTACATATTACCCATATTTTCAAACATCTCCATCTCAATGTGCAGGATCACAAAAAACCTGATTATTCGAGAGTTCGAAATTGGAGTTTGGAAGGACTTTCAAAATTTTATAGGCAAACTTTAATATTTTCAAGTGTACATGCACCCTTACTCGAAGCATTATTAAATAATTATTGCCATAATTATGCTGGGAATGTTGTTGTGAAGAAGTTCTTTTCATCAGGAGCTATATCAAATATTCAAATCGATCGCCAACACGATTTCTATAAATTTTGTGTAGAAACACCTACAGATATTCCAGAGAAAAGGTTTCAGTGTTTCATGCAAGATATTTTTCCTTTGTTTGAAAATGATCAATCTATGAGACAGGTTTTAATCTACATTCCTGGTTATTGTGACTTTGTTAAAGTGAGAAATCATTTTATGAAAGAATGTATAAATTTTATGCTTATTTGTGATACAAGTCCATGGAGAAAAGTGGCTGAGGCAAGAGATAAATTTTATAACGAAGATGTTCGTTTTCTTCTATATACAGAGCGTTACCACTTTTTCAACAGAATTACTCTCAAAGGAATAAGACATATTGTTTTCTATGATTTACCTACTTATCCACATTATTACAGTGAAATATGTGATATGATGCATGATGGCCATCTTAAAAAATCTAGAAGGTGCCTTGATAATTTCACCGTGAGTGCATTATACACAAAACTCGATTTTCATAAATTGGTGCCAATTGTTGGGACAACTAAAGCCAAAAATATGATTTCATCTGATAAAAATCTTCATAAAATCTTCCTGCCTTTGGAGAAGTTTAATAAAGGTATCAATCAAGTTGAAACATAAGCTGTTTTCTACCATACGATTGAATTCATATTGTATATATGTATTTTATGTAAATAAATAATTTCTTCCAACACAAATTGTGTTTAATGAATATTTTATATTCCGGTATCACTAGACTTTACTTATTTAAATGATTGAGAAGGCTGTTATCCCTATATTAACTTAATATAAGGGGAGAAGACCTGGATCATTAGCCCTTTGAATATTTTTTACTGCCTCTTAATATAGTAGACTTTTATTTTTACTACTTAAAATAGTAGACAGGTGATCCATAAATTCCTGGCCATCAACAGGGTTTGAATCCCAGCAAAGTCTTGGATATTTAGAATTTATTTCAATATTCAAGAGTACTGTTTTTGTTTGAATTTAAAATATATATAATAGATCAGCCACAACCTTTGACTATAATCTAAGGCCGGAACACTAGATGAAAATATTTAACCTCATATGCGTCCATATCTTTTTCCTCAAATGTGTAATTTCCGAATATCGAGTCGAAAATGATCTTAAGAGGTGGGTGAAGAATCGAGGCTCAAACTTGAGTAAAGCCAGTCGGACGTATATTCTCTATCTTGCGAATGAGATGTGCTAGAGTTTGCAGAATACTTATTTCAATCAATTCAGTAATCCAGAGACAACAGACAACCCAAAGATAACAATATGCGAATTATTTTTTGCATCGTATTACATATTTAGCAGCATATGTATGAAAATACGCTTATCACATTAGATGAAGTGGCTTCTGTCAAGAGTCAATTATCAAATAATACATCATGTTCAGATAACAAGTGGGTAATTGTTCTTTTGGCAACAAATAAAGGTTATCTATTTCCTTTTGGCAACTTTTCTTCACTTTAACCTAACATAAAACAAGATAAAACTATTTTAGTGGTGGCAAATAAAAATATTTCCACGCTACTACATCCTATTAGGTAATATTTTTGAAGCGGTTTCAGCAAAAAAAAACCTTTTATGAAAATGACACTGAGAGCTATAAAATACGAAAACAACACCTTGGAAATTCTTGATCAATTGCTCCTTCCCGCACACTCCAAATACATTTCTATAAAAGGTGTCGAGGATGGTTGGAAGGCCATTAATAAAATGCAGGTGAATATATTAAAATCTTTTATTTAATTTTTTCATGATAGACATTTTAAAACAGGTTAGAGGGGCTCCTGCTATAGCTATTGTTGGTTGCTTGAGCTTAGCCATTGAAATACTGAGTGAGAAAGTGGATTCTAAAAGAGATCTCAGGCAAGAAATTGAAGGAAAGCTTAATTATCTTGTTTCCTCGAGACCCACTGCTGTGAATATGAAGAAAGCAGCCGATGATTTGATTGCTTTGGCAAATAAATTATATGAAGACGAAAGTATCTCATTAGAATCCATGAAATCAAAGTAAGTGAACATCCTATCTAGTTATCAACTTCCTCTACAACACAGTAGGAACCCAATCAATGTCGAATGTATAATTTTTTTCAACACCATGATGTACTATCATGAAAATTAACTTCTTTGTACCTCAAATTTGGAATATTTTTTTTTCCAATGTAGATGGCATACAGTAGTTCTGTATTTATTCGAATAGGTACTTTGAATACTACTGCCTATGGTTAGAATGTTATTAGTACATATACCATTCTCAATTAGAATAGATTTCTTACTTTCAGTTTCTATTAGGATCGACTTCAAGTATTAAATTTCAACAAGTTTGACCTTCCTCGATTCTATACATGATGGCCATTAGTATTTTTCGTGTTTGCAACTTTGATTAAACGTTTGAGACTTAAGAATTCGATGTAATCAGCCTGAATCTGTAGTCCTTGCAATGAAAATTTATATTTTCTGCATTGTTTGCACTCGCTGTTGGATAACATGGCACATCTTCACACAATGATATTCTGACTTCGAATGATATGTCTATACAAATGTTTCTTCCCTATTTTGTTTATCATATTACTTGGGGGTGAAATTCATACAAATTTCAAATTACAGTTTCGTTTATGTTTAGTTAACGGCTTGAAAAATTGACTTGAAACTTTTACATCATCAATACATTCAAAGATTTTGCAGATTCGATTTTCCATCAATAAAGTTTTCACTATAAAAATAAATTTTCTATCGAAAATCTCAATGTATTTACTATAAAGCCGTTCGATGCTATTCAACTCTAACAAATGCTGTATATGTTGAGGGTCACATTCCTGATTATTTAAAACTTGCTTTTAATTTAATTCATTCTGATTTATTTTTGGTACGTTCTCTTTTATTGTGTTATTTTATAGTTGATTTGAGTGAAAGGAAAACAAATTTTCATTTCATGCAGATTTATATCTGATATAGAAGCTATGCTTGAAGCTGATATAGCGGATAATAAGGCAATTGGAGAGAATGGAGCCAAAGAAATTTTATTGAAAATCCCAGGAGACAATCTTGTGAGGATACTTACGCATTGTAACACTGGGTCTTTAGCTACCGCAGGTTATGGAACAGCATTAGGAGTAATCAGAAGTTTATATGCTCTGAAACGTTTGGGTGAGAACTGATTTTATTACATAAATGTTGATTTTAGACAAAGAAATACAAATTATCTCGAAAATTAGAAATTATAGTACATAAAATGTCTATTTTATTGATACAATAATTCTATAAACATTATAATTAAATCAGAACAAAATTCAATAAAAGAAATCTTTATCACACTTTCTTCAACAATGTAGGTGGGACATTAATGTGATTGAAGTGTAGTCTGATAGTTATACCCACTACAGGAAACATCAAGATGAGCATTAATGCAACTGACGACAACTGAGATACTTGATGATCGGTTAGCAGCATTTTGAAAGTAGTTACTGGTTAGTTGACAACATTCAACATTCATGGAACTGATAAGTATTGCCTAAAACAGCTTAGTTGATTTAATAAACGCCCCTTTAATAATTCTTAAGATGCAAATTTAGATTCCGCAATCTGTCATATGTCAACTTCTGTAATAGTTATACCAGATACAATAAAAATGTCGCTAGGACGTACAATACCAATTTTCATCAAATTTCAAAAACATTTCACAAAACTTGAATGAAATGGAGAAAATACAATCAGAAACTTGCGTAGACAGAGTTTTAGTTTCAGGAAGGCCCTACCCTACATTTAAGAAAATTAAATAGGCACACATAAATAATGAAATAATTAAATTGAATAACGGCGGTACTGTTACAAATTAATTACATTTCATGCTCATATCCGTCAAAGATGGTGTTTCAGGCTTTTGACCCTTATCAGTGTGGTGAGGAAGTGCAAAGGTGGGGAACACTTGATGGAAAAAATATCCAAAGCTACAGAATTACTTATAGAAGCCAAAGACAGCTATAGCTACCTGCATTGCATTCATTGCAGGACAAGTAATAAATTCAAGAGTAATAAGTAGGGTACCTTCTGAAATGAATAAATAGGAAGATTTCATAGACATACCCCTCAACCAATAACTGCAAATATGTGTATTGGGCGTAAGGCCCTCATAGGCAAGGTGAGGAACTGCAAAGATAGGGAATGCTTGATGAAAAAACATATCCAGTCTAATGTGCTTCTGTAGGTAAATATGTAGCTTAGATCTTTTTCCTCAACAATCTTTTTTCCGGTATTCTCACATTTGCACTTCCTCACCGCACTGATGAGATCCAAAAATTCGGAACATGTATCTGTGGTTATAGCCATTTGTTAAGGGTTATGCCAATAAAATCATATCAACTTAAATCAGTACCCTCATTATTTCTCTTGAATTTATGTGTATATATATCCTAATTGTAGGGTAGGGCCTTCCTCAAACAAAAACTCTGTCTTTGCATGGGAATTGTAATTACCTTCAGCAACAAGTTTCTGATTACATATTTTCTCTATTTCAGTCAAGTTTTTCGAAATTGTGTTGAAATTTTATAAAAAATTGGTATTTACATCATTACGACATTTTATTGTATCGTAGCAGTTGGTAAAACTGTTACAGAAGTTGACAGATGTCAGATTTTTTAATCTAAATTTGCTTCTCACGAATTATTAATGGTGCATTTAGTGAATCAACTTATATAGTTGTTTTGGGAAATGCTTATTAGTTCCATGATAATAAAAGGATAATTTCTTCATTTTCAAAATGCCGCCTACCAGGCATTAAGTATCTCTGCCGTCAGTTGAAAAACTTTACCTCTATCCTACAGTTTTTTCCCAGAAATAATTTTGATGTTACTTTCTAGTCTATTCAGTTATTTCACTCACTGGTTTTAGTCAGTCAAACTGGAGCAATTTACTTAGAATTGAAGATTAAGGCTTGGATGTAAACGAGAGTGACAGACAAAACTAATTATACTTCGCTTTTTTAGTTTTTCTTCCAGCAAATATTGAAAAATTGAAATTATAAATTGTCTCAGAATCCCTAATTTCGGTGTTCCGTGGATTAAACTGACGTATACATTACAGAACTGCTAAATACTGATATCAAAATGACGTATTCTATAGTACCATTAATATTTTTTTGTCATCCAAATGGTCACGTGATTTGGAATGGCTTAGAATTATTTAACCTGTTAGCTTATCCTGGCTTGACGTTGACTTCTGGGACATCCTGTATACCCGTGGTCCGTCGAAGATGGTTCAACAGTCACATAACAATAGTCCCTTCCTAGCTTCCAACAAAGCTGCACCTGGAGCGGCTCTGGTGCGCTCCGATCTTCTCTAGCCCAAACGGTGCTTCCAAAATTCTTGAATAACGTTACCTCATATTCAGTGAAATCTTAGTCAAAGAAATATTTTGCGACATTCCCTCGCCCGCTCATCGTCCTTAAATTTTCAAATTTGTGTCTTTCTTATTGAGTCAACTCTGTGGACGTTTTTTGCATCGACTTATTTGAAGTGTGATGAGTCACCGAGAACCCACCTCACCTACCCGTCGTCAGTCTGCATCTGTAGTAGTAAATATTTTGTCCCGACTCCCTATCGCGTTATGAACGGCCCTAAAACTTCCCGTCATTTGAAGTGGTTCACTGTACCGTTTCAGTATAAAAATGAAGCAGCTCTAACGAACTCAATTTTAAGACGTGTACTACCCAACACTACTTATAGCACATATGTCAAATTCAAACAGTAACGGTTTGCTAATTTAATTATTTTTGGAGTTCTTTGAAATGACATTTAGAGTTCTGTTTTCTTTTTTGATGATATGATGAATGGAAAAAGGACCAGTCCAAAGATTTATGTTGAGTCTAATATGAGGGTGAATTATCAAATGTTGAGTTATATTAGGTTTCTTTGTTTGTCCATAGACCATAAAATTTTTCTATACTTTCTGGATTTGTAAGTTCAATTGGAAGCTTCCCGTCATAGAGAGGGTGAGAAGCACTAGAGATTAGAGTAAGTAGTGTATGACATTGGGGCCTCATACCCATGACTGGAAAGTGCCTACTGTTAGGAACTGACCTTGAGCCATAGAAAATTGAGACAGAGAAACTTGAATGGACATGAATATCACTGTTGAACTGATATGCTCCTTCCTTTCACAAGCAATTGTTTTCTTTCTATATGTCCATGGTGTTTGCCAAACCTATACACCTACATATGAGAAATGTTGAGAAAACATATTAAAACTTGGTGATAAAGGAAAATTGCATATTCCTTCAAAAATTTTCTAGGAATTCAATATGGGTTTTATTATTTCTTTTCTGTAGAACATGTTTATTGCACCGAAACAAGGCCTTACAATCAAGGTGCCAGGCTTACAGCTTATGAACTGGTTCATGATAAAATTCCAGCAACCTTAATCGTTGATAGCATGGTAGGAGCCCTAATGAAGCAAAGAAATGTATCTGCTGTTGTCGTTGGAGCAGATAGGGTATGGAAAATAATTTAATTACATAAAATTGAAACCAACTGAATCTAGATTTTTGTCATAGGTAGCCATAAACGGAGATACTGCCAACAAAATTGGAACTTATCAAATTGCAGTCCTAGCTAAGTACCATGGGGTTCCATTTTTTGTTGCAGCACCTTTTACATCTATAGATAAAAAGATTTCTAATGGTGATCAGATAATTATTGAAGAAAGACCAGACAGGGAAATAACGCATGTTGGTGAACACAGAATTGCTGCACAAGGTGAGGAATTCTAGTACTCATTGACTACCACTGGTTGAAAAAATGTGCATGATGTTTTTCTTCAATAAAAGAATTCACGCTTGATAACAATAATAATTTAATACCAGATCACACAGTAAGCAACAAAAAAATAAGGAAACACATTTCGAAGCATAACATTAGAATAATCTTTTAATTTCAATTCATTTCAGTATGGAATTTTTCAAAATTTGTCTTGTTACGAATTGATCAGTTATACATGAGTACACAATGATCTGGATGATTATCTTTGTGTCAATGAACATATCGCAAAAAGTATATCTTGTATTGAGTTGAATCATAACTAACACACACAAAAAAATTTCTTAGTAATTTGGTAGAAGATCGAATTAATTTATTGTATTTTGAACTATTTCAGGTATATCTTGTTGGAATCCTGCCTTTGATATCACTCCAGCCTCTCTTATTGCTGGAATAATTACTGAAAAAGGTGTTTTTCGTCCTGAAAATTTGAGAGAAAACTTCCAATAGGATACCGCAACATTGCCAAACCATTTTTTTTTGTGTATTATTATTAACAATATAAATTTTTACTCATAATATTTTCGAAAAGACATCTTATAGTTATTTGTTTATAAATTATTTTTTGAAATATTTATCACATTGATTTGAAACATAAAGAGAATTTTGCAATAATGTGAGTTCTTAATGTTTGTTATGAAAAAGACTGTATCCATGTGCCAGAAATTATAAATATATTCCCTATGAATTACATAAGAGAGCAATGAGATTTCGCCAGTCACCACTTTGATCATGTTAAGAGAGTAAGAGCCATGAGGTCATTTGATCTCATGCAGCTCTTATTAAACATCCAGATCAAAATGAAGGCATGGCATAACTTCCAAATAACTTGAGCATTATAGTCTGGGAGGTAGCGTTGCATTTTAGGTAGTGTTGATCGATTGCCATCATTTTCAATAGTTCTCCAATGACTGGTAGGTGAACGAAGCGTCAGCTGACGCACCCGCGGTGGGTGTGGGTGTAGGAGGTTCCAAAAGTAGTAAAAAAACAGATTAAGTAATAGTACACCGACTGAAACTTTTTTCATAAATAGTTGAAGTCATACTGAGCTGAAAAAAATTCGTCAGCTGCATCGTGGAGGAGGGATTATGTGTCAGCTGCTCGCATGAACTTGTAAAAAAAAACACGTAAAATAAAGTTATAGTACGCCGGATGAAATTCGACTAGACAATTGTTTAAATTATTAAGAATACGAAAACAATAATCAGCTGCGTGGGTGGCGGTGGAAAGACAGTCAGCTGACGCAGTAAAGATACAGATTATTCCAGCAATGTACAGTATCTTTCAGGGTCCATCAGACAGAACTCCCTGCCGCACCCATGTGACTGATAGTTTTCGCAGACGTAACTATTAAAATATCATATTGTCAAATTTCAACCGGCATAGTGATAATTGAATGATAATCTCGGGAAGTAAATATCAAGTCTAAAACACGTACGAAAACATTCTGTGTTGTTTTTGTTTGAATAATTTTGTTGATTAAAAGTGAAAAAGAGATTTGCAATTTTAGGTAAAACAAATCGAAAAGATCAAAGTTTGCTGTTCGGATACTTCTGCATAGCATGAAATAATACTCAAAATTTACATAAATCATATAGAATTGTGGAGTTTTGCCATGCTCACCATTCAGGGTTTGTTGTTTATACTCATACTTTTCAAATAAATTTTTCAATTCTTGTTGCATAATTGTTGAATTGACTGATTTTTCTTGCATGAAATCTGATAAATATTTCTTCATTTCATCAGCCATTTCGATATTTTGATCATTTATGAATTTTTCAAAATGAAGGGTCTGAAGAGCCAAAGATAAAAGAGCGTGTAACCCTTTGCACCTGTTGAAATGTTTGCCAGTTATAATTGAGACGATTAAAAAAAGTAAAAAAATATTTTTCCTTGCGTATCAATGATGCTAATCCAATATTATATATATCAAAGAATATAAATCGAAATAACTGCCAAAAAATAATAAAGTATAACTCACCTTGACGCTGCAGATGTTGAAGGAGTTTCGACAGCTATTCGGTATTTTGGCGGTAAGGCCGCGAATTGACGATAACACTTCGAGTGATATTTTTGAAAATCGTTTAATTCTGACGGCACTTTAGTACTGCTTAGATATAGATTATTTTTCTCACGAATCTCCAATATAGCAGTACATTTTTGTAAAGTTTTCGCATTAAAAGATATTAATATTTCTTTTGTTCTGCCACAAAATACACAAACCGGTTGAATCTTCGACATATACATATGAAGAAAAATTGCCTTATATAAGCCGCCGCTGGTCGGGTACCATCAGAAATAAATAATAATAATAAATAAGAATGCATGTAAATAAACACTTGAGATGTTTATCGCTTAAAGACTGATTAAGCAGTTCCGAGGGAAAACGGAACAGAGCAGCATACGTCCCCGCTCAGAGATACAAGGCCGCTTATTTTTATTCATTATTATTTTCATTCGATATTTGAATTATTAAATGATAACGATTACGAGTTTGTTTAATTTCTAATAATATAGTAGTACTTTTATAGATAATATAGATGCCGCTTTGAAATTTTAGTGGGAGAGCTCCATTATTTTTAATCTTTATTACATCAGCTGACGGTCTTTCCACCACTACCCACGCAGCTGATTATTGTTTTCGTACTCTTAATAATTTAAACAATTGCCTAGTCGAATTTCATCCGCCGTACTATTAACTTTATTTCACGTGTTTTTTTTACAATTTCATGCGAGCAGCTGACACACAACCCCCCCTCCACGATGCAGCTGACGAATTTTTTTCAGCTCAGTATGACTTCAACTATTTATGAAAAAAGTTTCAGTCGGTGTACTATTACTTAATTTGTTCTTTTTTACTACTTTCGGAACCTCCTACACCCACACCTACCGCTACTTGAGCAGCTGACGGTCGGTTCACTCACTAGTCATATGAGATCAATTATCGATGTTAACATCAGCTGGCTTACTATGAAATTTGTATTTGCAACGCTACCTCCCGGACTATTAGTATGTTGTTGGGATTACAGAGTGAATCAGTTTCATCTACAGGACACGAAACTCTGTATCATTCACAATTGCAGCCAAATCACATCCTAACATATGGAACAGTGGAGATCAACTGACAGTTCAATGGAATAGTTAATGAAATGAAAGGTTGGAACACGAATGCTCAGAAACAGAGATGATATCGTAAAAACCCAGCTTTGTTTGTGAGTTCGCAAGTGAGGCGGGACCAATAGATCTTAAATGAAGTATGGCGGTCAGATGAATAGATTTATAATACCAGGAAAGAGCATAATGGTTTTAAATACAATCAAGTTTGAGGGTTCAGACAAAATCGCCCTGAGAAAGCAATGCCAACCGGCTTCGAATTTATTTCTGAGTATTCTCTAGAGTTCTCAAAATTGATAATGTGATGAAAACACAGTCGATATAAAAAAATAAAGTAAAGGAATCAAAAAATTTACCTTATATTAACGATAACGGAACTCACAGGTTTTCTCTAGTTATGTTTGAAATTAAACCTTTTATCTTCGAAAATTCATTCCTAAATATCCTAAAAATTGGTCTCAAACAAAATTATCAGTTATAGCCAAGTAAATATGCATACACTGATGGATTGACATCAATGGAATCATAAAAATACAGAGGACATATTTCTATAAATTTCAATCAAAAAACATATTCTAATAGAAGGAAATTTGTTGGAATTCCTTTATTAAACTAATTTCATGAGAATCTTTTTTTCTGAAAACGTTCCATGACTTAGATTAGCAGGAATAGCGATTCAAAAAGACCAATCTATTTCCTACTGATATGTGCATTTCAACATTCGTTGGGATATATCAAAAAGGAATTCCTAGTTTTCCATTTATTTTATTTTTTATATCATTGAAAATGAAGAAATTTCCTATGCTTTCGAAAAATATATAATTGTACGATTTGATTCTGCTGCATGCAGTTGGCCATATGCTAGACCTTTCCCAATTTTTCCTTCGAGGACTTGGGACCGTTTTCTTGTTCAACTGGAGAATGTGAAGTTGAAGCAAAACAGTTTTTGTTGAAATGAATATTTACTTTCAGTGCCCAAAGAAATCAACATTCCAAGAGAGATTTCAGGAGTCCATAATAAATATCCCTATCAATCATTTTTTGGATAACTCCATTGTTTGCTTCATCTAATGATAATAAAAGACCTTTAATTAGGGCTAGCAAACATTCAGCGATTTAATGAGAGACCCTTTTAACGCTATCAAGGATTAAAGGACTATTATTGTATTAATGGAAATAAAAGAATTTGTTGGTTTTATTTCAGATTAAAACTATTGATTACAACAATGTAGGTACAGTTCAACACCTATGACCAAGGTTAAAAACAAGAAACAGTTCTCTGACAGAAAGTCACAACACAAACCCACTTATAAAAGCAACTGAGCGATAATTGAAAAAGTCTCCGCAAAACTGATACGATTACGTCAAACTAATATGTGTTTGAAAGAAGACATTTCAAACAACATTTTTCGCGAAGACAGTTCTGTAATTCGTCATTCGTGTGAAAAGTTATTTTGATTTGAAAATAAGTGAAATTTTGAAGCAATAAGGTATTTGATGCTTTTTCACTACAAATGATAGAATTACTCGGTTTTTATGATCTCAACTTTGTTTTCAGTGAGCCAAGCCGTGTCACGAGTAGGTCACGTTCATGTATTGATAACATCTTCACCAATTTTGACAGTTCATTATATAGCTACAGCAGGACCGTCTTTAAACTATTTGAGGCCCTGGGCACATTAGGATCATGAGGCCCCTATGACCTTGACTATGATTACGACACTGAAATAGAGAAAGGAATTTTACACGATAACGACGCCGACAAATCAGAAACGTGATATTGCCGCGACTGTCTGGTTGGTTGAAAACAAAATGACTAACAGAGCAGTGCTAAAATAAAGGAATTTTACGATAACGGCGCCGACCAATCAGAAACGTGATATTGCCGCAACTGTCTGGTTGGTTGAAAACAAAGTGACTAACAGGGCAGTGCTAAAATAATAGTATATTCTAAAACAAATTGCAGAATGGGCACCTATTCCAACACGAATTCGAAATTCAACGCAAGACTGATGGAATTGCCTGCAAAGAGTATTAGATGATATTTTCTCTATTTCAGTTAAAAATTGTGAGAAATTTATTGGAATTCAATGACAAATTTAGATTATACCTCCTAGTGCCTTTTGTATTTTATTTTCGCAGTTGGCTTGACTGATACGAAAATTGACATATTATAGAATTTGAATAGTTAATATTATGATTGACTATGACCTTGAGTTATAATAAATAAAGAAAGTAGACAAACAAGGTTCTAAATTTATTTTTATTCAGTTACTAACTATAAAAAAATAGGAAATATAAAAAATAATCAACAATAGTAACTCGCTTAGCATAAAATCCTTAGATTAATTCCATGTTGATTGCAAAGGTACCCTTGTAGATCTAAGATGAGCAAAATCGTTAATCACGTTTAGTGCCGCACATGCTATAAAGGTGGCAAATTTACATTTTTCCTTGATTCTTGTTTGTAGACCACTACACTTTCCCGACATATTTAAAGCATTATCGTAGCTTTGTCCTCTGCAATATTTCATGGGATTATCATGTATCTGTAAAAAATTCAAGATGGTCTCCGCTAAATACTTAGATTCATGCTCTTTATTAGGTATAAATTTCAAAAACTGGAACACAGTCTTTTACGTATCGAATGATGAAAGTTAGCTGGTCAATATGAGAAAGATCGGGCGTAATGTCAACGCTAATGGAAAAATATTTTGATGATTTAACTTCATTTATGAGTTTTTTTAGTTTTAAGTGGTTTTTATTGCTTCAAAGTGAAATTTAAATAGAAAAACTGAAAACAATGGTCTCTTACCCATCCAACGTTTTTATGTCTAGTGTAATAAAATTGATTGATGAATGAATTAATTTATTTTGAATAGTTTAAAACATACATACAGCCTCATATTCAGCCAATATATTTTTTACACCAATAGATATTTTCTGTTTCCCATCACTGATCCATCTGTGAAAAAGTACAAGGTATAGTATTTGATGACGAGATATTGTTGATGATGGAGCTCGTGTTGAATGATTGTTTGGGCTATTACCACCATCTATTGTGGATGTAATGTTTTTCTTCTTCTGCCGCCAACATGATTTCAATTTTTGGTATCGTCTTAGGGGCTATAGAGAACTTGAGACCCTTGTTGAGGAGAGATATCTGATCTTCACTTAAGTTCTTATTAGATAAATTGATCACGGTTTTTGAATGATCTAAGGGTTCATATTTTCTTGACTCCTTCATAAGTTTCTCCATTTTCCTTTTTGGACTTGTTTTTGTTTTTCATATATTCTTTCATAGCTATGTTTAATAGCTCCCAGAATATTTTCATAATCTTCAGCATAAGTTTTTGATTGAATGCTACATCTAAGGTTCTCGCATGTTGTAAGTAATTTGGCTTTGTTGAATCGATGTTGATTCAGTTCTCTCTCATAAGGGCTCGACTTGTCCGTTTTGAAATGCTATCTGCTCTATAACTTTTGACAGGAAGTTTCACTCTGAGACCTTTAGGAATTAGGTTTCGATCTCTTGCAAGATGGATGAATGTCAAATGGTTGCATTCCTTTGCCAATTTTATGCTGGTTCTTTCATAACTTCTAACTTCTTGAAACAATTCGGGCCCATACCGAAATTTCTAGTTGATGACGAGATATTGTTGATGATGGAGCTCGTGTTGAATGATTGTTTGGGCTATTACCATCATCTATTGTGGATGTAATGTTTTCCTCTTTCTCTCATAAGGGCTTGACTTGTCCGTTTTGAAATCCTATCTGCTCCATAACTTTTGACAGGAAGTTTCTCTCTGAGACCTTTAGGAATTAGGTTTCGATCTCTTGCAAGATGGATGAATGTCAAATGGTTGCATTCCTTTGCCAATTTTATGCTGGTTCTTTCATAACTTCTAACTTCTTGAAACAATTCGGGCCCATACCGAAATTTCTAGTTGATGACGAGATATTGTTGATGATGGAGCTCGTGTTGAATGATTGTTTGGGCTATTACATTACATCCACAATAGATTATGGTAATAGCCCAAACAATCATTCAACAAGGTATAGTATACGCATACGGAAAACTAAAGCTAATAAGCGTAGGAATTGTAGTAAGTCATTATCATCATAATTTTCAAAATTAATGTTTTTCGGTAATACCGATTCTCAAAAAAAAAACACTGCGAAATAATGAATTTTTTTTTTGAATTTATTAAAAATAAATCAAACGCCATCTGGGATCTCATAAAGCGGAAAACTGGGAGATTGGGTATCAGTGCGGATAATAAAAGTACCTTGAGTGGTGATGAGCTGAATAACTTTTTTTCGGAAATCGGTGACGCAGCTCAGCACCTTGTGCTCCTTCGGTGGATAAAGCAAAACAGCTACTAAGGCGCTATATAAATGGGTCCTGTATATATGGATCATTTTACAAGCAAACATCAGATGTATACAGGATGAACGTAACGAAATTGAAGATAATTTTTCCGATCATTTCCTTTACTCTCTGCGAGATTTTCAAGTTGAAATATTATGGTGTTCGGGGAACGGCACTTGATATATTGTAACATGACAAAGTGCCACTTTAAATGACGAGCATGTGACTCTACTCTTAATTCTCTCAGGGTGGGCTCAATTATCCCAGCAACAGAATTCTCCTCGGTTTTTAACAAATATATTGAGTGTATAAGTACAATTCACAAATAACAATTTCAAGGAATGTCCAATCTCCCAAGTAAAACAGAACAATTATCTCAAAGCTATCTGAGTCGATAGCTACCTCCCAGATACAAAATAAAGTCCCAGAGAGTATGGCCTGCCAGTTAACAAGAAACGGGTCGTATAGTTTACACACAGATGTTCCAGACAGCGACTCGATGACTCCAATTTTCATCCCAGTTGAAGAATGTGCTCCATGGCAAGGTGGTTTTGCCACAAGCTCCAATTATGTACTGCTTGAACCAGGGACTGGATATGATTTAATCTCTCATCGTGGAATGCATCTCAATCTTGAACTAGCATATGTCTTTGGCCTCGTAATTTGGCCCCCAGGGATGAGCGAGAATAGTTATGTATCTCTCGCAATTCTCTGACCCACAAGAGTCACTTTTAGATATAGATTTCAATAATTACTACAGAAGATGACCGGCATCTGATCTCGACAGAGAGAAAAAACTACGCTGACCGTTCGAGGTTAGCTTTGCACGGAACACTGATAACCTGCATAGAACACATCTATATTCAATTGCAGGAGAACTACTTAAAATTTCAACCATATTTCGGGTGCGCGTACGGAATAACGTCAGTGGCGTGCAAATCGTTGCAATATTCAACTCATTTTTGACAGACAGAAGTCAAACGGTGAGTTGGAAAAACAACAGACCAGAAATGCAAGGCTCAATTGTTGGGCCTATTCTCTTTCTGATTTATATCAATGACTTGCCGTCGAATATTCCATCTAATGATACGTGTCAGTACGCCGATATATACGAGTATAAGGAATTCAGCGTCAACACATGATGTCTTGAGGGAGCAGTCGGGGAAATGTTTGAGATCAGCGGAAAACTGGTTTGGTTCCAACGGCCTAAGAATGAACGTGAAGAAAACCCAGAAGTTATCTTTAATTTGAATAGTCATGAAGCCAGGTGTTTGACATTGTTGGGGATCACTTCTCAAGAACATTTAAATTGGAATTGTCATATAACAGAAGGCTATCGACCGCTTTATTCACTATGAGACTAATGAAGGCTATTGGCACTGTTTTCAGATTGGCGTACTTTGCCAATTTTCAGTTGCGACTTATGGCATCCTTTTGTGGGGCCATAGTCCAGCTGCAAGAAGGGTTCATCTGAAGCAGAAAGCAGCTTTGAGAATTTTGCGTGGGATATCCTGGACGACAAGCTGCCGTGAATATTTCAGCAGAGGGGGAATACTTACCATTACGTCTGTGTACATATTAGAAGTATGTCCATCAAGTTTGTAAAGAACAGTGACTTTCATCCGTACAACACAAGGAAGAAAGATGATTTGATTACCATAGACTGAAGACGACGCAAATTGCAGTTAACTACTGGTGTTTGAGATTTTATAAAAAAATCCTTAATTATTTGAAGGAGTTGCCCCATGAAAAATTCAAACATAAAATGAAGACTATTATCACTGCATAGCACAAAAGCACTGCTAAAACTTACCGAAAAATTTGTGTGGTGTAAAACTTCGCCTCCATTCCAATAAAACTTTGTTGCAAACAAGAATGGTATGTCTTGATATGATAATATTATTTGAGGATTTCAATTTTAAAAAAATTTTTTTTATTCCGAAACTACTAGGTCGATTTGGCTGAATAACGTACTCATTCGAGATATTCATCCCTAATCATACCTACAGACGGACAGCATTGATTTTGACCACGGATTCTTCATCAGTAACTCCAGACAACGCGACTGATAGCACTTTTACCCAAATATTCGAATGCAGACATTTAAGCAAATCTGTAAGCACTCGGTTCAGGTGAACAAAAGCACCAAGAAAGATCAATGTTGGTGAAAATAGCGGAACTTAAAATTCTACAAAGTGAAATCTGTCCGAAAGTTTCTTGTCACCCTGGATAATTATCAAGCCAAGATAAATCGAGCGTTTGGTGTTTTTTCATTACAAAAAATTTTTCCGAGTTGATCACAGAATCATATGTCAATCAGTTCCAAGCAATTCGCAAAGTGTATTTTTAGCATTATTATATCACCAAATCGTGACGTACATGCTGAATAGGAATTGAAAATCGAATTCATAACCGTTAATAATAAATTTCGAGGTTCTTCTGAGATCCATAGTATTCATTCATTTCCATTTGTACGAGGGCATATGATCGTCTTGTAAATTGCAGTTTGTATGCTCGTATTTGTTGGATTGGTTGTTGTTTCATAGTAGGACATGGTTGTCTGACTTCCGTTCTACCAAGAAAAGTAAATTTAGACCGCGTACGCCAGTCTTGAACGCGTATTCTAACCGAATACATCGAAATATATCAACTTCTTTCATTAGCCGGTTAACTCGCCTTTTTAAATTTTACGTGTCTTTTGGTCTGTGGGACAATATGGCCGAGACGGTCGAAGAGACGTATGAGACAACGGTTCGTCGAAAAGTTGTTCGGACCAACATGAAAATTGAAGAAGTAAGTTGCTAATTTATGTTAGTCGATAAGCACATGTTGGGACACATCGAACACATGTCAAACAACTAAAGACGCAGACGTGTTAGAAAATTAAACACATTTTTCAACGTCATCTTGATCTCTAATTTTTCTGCTCTTGGGCGAGGAGAATAAAGTCATTATATAAAAATAGAACGAAACCACTACATTCAATGGAAAATACAGTTTCTTTTAATGACCAACAAAAAAGGAAATTGTATAATATATATTGGTTTTTATGCTGCTGAAGTCGATAAAAGTCGTTTGTTTTTATTCGCTGTAACTAGAGGTTTTCGGTATTCTTATAGATAAAACGATGTCACATTAAAAGAACAATAGACTCTGAGAAAAAAGAGATTTTATAACATGCTTGTTTGACTTATCATGCTAAGAATACGACTTTCGGAATATCTATACTAATTATCTCTAGACCATTACAAACATTTAATGGTATATCATTATTCTTAAAGTCTCACACGATAAAAACTTATCGAATTCATTTTACTCCAATCCTTCAATTCTTAGATATATATGGAATTGTTACAGCATACGCACCTAACTGATAAAATATTAATTTTCGTAATAATAAACAGCAGAATATTCAGCGCATATTTTCCATTTATTATTGACAGCCATTCCATCTAAACGAAATACGAGTGATCAATTATGAAAAAGACAGAGTGAATCGAACACAAATGAACTTTGTTTTAAATTTCGCATGTGAGTTAAAAATATTTCAGAATATTTGGCAGGGATACCTATTTGTTTGAATCAATTTAGAATCAAGAAATATATTCCCGGAGAATTTTTCCTTGAAAATTCAAGACCATCGAAGAATTCGGATGTAGGCTGTAATTTAAAACGGTTAATAGAAACAAATGCTAGAAAAAAAGGTAATTTGCTTTTACACAAGCAGCATTTTATTTGATATAACTTTGAGTGTCAAAAAAAAATTCCTACAATACATTGAGCGGCAAAATATCATTGACCGACACACACATTTGTTTGATTGCAAGATAAAACGGAAAAGTATATCATTATAGTTTAAAATGGACGTATCCGAATATGAGAATATCAAAAAATATCACTGAAAAATGTAGAGAAGCACTGACTTGATTTCAGGAGCTTCGTTGAGTTTGTTTTTAGGTCTTTTCCGGAACTCTGGAATAGTGAGATACTGATACATCCGCCACAATGAATGAGCAAACTTACAGCTCACATTGAAAATAATTACTCACAGTTTCCTTCAGATAAATCACTATCTTCTTTCCAATTAGCTTTTCTCCTTTGCAAATCCTTATTTATTCAAGTCCAAATTACAAAAAATTCAATATTCTGTAAGCTCTACAGGATTCTAAGGAAGATGGATCATCTTCTATAGATATATCAAATCTTCGTAGATCATGTTATTTGGTTAGAATTATCAGAGTTTCACTTAAAATAAACTGAACAAGTAAGCAAAAATATCCATCTTTAGTTTATTTCATAAACTTCTGTGATGACCTGTAGTAAATAAAATAATTGCTATATCTTCTCGTAATCTACGATGATAACAGTTAAAAATATGTAAAATATCAATAACTTTCATGCACGCACTAATTTTTGTTCAAATCCGACGGATATCTCATGAGATATTAAGTAATGAACCCTACTTTCCAGGATTTTGATCTCATAACCCAAGAATATATATTTTAGTATTTTAGTGGTCAAAATGTCAGTGCACTATCACAACAATACAAACTTGACCTAGATATTTGGACAATCAACCTCTTCTAAGAATATGTGAACTCCAGCTCATCTCTTTCGTGAGAGAAAGAATCCAATAGATTGAGACCGTTTTCGGTTTACTTTTGGAAAATTACAGAAACGTTTGCAAAACGATAGTTCGCTGTTTCGCTAGCAACAAGTGCGCAAAATCCAAATTGGATAATAATGTTCATTTCGTTACTGCATTCAACATCACACATCAATTAGAGAAGGTGAAAATTAAATTAAACCGAAGACAATTAAGCTCTTTATTTCAATTACAAAGACGGATTCAACAAAATCCAATTTATTTCAGATTTGAATATGGTATATCGCGCAAGGACCTGATGCATGTAATTTATTGGTGCATATGCTTCAGGTTAAAATTAATAGGAACTGTATGAGCTACTTGAACCTGTTATGAATATAACTTGGGTACTGTTAATTTGTTCCACTCTGATTTTCGAAGCAGCGTATTCGTGATGAATTTGGTTCACATGCTCTATAGTTTACTTTACTCTCAATTGTTTATCTCTTTATTGGCAAGGTCTTTGTATCTTCTTTACAGGCGTGCAGAAATGTTTAAAATGCCTAAAAGTTTGGTGAAAGTGAAAAAAAATCGAGCCGTTACATGATTTCGTTGCCAAATATTTTTCTTCTAAGAAAATGAATTTTTATTTGGGCAGTAACCATCATTTGTTATTGTTCTTCTCCCCAACGTTTCAACAGATATCTTCTGTCATTTTGAAGGTAAAAATTAGCTTTTACAAAAGCTGGCGATTTGAGAAAAATTTTCAACTTTCATAAATGTCAAATAGATTACGAAAAATAGATCAAAAATCTGTGGTTTGAAGACTTCTTGAAGTTCATAAAACAATTGGCCTCCAAACTTCCGGCAATTCATGGTGCACATATGGGATTGAAATAGATGTTCATGAATGATTTTTTTTGTAAGCCTCACTTCTTTGGAGATTTTAGCACAGTATAGGGACCAAGCAGTAGTCGCACTCTGTGGATGAACTGAAATCGTTTACACCAAAGGGAACTCGCGCATTCCTTCCTGCACATCTAATCTTATCGACCGCGAATTCAAAAATTGATTAGAAAAGGTTATTTGCGTTATCTGGAAACTTAAATATTTTGATTTAAGCTGGTAATAAGTTTTCACAGTAATTACCCCCAGTACACACCCCCCGTAAATACTCCCCTGCGCTAAATATGCTGAGTGTTCTCTAGAAAGGGTTCCCTCATTATGGAGGGAAAAAATAAAAACCTATTGAATTATTGTTATATATATATTATATTATTGTTATTTCTATTTATAAAATTGAAAATCATATAGATACACACTCAAATATTAATCTAAAAAAATTCACTCTTCTGCATACGCATGCAGTAGGCGTAAACCTCCTGAAATTCCATTGGTTCATGATATCTCAACTTATCGTAAAGAAATGACGACAGTAGGCTTAAACTTCCTGAAATTCCATTGTTCCTGATATCTCAACTAATCGTAGAAAAATGACGACAGTAGGTGTAAACCTGAAATTCCATTGGTTCCTGATATCTCAACAATCTCAACTAAAAGAATGAAGCACTACTCAAATAATGGAGCTTTTAATAAACAACATTTTCTACAATACTATGTATCACTCACCTGTCAGTGTCTAATGGTATTGAGAAAAAGAAAGTTTGGGATTATTGAAATTATTGTTTTTGCAGTTACATATACGCTACAATTGTTAATCTTGATTAACTTGAAAATAACTGAATTATAGGTTTTCTGAAATCGCCAGCTTTTGTAAAGGCTGATTTTTAGCTTGAAAACGACAGAAGATGCATCAAAATGAATTTTTTGCATAATTTTGACGTGCACTGCTTATCTTTAGTCAAAAGTAACCACTCTCAATTTTGATGACGAGATATTGTTGATGATGGAGCTCGTGTTGAATGATTGTTCGGGCTATTACCATGATGTATTATGGATGTAATGTAATGATATTTGTATTGAAAAACATATTTCCAATTTGAAGACATCTTTTATCACCAAGAATTCGGAATGGTCATGGGTTCACCACTATCACCAATTTTAGCTGATTTATATATGGAAATTTTCGAACAGAAGGCATTAGAAAAATATGTACTTGAACCCAAACTGTGGAAAAGATATGTAGATGATACTTTCATTATTTGGCAACATGGAAGAGACACTATAGATGGATTCCTTCAATATCTAAACAATCAAGAGGAATCAATTGAATTCACAATTGAAATCGAGAAGGACAGACAACTTCCATTCTTAGATGTACTCGTACATAAACAAAATGGAATCCCAAGAACCACTGTGTATAAAAAGCCAACGAACACAGGACAATATCTACATTTTGATTCAAACCACCAACTAAACACTAAATTGGGAGTAGCAAAATGTTTATTTGATAGAGCAATAAATATTTGTTGCACTGAAGAAGACCAAAATGAAGAAATAAATAACATCTCAAAAACTCTTAGAAGCAATGGCTACCCCAAAAAGATATTAGAAAAAGCTAGACGAACAAGAGAAAGTCAACCAGAACCAACAGATATAAATCAGACCATTAAAACCGTAATTCCTTATGTAAAAGGTTTGTCGGAGAAAATGAGAAGAATTAGAATTAGATACAACATAACGACTGCATTCAAAACTCAAGACACTATCAGAGCTAAACTTACAAAAGTTAAGCCTAATAATGAGACACAAAGGACAAAGAACTGCATATATGAATTACCTTGCGAGTGCGGAATTTCTTACATCGAAGAAACTAAACGCCCTCTGAATGTACGAATAAAAGAACATCAGAAGCTTCTACGAGTACTAGACAGCGACAAATCCAGGTTGGTCCAACATGCTGTAGATGAGAATCATCGTATAAAGTGGGATGAAGCATCAACAATATCCAAAGAAGAAAAACTTGCAAGAAAAAAAAATCAAAGAAGCAGCATTTATGAAAATAACAACTGATTCCATAAGTGCTCCATCTATAGATCTGCCAGAAGTTTGGACGCCGATAGTTCGATCCAACTTATAAAGATCATCATATCACAAATAAGTATATAACATCGGTCATTTTCTTTCATGACTTCTGTCAATATTGACTTTTTGAAAATTGATAATTTTCAAAAGGTTTCTTACTTTTCTCCTTGATAAAGATAGAAGATGTCTATCGAAACGTCGGAAAACATTACATCCATAATAGATGATGATAATAGCCCAAACAATCATTCAACACTCACAATTTTCCTTCAGTTTTATTCAAATCTCAAATCCCCTTCTCTCGGAAACCAACCAAAGGTATTAATTATCAAGATAGTTCGTGTTCTTTGAAATACTTTATACCATATATTCATATCCACATTAAACAAAAGTTATGATTCTTCGGAATCGAATGTTCTGAAACCCCTACAGGACCCCAAGGAGGATGAATCATCTTCTATAGACCACGATTTTTCGTTGTCCTTCCAACCGCAAAGAACTAACCACTGCATCGATTTCATTCTATGATTCTTTTTAGGGCGGAATATTGAATTTGTTTTTGACATAAAGTCATCGGTACTCGTATAAATTCGTGTCATAATCGTATCAATTACAGAACAAGTGTTCATAAATCCGAAGCGTACGTTGGTGCTTGTAAAATGATCTCTCCTACAATATGAATTTTACGACAGAACAATTTCAAGATGAATCTGGTTTAGTCGAGATGAGCAGATATTTTCGATGATGGTTCTCATGTATAGAATGATTATTTGGGTTATTTACACCATATATCATCGATGTACTTCTCACCAACATTTTGATAGACAGCCACTATCGTTCTCAAGTAAAAATTTTTGTGTGTGGATATTTTTCAATTAACATTGCCATTTTGGGCTTAATAGTGGAAAATTACATGCGCGCAAAAATGCAGTTTTTCGAGGAAATTGTAGCTCTTCCAAATACTCGCCAAGAGAGAGTTCCAATATTTTATCGAATTAATGTTGCCAAATACAAATGAAGTGATGAAAACATACATATCGTATGTTCACATATTTACGTAGTTCCCTGGTTGACAGATTATTTTCGAATATTATTTCCACAGTAAGCTATATTTAAAATTGAATTTGTTTTCAATTAATACTTTCAAGTGAAGATGAATGCAAACAGTGGGATTCAATACATAAAGATTTAGTGTGGCATGGAATGAGGAAGGGTTAGGAGGGTATCATTCTGAGGAGTGATTTGGATGCCCTTTGCTTACTTTTAGCTCACTTGGATGTTACAGATGTGAAAGAAGTTCGTACCAGGTAGGTCTCATAATTCCGTAGTCGTACGAAGAACTCGTGAGGCTCTGCTATCTGATATATATATATATTCTTTTGAACTTTTGGCTATCTACTATGAAGCTATTGTGTTATGGAGAACTCTTCGAGTTACATCGAATATTTGGGCTTCAAAGATCGGACAAGCCTATTCAAGGATTATGGGATCAGAAGAAAAATATCAAGGAAGCAGTATTTATGACAGTTACTCCTTATACTATAGATCGCTAGGAATCTTGTCTTTTCTTCACTTGTTATCCTTTAACTCTACAAGTACTTCTTCAAAAAAAAAGCATTGAAGATTAGTTTAGCGCATTCTCACAAAATCCGCAATTTAGAGAACATCAGGATACCATGCAGGAAGTCCAAGATAGGCTTTATTTTCTCTAGTGCCTTTGAGTTTTCTGGGTTAATCTGTTACCTGGCATTGTACTTGATTGGAATGAGCGTCTGGTAAAGAAGTAGAATATTCATTAGCCATCTCTTAAAAACAACGCCAGTTGGAATCGTTGACAGTATTTCCTGATTATATTAAAATGTAGTAATTTATTGCAATAGATTATAATGCGGAAATTGTTTAGGGAAGATAAGCAAAAGAGCCTACACATATTGGTAATAGTAGATCAAAAATAACTCCAAGATATTTTCAATTTGTACTTCAACTTTGAGAAGCAACTGTTCAATTAAACGAACCTGTAACTCTATATGGACCGGGTTTATTTCAGTTGCGGCTATTAATCATTCGAATATCCATAAAATTACGTAGGTGCTATTCAGAGAAATAATTTGATAATACGTTTCCGAAAACATTCTATAAGTACTTGAGTGAATCCTGTATACTTTTCGCTTTGGTTCGCAGATCCTGGCATATTTTTAAATGAACAGTGTGAATACGATGGGGTAATTTTTTCAATCTTCCTTTATTGATCACAGCGCATTTTGACGCAGTTTCGAATGACATAACTAACAAATACTTAAGAAATAGATGACCCCTAACGACCGGTTATTAGTCAACTTTCCATCCTTTGGAGTTAATGATTATGACATATGAAATACTTATCTTACACGTTCTTTTTGGAATGGAGAGCTTTCGTTCTGCTCATGTTTTTTAAATTTTTAAATACTCAGTCAAAAATGGCCTCAAAAAATTGGGATCGACTCCCTGATTATGCTTTGCAAGGAGCCATAGTATCCTGACCTCACGATAGTGGTCACTGTTGTAAGTGTTTTTTTAATCTATCGGTTTTTAACATGGATAGTTCGAAAACATTGAACGTAACTATTTCACTGATTCCATTTTTAGTGGGGAAATTTCGATAGCAACTCTCGCAAACCGGCAAAAATTAGCAAGTTAGTAATACCATAAAGAAAATAAACAACGTTTAGTTAATCTATAATGAATACTACTTTGTCAAACAGCACAATACGTGGTTGTTGATGAGAAATTTAGGAAAAAAGATGACGAATGATTTTATCTGCAAAAAAGACTTATGATTCTAGGAAGGACAAGATACGGATCTTTAGTTCAAGTGATATTTGTTTTTCATGCAATTTAACCAATCTCTACAGTAGTAGTGAGAAACCCACAAGAAATGGAATAAATTTATTGATGCCAAAATATGCAAGACTGTTATCAAAAACCTTCTACAAGAGGTCATTTCAATTGATATTGTTGTTTGAATATTACAGGTGAAAATGCAATTTTTTAATGAAATTTCAACACCCTATCTTTTGAACGGGGCCAAATTTGGAAAAATGTTATAGGAAAAAAATGTTTCTTTTGACGTCAAGTATCTATGGTTAAAATTAACGCAGTGCTCAAAGACTCACCCTGTATAATTAGTATTATTTGGTCAATAACGTTTCTACAGACTTCTGTTGTTTTCAAGGTGAAAATTAGCTTTTTTAACTCGATACTATGGCTATAAAAAAGCTTTTGATTGAGTTAATCATATACTTCTAAGTGATGAGTTTGCTATGAATGACTTTTCGAGGGATTGAATTTATTGAACCCTATTTATATCAGAGAATACAAGTTGTAAATGTTGAAAATAAGTTATTACAGGATATAAAACAAAGTTCAGGTGTTCCTCAAGGAAGCATTCTGGGGCCATTACTATTTCTGATATTTGTCAATGATCTTCCAGACTGTTTGCAATTTTCCACTGCACTGTTGTTCTCAGATGATTTCAAGTTGTCTAGGAAAGTCGTGGTTGCTCTTTATTGCAGGACTTGAACAGTGAGGAACATTGGTTTAAAATCAATAAAATGTCTCTAAGCATTAAGAAGAAATTGAAATTTAATACCCGCTTTGAGTTCACCGCCAACAGAGCATATAAGGTACTAGTTTTAGTTCTTAGAAAGAGTAAGGATTTTGATTTTTCCACTGCCATTTTACTTTATAAAACACTTCTACGACCTCACCTTGAATATACTGCAGAATCAATGGATGAATTAAATAGTAATGTTACCCACATAAAAGTGAGAAGAAGAAATTTTCTTTTAAAAAATGTCCACGCTTACGAAGAAGTTAATTCCTGTCTTTTTACACCTGAAAAAGTATAATGAATATCATTTCATGAAGCCATTTATCTCCATGTTGAAAGATTTCGATATGTATACGTTATTTAGATTTTCATCTAAATCATTTCAGCTCTTTCCTAATTTTTTTAGCAAAAAATTGACTCTGGAAATTAGTTCAAACAAAAATGTATATAAATTGCTCTTTATAACGCCCATGTCTACAAAGTTCTATCGATTTACGTATTAAAATTTTAAGGAAATAAGTGAAGCTAAAGAAAAGAGTTTGAAAATTTAATATTTCCATAAAAACTGTGAATGATATAGCGACGCAGTTTCAATCCTGGCACTGTTATAATGTCAGCCCTTTGAATCTTAAACCAATATAATTTTGTTTCAACGATATTCATATCTTCTCAAATTAAGAATATCTAGACGATGAAAAAATTAATCCTTGAAAAAAAATATTCCCTAGGTCGATTTGATTGAGGTCAAGATCAGAAAATATCAATCCATGTGTTATGAAGAACACATTTCAGAAGTCTCAAACGAAATCGCTTACATGACAATCCTATGTTTGACCTTCAGATGCTTGATTCTGAAAATCTGGGCAGGTTATTTTCAGAAAGAAAAAGAAGTATTTTTGATACTGAAGTTATTCAGGTCAGAAAGATTTCATCTGATCTGATAGATTTATTGTCAATTAATTATTTGGTTTCAATGTCTTTCCGGTGTGATATTCGGAAATAGATCATTTTTAGTGAAGTTCAGATTTAGCAATGAGTATGAATTGAGATTCCAATGGTGTCAATGAGTTGAATGTGCAAATTCGTAAGAATTCTGAGCAAAACAGTACGCATAAGATTTTGGAGTTATTGATTGAAACATTGCATACTTATGTTAATTGCAGGAATTAGTCTCAGTTTACTGAAGAAAGAACAATTATTTTTCGTTTTGAAAGGATAATTCAATAATATTTCTTAATTTTTCAATTTAGTGATGACTGCGTCTCCATCAACAAAAATAAAATCGATATAGTCAATGTAGAAAAGAAGTGGTTACTTATGTAACTTCATTCCTTCATAATCGAGTATGATTATTTGGATATATCTAATGATTTATCTTTATATATATTATTTATCATTTGGTTGAAATGTTTATTAGGAAGAAACACTTAAAAATTTTGGTTTATTCTCATTTCTTACTAAGCTCCTTTCTATATTTCAAAAACTTAAATCGAAATATTCAAGGTGGCTCATTTGAGATGAAATAAATGATTTTTGGCCATCAAAATAAGTTTTTTCAAACACCGTTCTGCAGATGCTTTCAAGATTTTTCAAATCACCCTTGTTCAATTTTCAGTGGTGAGGCGTAACCTCTTAAAGCTTCAACTATACCACGAAAGATGTCCCCAAACTCAATCATTAGAAGTGTTTCGGAAAATTTTTCAATTCACTATTTGATAGGAAAAATACGCGTTGGTTCATTCGAGACACAAATAAATTTTGGCAACTTCGGCAGCCATGTTTTGGTTTCTGCAAGGATTGGAATGTTGGCGGGAATTTCAAATTTTCTATATGACCACTCAATTTATAAATTATTTAAGCTCCTGCAATTACTAGTAACAATGAGACCAGAACGATTCTAGTATTATTATCACCGATATACATTGAAGGTTCCACAATAAAAGAACTGAATTAAAAAATGAATGGTTTAGAATAGAAATGCTATTTTTATAGGAAATATATTTTTCCGCAAATCGCCAGGAAATTTTGACATTCCTGTCAAAATTTCTTGAAGAAAAAGTCAGGACTTCCTTACTGTAAGGAAATGATATTTCCGTACAGTTGTTAGAGTTCTTCATAAATGATAGAAAACACATTGCTTATAAGGAATTAATTTATATTTTGAAAACATCAAGTCATTGCTGAATACATTTTTAAGAACAATTTGTTATATTTACAGTAATTTGACAGTTAGTACAATTATTGAACATTGGAGGAACACTCTTAGCACTATGAGAAACATTTTGGACAACATGCAGGGTGGAAGGGTCATTTTGTTGAATATTTTGTACTGTGAAAATTTTATTTGCCACCTCAACCTTATTGTTAAGCGATTCTTCGATATATCCTTCAGCAACGTTTGATGACTTCCATCCGCCATGCCTCTTTAAACTAGTTATGTCGGCACCAGAGTCAACCAATATTGTTGCAGAAGACCGACGAAAGCAGTGACCAGTATATTCTGTCGGATTTACCAAGTTCAAATAAGTAGCAACTATTTTGGGCATTTTTCTAAATTGATGAATTCCTACCACTTGTCTACAACCCTTTCCGCTTTGATATTTAAAGAAAAATCGGTCACTGTTCATATTTTCTGGTCTTAACGAAACATACTTTCGATAAACATTCAAGTAGATCTGATTAATTACAAATGATCTTGGTTTGTTGGTTTTCGAATCAGGTATGCTGATTAAAAGCTTAGATTCTAAGTCTTCTATATCGTGTACAGTCATTCGGACTAACTCATCCATTCTACAGGCCCCAGAAATACCAAATATTACAGCCACCTAAAAATAAATAAAGCTATAATCTAAATAGAAATTAAAAACTTGTAAATTACCTTAATCATTAAATTTTCTTTATCTGGAGCTTCCTGGATAAATTTTCAATTTCTTCCTTCGTTAAAATCTTAGATTTCTTTGCCCTATAACCTTGAGCTTGCCGTTTCAATAAAGAACGAAGTTTTGAGTATGTAGATATATCTACATTGTGTTTAAGTGCAAGGGTTGACTTCAGCATTGAATAATTGGCCCATAATGTTGAAGATTTCATCTTTAAACAAAGGTCTAGGAAGTATGCCATTACAAAATTTTCTGAGAAAGAACTCGTATTTTTACTCATGCGATAATCCATAAAACGTCTGTATGCATTTTCGTACTTTTCTCTTGATTTCTTTGGCAATAATTCTAATGAAGCAGTATTCACTGCCTCAACCAGCTCTGGAGGAGTCCCAGGAATGGAAATTTCATCATCACTTATCATTTTACTTTCGAGAACACCAGCAATTAAATTTATAAGCGTCAAGTTTGACAATTCAACCTCAATACGTTTCCATAGTAACCCAAGTAATTTTATTAGGAATTTCAAAGCACCATTTATTTGGGAATAAAATTATCGCGTTTTTTTAAATCAATCAATATCTGTCGAATTTTAAACGATTTGCGGAAAAATAGTATGTTTACCTCGTAGGAAAAGCCACATTCCTGGACTCTGTGTTGCTAAGTCTCGACTTAGCAATCTTCACAGTCGTCCAGGAATGTTAAGCTTTTCCTACCCGGTAAACAATGTACTATAATTTAAAATCTAATTTTCACATGAGAAGGGGTTTTATTTAGTTAATGATCACATCTGAAATCATATCCTTCAAATGGAAAAATAGTAATTTTTTTAATACATTGTAGATATTCAAGAATTCTTGAAAAAATTATTAGAAAATTTGTAATAAAACCTTTTCGAAACTTCAAATTATGTGTTCTTAATCATCGAATGAATACAGAAAATGTGGTCTCATTCGATGATTAAGATCACACAACTTGAAGTTTTGAAAAGTGTTTATTACACTGATACCCAATAATTGGTTAATAAGCGGTTGGTTTGAGGACGTAGTTACACTTGTTAATTTGATTTCATTTTATTTTAACGCAGATAGGCCCAATTTTGAAGATGAATTCTGTATACCTTCATTTCGGATAAGTTATTCTCATACTAAAAATACTAATTATATGAACTTGTACAATTAGTCTCGCTTTAACCTGCGATTCATCAGATAATCTCGATTTTTTGTTGGCCTGGAATGCCTTATTTACATTGGCACGTTGTCAGGGCCTCGTCAAGATCTTGGTGTACTCAATTTTTTTAATCCTTGTGTACAAATCTACATGAAACGCATTTCGAATGTTGGATGCATCAGGCTTTTGTTATTACTCTTTATCCTTCTGAAAGGTCACACGACTTGCAAATTCGAATATTTTGGAATGTGGCCTACACGAGGTGAGCATATTTACGTTTTGATATTGAAATCGGAATATGTTCACCGTGGAAGATTCGGATAATTCTGAATTTTGCAGCCATGCACTTGCATTTGTGCCAAAACAAAAAGGAAACATCTATAAAGTTAGACATTTATTAACTGTTTGAGAATCTCTATGTTCTCTATATTTAATCTGAAAAGAACGCATTAAAGGATTCAAATTGCTTTTGCAATAAATGTTCGACTGTATAGATATTATCCAGGAAAAACTACAATAAAAGTTGAAATCGGCACAGGTGTGAGGTCAAGAGCTCATGCACGCTTATTCTGAAGTCTTTTTGCTTACTATGGAACAGTGTGAAACTAATACAGCGCAGCCACGATGAATAAGTAAACCTATATATCAGTTTGAATATGACTATTCACAGTTTTTTAATAGTTATTTAAGCTAACAGTTAAGCTAACAAAAATACTGGTTTCATCAGGCACCATATTCAGATCAGCTTCCATATTTTTAAGTTGAAAAAATTAATGCAAATAATTTTGCATATTTTCTAGGAAAATGATATGTTTACCCAATTGCACTCAAAGATCTGTAATTGATCTTCCAATAACATAAAATCACGCCTTCAAGGCGTTTCAAAGATAGATAAACATCGGCAAATTGAACATAATGTTCGGTTTATATTTAGAATAGACATTTCCTGAAACCAACATTCAAATGTTAACCTCATCAAATTGCGGTAGGTAATTTCGTAATTTCACAAATTGCATTGACAGTATGAAGATTTAATATTGGAGGAGATTAGCCGTGGATTTAGTAACAATGTGAAGGTTATTTGGGTTCTTGGCTATAGGGGGCTATTTATAATCAAACAACCATTGGTACATACACCTATATTTCGGAACTATATTGGTTCCTTCATCAGGATGCTGAAAAATTTTTTAAAATTACACAAAAACCCAGTTTATACTAGGTATGGGGATAAAAATCTTAACAATAAAAATACCTCTTTAAGACAGGTGTAAGAAAGAACTATCAACAACTAAAACATAATGTTACTCACATGCGTCAGTTGCTGTAGAAAATAGAGGCAAACTGAATGGAAAACATTCCTCAGAATATAGCTACGAGGCTATAATATCAATTCATCAAAATGGAGACATGCAAAAACCGTCAAATTTAACAACGGTTACAAACAGTCGTTATAGGTTAGGAGAGACCACAGACGAGAGCAGAGAAGGCAAAAGGGACTAATTTCAATTCTATGAAAATGAGGCGGTGGCGTTTATCGAGGTACGGGGCCATCTTTTAAGTCTAGATGCAGGAGATAACTATAAATGTTACTGAGACCTTTTATGTCTGTACTTTTACTAACACTATTGTTGTTTTCGTTAATAAAGCACATTTCTTGGAATATTCTCTTATGATAATTTTTGCAAAAGGAGAGGACGTACCAAAAATAAAAAAATATATAGCGGCCACAATTTACCATAAATATTCTCTGGAAATTCGTGGTTTGAAACGGGGCTTACCTATATCTTTCTTCATAATAAATGGTACCAAAGCTACTAATCAATTACATCGAATTTTGATCACCATGTAGTTTGATTTCCATACAATGGGAAGAAATTCTTCTGAACACAAAGTGAGTTATTTACTATTGTAGGAAATTTTGGCGCATTGTGCTAACAAAGACTTCTCTCAGCTATAAATAACAGTCTCCATTCTTTATTTACTCTTTGTCGAAATAATTCTCACATCCTCTCACAAAGACTTTCATTCATCTTAGTTCCGATGCCTTTAATTTGCTGCTATTCCTCAAAAATGTAATAAATGCACTGCCGTCACTTGACAACTTCTGCACCAATTAGTGTCGCTATAAATGTTTTGACCGATAATATAATATTCAGAGGCGCGAGCTATTACTTTATTAAAGTCACAGACCATTAAATACAATGTAAGTCTGCCCAGGTGATGTACGTCCATAATGTTCCTTCATAAAACAAGAGTGTCATGGTATTTTCTAAGTTAAACGTATTTCTTCATTTCATAATAGGAATACATGATGGAAAATTACATAAAATGAAACAATAAATTATGTTCGTCTAGAACATTTGAAATATATCGGGTGGTTCAAATGGATACGGCGGCTTTTAACTAATACAGCGCAGTCACGATGAATAAGTAAACCTATATATCAGTTTGAATATGACTATTCACAGTTTTTTAATAGTTATTTAAGCTAATAGTTAAGCTAACAAAAATACTGGTTTCATCAGGCACCATATTCAGATCAGCTTCCATATTTTCAAGTTGAAAAAAATTTAATGCAAATAATTTTCGCGCATCATATTTCATTTAAGTCATATTTTCTAGGAAAATGATATGTTTACCCAATTGCACTCAAAGATCTGTAATTGATCTTCCAATAACATAAAATCACGCCTTCAAGGCGTTTCAAAGATAGATAAACATCGGCAAATTGAACATAATGTTCGGTTTATATTTAGAATAGACATTTCCTGAAACCAACATTCGAATGTTAACCACATCAAATTGCGGTAGGTAATTTCGTAATTTCACAAATTGCATTGACAGTATGAAGATTTAATATTGGAGGAGATTAGCCGTGGATTTAGTAACAATGTGAAGGTTATTTGGGTTCTTGGCTATAGGGGGCTATTTATAATCAAACAACCATTGGTACATACACCTATATTTCGGAACTATATTGGTTCCTTCATCAGGATGCTGAAAAATTTTTTAAAATTACACAAAAACCCAGTTTATACTAGGTATGGGGATAAAAATCTTAACAATAAAAATACCTCTTTAAGACAGTGTAAGAAAGAACTATCAACAACTAAAACATAATGTTACTCACATGCGTCAGTTGCTGTAGAATATAGAGGCAAACTGAATGGAAAACATTCCTCAGAATATAGCTACGAGGCTATAATATCAATTCATCAAAATGGAGACATGCAAAAACCGTCAGATTTAACAACGGTTACAAACAGTCGTTATAGGTTAGGAGAGACCACAGACGAGAGCAGAGAAGGCAAAAGGGACTAATTTCAATTCTATGAAAACGAGGCGGTGGCGTTTATCGAGGTACGGGGGCCATCTTTTAAGTCTAGATGCAGGAGATAACTATAAATGTTACTGAGACCTTTTATGTCTGTACTTTTACTAACACTATTGTTGTTTTCGTTAATAAAGCACATTTCTTGGAATATAAAAATATATAGCGGCAACAATTTACCATAAATATTCTCTGGAAATTCGTGGTTTGAAACGGGGCTTACCTATATCTTTCTTCATAATAAATAGTACCAAAGCTACTAATCAATTACATCGAATTTTGATCACCATGTAGTTTGATTTCCATACAATGGGAAGAAATTCTTCTGAACACAAAGTGAGTTATTTACTATTGTAGAAAATTTTGGCGCATTGTGCTAACAAAGACTTCTCTCAGCTATAAATAACAGTTGCCATTCTTTATTTACTCTTTGTCGAAATAATTCTCACATCCTCTCACAAAGACTTTCATTCATCTTAGATCCGATGCCTTTAATTTGCTGCTATTCCTCAAAAATGTAATAAATGCACTGCCGTCACTTGACAACTTCTGCACCAATTAGTGTCGCTATAAATGTTTTGACCGATAATATAATATTCAGAGGCGCGAGCTATTACTTTATTAAAGTCACAGACCATTAAATACAATGTAAGTCTGCCCAGGTGATGTACGTCCATAATGTTCCTTCATAAAACAAGAGTGTCATGGTATCTTCTAAGTTAAACGCATTTCTTCATTTCATAATACGAATACATAATGGAAAATTACATAAAATGAAACAATAAATTACGTTTGTCTAGAACATTTGAAATATATCGGGTGGTTCGAGCACATGAAAATTTTGACACTGAAGTAATAGAGTCAGGATAACATTTTTATAGGCAAGCTTGGTCTCGACAGTGTTTTTTCCTATCAAAAAGCAATGTTACATAAACACGAAATTACTTTGAATCCATAATAATAATAATTTTTATTGCTCCTTTAGATTGATACATTCAATATAGGTCATTCAACAATTATAAAAGTATAACATATCGAAATAGTAATAGTTACAAATCCCCTCGCCATCATTAAGAAAATCAATTAAACTATAATAGCATTTTCGCAATCTTTAACCACTTTTCGAAATGGAAAAATACTCTGCAATTCCCTAACATAATCTGGTAACTTATTATACAGTATTATTCCCATGTAGGCTGGATTTTTTTCATAAATACTTAAATTATGTTTTGGTATAGAAAATTTCTCGCACAGTCTAGTACTGTAGCAGTGATAATCGCCATTCCTCAGAAATTTACCCAAATTGGTCTTGAAGTACACGAGAAACTCCAGAATATATATACAGGGTAGCGTAAGCACTCTACACTCGATGAATATGTTCTTACAGGGAGCATATCTTTCTACACCTGCCATTATACGTATTGCTCGTTTTTGCAATCTGAATACTCTCAAAACAAGGGAAGAACTACCCCAGAAAACTATACCATACTTTAATTTGGAGAAAAAATGAGAGTAGTAATAGGTTCCTAACACATGTGCATTGGTCACCCTCCTTAACCTATATAAGATATATTATTTTCAAGCCACACTCCTAGAAATTTCGTCTTCGAGACCTGCTGTATACTACTATTATTAATTTTGAGTAGAAATGATTCGGTATAATTTTTAGTTCGAGGAGTGACATTGATGAATACCGTTTTCTCTATGTTTAAGTACAGTCGATTATCCACGAATTTGTTTAGTTTCTGATAATCACAAGTCAGTTAAATCACTCTAACTTGATAAACAATGAAACATACGTCATGAAATTTTGACAAAAAACTATTGAAGGTTTGTACTTTCGAAAAAATTATTGACCGCTATAGTACTTGAGATGAATTGACATATAACATATACTGTGAAATAACTGAATGACAATGATACACAAACTCCGTCTCCATAGGTATAATAAATACAATAACGAATTCATGTGCAAAGATTATAAAAAACATTGAATAAAATTGATTATTGCACAGAATCAAATGTATTGGCTTGTAGGCAGGAAGGCCAAATTGACTCTGGAAATAAAATATAAAAAAATTTCTTTGGGAAACTTTCAACAGCCAGAGAAACCCAGAATAATATTCGTACAAAAAATTTAAGAAAAAAATATGTGGCTCCAAGTGTCTAGGTTTTGGATTTAAACTTCAGAATTTGGTAGCATCTGCAGTGTTTGAGTCATTTTAGAAATACCGGCGACAAAAATTTTTTTGCGTTTTTGCGTAACCACTATGAGGATCATATATTTTGTCTGTTCAGTTTCAATTGCTTTTTTTGTATACCTTGATACGTCCATTTTCCCGCCGAAATGTCAGTCTTCAAATTTTGTCCTTGATTCTCGATCTCTCACAACCAATCGCACAGAGTTAAAGGTGACTTTCAAAAACTTTAATGAATATTACCGGCATCAATATGTTAAATTATTGGGCACTGGTTTCTTAAATCTTCTGAAGTTATTCCGACAAATAATTTTTCAACAAAATTTAAAAAAAACTTTTGAAATAGTATTCACTTTCTGTATTAAAAATGTGGAGAAAAGTGGTAAATGTTTTTTCTCATTTTGTTAACTATTATGAGCTTTTCAGAGCAAAAACCTTTCTCTTCTTTAAAATTTTCAGAAATTCGAACGAGTGAAATAAAAAATGGCTAGATGGATTAATTTGCCCATTCGTAGGGTTTTTGTTGACATGCTTAACTGTGGAAGACACACTTAATATTATTAGTTTCCTCAATATATTCGATCCAGTGCTAGATTTTCTGAAAGAATATCCTTTATTTATTGCATTTTTAAATTCATGTGATGGCAGCAGAAAAAAATTTTTTGAAAAAGCGATAGGCCCTGAAGGATATTCAATTAGAGTTTCTAAAACCAACCTTTAACTTTCTGTGCTATCATTGGTTACTGATATATCGGGGATCAAAACAAACGTATCTCGGCAGTGAATGGACGTATCGAGGTCTATAAGAAAAGGTATTGAAGCTGAATAAACAAAGAATCAGATCCTCATTGAGGTAAGCCCAAAAATTATTTTTTTGGTCTAGATCCAAAAAGAACTAAAAGAAAATTATAAAATTTGTTGTTGCTGTTATTTCCAAGATTATTCTAAAACCACTGATGCTACAAAATTTTAAAGTTTTAAACCAAAATCTAGGCTCTTAGAGCTACAGATTTTTAAAATTTCTTCTTCAACCTTTTCTCTTAAAGAATTTTGAGAGTCTGCACCACGGTACTCACACCAAAATTTAATTAATGTAGTGTCATGGGTATAGGAACCAAACGCAAAAAATGAGAATATCTATTTCTATAATACAAATTCGTATTCGGTATATTTTGCAAAGAAAACAAGCCTTTGGTCTCACATTGGTGCTCTTCAATATTTTTCATTAGCATAGATCTATTTTCCAAAGTTCCAATCGTTAATCGTTATTGGTTAGTGCAAAATGCACGGCATCTATTATTATCCCCGATTCTTCATCCCATCTAATTCCGGAGCATAAAAATTTTGCCATCTCTCGTTGGCAGTCACGTTTTTTATACTTTCGAATAATTTTTCAACTGAACGCTGTGCCAAAAAGGATGGAGGGTAATTAAGCGTGCGGAACTTGGCAATTCAACGGAAACATAAGAGTTGTTCTCGTTCAATCAACAGATATTTTGCAAAATTTCTCTGTTTTCCTGTCGGGAAGTAGATTTAAAATTCATAATTATCCGGTCAAAGATTATTTATGATTCTACTAGTCCGGTCAAATAAAACATTAAAACAGAGATCTTTTCCTTATTAAAGTTCGAAGATTTTCAATGTCCTTCCAGCACAAATTAAAAATATAAGTAAAATTAAAATATTCAAAGCCCAGTTGAAAATATATGTTTAGATTTTCTGCAGATATTTTTTGATGATCTAAAATAAATGAAATGAACTTCAACTCGAGAAATATAAAAATACTTGACGTATATGCTTCAGATCAGACTGTACAATTGTAACAGGAATACGTATGACAGGCAGGTGCCTACGTTCGTGCGTGGCCTGAAATTCTTTCTCTAACATTTGATTTTGAATGTGAAACTTGTGTACAGAATCGAAATAGAATAATTTTGAATTTGAATTGAATGATTACACCGATACAGGACCTCAGAATGTTCAGCTTGGAGAATCGAAGAAGATTGAACGATATGTGTCTGCTATTCAAATAAGTCAAATATAATTAAAACTCTAATCTATCGATTTCAAAGTGGCAGAGAAAAGATTGCAGGATAGTGTCTGATTAACATTTGCTTTGTGGTATCGATATTTTCAATGTTCAACTCAATTGCAAACATTTCTAAAATTGACTGAAATTTTGTGATCAAAAATTCAGAAAACAGTGCGATATTTCGAAAATATGTGGCATTGCGAAAGACAGGGACACCTCATTCAAAATTTTTTGTTCAATACATCAACAAAGAATGTACTACGCGAGTAGTAGGAAAAAACATGTTTTCCACGGCAAATAGCAGCTTTCTTGAAATTAGAAAATGCGACGTCTTATACGGGACTTTGTTTTAGACGCACATCTGCGTCTTTGTTAGCTGATTCGGGAGCAACAATAGACGTGCTGAAGAGACATGGAGGATGGAAATCCTCCAACGTGGCCGAGGGATATATTGAATCGTCTATTAAAAATAAACAAAAAATTTCAGATAAAACATTTGGTCAAGTCGCCGATTCGTCCACTATAGTTATGCCACAGTCCTCATTCTCGCTTCCTGTTTCCGCAGGATCTTCGAAACAAACACCAGTTCAATATGATAAGGACCTATCTGTTACTCGTCAGTTACATGCTGCATTAACCCAGGAAAGACTGGTCAATATGACGAACTGTCACAATATTAATTTGAATATTAACGTTAATTACCATTCTAATTAATTGTATTTTTCAATAAAATATCCCTTAAATTCGTTTGTTTGTGATTTAATCGTTCCGGGAGTTTCGTCAATATTTAATCCCGGAGGGATTAAATGTGACACTTTAGTACCTGTCACAAGGGAGTGAAGTTGTCACTTTAGGCCCGGAAGTACGAAAAAAATTATATTTGCATGTTTCGATATTATTATTGATATATCATATTGTCAAACTGTGGGTGCTGTATTGGGATTTTAATTGTTTGCATGCTCATCGGTTATATTACTGTAATTTTCATTTAGTTAGCACAAACATATTACTACTGAGAACGAACACCTAACCTTACGTCAGTACTTTTCTGCATGTTTTTCGAAGCTGAATTAATCTTTTCACGGCCTCCCATTAATTATATAAAAATATTGATACGATCTTAAGCTGAATGCATAACTGGAATCCACTAATTTGATGGGATAATAATGAACGATGATACAACCAAAACCAAATAAGGAAGAAACATGTAATGATGTTATCGGATTTATTCTTCTAGTAAGACTATTTCTCAACTTCATAGTCTACGTTCTCGTGTTACATGTATCATTGCGTGATTATCTCAAGGATCATGAAGAATTCTTGGTTTTATCGTCTTTCTTGGTAAACGTCAAGCATCACCAATCTCATTTATAATCCCATCCATTAGTTCCAGCTCTGATCTTTCGAAATATAACGATTTGTGTGATCCTGGACGAAGTAATATCCTCCGAAGTAATGAAGCGAGTTATAGCCATCAACTTTTATTAATTACTGCTGACTGCTGCTCTCTTCCGCTTTGATTTGTTCCTAAAAATACCGAAACTTACAATTGGTCAACACCAGAATGATCGGTGTTGTCAGTATTGAAATGACGGAAGTAAAATGAAATTAGATTTATTGCCTTCAATGTCTGTGGAATTCTTTTCTTCGGTGTCGAAAGAGATATTGGTGTGCCTGATTGATGTGAGGATTTTGGGAATTCATTTGAGTTAAATGGGACGAAGGTAGAATATTTCAGTTATAGAAAATAAAAGTTAGCAATATTATGTATTGTTAATGATTAATTATAATAAATTATCATGATAATTATATGTGTTGCTGCCAAATACCTGATTAACATTAGTCTTTAAGTATCTTCAGTAAAACTGGTTGTTATAAAGCTGAATAATTACATATCATTGACAGTTTTTGTAAACATAAATCGCAAATTCAAATTTTTCCTAGTTCATTCAATGAGTGGACCAGCGCGCTATCGTTTTGACCAAATGCCCATTATTTATTTATTATTATTATTATGTCTCACCAAAAATGGTATCAATCGGTTAGGTTGAACTTCGCAATGAAGACTTCGTGGCAAACATGAGTGTGTCCATGCGTATACTCTATCTTTCGAAGAAGATAAGATAGAGTTTTCATTTTTCAGAATCCAAATATTTTGGCCAAGTTCGTTATTGGACCAAGTCCGTCGAATAGTTCAGTAGTTATAAGCATTTGAAATCACAACTGTTTATTAAACGAATTGAAGAATATATATTATTTCATTGGATTGGGTTTGACGACCTAACTATATGATTTAGTATTAAAGTGTTTGAGAGGATCACAGGTCTGTTTTTGCGAGAAACACAGTCAATAAAAAGCCGACGTTTCGATTTATTTAAAATCTTCCTCAGGGCACTGGAAGAAACGATACATCTTGAATGGAGAACAAACTTATAAACCATTAAAATGAAAAACAAAGAACCCTAGATAAACTCACAAATGATGTAAACATAATTCAGAACACAACTACAAGAATGTCAAAGACATCAACCAATAAATGACATTCATAAAATCAACAAACCAAGCAATTTTAAAAGTTAAAAAATATATAAGGCAACAAAAGTTACTCACATTATTGGTTGGTCTCTAGTTATTATATTAAAAATATCTTTCGATATTATCAATTCTAATTTGACGGATGAATGCATATGGGAAGTGATACGGCAGACCATTGACAAATTCAAACTCAAAATGAAAACTGAACAATTATTTGGAAATCATGAGAGTTGAACAAGGTGGGGCAAGATTACCTTGTTGTTATGAAGGTCAACGCAGAGGTGGTAACAAAAATGAAATGTTATCTTGATGGTAGTTTCTTTATTTTACTAATTATATTGAAATAGGCTGTATTGAGATTCTCTATATCAGTACGTTTATTTACAGAGTTGTCTTCTTTTTTGATTTCCAACATTTCACAAAGTAATCTTTCTTCAATATTTGTTTGTTGACCTAGAATGTGTACATTTTCAAAATCAAACGAGTGCATTTCTTTGAAAGAATGTTCTGCCAAAGCGGTGTTATTTTTTTTAGTTTTAAGTGGGTTGTGTATGTTAATACAATCCCTCATATGCTCTGTTATTCTAGCCTTCAAATATCTTCCCGTTTGCCCAATGTAGACTCTGTTACAATCTTTGCAAGGTATCTTATAAATGACGTTAGATCTTAACTGAGTGAATATTTTTGATTTCAAATTAGCGTGAAACTGTTTTCCTATGGTGTTGCATGATCTATAGGCTATACTGACTGTTTCATCACTTAACATTTTACCAACCCTCTCTGATAAACCCGGAATGAATGGTATTTTGTAATATCGAAGTCTACTTCTATCTTTCAGGTTCAGGTTCATTTTTATCCAGGACTCTATTGATCAGTGTGATGGGATAATTATTCTTCATTAGAAAATGTTTTATTTTTTCACAGTTATCATTGTGAAATTCAGGGCTCATCAAAAATCTAAAACATCAAGCCCTAAAACTAGCCAGCCCTGAATTTCACAATGATAACTGTGAAAAAATAAAACATTTTCTAATGAAGAATAATTATCTCATCACACTGATCAATAGAGTCCTGGATAAAAATGTCGAAAGGAGATTTCTGTGATTCATACAAACTTAAAAAAATATTTCTGGTGAACAAAATGGCGAATGCGCAGGTTTCATGTGAAATATTCTATTTACACCCTTGACGATCTCAATTTTCTGTCAGAAATATTAATAAAATATAATCAAATCAAATAAAATCCTTTTATCATAAAATTTTTAAATATATAACTAGACTACTGAAGATAAAATGAAAAATGATAACGAAAACTTTTGAAATATATTTCTGGCAGTAGGTATGTTGCGAAACAAAATGAAAACATTTGATGAATCTTAAATTTTGCGTGCTTGTTCTAGTAGACCAGCGTGATATCGATTTGCCCTAATGTGTTATATGTGAACCTACAGAAAAAAATATCTTCCGAAAGAGTTGAGCTTGATTTTCATTATTTTTAGAATAGGGTCGTTATTGGGACAACTCCGTCGAATTGTTCAGGAGTTATGAGTACCTGAAATTTGGTTTCCTCAATAACTCATTGGATAGCCGTCGGATCGAGTTGTATCTCGAATGATGTTTAAATGAGTTGGAAACAGATAGACTTTCAGAAATCTACCCATCAGCAAATTTTTTTAATATCAAAAATTATATTTTTCTAAATCTTTATAGCTCATAAGATATCAGTAGGATTCAAACAAAAATTCGTGCATGCATGGAGTTTATTGATTCTCTACATATTCTCAAGTTTCACTATATTGATCAGAGTCACGAGAAGACATAAGGGTTTTTGCGCTCTTGTTTCATTTACTTCAAGAGTCACAAAAGAATCGATGGATATTTTCTTAAGTCTATTGTAAGTTGCCGTGTTGACCAAAAATCATGCTCTGGGAAAGTTTCATGTTCCGAAGGAGATTATTCATCCTCCTCAGGTTCCTAGAAAAGTTTCAGATTATTCGATTACGAAGAATCATGGCTTTTTTCAACATGGGTTTGAATATATCACATTCCAATGGATAAGAGGCCACTAGAAGAAATATATCACTGTCTAAATGGTTTCCGATAGAGTTGATATATCTACTTTTTGTTGGGTTTCATGAGAAGGCAGTTCGAGCTTCGAAAAAAACTGAAGGAAAACCGTGGTTATTATGAATTGTAAAAGTTTATGAAAGCAGATATAAAAAATTATCGTGAGCAGCTCATCAGAAAGTTATAAAAGCAAAGATATGAATTGTTGATATGTGCCTCCACGATTTTTGCTTATTGGCTTCTTCAGGGCAAATCAAGGGCAAAACCAAGGCAAGAGAGGAAAGAATAGAAGAGAACTAACTATAACACAGGGATCCACAACAAGTGAGAAAGACCAATTTATAGCCTTAACCTTAAAATCTCTGATATTGGAGGAATACCTAAGTATCGCCACAGGGGAGGTATAAGGAACCTGTGTGATACGCGACTAATTCCAGTCAATATAAGTATAGAACTTGATCAATGCGGATATTTAAATAAAACCAAAAAAATATTCGAGGGCAGTACCGCAGAAAGTTACTTTTAATTTGAGAAATAGGTTTGTTTTTTCTTTGTGGGGGTTGTTTTGGTATCACACTGTTTCTGAAAAAAAAATGAAAACAAGCGCTCAAAAACCCCTGACCTCATGACAGTGCTTTTCAAATTTTCTGATTCTTTTATTTAATAACTAATCAAATAATTTTATAGAACATTTATTTGACACTCTATTTTGAGATGAAGAACTAGAGGATGTTGCAGTATGTAAATGAAGTATTAAAGAAACTATGAGCACATGAATTATTCAAAAACAGTTATTATTAAAATAATGAGCTTAAAATTTCCAAATAATTTGTTTTGTTTTACGTAACAATTGTTTCGCCAAACAATGTGACTTCTTCAGGTTTTAATCAAAATGTAACACCTGAAGAATCTACAGTGTACGGCGAAACAATTATTATGTGAAACAATAAAAATATGTGGAAATTTTAAGCATATTAATTATTCAAAAACCCTGTTACTAACAAGAACAAGGCAGAACATAGATCTTAAATGAGATAATTCTATTAAGATACTTCCAGCAAATAACGAAAATGCTATTTATCTTCATTGATGTTGAATCTCATAAACAGAAAACTGATTAACTATTCGATGCAGGAATTTATCAGATATTTGAGAGGAATCTTACTTCCGCTGTTAAAACGAAGATTTATGAAATCTTACATAAATATAGAAATGAATTTCTTGATGTATACATTTGATCAAGATTAACACCACTCTTCTGCGAACTTCTACATCTATATGGTCTACCAAATAGCAAGAACAATAAGATATGATGGTTATTGCCCAAAGAATAATTCTACATAGGATCAGTTGTATATAAATACGTGCTGACCAGGCGTACCGAATTAGCATTGAAGAAACTAAAAAATTGAAGAATCTACTGTGAGGCAACTAGTAGTTTATAAAAACAGCTTCGAAAAGTCTGCATATTACGTGAAATTGATAGATCTTACCGATGGCACACATGTACCTAGATGTGACACAACTGTTACTGGTTGAAAACTGAAATGTAAATCACAGTATTGCAGACACATTCTGAAGACTTTCCAAGAGTAAGTGACGTTAATAAAGCAATATTAACGACATTGAATAATCATCTGCGGCCTGTTGGGATCATATACTTTTTATTTCACTTAAGCAAACTCAAGTTTGATTTATGGAAACAACTTCCCGTTCATTTCGTAAATCCATTTATTCATCTTGATTTACAGGTAAATGAAATGCTCCTACATCTAGAGAAAAGTAAAATTAAACTCTTGCAACTGATAATTACACATATGGGTCATTATCCTAACTGATACAGGGCGATTCAAGTTAGAGTATGTCAGAAGTTTCTGACGAATCTGGCGTATTTTAAAATCTGAAAATTCGGTTAACATGCAGGGTGGTTATTAAGGGGTGATTTGGTCACATTGGTTCGAAAATGCTGAGGAAGGTCAATTTTTGTCAGAAAGACATCAGTTTTGACGTGAAATTCATAAGAGTGAAATAGCCGCCTCATGGACAAAGGCTACCACCATTAGATTTTTAATTTTTTGCGCGCTTGTCTAGATAATTCACCAAGTAGCATAGCGTGATACCGTTTTGCTCAAATTTCTTTAATTTTTAATATCGACCCGGAAAATTGATATCAATTGATTGGATTCGACTTTCTGATGAAAAATCGGTCGTCAAACTTAAGTGTGTCCGACCGTAAACTCTCGATCTTCAGAAGGAAATGAGTTTTTTCATATTTTCAGAATAGCTTTAAGGTTCAAATATTTCGGTTGAGTTCGTCACTGGGCGGAATAGAATAGTTTACAGTAACGAGCACTCATACTTGGTTCCCTCAATAACTCCTAGAATATCCATCCGAAAACATGAAAAATGTTTGAATTATGTAGAAACAAATAGGATGCGAAATTTTGTGAGAATGGTCACGCTGCAAAATTGTCCAAAACCGTTTTAAGAATACTTCCTCGAATTTCAGCATTGCCCCATTATCACTAGGATGATTAGGAGCATATATGATGATAACCGAAGATTTGCATCCATCTTTCCGAGAACATGGAAACTCAGTTGGCTGCCATAATATCCAGAAATAAAATCGCTCTGACCTTCGACAAGGCTTCTGAAAGTTCAGCCGCTGCTTCGTAGAGTGCGCCAAAATTCAGTCGACTTGAAAAATGAGACGAAAGAAATTCTTATAAATTTTTCAGAAGTGACATCATGTGTTATAGGAATTTTCATATTTCAGTTATGATTTTCGCAAGTGAATCTAGAAATAAAAAGAGTTGCGTAGTTGAAATTGGGTTTCTGGTTTATCATGGTGTTACCTCAATATACTTGTCATTTAATTACGACGTTCCTTACAATATAGAAAAATAGGACATGAATATGGGAATTCTTCATACTTCCTCATACTAGGACTAGTTCCATTTTATGGTATTGAGGAGCTTTAGTAATTTTCACCACCAAAATGGAATACCTTTCCAAGATGGAGTTGAAGTTTTTAGGTTGTTGACGAAAAATGATAAGGATAAAACAAAGTTTTCTTTCTTCTTGTTAGGTTAATATTTCTGTAAACTTTTATTTTTCCTAAATGTTCCCTATCGACGCTCTATAATTTAATCCCAATAGCCTAATAAGCCTAATAATGAGACGCAAAGGACAAAGAACTGCATATATGAATTACCTTGCGAGTGCGGAAGATCTTACATCGGAGAAACTAAACGCCTTCTGAATGTACGAATAAAAGAACATCAGAAGCTTCTACGAGTACTAGACAGCGACAAATCCACGTTGGTCCAACATGCTGTAGATGAGAATCATCGTATAAAGTGGGATGAAGCATCAATAATATCCAAAGAAAAAAAACTTGCAAGAAGAAAAATCAAAGAAGCAGCATTTATGAAAATAACACCTGATTCCATAAGTGCTCCATCTATAGATCTGCCAGAAGTTTGAACGCCGATAGTTCGATCCAACTTAAAAAGATCATCATATCACAGATGAGTATATAACATCGTTCATTTTCTTTCATGACTTCTGTCAATTGACTTTTTGAAAATCGATAATTTTCAAAAGGTTTTTTACTTTTCTCCTTGATAACGATAGAAGATGTCTATCGAAACGTCGGAAATCATTACATCCACAATAGATGATGGAATAGCCCAAACAATCATTCAACACGAGCTCCATCATCAACAATATCTCGTCATCAACAGCTCATAGCTCATTAATGCTTGAAAGTTCGCAAAATACACCATCTTCAAAGTATAAAAGTCCATTCTAGTTTTTATAACAGACACTGAATATAATTTGGTTTAAACTTAATATGAGATTGTCTTTATGAAAGATCCATTCTACGTGATCATCCGGTTGACCTCCCAAATATTTCACTAATATGGATAATAATAATAATAATACAAATAAAAACTTTATTAAGCCTCTTAGACATTACAAAACATGTATAGGACAATCCGAGAAATAAAAGAAAAAGAAATTACAATTTATAGGTTATCCAGAAAATTCTCTCTAACGATATACTCGTAATAAGACTTGAAGAATAACCATTCCTTTACTAACCTCTTAAATCTACTCAAATTTGTGAATTTAATGTGACTAGGAAGATGATTATACAATTTGATAGACTGGTATGTTGGAGATAGTTCATATTTTGTTGTTTTATGTTTTGGAAATTCTAATATTTCTTCATTTCTAGTGCTATAGTCATGAAAACTAGACAATTTAAGCAAACTATTCTCATTTTCTTTCACATACTCCAAGCCTCGGATTATAAAAAATGAGGCAAGTGTTTGAATCCCATGTTCAAGAAGTAGAGGCCTACATGAAGGTCGGGGGGTATTGAAAAGCATATGCAAGATCCTCTTTTGTAAAATGAAAACTCTACCAGCATCTGAAGAATTTCCCCACAGCAAAATATCATATAAGTGGCTGAAGACCGAGCTATAATATATGATCAGCAACGATTCAAGAGGAAGATATTTTTTGACCGTACTAACAGCGTAATATGACCTGTTCAGTTGTTTGCATACAGCATCGATATGGAAACTCCATTTCGGTCAATGTGAACTCCCAGAAATTTTGCAATTTCTTTAGCTGTAAAGATTTTATCCAAGTAGTGAATGTTCAGCTCACCACCACCAATATTACCGATTGAAAAATGAACACATTCTGTTTTACTTATGTTGATTATCAGAGCATTTTCTCTGCACCATTGAACAGAGCTGTACCAGAATAAGTAACAACTCTTGAAGCTCTTCAAAGCTTTTAACCCTAACTGCAACTGAGGTATCATCAGCAAGTAGGGTTATCATACATTTCTTCACTTAAACAGAAAGATAGTGGGGTAGATTATTAATAAAATAGATAGACTTACACTATCATCAATATCCAGAGGAACGCTCACAAAAGATTTATTGTACTGAAGACCATATACTCGACTTCTCGATTCCTCTCACATCATCTACTCACGTCTCCAGAATTTTCCGTGCCGTCTCTAAGGTGAACCCAAAAGGCGCACATCTTAAGAGAACATTAGAATCGTCTGCAAACAGCACACACTCCAAAAAAATGACCAAAACAATGATCACTCAGAGCAGATGGAAGATCATTTATACAAATTAGGAAGACCAGTGGTCTCAGAAAATCATCTTGTAGTACACCTGCCTTGCTCACTTCTCTTGGTGATTCTCATTCATTGCCTTTTATTGCCATCTTTACTGCCTGAGGTCTATCCCTCTCTATGAGTGTTAGTTGTTTATTTCTTATCACATAATTCTCCAATTCCAGTAATATCCCTGTATCAACACAATCAAATGCCTCTGACAAAGGTAAAAATAATCCAATTGGTAATTCCTTTTTTTCATGGTGCTACTATATAGCTTGAATATTGCAATCCTTTCCCTTTCTTGGAATACATCCATGTTGATATTGTGTAAAAACGTTGAAGTTTTGAAGAATTCCAGAAACTTTGTGGCTAAAATTTTTTTCAAATATTTCGGAAAATGTAGACAGAATGCTGATTGGTCTATAGCTTTTCTGAAAATCGGATTAATAACAGCAATTTTTAGGTCTTCTGAGAAAACACCATCCTTGAATGACTTGTTCATAGTATTGTTATTTTAATTATATTGTTTAATGGTAATTGACAGACGACTGGACTTTGTGAATCACTTTATTGACTCACTAGTACATCAGGTTTATAGACCAGAGCGCATCACTAGCTGTGACGTTCAATGCGCAGTTACATATATTAGGTATTTAATAAACATGTATATCGTAACAAGTATGAGCTAGAGGTGCTGCAATAAGATGTAAACATGTTTCTTATCTTTCTAACTGTAGCTTTTATTTCATATTTAGTGATGTGAAACAAGTAAAAGGATTTTTCCTGACGTGGTATAGGGGAATCATCATTATCTAACTGATACACCTCTAAAATGTCTGCAATCAGAATACTGAAACTATAATCTGTGCAGATGGCGTGACAGTGTAGATTCTGACAAGCAGGATGAGAAAAAAATCATTTAACAATCCTAAATCAACTCATTGTTTATTTTTCCTCGTTTTTGAACGAAAAGATAATCACCGTTTTATCTCTGCTTACAATGAATGGTGAGAAATTTGAGAATTTGTGGTAAACTTTCAATAATACCATTTGTTGAAACATTTTTAATTCAATAGAAATTATATTATTAATTAGAATCTCTCAAGTTCATTTAGCTTTATCGGTACCTTAATTCCTTAAAAATAACGCTGTAACTTTTTGAATATTCACTTTATGAATATAAAACGCAGGTTCATACAAATTCGAATCCATGCATACATTTGTGCTACTAAAGTATCCAGTTGAAAACGAGCTGTTATTCTAGATCATGTTCATAAAAAATCGTTGGGTTATTGAGGGTGGATACTTTTAAATGAGACATTCGGTATAAAAATCAGAAATAAAATGTGCAGCTGTTAGAAAAAGATTAAGGAAGTGAGAATCTCAAATCCGAATGAAAAGCCTTCTTTAATGACGTTCCGATGTTTCCGAAGTCACAACAGCCGTTCGAACACATCTAAAAATAACCAATTAAAATAAAATGTGGAAGGAATATTAGATATTTATAGATTAATTAGATAGTGAACGCTTGGATGAACTGTAACCACGCTTGAAATCATCATTTTCAGAAATAAGGTGCCTTTTTTCGGGATTCACCATCGAAAATTTGTAGAGAGCGCTGATATTCGAAAATATATCGTAAAATGCGTCTCCCAAAATACAAGTGGGTTCTACTACTCTAGTCGATTTAACGCGATTGCACCAGTTTCTCGGAAAAGTTCAACATGTTGTTTGTGTTTCGAAAGGTTTTCATATATTGTTCATGAATACTTAGTGCTGTGATATTTTTCAAAAATCGCTTGTGATAGACGTTTTCATACTCTGGATATGGGATATGGAGTTTTTCCAAGAATGGACGGAGACCAGGGTATTGTATTTCATCTAATATATTTATTTATGCTCGACTGATATAGCATAAAGTTCTGCTAGCATTAGATTTGAACACATAATGTTCGTATTTTATTACTAGATATATAATAATGATAATACTGTGATATGTAGTGTTTTGGCTGAATGTTTTTTTCATCATGTTATAGAAAACATGCAGAAAAGCACTGATGTGATGTCAGAAGTTTTTGCTGGCCGGTTCTAAAGAATTTTTCTTGTCTTTGAGACCTTGTGAACCATTACAGTGGTAGCGGAAGTATCAACAAACCTATATCTTAAATTTGAAATAATTCCTTCAGTTCGAAGCCAAATTTTCTTATCTTGAGAATCTATCAAATTAAGATATATTTTCCTCATCGACAATTATATACCTACATTTGATATCTTCCTTTTAGTGAGCTCTAATCCCATGGAATACCTTATTTAATTGAGGCCAGCTGGTATATAAATTTCATCTTCAAATCGATTATTATTGAGCTATTCTTAAGGATAAGTTTGATATGGAACCCTTCTTCCGTGGAAATACTCGAAAACCTTATCAATGAAATGAACATTTTTCTTATTCGGACGTTTTCCTTCATGAAAAACTCCTACCTTCTTACAATAGGATGGTACAATGCCGGAGATCAAGGATATTTCGATACCTCGATGTATAGTCAAAATTTTATGGGTAATTTGACGAATATCTGATATATCAAGTATTGAAGATAAAGTTTGGGAATTTTGCTTAAAAATTTCGGGAATGCCGATTTCCGTAAAATTTTGAAAATCTATTATTTTCAACCTTATTCAAAGATCATCTGAGTTACAAATTGATCGGATGGATATTCTAGGAGCGATTAGGGAAACCAAGTTGAGGGTGCTTATAACTGCTGAATAATTTGACGCATTCTGCCAAATAATGAAAATAATGAGCTACATGGAGATATCTAGCTCTTCTCTTTCGGAAAATAGAAAGTATACGGCCAGACGGTCTGATATAGCCCAGTTTGACCAGGAGCCAAACAAATGAGACAAAATCAACTTGATACCCATAATGATACAACACAAGCAAATAATGTTGAATGATTGTTTGGGCTATTACCATCATCTATTGTGGATGTAATGATTTCCGACGTTTCGATAGACATCTTCTATCTTTATCAAGGAGAAAAGTAAGAAACTTTTTGAGAATTATCAATTTTCAAAAAGTCAATATGACAGAAGTCATGAAAGAAAAATGAACGATGTTATATACTCATCTGTGATATGATGATCTTTTTAAGTTGGATCGAACTATCGGCGTCCAAACTTCTGGCAGATCTATAGATGGAGCACTTATGGAATCAGGTGTTATTTTCATAAATGCTGCTTCTTTGATTTTTCTTCTTGCAAGTTTTTCTTCTTTGGATATTATTGATGCTTCATCCCATTTTATACGATGATTCTCATCTACAGCATGTTGGACCAACCTGGATTTGTCGCTGTCTAGTACTCGTAGAAGCTTCTGATGTTCTTTTATTCGTACATTCAGAGGGCGTTTAGTTTCTCCGATGTAAGATCTTCCGCACTCGCAAGGTAATTCATATATGAAACTAAACGCCCTCTGAATGTACGAATAAAAGAACATCAGAAGCTTCTACGAGTACTAGACAGCGACAAATCATCCAACATGCTGTAGATGAGAATCATCGTATAAAATGGGATGAAGCATCAATAATATCCAAAGAAGAAAAACTTATGCCTGAAGAAAATCAAAGAAGCAGCATTTATGAAAATAACACCTGATTCCATAAGTGCTCCATCTATAGATCTGCCAGAAGTTTGGACGCCGATAGTTCGATCCAACTTAAAAAGATCATCATATCATAGATGAGTATATAACATCGTTCATTTTTCTTTCATGACTTCTGTCATATTGACTTTTTGAAAATTGATAATTCTCAAAAAGTTTCTTACTTTTCTCCTTGATAAAGATAGAAGATGTCTATCGAAACGTCGGAAATCATTACATCCACAATAGATGATGGTAATAGCCCAAACAATCATTCAACACGAGCTCCATCATCAACAATATCTCGTTATCACAAGCAAATAATTGCATTTACGAAATACCATGCAAAAGCGGAAAACCTTTTATCGGAGAAACAAAGCGCCCCTTGAAAGTAAGAATAAAATAACATCAGAAAATGTCTCGAGTGTTAGACAACGATAGATCAAAGTTGATTCAGCAAGCTTTGAATAAGAATCATAAGATAAAATGGAGTGATATATCGATAATATCCAAATAAAAAGAAAAATCAAGGAAGCAGCATCTATGAAAAACTCTTTCAATCCTATAAGTGCTCTATTAATTGAGTTGCCGTAAGTTTGGAGACCGATTTCTCGAAGTAACTGTAACTTAAAGAAGTCTCCAAACCACATATAAGTAAAAATTTGATCTAGCTTCTTAGTTATGTCAATCTCGACAAGCAATGTAGGATATTCAAACGTTTTAGACTTTTTTATTTATTTATTTATTTATTCAGTCTTATAAACACAAATAACAAAATAAAAAACTCTCAAAAAAAAAACCATACCTAGACGGCGTGTACACTGTACATACAGCAAATAAATAAATTAATCCATATAAAAAATGTCTATGTCTTATTAAACAATTTTCGAATCTACTATGGGTACCTCATGATTGAGCCTTTCAAGATACATATATCTACATCGAATAGATCCAAATGTACATCTTCGTTTAGTAATTTATTGCAGATACCTAACATAGTTGATAAAGGACTGCGATTGATAGAATCAACCTGGAAAAGATCCCTGCTACTAGCATGCAGCCAGATCTTTGGCACCTTGAAACCTATTCGGTCTATCAGTTTGCAATGATTGTACTCCAGATCGTTCAGTACATAATAAATAAAAACTACAGATTGAAAGTATCCTCGGATAGACAGATCGGATATTGAAAAATCCATTCGCATTGACAAATATGATATTTTGAAAGGATATATTCCATGTTGTTTATAATATAAATATCTCAAAAAGCGTTTCTGAACCCTTTCAACTTGGTCTCTTCCTGACTGTGTCCCAGGTGACCAAATAATAATAATTTGCCTTGAGACCTATAGATGATATATATCTCTCGGAACGTTGGTAGCAAGGACAATTAGAGATAGTGGATATAGTCCAAATAATAATTCTACACCAGTTACATCATCCAACATTTCTCGTCAACAACTTTCGTTAAGTGAGTGTAGATTCCATCTTTTTCCAAGTCTTTTATATGAATGCTCAACGAACTTCTTCAAATATGTATTTAAGGCAGCCCTGATCAAGGGTATCTTACTTATATTAGTCGATTTATAACCAACCTTAGTTTTGAAATAAAAAAAAACAGATATAAAAAAAAACAGAATTGAAAAATAATCTATTCATATCTCATTACGAATCAGAAACTATTCTGATATTATATTATGAACTCCTATGAATGAGCCAATTTCAAATCAATTTACGGAAATAGTAGGAAATTAAAAAGCTTATCTTCTCTGGACACAATTCGAGGGTAGTCTCATCCAGGGATAGCTATTTCACGCATGAATTACCTACAAAAAGTATCCCAGCTCAATTAAGAATCGATCTGCCTCTGTGTTTTCAAACAAATTGTCAATTTTGTCGGTAAACGGTTCGGTGTCCTCATAAAGTAGCCAATCTGTTGTTAATACAATACACAAATTATACCAACCCTGCGCGCTCGCCATTTTGTATCAGCACATAACTCTAGGCATCATATTCATTCCTTCTAATAAAAGCATTGATTATGTGATCATCAATCTAACAAGAATGGACAGTGTTATTCAAATGAAATTTCAGCTGATGATTGTAAAAAAACTCTCAGTGCTTAAAAATATTTAATGGCTGGCCATGTTTCGAGGACGTAGTTTTGTTTTTCCCTCAGACCTCCTTGCTGACAGAAAAATCAATTTCTTTATGATTATTGATTGAGAAGATTTATCTTTTGACGAGGTATCCAAAAGAAGGTCGTTTGTGCTTCGAATATAACTGAAGGATGATTTTGTGTAGTTATTTTGGATTCGAGATGAAGGTTTTTTTATTCTTCCACATTCATTGAGGCTGTTGTTGTAATATCTCACTATTCCAGAGTCCTGACCTCACTTCTGCGTTTTTTTATATTTTTTTAAATTTCGCATTCGTGTTATAATAGGAACCCCTTCTGCCATTTGTTTTTGAAGAAATTATTAGTTAATTTACTAAGACTATTGAAGAAATTCGAAATAAACACATAATCTCTTATCACATAAAAGTATAAATGAATTTAACAACTGGATGACCAGCCTCTCATCATGTGGGAGGTACTTTCTATCTTTTATCTCCATTTCAGTTCAGTGTTAAGTATTTCTCTGCTGAATAGGAGGGTGTTCCCTAATTTGTAACGGCTTCGAAGATTGGAAATGTCCGTGAAATTTAATTGAACACATACTTACAGCAAAATCTTGGATGAAAGCAATGGAAATTATTTTCTCAAAGTCAAGGTGCAGGGTCAACTTCAAAGGATGATATTCAACTTGGTAGCTTCATGACAGCGATCACACATTTTTATGATCACAAAACACTATTACGGCATTTTGGCAGGTGTTTAACACGCGGAACAATTTCGTGAAATTGGCAAGCATCTTTTATTAGTTTTATGTTTGTTAAACTGGGAACTCGAGAGAGGCGTGTCCTTTCAGATGGAACTGAATGAAACCTTTGTCTTTTAATAATATGCACGACTTAATCATCCTCTCACGATAGGTAGTGAAAAAACAACCGGACCGATTATGTGTCTCGCGAATTCAGGGTTTGACAGATAGATTTATGGGTATTTTGCATTGAAAATTAAAAATATACAATTTTTAGAGCATCGTACAAACCTAGTGGATTGTAGAGATTAGATGCACTAAAGAAACAAGTGAAACATGGTCATAAATAAACTTCAAAAGATCAATTTCTGATGACACCGAAAAGCTATTGAATACAGTGAAGACAGTGTGGGAGCCACTTATGGAATAAATTTCCCAATACCATTATTTTAAAAAATTATAAAAAATGCCGAGATATTTCAATTCAATTAAGCAACTTGTTTTAGAATATACTAATAATTCAAAATTTGCGGTAAGCAATCGATGATCCGAATAAATTAAAGAAATCGCACATCTATCAGCTCAAATTCGGATCGATTCTTGTTTTACTCATGTAGAATCTATAAATAATAAAAGAAATAAATATTATGAATTTTTGAGGTAAAAATAATCCTATTGGGCTCAATGTACTACACGTGGAAGAGAGTATGGTATATCCAATATTTATACCACGAATATCTCGACTCATTCCTGATCCAAATTTCAGCCAAGGATGAAAACATAAACAGATCAGAATGGATTATTGCGAATTAAATACTCGGTGTTTGTGTATGTCATTGTGGGATTATTTAGGTCGGTGAGAATGAAAATCCCTTGAAATCAAAATGTGAATATTCAACCGGGAATAATTCCAATGTTGACGTTGAACTTTTGGCAAGGACGAAGACGGTTGAGTAGTTCCAGGCCTGGTTTTCGAGCTAAAAATCCGAAGAAAACTGTTATGATTTCCATGAATTGTTTATTGTTGATTTAACCTCTTCAAATACTTCGAAACTATCAAAATTAAATTGACGGATCTGTTATAATAGAATTATCAAAACATGAAACGAATAATAAGAATATTTCTTCTCTAATCCAATAAAATCAAAATACCTAGTGTGAACTTTGAATCATCTTTTACAGGTACTCGATTTTTTTTTACCTCCTATTATCAGAAAGAGTGGTATCTATGCGTTGTGTAAAGGGTGTTTTATTTTAGAAATACCACACCATATACGAGATGCAGCGTTCAGCCAAAGTCCTGATAAATAGTTTTTTTTTCTTTAAGTTTGCCTTTAAGTGTCCTCGAACTACAATAGAATACTACTCCCCTCTTGACCGCCTTTATGCTTCCATTGCATATTTTAAGACTTCAATTCAGGATCGTAATGATAAAACTAACATTCGTCACATTATTTAAAAACTGTTGGTTATGTTGCAATTGCCTTATCCACTGCTAACAAATTGTCACTTGATTACTTCTTCAGTCACCTTCTTAGGATAAAAATTCATTTAAAAATATATATATATATATATATGTATACAGATTCTGTTGAACTTTTGGCTTACAATATTTAGTTAGCAAACAATAAAGCATACCTATAGATCAGGGGTTAGTGACGGGGTGTCATACAATTCGGCGTATGACATAAAAGTCTAGGGAAAAAAACCCCAGTGAAATAAACCCTGGCTCCCCGCCTAAGTGTGAAACTACAAAAATAAGCTGAAATATTTTTGAGGAACTTCTTTCTTCAAGAGTGGTCTTTTATTGATGGAGACAGAGACTTCTTCAAGTTGCCCACATCGAATCTGGAAACAAAAAGATGAAAGCAGAAAAAAGAACTAAATAACAAAAATACGTATCATATTCGTTTGAAATTTATAACCCATTCCAAGAAATAATAGGAAACATCATGAATAGCCCTAAAACCATCTTGAAATTTATATATAGGACAACTATGCATGAGATGAAGTATTGTTCCTTCTGCTACTCCACATTCACAACTTGTGCTTGGAACTGAGTTCCATCTGAATAGCATGCTATTGGTACGACCATGACCTGTTCTCAAACGATCAAGAACTATCCAAATTTTTCTTGGAAGATCAAAACCAGGATTTTTTCAGAAGGATCAGAAACGAGATACTTATTGAACATTTCGTAAGAGTTCCACTCAGTCTTCCATAATTCTTTATCGCTTATGTTCATATTGAAGAACGTATTATGCCATAATGGTTTACGTGACTTCAATCTAGGAATTCTATTAGGTGTACAAATAAGTTTCCGCGGTTTTTTATAAAAAATTAAGTATTTATTGTAATGGAAAAGTACATTACGTTTTATTCAAAGTATTTTCCATCATTTGCCACTACTTTTCCCCATCTTTCTGGCAACATTCGGATACCCCGTCGAAAAAACTCTTCATCTTTTGACGCTATCCACAAATCTACCCAATTTTTGGTGTCTTCATATGATGTGAAGCGCTGCTCAGACAGACCATGTGCCATCGACCGGAACAGATGATAATCAGAAGGGGCTAAGTCTGGTGAATACGGCGGGTGGGGTAAAACTTCCCAGTTGAGTGTTTCCAAGTATATTTTTACCGGCGCCGCAACATGTGGACGAGCATTATCGTGTAAAAGAATAATTTTGTCGTGTCTGGAGTAGTAATGGGCGCGTTTTTCCTTAAGTGCCCGACTCAATCTCATCAATTGTGTTCGGTAGAGAGCTCCAGTAATGGTTTCGCTTGGTTTCAGCAATTCATAATACACGACACCAAGCTGATCCCACCAAATACACAGCATGAGTTTTTTTCCATGAACGTAGATAGTGGCCGGGGGACAAGAGTGGAAATCCCACAAACTTATGTTCCAAAAAATTAAATTGGGTACATTAAAAAATACAAAGCTTATGTAACATTTCAATAGACTGATATGGTAAACTAATTTGTTTATTCATTTCTCTCTGCTATTTTTGAATTAAATCGATAAAATAAGCTGCAAAGTACCAACATCATTTGCATCAGATTCAGTATGTGAATTTCAACAAGAATATTTCTCAATCGGTCTGCAACTTATTTCGGTAGGCGTCAAAATAATGAATTACCAGTTGTGCATTCTGCAAGATTTATTGTGTTCCAGCTATTTCCAGTGCCAATTGTCTCTCTTTCAGATAAAAAGCTCATTTTGTTCATGACCCATACAATGCTGAAAGGAGAATGACCAGTTTCCGCTTTGTGATTGAATGGGAGCGATTTGATGTTTAAAAATAAATTCAATGTGTTTCACCTGTTTCTTTTCGCAAGGTGTGAGTAGGTTATTGTACCCGAATATTCCTGTATTTTCAGAAAAGTGTTTGAATATTATACGAGTCATGAACAATACTACCACACAAAATTCACGAATAACGTGCCAGCTCATCGTGAATCATTTCGTACAAAATAGTCTGGCTTGATCGAAATTTGTATTGAAGATATTATGAACAACTAACGCGTTTATGATTCATTTAAGAAACTGTAATAAAATCAAGGACATCCTGAAAATCGTGGGAAGAGGCATTTAAATGTGCATTCATGTAAAATGTTGTGTACTTATTATATTTTCGATTTGATGTAGGTATCTATTCGTGTTTTAGATAGATGTTATTAAATGGAGTTAGTTGATGAGACATTCTTGTTTATGGTACAATTGGGCATATAAAATGATTTCTGGACCCCATTGATAGAGCCAGATTTTATACTGAAAAAAAAGGGTTCGGTATATATCTTCTACCGTTCTCAAGGTGAATTGCTTCGAGCAGAAACTTTTTGAAAATTATTAATTTGCATTAAAAGTCGAGATTCAGCTACCTCATATACAATTTCACCAAAATCTTAGGTTCTGGCATTTTATGTGTGACATTCTGTAGGTTTGCTTAAAGATCTTGACGCATATTTTCGATGCTTTTTACGCACTAGTTCCAGTAAAACAGCGTGCTATCATTTAAGCTGCTTTGCAGTCACCAAATAAGGCGCCCCGGGACCGCTCCTGGTGCGTTCCGATCTACTCTATATACTAGTCCTTTCCAGTAAACTCGTTTTCCACAAATCGCCAGGAAATTTTGACATTCCTGTCAAAATTTCTTGAAGAAAAAGTCAGGACTTCCTTACTGTACGGAAATATCATTTCCTTACTGTAAGGAAATGATATTTCCGTACAGTTTCTAGTGTTCTACATAAATGATAGAAAACACATTGCTTATAAGGAATTAATTTATATTTTGAAAACATCAAGTCATTGCTGAATACATTTTTAAGATCAATTTGTTATATTTACAGTAATTTGACAGTTAGTACAATTATTGAACATTGGAGGAACACTCTTAGAACTATGAGAAACATTTCGGACAACATGCAGGGTGGAAGGGTCATTTTGTTGAATATTTTGTACTGTGGAAATTTCATTTGCCACCTCAACCATATTGTTGAGCGATTCTTCGATATATCCTTCAGCAACGTTTGATGACTTCCATCCGCCATGCCTCTTTAAACTAGTTATGTCGGCACCAGAGTCGACCAATATTGTTGCAGAAGACCGACGAAAGCAGTGACCGGTATATTCTGTCGGATTTACCAAGTTCAAATAAGTAGCAACTATTTTGGGCATTTTTCTAAATTAATGAATTCCTACTACTTGTCTACAACCCTTTCCGCTTTGATATTTAAAGAAAAATCGGTCACTGTTCATATTTTCTGGTCTTAACGAAACATACTTTCGATAAACATTCAAGTAGATCTGATTAATTACAAATGATCTTGGTTTGTTGGTTTTCGAATCAGGTATGCTGATTAAAAGCTTAGATTCTAAGTCTTCAATATCGTGCACAGTCATTCGGACTAACTCATCCATTCTACAGGCCCCAGAAATACCAAATATTACAGCCACCTAAAAAATAAATGAAGCTATAATCTAAATAGAAATTAAAAACTTGTAAATTACCTTAATCATTAAATTTTCGTTATCTGGAGCTTCCTGGATAAATTTTTCAATTTCTTCCTTCGTTAAAATCTTAGATTTCTTTGCCCTATAACCTTGAGCTTGCCGTTTCAATAAAGAACGAAGTTTTGAGTATGTAGATATATCTACATTGTGTTTAAGTGCAAGGGTTGCTTCAGCATTGAATAATTGGCCCATAATGTTGAAGATTTCATCTTTAAACAAAGGTCTAGGAAGTATGCCATAACAACATTTTCTGAGAAAGAACTCGTATTTTTACTCATGCGATAATCCATAAAACGTCTCTATGCATTTTCGTACTTTCCTCTTGATTTCTTTGGCAATAATTCTAATGAAGCAGTATTCACTGCCTCAACCAGCTCTGGAGGAGTCCCAGGAATGGAAATTTCATCATCACTTATCATTTTACTTTCGAGAACACCAGCAATTAAATTTATAAGCGTCAAGTTTGACAATTCAACCTCGATACGATTCCATAGTAACCCAAGTAATTTTATTAGGAATTTCAAAGCACCATTTATTTGGGAATAAAATTATTGCGTTTTTTTTAAATCAATCAATATCTGTCGAATTTTAAACGATTTGCGGAAAAATAGTATGTTTACCTCGTAGGAAAAGCCACATTCCTGGACTCTTCACAGTCGTCCAGGAATGTTAAGCTTTCCCTACCCGGTAAACAATGTACTATTTCCTTAATACAGAGGGCTAGAACCTCCGGGGTCACACGCATCTTATTCCTAATATCGAGGTGTAAATGATCGAAGGTTGACAAATCAAAGTTTGTGAATATTCACTGGTTTTGCCATAAGGCAAATCTTTTGAGTGTATAACCATTTATTTCTTAAATAAATTGACAATATAGTCAATCAGAATTTTTTTGTGATTTCTCAGTGTTTCATTTCACACTTAAATTCAAGGAGATCTCATTTATAATCGCTTTGATTGAATATTTTTTGTAATTTGGACTTGAATAAATAAGGTTTTCCACAGAACTAGAGCTTACAGAATGGAGGATATCATATCTATAATATTTCTCATTTTTCAGGAGGAGGAAGTTAAGGCTTCGAATATAACTGATGAATAATTGTGAGCACTTACTTTTGAACTTAAGATATAGTTTTGTTGATTCTGTCTATTGATTGTGGTGTTTATTTTTAAAATAAGACTGTTTCAAGGTTCCGGGAAAGACTTTACAACTCCCAAGCAAAATTTCCTGGCCTCATCTCAGGGCTTTTCTACATTTTGTATTTACTCAATTCTAAAATTATTCTTGGACTGAAAATAAATTTTATACATATTAAACTTCTACTGAGGATAATGGCTCACACATAAAAAAAGATATATGGTGTCGCTGAACTTTTTGTTCTTTTTTACACGCTGTTGTACTACTTCAATTAATTAGAGCAACTGCGCAAAAACAGGCATAGGCTCAAGAAAGTGCATAGTAAACCTCCTAATAACTAGAAATGGAACCGCAAGATCAAAAGAATAAATGAATAATGATGAAAATTAAAGAATAAGTCAGATAAGTTCCATTAAATGAATCATAAAGATTCTCACACAGGTAAATATTTTAGATAACCAATACTGATGGAAATAGTTCATATCATGCAAATATTAAACTTGACCTAAATTGCATGGAACATATTTTTAGGAATGATTAGTTCAAAATGAACAAGTTTGTATTTCATCATATTATGTCGTCATATTACGGTTCGTGCAGTACAGTAATACTGTGGAATTGGAATTCAACAATTCGAGGATGGGAAATGGGAATAACGACTTTATTTATTGTCTTGTTCCGCAAGCAGAGCAATTGATTCTGATAAAATGAAGCAGTGTACAGGGTGTAACTGATTTAATGTATGACAATTCCATTTCTCACTTTTGCATGCTTGTTCCAGTTCAGTAAACTGTTAGAACAGCATGACATCGTTCTGCCCAAATATCTTTGATTTTCGGATATCGAGATGAAAATACTTAATTACCCCCAGTACACGCCACATAAATACTCCCCTGCGTTAAATATGCTGAGTGTTCTCATTATGGTGGGAAAAAATTGAAAACCTATTGAATTATTGTTATATATATATTATATTATTGTTATTTTTATTTATAAAATTGAAAATCATATAGATACACACTCAAATATTTATCTGAAAAAATTTCACACTTCTGCATACGCATGCAGTAGGCGTAAACCTCCTGAAATTCCGTTGGTTCCGGATATCTCAACTAATCGTAAAGAATTTACGACAGTAAGCGTAAACCTCCTGAAATTCCATTGGTTCCTGATATCTCAACTCATTTTTACATATTAAATATTTCCCGAAGGAAAAAATAGTTGGTGAAATATGATCTTTGAAACCTTATCACGTTTACATCTAAAACACATTCGAACGTAAAGGACACTGAGCTCTAGTAATGATCTAATCACTCAAGTGGCAATTCACTGGAATGTTCAACTATTCATTCAAGCTATCCTCAAATTCGCGTATAATTGTCGAATCAGCTTTCACAGAGAACATCGGTGGTAAAATTTTCATAACCACCAATATATATTGATGTAATGAAAGTTACTGGAAAATTGAATGCAAAACTTCTATTTCCATTAAAATCTAAAAATACACAGATGGGGCAGGTTCATTGCCTGCTCAAATAGTCGAACAATTGACGTCCTAATTATTCTTGGATGATGGCTTTGATCCATGATCCAGATTGACCGACAGAAATCGTTCGATTTAACTGCTCCCAAGTCAATGATCTGAATCGAATAGGTCAAATTAAAATCAGTAAATGAATTTGCTATGTGGTACTGCATCGTTTGTGAATAAAAATAATCCAAATTCAACTGTTTTTGTCGTATTTCTGTTGAAAAAAAAATAAACGTTAGCCAAAATTGTTGTGTAAAATACTGTTGAACTAATGTTCAATTGATTGATTGAAATTTTCGTTACTTGGTACTGTATTGAATTTTATATTAGATAATTTGAGTACAAAAACTATTTGAAACTATTAGAAAATATGTAAAAAAAGGCACTGACGTGAGTTCAGTAGCTTTTTGGCGCTTGTTTTGAAAGTATTCCTCGGACTCAAGAACAGTGTTATACTACCGTCACAATATAATATATAATAAGTTTATTTGCATGATATACAATTTTTTGGACATTTAAATATCCACTCATAATCTCCTTCAGTTTTGTTCGAAACTAAGATTCTCTTCAATCAAAAGTAACTATAAGAAACTATATCTTCTCCATCGAAAGTTGATATTTTCCTTTCAGTAAGCTCTTGTCATTTGAAATAATTCATTTGTTCAAGTCCAAATCACAAAAAGCAATTTTATTTACGTATCGGAAAAATAACACCTTGTATGCCCTCATATCAAAATCAATTTATCAGATGCGAATTTCAGCATTGAATACGAGACTCCCAATATGAAATTTATTTCTGAACTCTGAAACTGGGAGTGATTGCAATCCAATTTATCTTCTTTCTTGGAAGATTATTGCATCTCTCGAGTGTTAAATAAAAGAAGATGCGACACTGGATATATTTATTTTCTTGTTCCAGTTTCTCGTTCTCGAACTGTCGTTTTGTATTCCAATAGCTTTTACTGATAGAGAGAAATGGCGTTTCTATTTAAAACGTCTGACAAATGCTTTTAAGAGTTCTTCTGCATGACTCTTCCGTTTTGTTGCAATACATCATTAGAATTCTATTGTTATTGATATTGTCGAACCAATTGACTAGTTCCTACTGTCATTGTTCCAAAATAAAATATTACATTGTTGAGTATTCAAATCTACTGGATATATATATTCTTTTGAGCTTTTGGCTTACAAAACAAATGTTAGCTGAGGTTGGTGATGGAGTGCCATACAAGTCGGTGTATGACATGAAAGATTAGGGAAAAAACCACAGTGAAAAAAACCCTAGCTCCCCGCATAAGTATTGTTGTGTGAACAAAATAAGCTCAAATATATTTGAGGGACTTCTTTCTTCAAGAGTGATCTTCTGTTAATAAACACAGAGGCAGTTGCACATATCGAATATAAGAAGCAGAAAAAAGAACTGAATACAGAAAATACGTATCAAACGAACAAACAAAGCGTAAACTCAATCTAAATTATCTTCGATTTAATTTGCAGTATTTCCAATAACATGCGGTAACCCTTGATCGATAGAAATCTCCAAAAAGTCCAAATACGTACATATCTCTATTTTTTTTTTTTTTTTTTTTGAAAAAGATATGACTTCAATAATCAACAAAATGAAAACATATTGAAGCCAACTGAGAAAACACTTCATAATTAAGTCGGAAATCGTTTCACGAATTGGGACTGGACTATTTCTGTGGCATCATTAATGATTTGATTTTCTTACCTGGCTATCTGATTAGAGATATTATATGTACGTATTTGGACTTTTTGGAGATTTCTATCGATCAAGTGTTACCGCATGTTATTGGAACCCTGAAATGACTCGCGGTAACCTGAATTCCACCTGAAATGACTCAAAGAGTTATGAATAACATCAGGGAAAGACTCAACCAGTAACCAGTGTATCGATAGTGAAGGAAGCCATTTAAGGGATGTTTTATTTGAAAAGTAAGACTAATAGTAGACCCTGACAATGGTACATTTTATGAAATGGGAAAATGTGTACTTATTCTTAGTATAAATAAAAATGTCCTACCTTATTTGGTTTTGTTTTTATTAGCTTCCCTTAGGTTTTTCTACCGGACCCTGTATTAACACCGTTACTGCTTCACATTTTCGTGAATTTCATCTATTTAGTAAAAGGTGTCCCAAAATTAACTCAAGATTTCAATTAAATAGAAAACACGGTTTTGAGTCTTTTGATTGTTATTATTTTATTGAGTCATAAAGTATATTGGATAGGGTTATTTGTGGAATAAAACATCTGGTAAATGGCCTCCGCGGTTTTGCATAAACAAATGCAATCGTCTGTCAAAATTTCCCATGACCATTCTGCATAAATGTGGCTGAAATTCGTTGATGCAACATTGAATATCCTCCTTTAATGCACGCGTGGTTGTGGGTTGTTTGACGTAGACTTGTGACTTTAAATAACTCCATAAAAAGAAATCTAATGGTGTTAATTCACACGATCAAGGAGCCAATTCTGATCGCCGAAACGAGAGAGTACACAACGTGGAAATGTTTAATGCAGTAATTGAGTGTTTCACGGGTTGTATGGCATGTGGCACTGTCTTGTTGATACCACATAGTGGTTACATCAATATCATACAATTTCGGAAAAATAACTGTCTTATCATATCGCGATATCGAGCATCAGTAACAGTCACTGCTTGACCAGCCTCATTTTCAAAAGAGTATGGTCCAATTATGCCTAAGCCCAACGCACACCAACCAGTGACACGTTGTGGATGCTTTTTTTCCACAATCACATGTAGGTTTTCAGAACACCAAAAGTGGCAATTTTGGGGGTTAACAAAGCCAACAAGGTGAAAACGTGGTTCGTCGCTTAGGATGATTTTGTTCGAAAAAATCATTCATTCATTGTTGTTGCTAAATAATCCAGTCAACAAACTCTCTTCGCTATGCATGGTCATTGAGCTTCAGTTGTTGTGTTAATTAAATTTTGTAACCATGGGGATACAGATTTTTAGTGATTATACGCTGAAGAGAGCTTTTTGAAAGTTGCAATTCTTGTCCACGACGCCAAATTAAGGTGACATTTGAACGGCTTGTTTTTGGACGACCAGTGTGTTTGGCGTCCTATCTTTCGGAATTTTTCAATTTGTCTCTTCACATGTTGACGAAGTTACAACAGTTTTCCGACTGTATTTTGTATGATATGTTCGAACTGTGGCCACCAAGCATCCATAATTTTTGAAATATTGTTCAACAATGAAACACATTCTTCTATTGCGTAACCCTCCATTTTACTGACCCTAAACTGTCAACTGTCGCCTTTTTTTGTTTTTACGCTTGTCAACAATGTGTTGCATTAATGGCGGCAAATTCAAATCTTGCGTTAATTTTGAGACACCCTTTATATATAAGTGAGGTTATCCATTATCTGAACCACAGATTGAAGGAAAATTTTTTCGATGTATGATCAGATTCTTTGTTTGCTATGGTAACAGATCTTGTTTGTTGGTCGACGCCATATTGTATTGGATAGGTCCATTCTGATTCTCCATAAACGACGGTCAAGACCCAAAACGCCGACAGGTGTTCAAATTTTTATTCCATATCAATAGAAATTACTCGGGACGTTTTCGTAGGTCATGGACACGAACAGGCGTCTGCCTGGAAAAAGGAAGGCTGTCGGCCGGAGGATCTGTCTATTTGCTGCACTATAAATAATCGAAATTTCGGGTCCCGTTCGCCAAGTATAGAGCTTTGGAGGTCTGCCAGGGCCGGAGATGTTCCGGCCCCAGACCGCTCCACTCGATTATACACTTCAAACTTGAAATTTTGTTTTCACCTCCTACGCCACCTGACCTTGAATTTTATATGAGAATGAATAACGCGAAAATCTCTTTAGTTTGATAGGAAAGGATGATTGAAGTACTCGTAGCTAGAGGAAGCTCCTAAGAGAATAATGAAATACAATGATTTAAATATTATAATAAACACATCGTAAAGCACAAACACGAAGAAATAACGGGAATCAAAAGGAGCGTGTCAAAAAATGATGTGAACAAGGAAAACATGTTGCTTGTGAAAATCCCGGATTCTAAAACATATTGGGGGAACTTTCCTACCAATTTGGGCAAGAAAACCTGCTCTTGTATAATAAATATTTATCTTTGCGACCACCCCATACTCCATATAACAGATTATTCTTTAATTGCAGAAAAGGAAAATGTTCGATTCTGCCTGTTGGTATCCACATTTTTGGGAGTCTCGTAATGAAAACCGCAGAAAGTTTACATTTAACGAACCCTAAAAATTAAACATGCCATAGCATTGGTTGAATTTCGGCGACATTATTTGCTGATTATGGTGTAAATATAAAAAATTTAAGAGACAAGGTGGCGGGAACTCTACTAATGTGGCTAAAGGATATTGTCTTTTCATTTCCCGACTTGTTACGTAAATTACTATTTTCACTCAAATGAGCCGCTTTTAATATTTAGATTACTTTACTTGTACTAACCCATCTTTACAACGGTGCGATACCGATAGAGCCACATTGAAATAGGAATCCCCTAGAATTCATATATTCTAATCAACTCAATTACATACATTTAGGCAAATTGATGCTTGTAGGAAAAACCACGCAAAACTTAGCAAATGTGTCACATTTATCAAAAAAATTTATGCCAATGGTTCACTAAAATCACGTGTTTCAGCACCATTATAAAATGGATTAAAAAACCTTTCAGAAGTAGTATTTTTCAATTCCTCTCTCCCAATCAATTTCGATCTGTGGAATCTCATTTCCCTGGAAGCTTGCGGATTTGAAACTCTGATAAACGTCGAAAGATATTCTCTGAACAAAATCAATCGACGTGTTTCGGGATGTTTTCTAGTCACTAAGGGATTCATTGATTTATTCTTTTGTTTTTGACGTTACACTATGGGATAAGAACTATAGGGGGTCGGGGGTCACTATTCTGCTATTGAGCATCTGTATAGGATTTATGTATTTTGGAAATGATGCTTTTACTATAGTCTTTTTTCGTGCCACTGTTTCACGAATTATGTCTTTCTCTAATTAATCATGTAGTCCCTTTTCCACTGCTTTGGTACGGTGTTTGGTAAAGCAGGTGGCCTGCTTTTCCTTGGGCTCCAACGGGTTTCAAAGAGTGCAATGATGCTAGCATTGCGTCTCATTCGCCAATTATTACCTCAAATACTCTAACAAACTTGTTCCCATAATTTATTATATGGGTGGAGTTGATGGTCTGATAAATTAGATTCAACACCTTCATCAGAATCGTCGGATTCATTTCCAAGCGATACTAAGGAATAAAATGTGATTGCCTTTCCAAATCTACGCCTATGGTTCATTGACATTTTACCTATTTATTCCCCTTCCTAAAGTAATGGAACGCAACATAACTACCACACCCCTATTGTTTTGGCCTACAATGTCATTCTTACGTCATTTCAAACGTCATAATGGGTTGTGGTTATCGATTGTTGATAAGTAAATGATTCAACAGTGTTGGTGATGAATGAGCTTATTTTTTAATTTAGAGGCTTTAAGTGGAAGGAATTTGGGTCACCCGATTAAACAGCGCACCATCAACTAATTGCACTTTAGTTCAATTGTAATGTAATAATCTTTCCTACCTAATATATGTATCAAAACTTGAAAGAAATCTTCTGATAACTAATTTTTGTGAATTATCATTTTAAAAGAGTATTAAGTGTATTAATTGTACCTTTTCTGATTTCAAGCTTGTGTTTATTCATTCTAGACGTCTTCAACTACCAAAACAACCACCATGACAACACCTGCCAAGTTATATGGCAAGGATCTTAGCGAATATGAAGAAATTGATGTTGATGCCCTTCTTGATAAGTTAACAGCAGATGAAATTAACATTTTAGCCAAAGAAGTAGACCCTGATGTAAGTATAATGGATGCTATTGAGTTATTGCTCAAATAAAAATCCATTCTAATGAATCCCATTTGTATTGTATTTCATTTAATACTACTAATCAGCAAATTTTGCATAGAACTCATTAGTGAAACAATCTGATAATGCTTAGGAAAAGCTGAAATTTATATTCCTAAGTGATGTTTTAACTTTTTTCCTGTGACTGATATTAGTGAATTTGTCATACTTCCTGAATACCCATTTAAACACATCTATTTGAATGTTGGTACATTAACCTCTGAATGATCCACTTTTTATTTGACTCTGAAATATTGGCAATCAGCCTGGTGTAAACATTGCTAAGGATAAATGTTAAATCCCTTCCTCAGATATTAGTTCTAGTATACTCTGTATCATAGTAAGAAGTCACCTTCAAATATAACTATTGAAATAATGGTATGTGTTTATTGAATTTGCGAATACTTCCTCAATACTTCATTTCAAATAATGTAAATTATTTTAGTAACATCATCAGAATTATTACATTATTTTTTTTCTGTTTTAGGATTCATTTCTACCCCCATCACAAAGGTGTAGTTATGATTGTGAAAAAGACCCAACAGGGCCATTGAATAGGAAACAGTTGATAGAACATATAAATAAACAAGCTATTGAAACTCCTGATAAACCTGAACTGAAGCCTTATGTACCTGGTACTATTAGAGGAAAAAAAGTAAGTTTGCATAAATTTTCTATGAGAGTATGTTATTATTTTGATTAAGCGATTCAGTTTATTCAGATATATTCATTTATTACTAATGATTATATGGATTGTTACTTATTGGATAATTTCATGGAAAAAATTTAGAGAGGTACTGATGGGATTTATTCATTTATGCTGGATTTCATAAACATTGATTGGTTGACCAACTAGTTGATTGAGTGATTCTATGCTGTGAATTCGAGATTCCAATGGCCATCTTACATCCGTTGAAGAATTCTGTGAATCCTTTGGTCAACGATCTTTATGAAACCCACTATTAGTCTACTGATCTGAAGCTCACACTATGTTAGGAGCTTTGAGCATTTGATATTTCCTTATGAAAAAGTACAAGTTTTTTTTCTAAGTATATTTGTAGGACTGGCCAATACCATCATAAATCATAGAAAAATACATAAACTTTTACATACTAGCGGGACTTTGCAATAAATGTTAAGGAATATGTTTAATACCTTAATACTAAAGTTATTAGACAGTTATCAAAGAGTCTGTTTTGCCATTCCCTTACTAAGGTATCTCTCAAGAGGGTGAATCATCTCTTATAGATGAACTAGATGAATGTCCAAGGTAGATTTTCTACCAGAACATATTTTCATGACTTACTTTTGTAATTATCTGAATGACAGTGTAATTTATTGCTGAATAAAGAAGGTTTCCTAAAAAAAATACTTGGAGACCATTTTGAAAAAACTAGAGATTTGTTTCATTGCAAATTTTTCATTATGGTCACAGCAAAGGGTCTAAAGAACAGTGTTCAAAAACTGGATTACATTTTATTTAAAATTTGGATGATTTTGTTCGTTACATTGAAATCTTTTGCCTATCTTGAATGTTGTAAACCTGAAAAATTTATGCTGAACAGATTCAAGAGTGAGTGTATGTGACAGTTCTGAAAAATACCAAATACGGTCAAAAAACATTAATCAGAATTTCATAATAATAACAAATCTGGATTGTTAATAATGAGGAAATGGTCATTGACCATGGGTCCCTTCATGTTGTTGAATAATGTGTGGGTTTTCTATCCCTACGTGTTTCATCCGTGGCACACACATTTGGACTCATCAATATGGCTTGTGTGCGCCATGCCATAGACACTGGGGATGTTCATACACGATATGTGGCGACTTATGAAGAATCGCCACAAATGAATTAATGACTCATATTCTTTAGTTTACTTCATAATGAAACCCAATATATCATCCGCAAATATTAAATAAAGATAATCTCACTAAGTGATCTTCCTACAATGTAATTCGAATTGTAAAAGTATTTTTTAATTTCAGTGGATTCCACCACCACAACCAATAAAAGAACAAGAAGCTGATGAACAAATAGCTATCGACCTGGGTGATGAATATGAACAAGCTTTGTCCAGTGCAACTCAGGATGAAATCATCGATTTGGCTGGTGAGTATACAAACGACATTTCATTAATGTCAAGATAATGGATTCCAACTAGGACAAATCACGTTTTCCCTGTGTTTGCAGCAATTCTTGGCTTCCATTCAATGATGAATCAAGATCAGTATCATGCATCTTTGCTGAATAAAGGACAGCCTGTCGGTTTGGGCTGGGATGGCATCACCAAAGCAACAAAACAAAAAATATTCCCTATGGAACCCCCAAATCCAAATGATCCAGACGAAACTATTCAGAAAGTAGAAGATGATGAACCAAAATATATTGATCTCAACTGGAACAATATAAAAGTGAGTTTGAAGAGAATATCTGTTAATTTTTATGCAATCAGTTGGCGTGCCATGGAAATTTAACACATTTCATTGTGTGTATTGAAAAGTTAGGTTAGATTAACATGATAATAAGAATCTTGTTAAACATACATTTCACAAAATACCGATTTACTTCTAAGAAAATATCAGATTATGTGATCTTTTTTCTTTCACAATCGCAAAATGACACTTAACAACAGGCAACGTTATGACCTGAAGTATTCCGAAGAAAGGTCAGAAAACAAGGGTATGGACCATAGACTGCCTATAGATAGGCAACTCTGCCATGAATTTTGGTCCCGGCTTCGAGAGCTCAACTTTAGTCATCGCCTAGTTGATTACAGATTCCATTCGCACAACGTTCCGTCTCGTGGCGCCCTCTAGTGCATTTTATATGAGTTATCATAGGATTCCACGCAAGCGCAGGTTGAATCCCATATTTATTGGATTTGAAAACATATACATTTGAAATGACCATAATTCTTTTAATCTGCTGAAGATTGTCACAATTTCAATAAAAAAATATCATTTGATCAGAAAATTGTGACAATTTGCAGCAGATTAAAAGAATTATGGTCATTTCAAATATATCTGCCCTTCAAATCAAAGAACATACTAATCTTTAGAGGATGAAAGGAAATAAACAAAAAGAAACTTTAGAAATATATATATAATGCAGTAAATAATCAATTTACAATAGTTTCAATATCGAGGGAAAGAATAAACGAACCAACAATAATTATGCAACAATTACTCATCAAGTTATGAAAATACATTAAAAGAATAAATTAGAATATTAGTGACAAATATATCAATTTAAACATGAAATGCATTAAGTTTTGTACTTTTATGACAGAAACAATTTCTAAAAGTCTATTTTCTTTTTCTTTTAGATACTTTTTCGAATGCCATCTTCATTATTGGATCATAAGATCTTATTGTTTTTTTTCCCGATAAAATTTTATTAATAGTTCTGTCATAAAAGTACAGAATTAATTTCATGGCAAAATCAATAAACTTATTAACTGAAATTCCATGAATTTGGTGTTTCAACGGTAAATCTCACATATCCGTTGAAGTATTCTAGGAATCTTCTGATAAACGATTTTTATGAAACCAACTATCAGTGGAATACCCAAAACTATAATCAATGACCATGAGTTCACTTATATATAAATACCTTGTTGCCTCAAAGTTTTTTCAGGAGTTCTGGAAGGTAGAAAAAATATGTCATCATTATGAGGGCGGCTTACATAATCTGAAAGATTATTGAAATTACAAAAATGATAATCATAGGGAGTAGAATGAATTACTTGGCAAATGAAGTGTTGGTAGAGCAAATCTTTTCAGCTTTCCATGTGGGTCTATACAATCCATATGAAAATGCTTTATGCAAATAACGTTTTTGGATGAATGAAGACATGGATTTCCGATTCTTTCCAACCAAACATTTCTAACACCCTCAACTTGTATAATGAAAAACCTAGAAAGAAAACAGTGTTAGAAACTGTCCCAAATTTTTACTAATCAGAAATTACTACACCAATATGAAATTGCTACAGAAAATATTAATTCACAGTACATTTTCAGTGAGTTATAAGTTAATCCAAAACCACTACTTATATGAATGCAACACATACCTTTTGACATTACTATCACTGTAGCAATTGGGAACACAGCAAGAATAAACCATTTCAATTAAATTAAATTGAATAAGTTGAAAATGAATACCTCTCTAGCTGAATAACACTACTTTTTGAATTAAAAATAAGTAGTCTATGTATGGAATAAACCTAGAACACGACATAGGAAAAAAAATGGCGCTGACATAGATAACATGAAAGTTCATGCTCGTCAAAGAATAGTTCATCACGACCGAGATTCGATAAAATCCGTTTTTACCGATCACTAGGTACTGAGAATTCCTAATTTATCGATCCGCTTTGGAGATGACTACAGATGTCTCTGCCGCTCGTCGAAGAAAAACGTGACCACCTTTGTAGTAGGCGAGATCCCACCTCCTGGTATGGACATTTGAAACATATGTAATCGCTTGCTGAATGACAAAGAAAAAAAAACAGTATATTTATTACTTTAAAGCAGGCACAACCTCAATTGAAAGTGGGTCCAAAATTTATATCTCAAGTATTTTCTATTTTGACGATAAGGTAATAATATATATTTATTTTAATAATATCTCAATAAAATAAACAAAAGGTATTTTTAACTTAGATATTACCCAACTTTGTATAATCTAAAACTCTAGCAAGCGGCCTCTGCCAGAGGCAGAGGTTTCTTGTGTTATATAATATGGGCCAGACATATTCTATAAAACCATAACTTGACCCAGACTATGCCCCCAATTTTCAACCTTCTAAACAAATTAAGCGAAAAAAAATTTTCTTTCAGAATATATCCAATGACAAATTTGATAAGCTGTTCAAGGCCCTGGAAAAAAACACACACCTGGAAACCTTGTCGTTAGCAAATACTGGAATGACAGATCGAGAAGCAGAGAAGTTAGCTGCATTATTGGAGAAAAATGACACGATTAGGGTGGTAAACGTAGAAACTAACCTCATTTCACCAAATGGTATTGTTAGGCTGATAAAATCTTTATTGAAAATGAAGAGTGTGGAGGAATTCAGAGCGTCAAACCAGGTGTGTATTATGAATTTCAAATTGGTTTCTTTTAAGATAGTTTTCTGATTAATTACGGTTCGGTTTTTCATGAATGTTATGCTTGATAACAAAAGTTTGATTGTCATTTTCAATGATTTGAGTACAGTGAACTATTATCCAATATTCTACAGTTACTAAGATAAATATAGACCAGGGTAGATAATTTTTGAAACATAAAAAAATTACAGTAGGATGAAACCCATTAGAAAAGAAGGGGAATATGATCAAATTGAAAGGAAAAATAAATTACGGTCGATCCGAGTTCGGGAAGTGGGAGGGGGTGATTTTTTAAGGGTAAAAAATGGTTTATCTTGATTTCCGGCAAAACTACAAGTTCTATGGAAAAAAGTTAAATGGCAAAGTAGTAGGCAATAAAAAGATCTACAACTTTTGTATCTGCAGATTTTTCACATAACCTCAAAATTTAGGTGAAAATTTCAAAAAACCAAGTTTTGGTTTTTTATTTATATCTTTTTCAAAAAAATTTTTTTTTCTACGAAATTTGGTGAAAACTTACCTTATTATGTCCCAAATACACTGTAATTTATTTGATTAAAAATATTTATTTTTTCGCTTCATTTTAATTTAATATCAAAAAGCACCCTAATTTTCAATTGAAAATTCTGACGTCAAAATATCAGCTTTTTCAAAAAAAAAGTTTTGTTCGTTGAAATATCTACTTTCTGATGGTGTAAAGAAAAATATACATTACTATAGGAAATATTCTTAGAAAATGCAAAAAATTGAAAAAACCTCAAATTCGAAAATTTTTTTAATCATTATGTACAATTTCATCAAAAAATGTGATTGCTGCAATTTTTTTTAGTTAAAAAGTTTATTTATTTTACTCGAATTACATTCATGTCATAGAAAATCTCATACAAAATAAATATACATGTAAATCGTACTATTGAATTTAGAAACTTAATTCTGATTACGCTATTCATTAAATTTTTTTTAAAAAACGTTAATCTTGTTATTTATAAATACGTTATTTGAAATTCTAATCAGTTACTCATTCGTTTTTGTCTCTTTGGAGGCATTTCTTCATCGTCAGATTCGACAAATCTTTCCAACTCTAGTTGATCGTCGAAATCTTCAAGACCACCATCTTCGTCTCAATGTTATTTCCAGTCTGCATTGGTTCTTCATCAATAATTTCATCTGAATCATTTACTTCCTCGTAGATTTTTTCGTCCATATTGGAGCAATTCTCAGAACCATGACAATTAGTGCATAAATTTGTGCATTTTAAACCAACTGTTACATCCAGTTTCACAGCTGCAGCAAATAGTTTTGAGCAATACTTCCGGAATTAAATCCTTTTCTGTAAATTTGGGCATAATGCCATACTGATGTTGCTTCCAGCCCCAATCTGTTGCTGTCAATTCGTTACCCAACCAAGTTTGAAGCTGATAATATGCTCTGTAACAATGTTGTTCTGCTGCTCCTTCTGTGGGTGGGAGGTTTGCCAAAATAAAGGATGATTTAATTTTTGCCAATTGAGGTCACTCAGGTATATAAATTATTTTTAAAACAGCAATAAATAGGCATCTACAAATATTATTCAAAGAAGATTCTACAACTTTTTCAAAATATTGTAGATGTCTTATTAAATATTAACTTTATTAACTTATTTGTTTGTTAATTATAGAGGTATATTTTAATTTGTAATTTTTTCGTTTAAGAATAAAACATGAAATCCTGCGTTTTTGTAGTTATTAAAGTGTAAATTTTAATGAATACCTCAAAATTGTACATAATGATAAAAAAAAAATTTTTGAATTTGAGGTTTTTTCAATTTTTTGCATTTTCTAAGAATATTTCCTATAGTAATGTATATTTTTCTTTACACCATCAGAAAGTAGATATTTCAACGAACAAAACTTTATGAAAAAAGCTGATATTTTGACGTCAGAATTTTCGATTGAAAATTAGGCTGCTTTTTTGATATTAAATTAAAATGAAGCGAAAAAATAAATATTTTTAATCAAATAAATTACAGTGTATTTGTGACATAATAAGGTAAGTTTTCACCAAATTTCGTAGAAAAAAAAATTTTTTGAAAAAGATATAAATAAAAAACCAAAAAGTGGGTTTTTTGAATTTTTCACCTGAATTTTGAGGTTATGTGAAAAATCTGCACATACAAAAGTTTTAGATCTTTTTATTGCCTACAACTTTGCCATTTAACTTTTTTCCATAGGACTTGTAGTTTTGCCGGAAATCAAGATAAACCATTTTTTACCCTTAAAAACTCACCCCCTCCCACTTTCCGAACTCGGATCGACCGCAATTTATTTTTCCTTTCATTTTGATTATATTCCCTTGCTTTTCTAATGGGTTTCATCCTACTGTAATGTAATGCTGTTGAGATGAAGATCGTTAAAAAAAACAAAAAAATCACCAAAAACCAAATAGCCTACAAAATAAAGAGTATGAAGTGGCATCAATTGTTTTTCTTATTCAATTTTCATGAAGTTATTTGCTTTTAATTCGAAAAAAGTATTATGAAATTTATATACTCACAATTTCAAAACTTATTTCATCCAACACCGGAAGAACAGTGTTCTCAGCTGTACTGAATTGACATTAAGAAGAATTTCTTTGTTAACCATTCAATGAAGAATTATTGAAGTCTCAATATCTGAATTGATCATGATAACTTCATGTTATACTGCCAAATGGATATTTTTCACTATTGAATAGACATACAGGGTGAGTCTTTGACCACTGCGTTAATTTAACCATAGATTCTTTACGTCAAAAGAAACACTTTCTTCCTATAACATTTTTCCAAATTTGGCCCCGTTCAAAAGATATTTGCATTTTCACCTGTAATATGCAAATGACAATATCAATTGAAATGATCTCCTGTAGAAGGTTTTTGATAACAGTCATGCATATTTTGGCATCGTTAGATTCATTCCATTTCTTGTGGGTTTCTCACTACTACTCTACAGATTGGTTAAATTGCATGAAAAACAAATATCGTTGAACTAAAGGTCCGTATCTTGTACTTCCTGGAATCATTAGTCTTTTTTGCAGATAAAATCATTCTCCATCTTTCTTCCTAAATTGCACCATTCTTGAGATATTTGAAGTTGAAAGGAATTAAATCGATATAATTTTGTCCAAATTTTCTGATTTTCCCAAATCCAACTCTGTGCTGAAATGATTCAATAACAAGATTTGTTCAATGTTGCCATATTTTATGTCTATATTAAATATTTCTTCAAAAGGTTGGGGAAATCTCTCCAGTCTGTGGTTCCACCACTAAAAACTAATAGATGAAATTAACCACTGAACAATTTTTGTCTTACATTCACTACAAAATCTGAATTGCCATTTGCTGTATTCATTATTAATGATGTCTAGCACCTTGTTTAATATTTAATCCAGAGTAATATTTCATAAGAAATAGAGAAAAAGATTTCCTTCACTAACATAGGTACTTCGGTATATTCTCATGACCGTTGAAATAGGTAATGTATTTTCTGTCAGGACCTGTTGAATTGAAGACTTGTCTTTATGAAGAGCTGGTTCTTTATAGCTTCAGACTTTCAGGGCCCATCAAATTATATCTATTCTAACATAGGAATGCTTCAAATTAAGATCATATGAGTTTTAAAATCTTCGAATCCAGTCTCATTGATTTATTTGACTTAGTTTTAGTATTTCTGAATGTTTGTTAAGATGCATGGTTAATTAAAATTCAATCAATATTGAAACTGGAAGCTATAAACTCATAAACAAGAAAGATTAGAATAGAAATGTACTTGCTGACCATAATCATTTCATACTGAATTGAATAATTTCAAACTATCGAAATTATTATTATTATAATATTTTCCACATTTTTTAAATAACTGTTGACAGTTTCAAACAGAATCAAAACAACAAGGAACCACTATTTTATTGGGAACAACCCACCACAGAGACGTTATTATAACATTTCAATGTGGTAATAATTCACTCTAGTTATTCTGAGAAAAATTATAACTGAAGATCGATAATGATTACAGATATTATCTTTCATTTAAAAAAAACTTTGCAATTATTAATTTTTTTCTCTCCTGGGGTTCGGTAATAAATTAATATTCTATGGTAAGGTATTAAAATTTGACATAATCTATGAATAACCATTATTCAATATTTCTGTTTTTGTTTACATAATTAAAACAGATATTCTGATTATAAAAACCAAAAATTTGTTCAGTAATTAATTATTGTCTAAACAGAATAGATTCTTACTAACGAAAAAACACGTAGTTGGTTTTTCAGAATCAAATGTAGGTGATCAAACCTAATTCCTTCAAGCAACTATAATTGCACACCTAAATCTGAGAATACTTGTAATCTCTTCAAGTAATTTGTTATTGGGATTCAGTAGAGAAAATAATCATCAAGCAAAGTAACATCACTGTAAAATAATTATTCGTAGTGACATTATTCATTGTTGTTGAAGATTTTGAAAAAGATTGCCTTATTTTTAACAGTTTCATAGACCTGTTCACTGGTCTCTGTCAAGGAGAAGAAACTTAAATAATATCAGTGTTTGGAAAATCATAGATGATATTTTCTGGCTTTGAGTGAAAAAAAAAGCAATGTGACAACCTCTTGCCTTGGAAGTTTTCGTAGAAATGATGGTTTTCATGATTTGGAAATCTTAAGAAGAAAATTACAAATGTATGATGATAACATCCAATAATTCTGAGGTTTTTTGGGAATTTCTCACTGGGAAGGGATGGTTTATAATCTTGAAGTAGAAAGAAATTATAGTAAACAGCAAAAATATGTTTATGGTGTTGAATTTTTTTTACCAGAAAATTAGTATTTTGTATCTTCCTTCTGGATATGGACCTAATCGGATGAAACATGAGTGAGTGAATCATTTCTCATAGGGAAAATAATGTTTTTATACAATTCAGATTCAATAGTGGATGCTGTGGAAAGTATTTTTCATTCAAACTATACTGGACTACAGAGGGGTATTTGCCCAATGTGAAAACTTAAAATGTTTATAACTTTTCAACGCAGCTGAATATAGAAAAACCATAATGGAAAAAGTGTTTCTTTTGATCTCAAGAACCTATGGTTAAAATTAACGCAGTGGTCAAAGACTCACCCTGTATGTATGTAACTTTTGGCGTAAATTTTTGTTAGCTCACAATTTATCCTTCAATAGAAAAAAAGACCGAATTTCTCTTGTTCTTGCATAAAATTTGCAGTCTCAGAATATGTAAAAATTATTTTATTGATCCTCATCTGCTTCAATGAATGCAAAATTTTTCAGCGTTATCGAATATTATTCTAGTACTAGTTACAATTTAGTTACAGAAGAATTCACTTACAGTATCTTCATACCCTTGAAGTCAATTGTTCACTATACTTTGCTGCTTCAAAGGACAATTCATTCAGCATTAATATATGAATTTTTTCTACACAGAGATCACAAGTTCTTGGAAACAAAATAGAGATGGAAATCACACAGCTTGTAGAAAAGAACCCCACCCTTCTAAGGTTGGGTTTGCATTTAGAGTACAATGATGCCCGTCACCGTATTGTCACACATTTACAACGCAACATAGACACAAGTGAGTAAAAAAAAAAATGGATAGATTATATTTAGGAATTATTGCCAAGGAAGAGACATACTGACGTATCTACATGATATTAGTCACTGAAAAAATTTCTCAATTCAACTTTATGTAAATAAGTGTGGTCAATTTTTTATAGCAACTCGAAATTTAGACACCATCGAAGTTGAAGTGTTTTGTGAGAGTTGCTACAACAAATAAGTGTGTTTCTCCCTTCATATTTTGATAACATAATGTCACCATACCTCCATTTTCCAGACAATGGACACAGTTATTATTTTTATAATTTTATATCTTATTTATTTCTTTTTGATTCTTTTCTTTCCACCAAAACAAATGTATTTTATTTTGCCTTGCTTTTATTTTCGCTTTTTTGCAGTCTTATTTTCTTCATCATTGTTTAAGTTTACACAGTCTATAGACTTCAGTGAGTGGAGTGCAGCTTTAATATTTTCATACTTCGCTTTCATTTCATAACAGTGACTGAATACTACGAACTTATGAATTCAACCCTTTCAAAGTGTTTGAGTTACTGTCATGAATTTGAATAATGATAGAAATGCAAGTATTGAAATATGAAATTGATGGTCAAACTTCACTTTGAATAGATTTTGATAAATATTTTGTAGATCGTCGAATGGTTAAAGCTAATTATCAAATAACAATTGATTCAACTGGGAAGGCTATAAAAATAGCACAGACAGCATAATACGACAATTTGTCGTGAGTACTTGTGTCGTGTCCCTCTGAATTCTTTCATTTCTGCTATATTCACACATACTCCAAACTTTTTTTATGTCTTTAATATGATACGTCTCAAATTCACTATGTATTCTGTTTATTTCGAGAATTGATGTGAAAATAGTTGAAATGTGAGAACATCAACCTTGTGATGTGGTGGTGATGTTGCTTTATGTTGAAAAGTTTATTTTTGTTGTCAAATTTGCATGAAATTGAAAAGTTTACCAACATTAGAAATGTTGGGTACACATACATTCACATCAACAAAACTTCACATCACATTTACTCCAGTAAGTATAAAATTCAGAGTATATTTGCTTTTCTTTGAAATACACGAGGTGAAGACAATGATCAATTTCATATTTTCTGATGAGATATTTTTGAAAATTTTCTTTTCAAGTTTATTACTTATTATTTCTTTTTTGCATAGTCCGAAAAGACTTGACACTGCGACTGCAGTTCAGATTCTTTAAACATCGGAAAACACCATTGATCAAATAGAGTAAAGGTATACTATATGTTGTGTATTTACACTTCTATGATAAACTGACTACTGTATTGAACGCTTATTAACTGGAATGAATATAATGCATTTATTTGACTGGATACGATGAGACTTTCAATGAGTATGGTTCACTCAGTTGAAAATTCATTCCCTATAAAAGTCGTTCCGTCGAAAAGGTTATCCAAGAGAAAATTCATATTGGCGGAAACTCCACCCACTTACACCTTATAGACCATCTAGATAGAGCTTCGTTATCTCTCATCTTGGTCTAATCACTTATTAAGTTTGGGAGAGATTAGTCAAGTTTTACTACAAACGTTGGATATTTTGCATAGGCCAAGAATTGCAATATTAAGTAATAAATAAATTATAGAAAATAACTATCATATTCCTAGTTAAATCCAATGCTACTTATTTTTTCCAGTAATTTTATATCTTGAAAATACTCACTAAATTAGCGTTAATATCTTTTTGTTCCTCTGAATAAGAAGCAGCCAGACAACTACTGCTAAATATACCAATTTTTACATACCCATTAGCTTGAGAGCAAACTTTCTTCTGTTATATGGACTGTGATCTTCACTAAATAAATAAGCGATATTCTTTTGTCATTCAGCAATCATTTATTCATTGACTTCTTTTCACGTTATCGTTGCTCTCACTAAAATTCATCAATATGTTAATTAAATATATGTTTAACCGTGCCTATTGTCTTTCTAATCTTAGAAAATTCTATTTTCTTTGGATTGAATTGAAACCCCACATTTTTCTTGGCCTATGCAAAATTTTCAACAATGTTTGCATTAAAAGTGGTCTAACCTCTTCCAAACTTCATAAATGATAAAGGCTTCATAGAGTCGCTGGCGACACGCCTCACTCTTTTCTATATGGGCATTATCACAGCAATCCTGTGTTTAGTTGGATTATTTCAAAGACAGTAGAGGTGTGTCGCGACAGCTTTTGACAACCATATATGAAAAGGTCGGGGTCAGTGGAAATATTGTTTAAATACTCTGGCTGAGATGCTGTCGCCAGCAAGCCTACGAAGCTCTGAGAACCAACCTTTAGACGAAGATGAGAGACAATGGAACTCTGGATCGATGGCCAATCAGGTGTAAGTGGGTGGAGTCTTCGCCAATATGAACTTTCTTTGGATTAACTTTTTGATGGAACAACTTTCCTACAAAAGACTTTTGACTGAGTGAACCGCAACATTTTCAATGCTGAAACTACCTCCTAAATATTATTTTGATTTGAGTGTTTTAGTTTATTATTGCATTCAAAAACAGTATTTATTGATTGAATTTATTTATTTTTGAATGTCATAAACAATCAATGCGTGGAATTCTTACCCCATTATGATTGGAAAAATTTCCCAAAATGCTTCAAAGTATTATGTTTGGGGGACTGATTTAATGAAATATCCTGACGCCATTATCACGTGTTATAGTATTATCTGTTAAGATATTAGTTTTTAAGAATGGAGATACTATAAATCAATGTCCTTGAATGTACTTAGAAGCCAAAAACATTTCGCAAGACTGAAGAATCACCCAAGTATATTATTCAAGCTATTACTGACAAACACTTGACCAAAAATATTACGAAGACATAGACCAGCTCATTAATTAATACATATTGAGTTTTTTCTAAATGCAGATAATTTCTTTGCTGTGGTGAGCCTTTTCAATACCTTTGTAAAAATATCATTAACTTACAGAATACTAGTAAATCCAATAGTACACAGTACTACTAAACATTAATCCATCCGATCAGCGTAAAGGACGTCCAAAAACTGCAACAACATAAGAAACTGTTGAGCAAGTACATGAGAATTGTGATCAAACTCCTTAAAAATACGACTAAGGGTGTCAAATTTTAAACTGAAAAATTTCTATTATCTATATATCATAACTGATGTATGAGTATGAGGAAGACACCTTCTAAAGATGTTTACCAGTTCTCTGTGGAGTTGATCAAGAAATGTATTCAGCCATTGTCATATCCACTTAGTGTTGTACTAAATAAATGTCTCGAACAGGGAATGTTCCCGAAAGAACTCAAGATAGCAAGGGTGGTTCCTGTGTACAAAAAGGGGACTTGGGAGACAGTGCTAGTTATAGGCCCATTTCTATCCTGCCGGTCATTGGAAAAATCTATGAATCACTTATCAAAAAGAGACTTTGTAAGTTCCTAGAGGTGAAATCGGTAATGAGCAAAAATCAACATGGGTTCACCAGCGGAAAGTCCACAGTTACAGCCATGCTTGAGATAGTCGAATATATCTTTGAGGCATTTGACGATGGTGAGGAGGTTTTGATGAGCTGCATAGACCTAAGCAAAGCTTTTGATCGCGTCGATCATGGTATGTTGTTGATGAAGCTTGAATGGTTGGGAGTGCGCGGGCCTGCTCTTGGTGTCATTAGATCCTACTTAGGGGACAGATTTCAGATGGTTGATGTGGAGGGAGTCTTATCATCGAGTACTGGGATTTCCCGTGGGGTGCCGCAGGGTTCGGTTTTGGGACCAGTTCTGTTTTCTTTATATGTGAATGACTTACTTATAGAGGGGACGGAATTCGCCATTGAAATGTATGCGGACGATACAACACTGCTCCAGAGGTACAGGAGCAGGAAATCTCTCATGGAGTTGTCTGATCGTGCTGTATTGCGGGTTGAGAAGTGGTTCCAGGATAATAAATTGAAAACGAATAAAGAAAAAACACAAAATCTTTTACTCACCACAAAAACTAGGGGAGACTGTCAATCTATTATGCTGCTGGGTTTTTGGACCGATGACCGTATTTCTTGGAATAAACATGTGGATGAGTTGTGCAAGAGGCTGGCAACAGCCACCTACGCTGTCAGGCAGATTGTTTCTCCGGTGGGATTGGAGGAGGCAATTATGACTTACTACGCACATTTCCATAGTTCAGCTACTTATGGTATCCCAATATGGGGAGCTGCCTCGTGTGCGGCCCGAGTTTTCCGGATGCAGAAGATGGCGTTAAGAGCTCTGGCTCATGTTCCTAGAACGCAGAGTTGTAGAGAATTATTCAAGAGATTCGAGATACTCACCTTACCATGCTGTTATATCCTGGAATGCCTAATGTTGGTACATAAAAGACATAGTGAACTTCAGAAACATAATCAACTTCATAGTTACCAAACTAGAAGGGCCAATCGTTGTGTGACTCCTCGGCATAGACTCACGAAAACACAGACGTCGTGCTTATATATGGGTATCACATTTTATAATAGGTTGCCGGATTACTTGAAGGTTTATGATGTTCGAGCATTCAAGATAAAAATAAAAGAATTCCTCAAGGGTCAAGCTTTTTATAGTATGGGAGAATTCATGGAGTACATTTGGGTCATGTGACAGTGCAGTAATTTTGTTGTGTTATAGTGTATATAGGTTACTATTTACTGTTTGTGATGTAATTTTATTGTTTATAATTTTGAAGGAAACGTGTATATGCAATGATCATTGTACAATATACAATATATACAATATACAATATGTAGGGGAGATGGAAGTAATAGGAATCACTTAAGCAAAAACAAAAATAGAAACATGTTCATCAACCAACTATTTATTATGCTATTGTGATAATTAACTACACGTTCGTAATTATCAACTAAGGTCAACTTCTACCACATTAGTTTATTTGTTTTGGTATAATTAACAAAATTAAAAAGTTTGATCACCATTATCAGATTCGGTTGGCAATAGTGATCAGTCTGTGGGCAATGATGAGCAACACGGTTTCGCCCCAATTGTAAATATTTTTTTGTATAACTTTTATTTTTCCATTAGCTCTTCTAGCAGATTTTGACTTGTTGAACTTCAGTACTGTTGGAGAGTGTATACCTGTTTATGCAAGTAGCTTCGGACTACGCACAGAAATATTTTTTCTGGTAACTAATCGATCAAATCATACTCATCAAGCTTTCCTCGAACCGGTATCAGAATTGTGTTTCAGCATAAAGAGCTCTAGCGTATTTAAATGACGCCCTTTTTATTTGATTTGGAGTGCAAAGAATACGTTGGCTATTTTCTTAATTATTTCTTTTTCCATCTCCATCATTTAATTATAATTTTCTTGTACCTCTTGTGAAAACTGGCAAATGGAATGTGCATCATCTGGACAGCTTTCTTATATTGAAAAATGTTGTTCTTCAATCATTTTCACAGCGTTTTCAAGGTGGTCGAGAGTCCACTTAGTATTATAATATTTGTTTTCCTACCACACATTTTTGTTATTTACAACCAAACAATAAGACTATTTTACCAAAGTTAGTTAGTGTGGGCAATATTACAGCCGTGGCGAGTGTCAAAATCATCTTTGCCGCTTTCCTTATTGAAGATTTTTGTACTTCAATCAGCCTTACAGCATTTTCCAGATGGTCCAAATTGTGTTCCTAGCATAAATGTTTGATATTTACAAATAATCAATCAACCTAGTTTACCAAAGTTAGTTAAAAGGGCAGTGGGGATCACTATGTATGTAATTGGGATCACCCGACTCCAACATGTGCAATGGGACGGAATAAAATTATAAAATTTTAATTTCAGCCAGCCGACTGTCGCGAACGAAAAATAGCGTATAAATACTATACATTGCCAACTGTCATTGCCCCTACCAAAGACCTCTTGACAGGTACTAGATTATCATTGATTTTTGGGACAACCTGTACAATAAATAATATCGGAATTTTTGCCGTGCGGATGAATAAATAACACTTGGGAATATTCAGCCCATCTGGCTGAAAGAATGGGCAAAACTTCTTCGAAAACTTTCCAACTTCGGATACGGAAAATTTTCAAATCGAATATGTAACTGCTATGCCTTTTCTTGATGCCGTCTACCTGACAGAATGAACTCGGTTTATCTTCTAAATCCGTCTAGGGGCGAGGATAGGCCGTGAAAACTGAATTCGCACAAAGGAAATGGATTGGGCGACCCAGAAAGCGGCAAATTCTATCCGATTCGTTTGATTATTCACGCGAACAGAGAGGCCAAGAGAATTCGTCTCTTTGAGTTATTGCCATCCTCGAAAACTACGATTGACTGAATTTTTTCAGTTGAGGACGTGTGTGTTGACTGTTATTTCTGAATAAAAGACTTCTGCACTTGGTTTAGTATTGTCATCTTAAAACTTCTAGTCCGAATGGCAGAGTTTTCATCTTTTTTAGACATAAATGCTTTTAAAATAGCCGAAAAGTAACTATGTAAGAGGCATGGAAATCGATATTTTATGAATCAATATAGATTAGTTTATACGAGGATGGATTGAAATTATCCGTGTTTGTGAGAAAAAGTAAATTTTTTTGGATTTTTCATATTTATTTCTAAACATAGTCTTTTTTTTTTTAATTGGATATACTTAACCCAGCGATATTCCAACTTGCCTTCCAAAATAATATGATTTCTAGAACACTGCAAAATAGGCCTCCATTTTAGTGATGACCGCCTCGTTTGACATGAACCGCTTTCCACCTAGCACTTTTTTATTTTTGGAAGCAAAGAGAAGGCACACGGTGTCAGATCTGGTGAATATGGTTGGTGAGTAACAATTGGTTGTCCAATTCGAACAATTTCGCAGTGGCGACTGCTAATGAATGAGCCGGTGCGTTGTCGTGGTTGAAGAACAATTTTGTTGGGTAGGGAAGGGTGCGTTTTTACTTGAATGAAGAATCGATCCAATAATTCACTGTTTCTCTTTTCCAAGTAGTCATGGAAGATTATTCCTTGGGAATCCCAAAAACAGTGGCCATAACCTTTCCTGCCGATGGAACCGCCTTCTTCGGAGTACATTCGCCTGAAGAAGTCCGCTGCTTCGACTGTTCCTTGGTTTCTGGTGTATTGTGGTGAACTGGTTCGGATTGGTCTTAAATGGGTGCAGATAGTCTTTCGAAGTTGCCACACGATTTCGCTTTTGGTTCACTGCAGCAACCGGGAACCCATCTTGCCGATAGCTTCTACAACTCCAAATGTTGATGTAAAATATTGTGCACGAGTTCGTATGGCGGTACATCTGCATCTCTCTGATCATAACATCTCCCAGGTTCTGAAGATTGCAGAGATCAGAACTAGTGAGGCATGCCTCTTCAAAAATATAAGAGTTGTAAATCAGAAGACCATCCATCATTTCAATCAATCGGTAGAGAATTTTGACTGGACAGCGGCCATGGATGTCGTGGATGCGCAGGATGCATATTCGTGCTTCCACAATTGCTTGGTTGATATTTGGCATAGAAGTTTTCCTGAAAAAAAGATCAAAGTTAATACTGGCAACCGTTATTGTAAGAAAAAAGTTTTGAGCCCTCACTTGATGAAAATAAAAAATCAGATGGAACCGGCATATACGATAGCTTTGGTGGGAGAGACAAGAACGCGTTTGAGATATATAAGGCATTGAAAAAGGAATATTGTAAAGGGATTGATGAATATTGCAGACGTAAATATCAAGAGAAAATAAGAAACGCAGAAAACAAAGTAAGAGCCACTTGGGAAATAATAAATTCGAAATTAAGAGGTCGAAAACTCATCACTAAGAATGGTCCCACGTCAGAGCAGTTCAATTCCTTCTTTTCAAATGTAGTGGGATATGTTGAATCAAAAGATGACTATAGAGAAAATAATATTGGTATGAAAGTTAGGAGGGAAGTGAGCTCGATGTTTCTTTTCGAGACAACGCCAAAGGAAATACAGGAAGTAGTCTCAAGTATGAGGAAGACACCTTCTAAAGATGTTTACCAGTCTAAATAAATGTCTCGAACAGGAATCTTCCCGAAAGAACTCAAGATAGCAAGGGTGGTTCCTGTGTACAAAAAGGGGGACTTGGGAGACCGTGCTAGTTATAGGCCCATTTCTATCCTGCCGGTCATTGGTGAAATCGGTAATGAGCAAAAATCAACATGGGTTCACCAGCGGAAAGTCCACAGTTACAGCCATGCTTGAGATAGTCGAATATATCTTTGAGGCATTTGACGATGGTGAGGAGGTTTTGATGAGCTGCATAGAGCAAAGCTTTTTGATCGCGTCGATCAAAGCTTGAATTTGATCTGCTCTTGGTGTCATTAGATCATGGATTTCAGATGGTTGATGTGAGTACCGGGATTTCCGTGGGGTGCCGCAGGGTTCGGTTTTGGGACCAGTTCTGTTTTCTTTATATGTGTATAGAGGAGACGGAATTCGCCATTGAAATGTATGCGGACGATACAACACTGCTCCAGAGGTACAGGAGCAGGAAATCTCTCATGGAGTTGTCTGATCGTGCTGTATTGCGGGTGAAACTAGGTTGTTCCATTTGAAATTCCGAAGCACGGTGGCCACTTCCGATATAACCGGATGTTCGATTAATATACGGTAACCTACTTAAAACTCTGTTGATTCCCTTCACCCAAGAAAATATTGGAAACACCAAAATCTCTTTAATCTTATCAATTCTTGGTTATGAGTGCAACAATTGTCGTTTATAAAATGAAAAACATTAACACGCATGAATTTGTTGTATTAAAAACTAACATTTGACGTAAAATGAGCATTTTGTATTGATATAATAACTCCATAGCTGGATAGATCAACATACATATAGAGATTGCGTTCGGAGGAATATTTCTCACAATTAATCAAGAAAATATCGAAAGAATGTTTTTGAATACCTACATCATTTAACCCATATGAAAGAAATAGTTGCAACAATAATGATTTTTTTACCTTGTAATGAATATAAAGTTCGAGTTTAAAAAAAAATACAATACTAAGAAATTATATCAGGTGTACAAATAAGTTTCCGCGGTTTTTTATAAAAAATTAGGAATTTATTGTAAAGGAAAAGTACATTACGTTTTATTCAAAGTATTTTCCATCATTTGCCACTACTTTTCCCCATCTTTCTGGCAACATTCGAATACCCCGTCGAAAAAACTCTTCATCTTTTGACGCTATCCACAAATCTACCCAATTTTTGGTGTCTTCATATGATGTGAAGCGCTGCTCAGACAGACCATGTGCTATCGACCGGAACAGATGATAATCAGAAGGGGCTAAGTCTGGTGAATACGGCGGGTGGGGTAAAACTTCCCAGTTGAGTGTTTCCAAGTATGTTTTTACCGGCGCCGCAACATGTGGACGAGCATTATCGTGTAAAAGAATAATTTTGTCGTGTCTGGAGTAGTAATGGGCGCGTTTTTCCTTAAGTGCCCGACTCAATCTCATCAATTGTGTTCGGTAGAGAGCTCCAGTAATGGTTTCGCTTGGTTTCAGCAATTCATAATACACGACACCAAGCTGATCCCACCAAATACACAGCATGAATTTTTTTCCATGAATATTCGGCTTAGCTGTCGATGTTGATGGTTCGCCGGGCTTAACCCATGACTTTCTCTTCTTTGGATTATAGTAGTGAATCCATTTTTCGTCACCAGTGACTATACGATGCAAAAAACTCTTTTTTTTTATTCCTGGCAAGCAGCATTTCACTCATGCATAATCGGCGTTCAACGTCCCTCGGCTTTAGTTCATATGGAACCCAATTTCCTTGTTTTTGAATCATTCCTAACGATTTTAAACGATGTGAAATTGCTTGTTGAGTCACTTGTAGAGTAAGTGCAAGTTCTTTTTGCGTTTGGGACGAATCTTCCTCCAATAGTGCTTCTAATTCCTTGTCTTCGTACACTTTCGGCCGTCCACTGCGTTCTTTGTCTTTAACGTCAAACTCACCGTTCTTAAACTTTTGAAACCATTCCTGACAACTTCTCTCACTTGAAGCAGCTTCACCATATGCTTCTAGAAGCAATCGATGCGCCTCAGCTGCAGATTTTTTCACATTAAAGAAGTAAATCAAAAGTTCCCGCAAATGATGCTTATTCGGAATAAAACTTGACATTTTTGCACGAAAAAAATTACGTGATGCTGATACGGAATCACTAGTACTTTAAGGTTATGGTGTTGCCAGATGACTAAACTTGGGATATTACGTTTTACATCTGACAATTTCTCCATAACCTTCTGGTGGGGCCATCTTTTGACAAACCGCGGAAACTTATTTGTACTCCTAATAGCTATTTTAACTTTCATTTCGAGGTGAAACCCCTAATATTTCTGAACAACTTCAGAATAAAAGTTCATTGATTAAAAATGAAATCAGTAAGTTAGAGCGCATACATAAACCAGTTTATCGATTAATGTCGATTTGCTGTATTCCTTCGTTATAATCCCTTTTTACTATATTAACTATATTCTTGAAACATTTGATTCTGGATTATTTGAGTTATTTGAGAACACCTGCATCTCATTGAATGATGTAATTCAATGAAGGTTATAGCTTTGTTCTACTCGTCAAATGGAAAACCTTTATAGATTTGTTAATTTTTCACCAAATCACCAAATACAACACAATCTCTATAAATGATCTAATTTTATTTTGTTTTTGATGTATACTTACAACTGTTACCGTCAAATGTATGTATCCATACGGATTTGTGAGAATGATCCGTCATGTGATTGTCTATTGAATGTGTTTGTGCTTTTTGTTCACAGAAAGGCGACTAGCTCGACTGGGGGCAACCAGCTCATAAGCGCGCTCTACTTGCGCATTACGTACGTATATTTGAAGGTATTTTTTGGGCTTCGTTTTCTTTGCAAGGCTAAAATCTTTTTTTGGTGGAGGGATCGCTGTAAGCTGTGCCATTTTTTTGAGTTCACCTTATTGTTCTCTTCTTGTTATAGTTATCAGCTAGTTTATTATGATTTTAGTAGATTTAATTGTTATTTCTCCAGATGGTTTTAGAATGTAGTGGTAGAACTATGTTGGGTTTTCATTTGTGCAAGGTTACAGAAAAATCAGAGTAAGATTCGTTAAGAACGTGGAGTACCCATCATTTCTCACTTATTTCTATATAAAACATCCTACCCGAAACTTAACTATTCTTGAGATATTAGATTTTTATTTTCTTTATTGAAATATTCCGATTTTTAGGTTACTAATTTTAATTTGGTCCATTTAATTTTGTCTATTAATACGGACATTTAAATATAATCAAGAAAGTTTTCGTGGGCAGTTCTGCAGACAGTTATTTCTAATTTGAGAAAAAGGTTTGTTCATTCATTGGGGAGGTTGTTTGAGTATCTCACTGTTCCATAATAAGGAAAAAGACTTTAGAACAAGGGCGCAAAAGTTCCTGACCTCACATCAGTGATTTTCTAAATTTTTATCTGTGTTGAGGACCATGGTTTAGGAAACTGATGTAGAAGGAGGATTTTGCTCCCTATGTTCTTATTCATGCGACAAACTGCATTAGTAAGACATGTTTCTACGATATACAGTATACAGCGACGGTATTTGATGAATTATGTATACTGGGGGATGCGCCAAGAAATGTTTTTGTAACTAATCAAAAGGATCAGTCTATGTATCATTCAATTTGGAATTGAACATCCGGAGAGTGTATGCATGTTCTTCTAAATTGGAAAGTTCACAAGCCTTCTGTTCGAAGCGTAGCTAATTAATTAGTGATTCTGGGGATTTCATTCTGTCATATGAATTCCCTGTGCAACGTATATCCGTTTGTAATTCATTTACGTGGAATCAATTGGTTGTGAAGTAAATTTATTGAGCAATTTAGTATGGTGCAAGGGTGGTTTATTTTGTAATTCAATTCATCTCTAGATTACATGGGTGGAATGTGGTATTTGTGTCGACGTTGAAAATGATCGAAATATATTTTTTTCGTTGAAATCCTTGAACAACTAAAATAACATGACAATGAATAAGAAGTTTGAGCTGATAACAGTTGCCTGAAGATACAGATGATAGTTCTTAGAGATGAAAATATTGAAATATGTCATTCACACTCGGTGCACCAAAGAGAATTCCACGCGTCTAAGACCCTGTTACAGAGGAAATGCTGTCTCTGCGAAGTTCGGTACAACTTCAACGAATGGCCTCGCAAATTATAAATAACGGTTAGTAGTTACTAATACTAATCTGTACAGTACAGCTGCGTGGGGAGTGGGGACGAGACATAGACGACAAGACGATCTTTCGCACGTATAATCGAGTGCTGCATAATCTTCTCTCGGCTTATCTCTCGATAATGCATCACTCGATTATACGAGCAGTCTCTCGTATCTCGTCTAAGCCGAGAGACGATTATACAGCACTCGGTTTATCTTTCGATTATGCATCACTCGATTATACAAGCGAGAGACGATTATGCAGCACTCGATTATACGAGTCGTCTCGTATAACCCACACATAATAGTGTACTCCATGTTTTGAAATTTGGATATAAGTTATTTATTAGATAAGCATATTATAATAATTTGGAGATTATACAATGATAGTCAAAAAGATTTGTTTGCGTTGGATCCCACACAATTTGTCAATCGCTCAAAAAAGGCTCGTGTCGATTGAGCGAAAGAAATGCTCCAAAAATACAATCGGTGTACTTCGAAGCACGCCTATGACACCGTGACAGGTGATGAATCGTGGATTCACGCGTATGAGCCCGAAAGTAAATAGCAGTTGAATATATGTTTCAAGATGAGCCATATCCAACAAAGGTTGATCGCGCACGAAGTACTTCCAAGCAAATGGTCGCCTGTTTCTTCGGAAAAACTGGATAGGTCGCAATCGTCCACTAGAACAACGCAGAACGGTCAATTCTGGGTGATACACAACCATTATTTTGCCAGTTGTCATCCAAACATTTGCATTTTGAGCACTCAAAATATCGATTTGATGAGTCACCCGCCGTATAGTCCTGATGTGGCACCAAATGACTTCTTTTTATTCCCGTACGTAAACAATAAAATGAGAGGTCAACGTTTTTCGACACCCGTAAAAGCGGTTGATCCGTACAAAATGTATGTTTAGGAGATACCTTGATCAGAGTGTATGTTTCTCAACTGGGAATATTTTGAAAAACATTAAAGCGATTTTCGATGATGAATATTTGTTTTTGTACTCTAACCTTTTTTTTTATCCGCCTTCATAGGTAGGGGGAACTCCTCCCGCCTTCATAGGTAGGGGGAACTCCTCATGCCTTCCCTGGCAGCCACTTGGGATTAGTGACTGACAGGTTCGTGTGGGACTTGCACCCACTAAAACCCCCTCCTAAGTGCTACCACAACCCTCTCCAGTAGAGTCCCAAGGACACCGACTCATACTGGCGGGTTGCAATTGGAGGCGGAACACCACTGCGCGAGCAGTATATGTGTATACCATCGCACTCACTCAAACACTCACTGGGAATTTGGGGATGTGAGGAAGAGCTTGTATTGAGTGCTAGAACGGTTCCATTGTCCTCACGAACTAGGGGGGAGAGACGGGGCTCATCCTCTCGCCTAGTAATCGGATTAAGCTAGCAGCCATATCGTACCACTTCTTCTAGCTAGTCGTTCGACAACTTTGCTTGCTGGCTGTGTCTCCAGCGTCTCTAGGTGGCGAACCTAGGATGGTGGCAAAGGTATCACGACCTATGCCTCGCCTAGACAAAGCCCTGGATGGGAAGGGATTAAGGGGTATGGTCATTCTTGGTTCGTCGCTTATTACAGCTACTTAAGCCCGTACACCACGACAAGGTGATGACCACGTACGGATTGTACTCTAACCTAGATATATAAAAGATAACCCTCGAACATGGAAGAGAAACCTGTATTGCACTTCAATACGAAACAGTGTTCCAAACCACCCTATAGCCCTCATTCTAAGCCAATTATTCAATTGAATACCATGAATCATCCCAACCAATGTACCACATCTGTACCGTAACACTACTCGTATTATTAAATATCACTACGCATCATGTTTTTTTTATACAGGGGGTGATGCCCAATTTCTTCATTTCGGAATTGCATTTTAGAAGGCTTAGCTCACTCAGAAGATATCTGCATCGGCATTTTACCCCAGATAAAAATTCAAACAAACTTCTTTGAAATTCATACCTTACATTATAAGATCTTTGTTTTATTTCTCCTGAAATCAGTGTTTCCACTTCAGTTGTTCTCGTCTTCTAAAGTATTATCGGGTCTCCTCTCCGTTACGTACGTCTTGACGGGTATTACGCATGTCTGATATACAGTGTTCGAAGTGTAGTTCAGGGTGTCCAAGATTCTTATAGTTTTCTATTTTTCCATTTTTTATCATAATTTTCTATTTTGGTTAATCTTTCTTCTTGAAATTTGCCCACCCTATAATAGATCGTTGGGCTGGCTCATTTTGTATATTGTGTGTTCAAGTAAAACTATATCTGGAAGATTAATTTAAAATTCATTACATTTTCTTCTTGTGTTAAACCTCTGATTAAAATCAGTTTGAATTATAAGAACTGAGAAACGTTATAAAACGGATCATTGAACAAGTATATCACGAATATTGAAACAATTAGGAAGGAAGTTGATCCTTCAGACATCTCTCCGAAAGACACGTGGAGAACTATGACTATGGCGGTCCTAAAAAAAATGCACAAGACCTTTGCCATCTCCTGTACATAAAACAGTTGAATTCGACAATTTAAAATTGAATAAACCTTGTCTGATCAAAAACTGAACTTACTTCGAGAAAGATCATTACACAATGTACTTTCTAACAATTTAACACGACAAATGATGCAGAATCGAAGAAGGTCGATTGAAGACAACCCCACTTCTCTATAATGCGCGTCACAGAAACGCAGAGATCTTATTAAGCAGGCCTCGATCCCATTTTTAGAGGAGATTTCCGAAGTAATCACAATCGGGAAACTCGCCCGTTACAAGTGATTATTCAAGTTTTGAATAATGGATCGATGGACAAAATCGATTTCGTAGCTGATTCTTCATCAGTGAGTCCAAATTGTTATTGATACCACTTTTACCCAAATATTCGAAATGTAGAGATATTTGGGCAAGTCCATAAGCACTCTTTGAAGAGCGCTAAAAAAATATTGACAGAAAACAAAAAGCTAATAAAGCTAAACCTAAAACCTAAACCTAATAAGGCAACTTCAAGGAATAAGAAATATCTACCTGACTAATGTCAACTTCTGTGAAATACCCTTTCAGCCTTGTTGAATCTATTATTCATATTCCATCTCTAGGAAACGCTTAATACAATATTCATGTATACACATATTTTATGATTTTCCTCCAACCCGACATACGTTTTCATGTGAATTTATCATTTCGATATCCTTTAATCAAACCACAAATGTGACAGATCAATGGGTTTTTAAAATTCTACCATCATCACTCAATACATTTATAATTTTCAGATTACTTGATAGTTACTCGAGAATCCTAGGAACTTGTAGATTTCAAAATCTTTATCCTCGAGGATGAGATAGAGAAATAAAAAATTCTGTGATGTGTGCACTTTCAGTGCGAGCAATGAAAGAAGTAAAGAATACCTAGTGGTCTATGTACTCCAACGTATCAGATTGAGATACTCTATCAGGGTATCTCAATGTGGGGTTCGTCAGTCGAAGGATAATTCGCGACAAGATGTAATGGCGGCTATATAAGCAGGATTTTTATTTTTTTATATAGTTTTTAAGGACCCTTAACTATAATGCCTGCTTTATATGACCTAGGTACCTCTCCCCAAAAAATGAATTATTTTCGGATGAAACTGTTCCTCTGAAAAACTGCACATTTGATCAGTTTTCCTTCGAAATTGACACAAATCTTTAATTGTACAGAGTGGTCTAAATTGAACACTTTTGATAGAAAACTACAATTTCTAAAGAAGTTAGGGAAAAACTAGCATTGATATCTTGACTTGTTCGAAAGATACTAGGTGCTTTTCAATTTTATGGAATTCTGACACAACCCTGTGATATTTTTGAATATTTCTTGTATCTGAAAATATTTTTCACGCATTCTTTTGAAAGTAATCAATGATTTTCTAGATTTTCAACAAAACGTATGGTTCTGAAGGTATAGCATAAAATTGTATATTTTCTCATAAACCACAATATATTTTTTCACATGTTCGTGTTTGAAATGAAATTCTCTTTTCTAATATATATATTAGTTGCTACTCCTCTTTGAAAACATTCATTTTGTGGAACTTTTTGGAAAAACCGTGTCTATAAAATGGTATCTAATTATTAAATGAATACTGTAATTGTTGTATTGTTAACAAGAACTAATGAAACAAAATTCTATTCGAGAAAGCATTTCTTTTGTGCTAACCTATCAATTGTTCATTTCAATTGTTAGAATAATTCGGCAACAAACATTATGGTCGACACCTTAAAATAAAATTCTTCGCATTCATGATGGGTATCCAAGATCTGAATAACAATAAGTGAATTATATTTTGGTGGAGAAAAATTTCTTCGAAATTTACTTTATATTTTAGTGATTCATTATTTGTTGTAGTATTTTTTTGCAATAATAATATTTCAGTTGCTTCTTACATAGAGTTTGCCTAAGGTGTGGATTCACATGTGAACCTTCAAATATAATTTTTTAAATTTTTATTTATAGCACGTAGACGTCGCATGGGTCTCCTACCTCGTAACTACTTGGTGGGCTACTTGAAGTAAACCTTCCGCTTTTTGGAATAGTAGCCTCTGTGGAAGTCACATCGCCTTGCTGCTTTATCAGTCGAGTTCATGTTAAGCCTAAAAATAATTACTAACATTAAACATTAAGTATCGATTTTATTAGACACTACTTTGTTTATAACAGTGTGTGAATGGTATAGTCCCCTCTTAAATTCTTCGTTTTTATGTGCAATAGTATTTATATCTTCAATTGTTAGTATTGACTTGTTCACGATGTCATAGTATTTTGCTGCACCTTAGTGTTTTGTTATTATTGTAAATTTTAAAAATTAAAGATATCATTCTCAAGAGTTTATCACTGCCCAGATAATACACTCAAATATTATATTTTCGTACTAGATAGGCTTATAGCCATTTGCATTGTATATTCTTGTGATAAACTGTGAATTTGTTCATCGGAGGTGGACTTGGGTTTGTGTGAGATTAAATTAATATATTTTTGCCTGTATATATTATTTCAGACAATTGTTAGGTCCGTATATTTATTCGCTTGAACTTCAAGTTATTGATATCAACAGAGATTTTATTGTAATAATTTTAAGATTTTAACATAGATGTAATGTTGACTGATCAAGTCTCTATTATTATCATTTGTGCATAAAACCAAAATTCGTTTATTCATTGTTGATTTTCATATAGTCAATTTTGAGATCGATTTGATATGAAAGGAAAAATGGAATGTCGAATAATATTGTTCACAAATAAATCACCTGAAACATCATTTCATCGTGAATGAACTTGTAATTTTCAATGTTTCATTGAGTGTATGTACAATTTTCACGAAATAAATCATCCACAGTATCTTATTTTCTTCTTTTATTATTATTTTCTTGTCACTATGCTTCAGCATATGCTGCCAATAAATCTATATGTTTAGCGAAACATATTGAAAGTTAATCATTTTCTAGCCTGAAAAGGCAAATAAGGATATCGCTCTGAGCGATATAAAAAAATTGGTAATTGGCAAATTAAATAATGATCTGTCATCTTCTGGAAAAAATTATCAAGTTTAATATTAATTCATTTAATAGCAAGGTTTTCATTCCTCTTGCAAAAGACTCAGGAGAAAGATTGTGAACCGATTTCCCCTAGTCTGCTTCGAAATATGCTGTTTACTGCCTACTTCTGTTATCACCCTATCTTAGCTTTTTGTTTTTTATTGATGATGTTATACCTTCGACTCAAAGTCTCGTTGTAACATTCGCAATTTTTTTTAAAGGAATAACAAATATGAATAAAATTTAGCACAACCCCGGAATCGGAATGACTCCAGATACAAAGATTTGACCATTAATGTGATCTGCGAGCAAGGGTAGGACTCTACGTTATTTTGAAATGATTATTGAGATTAGTAAAATATAGTTGGTAACAAAGATGGTAAATAAAACACAATGGCCAGACCCAAACGATTAACTCTTTATTTAGGGTCTGAAAAAATTCAGGGGAAAATCCTTAGGGAAAAAAAACCATTTGCGATTAATACAATGATGCTGAAAGGTTACAAGATGAAGCTATAAGAATCAATCTGTTCGATAATAGCTAAATTGGACCAAGCAATAATTGTGAAGATTGGAATTGGAGATCCAGGATGTCCTTGAGTAATTGGTGTGACTTCAGAGTAACAATATCCTCCTTTTCAAGCTTCAAGGTAGTTATAATTAATCATCAGAATGTTGTAATTACATAAAACAATCAATCATAATAATTATGGAAACAACATCAATGATATGGAATATGCAATAATCATAATCATGGTAACAATTCAAATAACAGAAAAAAACAACAACAGTAGGTATTACTGGTCCCAAGGTATGCGAACCACCAACTGTAAAGATTGTATGAGCCAAGGATAGAATATCAGAGGTAAGGTGATGCAGTTCCAGCGGCGCCCCAAGTGGGAAAGGGAAGAGAAGGATATTCTCTCAAGCATTATACCCATGATCGGCATTCATGGCCCTCGATCCAGATTTCTAGAATATCATATACAGCAATTTAGGAATGGTCCACTATCCCAAGACAACAAAAATAGAAATGTCATGTTAAACAAACATATAGATAAATATTGCAGTTTGAAAACAAAGACAAATAAACGAAAGTACTCTCGCCACTTCGTAGAATAATAAAACATATAAACAAAAATATAGACAAAAATAACAATAAGAAAACAGAGATGAATGACAATGAGACAACAAACAAAAAAAATACGGAAAGAAAACCTGGAAATAACATTCAGCGTATTGAATCAAACTTCTTAAAGTCAACAGAAAAGCCTATGTTGGCTATGAGGAAAAACTCCTAGAATTTCACGTTTTATACGAAGCGGTTCGCAAGTATTGTCACAAGATACTAGACAGAGATCAGGATTATAGCCTCTATTCCATCTAGAGGAATGAAAAGAAGGTACATCTTTTCCATCAAAAATAAAATAGAAATTATTATCTTCCATTACCTTCCGGGCCTAAAGTGACAACTTCACTCCCTTGTGACAGGTACTAAAGTGTCACATTTAATCCCTCCGGGATTAAATATTGACGAAACTCCCGGAACGATTAAATCACAAACAAACGAATTTAAGGGATATTTTATTGAAAAATACAATTAATTAGAATGGTAATTAACGTAAATATTCAAATTAATATTGTGACAGTTCGTCATATTGACCAGTCTTTCCTGGGTTAATGCAGCAGGTAACTGACGAGTAACAGATAGGTCCTTATCATATTGAACTGGTGTTTGTTTCGAAGATCCTGCGGAAACAGGAAGCGAGAATGAGGACTGTGGCATAACTATAGTGGAAGAATCGGCGACTTGACCAAATATTTTATCTGAAATTTTTTGTTTATTTTAATAGACGATTCAATATATCCCTCGGCCACGTTGGAGGATTTTCATCCTCCATGTCTCTTCAGCACGTCTATTGTTGCTCCCGAATCAGCTAACAAAGACGCAGATGTGCGTCTAAAACAATGTCCCGTATAAGACGTCGCATTTTCTAATTTCAAGAAAGCTGCTATTTGCCGTGGAAATGTACCAAACATGTTTTTTCTTACTACTCGCGTAGTACATTCTTTGTTGATGTATTGAACAAAAAATTTTGAATGAGGTGTCCCTGTCTTTCGCAATGCCACATATTTTCGAAATGTCGCCACAAAACTGATGGCACTGTTTTCTGAATTTTTGATCACAAAATTTCGGTCAATTTTATTTTTGGTGTTTCTAATCGCAATTAGGAAGGAATCGCCAAAACCTTCACATCGTCGATTTCTAAATCAACCAACTCTTTTCCACGACAAGCTCCCGCAACGCCCAAAATAAGTGCAACCTACAAAAAAATTGATTTCTTAAAATTTCTGAATATAAACACATTTCCAAATTTACCTTAAGCATTAAATATTTATCATCCGGAGCCCCCCGTAAGAACTGATCTACCTGCTCAGACGTGAGAATTCTTGACTTCTTTGGCTTAAATCCCTCATTTCTTCTCTTCAAAAAAGCTAATAATTTTGGAAATTTACTTATATCAATATCTTCTCTAATGTTAATAACCGATTTCAGCATTGAGTAATGCGCCCAGAGAGTTGAGGCACAAACCGCTTTTGATTTATCATTGAAGTAGACTAACAGCGCATTTTCAGTAGGTTGTCTCACATTTTTTAACCGGCACCACTTTTTAAAAGCATCGTACTGCTGCTCGTATAGTTTTCTAGATTTAGGTGGTAACAATTCTTCACCTACTTCGGCTGCTCTTTTATCAATATCAGATACACCTTCTTCACTCATGATACCAATAATTATCAATAACAATGTTTCTTTACAATGACACTAGTAATGACAATGTTTCTAAATTATAATTGTCACAACGCAATGTTACTATGGTAACTTATTTTAAAGACAGTTTATTAAATGAGTTGAAGAGAGAAAAAACTGATTTAAATTATTGAAATAATTAATAAAATCATACCGGAAGTACGAAAAGCATCGTATATACCTTGCGACTGAAGTACATTTAATCCTTCAGGTAATATATGGCCCTCCCTGTGGTCGGGCCATAAACTTTACCTTCAGGATTAAATGTACTACTTCAGTCCCGCGGTATATAATATACTATTTATCGAAATATCAGTATTATATTGAATTTTCATAAAAGAATTAATGAAAATGGATAAGGTGTCCCTTAGAGCAAAATAAGCTGTAGACGAAATGGTTATGAACAAGATAAACGTTGCATGAACACATGGAAAAATATAATTTCATTCACTTTGCACTCGTTTACATAATGTGATCTAATGGTGATCTAATCGCTAATGACCCGAGCATCCTTAGTTTGCTAGGTGTGAGAGAAGCTTGCTTTAATTTCATTCTTTACGTCCTAATTGATTAGTGTACAAAGCTCTCCTAAATGAACTAATTTATATACAACGACAAACGACGATGCAGAAAGGAAATGAGGTGAAACTGTGCAAAGATCAGAGTAATGGTTTCGTAATATGAAAGACATCGAATTTTATGGTTTTATTTATGTATTGGCGAATTTATGTGGACCATTTCACTCTTTCCATTTTTAGCGGCGACGTCTCCATAGTAACTCTCGTTTCAAAGACATAAAACATGGATGCCGCAAAATCTTAGCAAGTCAGTATTTATCGACAATATTTTGAGATTTCTCACATTCATATACAGCTTGAATATGGATATCATAAAGAAAACAATAGTATATAATATTACTAGCAAGGTAAGAGGGTTTTTACTGGCGAATGGAGCCGCAGGCGAGTCAGTTACCTCCTTGAGCCAGTAAAACCCGTTACCTTGCTTGTATTGTTTTATATTTCATTTGTTTCTGATTTGTTAAAAGGTTAGATAAATACAAAAAAATCTCAATAATTTGTCGCAAATGTCGTAAGGTATGGAAGCGTTGCCATGAACATGTCTGTTTATTTTTCTGTACATTAGTTCCGGCGAAACCGAAAATGAATGTACCAAAAGAAATAATTGAGGCAGCCAGCAGTGTAGCTTCAAGTTTATTACCTGCAAAATATGCTTCAAGGTAAGAGCGAGAATACGATGACTTCAAAAAGTGGCAAAACAAAAATACGATTGGGATAACTGAAGATGTTTTCTTGGTCTACTTGAATCAACTATCAGCTAGATTCAGCCCCAATACTTTATGGGCAAAATGGTCTATGCTGAAAAGCTGCTTGGAAATGAAAGACAATACCCCAGTTCGCAGGTTTGTTTTCATTAAAAAATTTATTGATTGAGATTCCACACCGGGATAACCTACAGCTTCTTGAACTATCGTATTTATGAACAGAAAAGCCTGAGTTAAGAATAGTAGAATGGGGAATCGAGGGTTTCAACCAAGTCTGTGATAAAGATGATTAATGGTTTATGTAATTGAACACAGCAATGAGTTTATCAAATTTGGAGCATGTTGAATGGATATTATTGTAGAGAAATGGCCAGACTGTAAGGTCATTTAGTTTTTTGAACCTCTGAAATAAGAGGGTTGCTGTGGGCAATTCACAATTCTGGGAGTGTGAGATATATTTGATGGTGAGATCCTTCTTGCCACGCTTTTGACGGCATCTACATTCCTGTCTAAATGCTTTTAGTGTAACCAGCTACGTTTTTGTTTCATCATCCTGGATTGATATGTCTAGAAATATAGGATGTGCTCGTAGAGAAGCCTTATTGCGAAGTATGTTAGTAATAACTTCTGGGTTAGAAAACACTCACCTCATCCATCTGGGCTTGGAATTGGAAATGGCGTTTGGTCTAAGTCAGTATACACTTACCAATGAAAGGCTTGATGACCTGTAGATATGCTCCATGATACCCGATGCCAAATTAGTATCCTCTGAGCCATTGGCGCTCTCCAGTGCTTTGGTTATTATAAGGTTATAAGACTTTTTTACTCGATTCAGAATTTCAGAAGGGTATCCACGGCCACTGATAAACAGCCTTCGGCAACGGAGGATTCAACGCCTGCCATCCTGGTAATTATAGATGACAAATTATCGGATAGTGCAGTCTGGCCCGAGCGCAGTTCACAAATCTCCCCTTCACAAAATCTCAACGCAGTGTCATGATCAGCCAGTATTTTTGCGTGCCTGGTGATAGTTTCGGAACAATGGGACGGCTGTTTGAAAAGGTCATCCTGGCGTTTCGCCATGCGTTCCATGCTGGAAGTAAGATTGCGCATCTGATCCATTAACACCTCGAAGTGTTCAACTGTCATCACCATCGCACCCCCACCAACATCCCCGTCCATGCAGGCCGCAGATGATTGAAATGCCTGTCTTTGCCCCTGGGAGCCCTGCAGTGAACAGAATAGGTATTATACATGAGGCATTCAGTATACTCAGATAAGAAGCAGATGGAATTAATCAATCGATATGAAAATTCTACAAGATTAATTTAAAAAAATTAACAATGATTCAAAAAATGTTTTCACATGAGCTGGTTTATCAACACTGAAATCGAAGTTCAATAAAATATCAGTTCAAAATTATTTACAAAGACTGAAAAAAGGATTTCAGAAGAAAAAACGCAACATGGAATGCTAAAATCATTATTTATTTGGGAAAAGAAGTTTTTTCAATTATTAGGTTCATGAGAATTTGTGAAAAAAATTCCATAGATAATGAAAAATTTTATTTGTTTATAAAAAATTCATTAAAAAATGGAAATTATTTTTTCTGAGTTGATGAAGGAGTCCTGCAAAATTAAAAAAATTATTATTATATACAGAGTATTGAATTTATTCAAACTTTTATCAGACCATCTTATTGTATTAGTAAACCTACAGGAAAGGCTTTTTATGGCAATTAATAGTTCTTCAATTTACACTGATCGAAGAAGTCCCGGAAATAGATGTTAACTGATAAATTTGTAGTTCATTGGTGAATTTATTTCAATAAAAAATTCCAACATGAATAATGTATCTCAAGTGTTTAGATTATATTACGACTTTTTTATATTTTCAAATACATATATTTACCCTCAAAAAAATTTTTATTGTATCTTCCTAACTTGCGACGCCATGAGATCTACCTCAGTACGGAGCAAGAAAAAATAAACATTATTAGCATTGGAGGTACTTTTTTGACATCCGATTTTTTCTGTCAATTTTCTTCTTTTTCCATATTTGTATTTCAAATTCCAATATTTAATATATTTAGTGACTAATTATAAGTAAAAAACTGAGCATTACTTCTTCATCATCTTTTGTTGTTTATTACTTATGAAACTTTTTCGCACATTGATTTAGACCTAATCCAGAATCGAAGGAGCTATAGCACACAATTTTAGTAGTAGTATATCCAACTAACGTCATTTCATACTGATTAATAAGACACTTGCTAGGTTTCGATGACATCATATAATCCTTTCTCGCTCCTGTTATCCCCTGAATTTATCGGTATAGGTATGATCCTCTGCGACTTAATGATGTACTGAAATGGGTTATGATATCCTATAAAAAAAGTTATATCATTCTTAAATGGGTGCATATCAGATGAATAAACAAGGAAAAAAGATTTTAACTCCATCTCTTCACTTTCATATTTGGATTACAGTACATTCTACCATAATAGCTATTCAGCATTACGTTGAAACTGATTTTTGTTCGGCTGGTGTTATTAACTGTCCTGAGGCTCAAAGATTATTTCATGGCATATATATGTGAAATATGAATAATCATAAGCTGCATACTATATCAGATTCAAAAAAAGATTAATGGGGAAAACAGCATAAGGTCAATGCAAACATGGCCCCAGTTGACATTATCGGAGTTTTCCATACAACCACCTTCCCTTGCTTTCCTCGCAGGTCCTGAAAAAAGGATTGTTATCGGGTTTTATAGTGACCGGAAAATTTGTCGTTTGCCTGGTTTCTGCTCACCATCTTGTTATTCATGACGGTCGATGTTCCCTCATATATGTGGGTCGGGATAAACATAACGTCGTTGTAGCGTAGGTTTTCGAAATGACATTGAACCTCTATGGAAATTGGAAAACCTTTTGAATATATTCACATCGGATATAATGTTTGTTGATTTCCGTATTGTGTTTACCGATGAAGAAAATGTGATGAGAAATTTATATTTGCGGTCACAGCTAGTCGTGATGAAATCGAAATTTATCTGAAGCGGATGGTAAGTTATATTTAATCGCAAATAAGGGTTGATGCCGTATTTTTAGCACCGATGACGCGAACATGGCATCTTCGCTCTAAACATCAAAATCTCAATATCCAGGTGCACAAATGATTTGAATTAATTTATGATCTGACTCCCCCACCAGAAAATAATTACGCCCACCCACGGTCTTTCGTATCGGACATGAAACCTCCTCAGGTCCTGCCTGCTCCGACATACAGTAGCGTGGACGAGTTGATTTTGATCCGGCAACCTGAAACGACTTGAAAAACTGCAACGCCCACGCAGTGGCGTAGTATAAAATTCGCCTACCTCCGGCATGAATCATGTCAGAGGCTTTCTCGATAGATCTATATATTATTTATAGTAACCGAGAGGAATTCCTTACAGAAAAATTAGGTGCGCAATGAATTCTCAACAAGATAAAAGGATAAAAATTATTCTACACCAGATAAATTATAAAATGACAAAGCATGTTTGTTTGAAAATGGTGATTCTTCAACGTGATCTAGTGTGACTAATGAAAAATGATACCGTATTATGTTGAACTGTGGGGACTTTTATGATCTGCCATGTGATTCCTAATTTAGATACAATGTGTTAGATAACTAAAATTTTTAATACAGGGTGCGGCAAAAATCACTTAACCGTTTTGCATATGAGAGACAAAAAAGCAAAAATAATTGCAAATAAATCTATTTTAGAGAAAATGATAACATCAATAATTACTTGTGGCATTACATTTTATGTCGCATTATTTCCCTCCTCTTCAACACACATGCTGCATCCAATGTAGGAATTTGAGGAATTTTTCACTCTTAATTTGTTTCTCTTTCAGAGCTTTGCGTCTTTATGCTCCACTTGGTTTTATAGCACTCATATTTTATTTACTTTTATCTTTTTTTCAATCGGCCATCGCACCGGCTTTACACAATAAACGCCCTCCAACGAAATGAAACAATAAAATAATTTTACATGACCGGCATTCACAAAACTACAAAAGCGTTTATTTCCACACAACACACAACAATTCGTTTTCGATGCGTGCGCTTTGTATTCACCTGTAATGACTAGTCATGCGTAGAAGCTCGGACATCGAAGGGGGGGGCGACCGACGGTTCGTTTGGATGCGATGCGAAATGCGAAGGTCAGGCGCAAGTAAATGACGACTGATATCGGTCGAAGGAACGAAACCAATGTTTCTATTGTTTGGAATCGCTTTTCTGGATTTCAGTGATTTCTGTATGTAGTTAGTAACTTGATGAATTCGAACCCAATTCTGAATTCGCCCTGGGCAATTGCCCTTTTTGACCTGAGGTTAATCCGGCCCTGTGCAGATGACTTATTACTGAATGAAATAATTTCATGAAGATCATCTTGAATATCAAGAGCATATAGGTATAGGTTCTTGACTTTGTGATTGTGTAAAAATATTATGATGTATTGTATTGTTAGTCTCCCTATGTACTATTTATGAGTCAACCATTTTATTCATGTAGAGAAATATGAATAGAAGAATAGTAATTATTATTGATGATTTGCTTATCGCAACCGCAATAATTTTGGCCGGTAAACCACGATTAATCTGAATTTCCATGATCATATTTCATACAAATTTTGGCTCAGGTTAATTCAGACCCTCTTATTCTTCCGTCTATGAACACAGTTTCTAAGCCAATATTACTGAAAACCCCATTGAATATTTCATTCAACCCCATCATGCTCGTATTATATTTTGCTGTTTGAACTTCGAAACCTTTTTCACGCTAATATTGTACAACACAGTTCCAACTAAAATATTGATTACTTCGTCATGCATGAGCAGGGTAATTTAAACGATGACGTAATATATAAATAACAAGCTCACGAGTCACAACTTTGTATGATTTAGAATTCAACAACTTCTTGGAAATTCATCAAAGGGGAAATATTCAACAACTGAGAAACTTGAAGAGTTTCACAAAATGCGATTTCGGTATAGTTTATTTTCCCCTTTCTTGCGAGTTCTTTGCTTCGTTCAGAAGTTCGGGGTGTGTATACAGGGTGTTCGGCACATGGACCGTCAAATTTTTTTGGGGCGTTGGTAGGGTCATTTGCTACCTTTTCAGTCTTGGAACCTGGGTCCTTAGTATTACGGTTAGGGAGGTATGATTTTTTATTAAGTTTTTCTAAATTACCCAAAATGTACCCTTCGAAGCCCCATAACTTTTTTTGCGTGTGCTTTTACATGCATTTTTTTTATTGTATTAAGTCTACATGAGTGTGTGTTTAAAAAAAAACGTATTTATTGTGTCAGATAACACCAGAAAATTAACACGTGGGCCTTTTCTTAATATAATAATATTCAAGTTCCATGTCGATTCAAGGCTCAATTTTAATATAATAATATTAAAATACAGATCAGAAAATTTCCATGTCGATTCAAGGCTCATTAAAATTTTGGCAGCCATCGAAGAGGATTCCCCATCTCCCTATATACCCCATTTTCCCCAAATTTATAGAAACAAAGAAATAGTTCGTTTAACGCGTAATAATCTAAGTTGATAAAATTCACTAGAATATTTCGTGTTCTGAAAAAGTTTAATGTAATACTTGTAAAAGCGAAATACAGGTTTGAAAAGATTCAATTCCGAAGAATCATCGCTTTTATATAATTTGGATTCGAATATAATAATATAGTAATGAAACATTTTTTGGTTTAATGAAAACAGGGGGACTTTATCAAGTTGGAATCTCTAAGATCACGCTTATAGTGAACTTTTGGGATGATCCGCCACTGACGCCGTTCATACAAATAACAGTTGAAACAATATATATGTCAGCGATAAGGGAAACTTGAAATCAACTTTAGGATGACTTCATTTCAGCATCACATGCTCTATTTGATGTTTCTTCAAGTCTCTAATAAGGCATCAATCGATTGGGTAAAAACCAAATAGACTTAGGGCAAATGCCCTGGTTTGAAAACCATTGATGACGTAACTCCATATAGAAGTCAACAGTGAAAATAGAACGATATCGACAAATTCGGGTAGAACAACCTCGAGGACACGACGCCGTGGCCGCACCGTTATTGCAGAAGACGCCAAATCAACGCCGCGACGCCGCCAATCTGCCCCCTAGCGTCTGCGCACGTATACCGCGGAAGGCCAGTAGCGGTACTTCCACCTTTCTGCAATTTGCCGAAGAGGGGGATTCCTGCTCTGACTGATTTGTTCGTAGTCGGCTTCCAAAGGCCCCTAAGTGTTTGTGAAAATTCGGTGAGCGAACTTCCGCGAAGTGTTAGATTGAGCGGACGACGGACGTTTATTTGGCGAAAATGATTTTCGCTTGGTGTTTTGTTTTTTGGATTGTTGGTGTGAGTGCTGAGATGAAAACAGTTGCCGAGCAGAAGATTCATAGTGATCCTGATCTTTCAGAGGTAATTTCAAAATATTTTCGCTTTTGGTATTCTGTTTTCAGTAAAAAAACGAACATCTACGATTCACAGATAATTGATATTTTGTTATTGGTGAATGATATGCGCGAAAAACTCTTTTTGTATGAATTTACATTGTCATATAAGTTAATTTTGTAGATGATGAGTGGAAAAATTGAACCATTCTATCAGATGTATTGAGAGAATCGAAGAAAATTGGTTGATTTGTATGTAATCATATATTTCACATGCTTTTCAGTATGATTTGGCTAGTTGAGATTGATAATGAAGAAAAAGTCAAAATTGGAAAAAAAAATATTAATATGTGTCATCACCCCCTTTCCGGTGTTTGCGATACGTATTTGGCCCGGTTAGCTCAGGTTGATTTAGATAAGTTATAAAAAACGACGTCGAAAGTATTTTTCAACCATTCAGAACAATAAAATGAACAATAAAAAGGAAGAAAATTCATTGAAAAAATAGCAGAGGAAAATTATCAATGACATTCAAAATATAATGAAAATCATCAGTAATCTTTTCAAAACATTCCAAAAACAATCGAAATTACAACTGAGAGAGAGTTTGAACACTACTGGAAAATTAAATTAATATTTTTTTCATTCAGAAAATATGAACACATAGAAGCAGGCCTTGAGAGATAGCAGTAGGTCGCAGTTTCAAAACTGACTAAAAACTACTTGTGTTATTCATTTGTGGAATGAATAACAATTTATAAACTGATTTTTCGATATTTTATTTCTTCTTCATCGTTCGTTAGGACCTATTTCAGTGTTTGCTTCAGTGGGTTTTAGCAGCTGCTGGAATGATGAAGACAAGATGGGCGGTTGTCCTGGTAGTCGGAATGTATTTGATTCTTCTTACTTTGTGATCTTTGCCAAACGATATTTCATTCTCTTATCGCATCTGTTATCATGAAAAATCGTTGCTATCTTGGATTTTACCAAATTAACCATATAATTGATTAATTAGTCCCATGAGTTCATAAACGGCCATGCAAAACTAATGGAATAAACAGGAAAATTTGTCGATATTTCAAAGAGGTTTAAAACATCCTCTTTCAGCATAAAAAGTTTTGAAAATCCATCAGGAAGAATTTTTTAATATGTACTCGATTGTCCTTCCATTATGCAAGTCCACTTAATTTATATCTATTGAAACACAGTTAGATTGAAATTACATTATCAAAGTAAATATGAGGATAGTAGACAAAAATTAAACGGAGCATTAATTATAGGTACCTTAAGCAGAAAAACTTCTCATAAAATCAAGGAAGCAGCATTTATGTAAAACATATTTATTCCTATCGAGTTGCGGAGTTGTAATATCTAACTTAAAGAGAACTTCATATCACAGATCATGGACAAATCTTATCTGATCCTATGAGATCTGTCAATCTTGACTTTTAAGGTTTTTTCTGCTTGTTTCAAAGCAATTCACTTGAAAAACTGACTCAGACGTCTACCGCAAAGTTCGTTTGAAGAATATCAATATTGAATGGTAGGAATAGTCCAAATGATCATATTTGCAGCCCTCAATTCATTAGTTTTCATATAGCTAGTTGTTGAAACACAAAATGGCTATCATCTCGAATATTATCAAAATCGAATGACCTCAAGTTCATTATTGTTTATGCTTATTTACGTTTTCTTATTCCTTATATGGAATGTGGAATACCCACATTATATCTCCATACCGTAAATAATCACACTGTATTATCTACTGCGAAAATAACTGACCATGATAGTTTTAGGATGAACTCGATCAAGATAAAGAAGTGATTTCAACACTTCAATTTGTATACGTATCGTAAGTCAATATTCAGTGTATCATTTGCGGGAAGTGTGAAAACAAACTATGTACAAATTGAGACATTATTAATTACACATCATTGAGAACAAGAAATCAACTATAAACCTTGTTCGAGTCAATTTATATTTAGATATTTTACACAATTGAGATCATCTGGTGTGGGATAATATTGTTATGACCACCGTTAGGAATCTTCAAAGCCCAATTTCCACTGTTTTCTGTTGAACACTCAAATACCAAAGCCTCCTTGCTTCCTCTTCTTTTGTGGTGACGAACATTAACACAATGTTTATCCTAAAATTTAATTATCTGAAGGTTTGCTAACAATAGACTGCAAAACGAAGTCATTTGCACATGATGTCCACATTTCAGTATTTTATGATCGAATTGAAAATTCAGTGTATATCTCATGAAAAGACTGGTGAAATTTCATTCTATTATCATCCACTTCTATTGGACAGTTGCGAGAAAGCGAAGGAAATTATGGAGAAAATGGAATTGTCTTTTCATTTTTATTTTCAACGTCCTATTTGATAGGAGAATTTTTGTTTTATATTGTATAGAAATTATTTTCATCTTTCGTCTTTTGAAATAGTATACATTTATACCACATTACGTAAAAGTTGCCTGCTGGTAATTAAGTCAAAGCGAGATCTTCTTGAGGATTAAGTCTGGTATGGAATTCTTCAAAGAAAGAATGCGAAAAATTCTATATCGATGATTTTTCTAACAAAAATGATCTCAATCTATGGTTGTTAAAAATCGAAGTAATCAAATACAAATTTAAAAAATTCAGATAAATTCAATTGGGAAATATCAATGAAGTTATTGATTTTTTCTCGAAAGATGAAAAAGTTCAACTTATAACTTTTCCATTTGGATATTTTATCATTCGATGAAGATCATGAAACAGGGATCTATTTTGAACTGTATTTTATGAACTTCTGTAACTTCATCACATGAAGGAATTCCTTCTTTCAGTTTTTTCTTTTCACAAAGCTAAAAATGGGAATATGCAAGATATCAACAATCTCCATGTACACAGTTTTGTTGAATCCGACTATTTTCAAATTTCAACGCGATCTGGTGGATTTTCTAGGAAGTATTAGAAACCAAATTATGACTTGACTACTGAAATTCAATTCAATTAAATTTTTTCAATTCAATTCATTTCCCTCACAATTATAGAATACTTACGTCAGTAATCAAAACGGTAATATATAGGTAAATTACTAATAGAATTACACACATATACAAAATAATGAACTCTATATACATATACTACCAGTGGTACGTGAAAAAAATATACATATGAGAAGAAACACAAACAAATTCTTGGCGAAATACACAAAGCAGTACAACAATCTTGCCACAAATTCATCCATCGAATAGATATCATTCTCCAGGAGCAAAGTCTTAAACCTTAATATCGGATATTCAGGGACTTAATCGACTTTGGGAGTTCATTATAAAGTTTTATGCCGTTAAAAACGTGTTTTGAGGCTTTTTCGATCTCTTGATGTAGTCGTCCACGTCATTCCTCATAAGGCGTTGTCAATTTTTGTGAATGTATAAAAGGTAAGTGAGATCGACAACTTAACACATGGGCTGAAAAGTCCAGGTCCTAACAAAGAAAACACATTTTTTTTTTGTTGCAAATTAGCTTTATTCATCAACATAATAAAGAATAACGCTAAGAAATGCGAGGATCATAGACTTATCAGCCTTATGTGCCACTCCTTAAAACTGTTCCTCAAGATAATTCATCAGAGAATATTCAGAAAATGTGAGCAAAACATCAGCGACTCGCAATTCGGATTCAGACAAGGCCTGGGAACTCGAGAAGCATTAGTAGCAACACAAGTAATGATACAAAACTGCAACGATCAGCGGAAAGATGTATGCCTATGCTTCATAGACTTCGAGAAGGCCTTTGACAGAGTTCAACATCATAAATTTACAATTCTGAGGCAATTCTGAGGCTGAAACAAATAAAGGAGAACAAAGCAATAATGTTGAAATCTGCAGAGGAGTCCGGCAAGGGTGTGTTCTCTCACCTCTGTTATTCAATTTGTATTCTGAGAACATCTTCCAAGGGGCACTTGAGGATGTTGAGAGTGGTATTAAAGTCAACGGAACATGGATTAATAACATTCGCTACGCGGACGACACGGTCTTAATTGCTGACAATACCTTATCGACGTAGTAGGACAACACAGCGAGAGAATGGGCTTTAAAATAAATGCCAAAAAAGCAAAATATATGGTCATTACTCCTCAACCAGACAGACTCAATAATGCAAAACTAACATCTGATGGGTCATTAATTGAACGTGTAAATAAGTTTAAATACCTTGGAGTATGGCTCACTGAAGACTGGACATCTGACCTAGAAATAAAATGTCGTATAGAAAATGCCCGCAACACATTCATGAAATTTAAACGTATTCTTACCAATGCGGACTTTAACCTAAACCTGAGAGTGAGATTTGTGAGGTGTTACATTTGGTCGGTGTTACTGTACGGTGTGGAGAGCTGGACACTAAAGGTGGTCACAATGAATAGAATAGAAGCCTTCGAGATGTGGATATATCGCAGAGTACTAAAAATCCCATGGACGGCCCGAGTGACCAACGAAAATGTCCTACGAAGAATAAATAAAGAACGTGAATTGCTGCTGACGATCAAAAAAAAAAAAAACTGCATACTTAGGGCATATAATGCGGAACCCGAAATGCCAGCTTCTACAATTGATTATCGAGGGAAAGATTGAAGGAAGGAGAGGAATGGGAAGAAAGAGGATGTCATGGCTACGTAACATAAGACAGTGGACGGGCTTGCGAACAATGGAAAGCCTAATACATACAGCTAGAGAAGGGATAGAAATGAATCGTGTGGTCGCAAACATTCATTAGTGAATATGCATTAGAAGAAGAAAAAATAAAACCTAACCTATAATTCGGTGGAATTTCTTTGACTCAAAATCTACCATGAACCAGCATTCATTTATTTTATCATTTATTGTCATTCCGGGAAGTATTCTGTTTCAATTTTGTGTTGTTTTCAAATTAATTCCAAAATGATTAACAATTGTAGCGTATACAACTGCAAAAACAATAGTTTCAATAATCTCAAACTTTCTTTTTTCTAAATACCATTAGACACCGACAGGTGAGTGATACATATAGTATTGTTGAAAATGTTGTTTATAAAAAGCTCCGTTATTTGAGTAGTGCTTCATTCAATTAGTTGAGATTAGTTGAGACATCAGGAACCAATGGAATTTCAGGAGGTTTACGCCTACTGTCGTCATTTCTTTACGATAAGTTGAGATACCAGGAACCAATGGAATTTCAAGAGGTTTACGCCTACTGCATGCATATGCAGAAGAGTGAAATTTTTTTAGATAAATATTTGAGTGTGTATCTATATGATTTTCAATTTTATGAATAGAAATAAGAATATTTCAATAGGTTTTTTATTTTTTCCCACCATAATGAGGGAACCCTTTCTAGAGAACACTCAGCATATTTAGCGCAGGGGAGTATTTACGGGGGTGGGTGTACTGGAGGTAATTAACCCCCCAGGAAAGAGTTTTTCACGCTAAATCTTCGAATGGAAACGATGTAAACCCTTTCCCGCATTTCACTCAAGATCAGTTCAGGTCTCCCGCTAAAACTTGCCACTAATTCTAGAATTCCATAATCAAATTCCTCTTTTCATAAATTGAATATAGTAAAAAATAGTATCAGTTCAAACTAAATCATCAGAGAATTCATTGAAAAAAATTGTTCGAAACAATTCAATATAAAAAGAAAGTTATTTTTCATGGACTCGAAGATTAATGTTTCAGTGAAATTTGAGTATTGAGGATTTTATATTAAACACATTCGATGCTTTCAACCACCAACTACTTATTTTTCCATATTATACCTACTCTTCAAATCAATCTTCGTTTAGAAAAAATTTAATGAGTCATTTCACTTACAAACCTAAGGTACCTATGATTTTTAACACATTTCAAAAAGTTTCAGAGGCTGTTCCTGAGTAAACTATTGAGTAACTTCATCACTAATTACTGTTTCTTTCAAAGTATTATTAAAACCATAATAAAACAATATATCTTTTATTGAATGCGTTCTGTTAATGAGGAAATGTGATTACCTACAGTTACATTATGAGCGGAGCCATAATTTTTATATGAATATAGACTAACAATAGTCCATACACTCTAAATATCACTGTGAAAACTTATCATCAGCTTAAATCAAAATATTTAAGTTTTCAGATAACGCAAATAACCTTTTCTAATCAATTTTTAAATTCGCGGTCGATAAGATTAGATGCGCAGGGAGGAATGCGCGAGTTCCCTTTGGTTTAAGCGATTTCAGTTCAAAATCCACGGAGTGCGACTACTGCTTGGTCCCTATACTGTGCTTATAGTCCGCACTGTTATATATTCGAAGAAACTATTTCATTTAATTTTCACTAGTGGTAAGAATTTATAACGATAATCGTTTCGGGGCGGCATCCTCTACTTAAATGAGAATAAGTGTACATTTTCCATAGTTTTATATTTCACCATACAGAATCCGTCACTGACGGTGAATTTATGATTTGTGAAAGTTATTTTTCTAATCTGCAATATTCCTTATATAACATAAAAAAAATTCATTGTGTTGCAAGATATTTAGGCTAAAATTTCACTTACGCTTTGGAAAATGAGAACTTATTGTTTTGGGGTAGAAGATGTCACTATAAATCGATTATCGTTGTTTTTTCTTCCTGGAAGTAATATAAGAAGAAATTTCATCAATGTAGGTACACCTGTCAGTGTCGAAACATAAAATTTGTTTATACACGGTTCTGTTGTAAGCATATTTCGTTTAACCAGGAAATGATTTCGTGCGTAGTTTCCTTCATTGTATTTATCAAATCATTCACAAAACTGGAAATTGCTGTTGGAAATTGGGATATTGCATGAATGAAAGTCTCGATGAGGGAGAGCATGACAGGGAAACGGTACTGCGCTTCAGAGAGCTGGTACTTCCCGTTCTTTCCGGTATACTTTGCGAGGTGTCATTCTAGCATAGTGAAACAGACCGCTGAGTTCCAGAGGTCAACGAGGCTTAACGAGTGATGTTTGAAAGAAGAAGTCTTGTGATGAGAAACATAGGGTGGCCTTTTGAAAACGAAACAGATGAGATTACAGACGAAATACGCTTTGTTTGTTCGACATCTTGATTAAAGATTTCTATGTCAGTGGATTGGAGGAAGGAAGCCACAGTCATGGTTGTTTTGAAAGTCAAAATGTCGATTTTTCACAAAAAAAAAAAAAACACTACAAGTGCCATGAAAACACCACTTCATTTTCAAATACATAGTTAAGAATATTTCGAAAACTAATGCATAAAATGAAAAAACAATTATTGTGCTGAAATCAGTATAAAAATACCTTTCAAATGAGGTATCACTCACCCCATTTTCCATATTCAAAATTTGGGGGTGAGGGTTGTAGTAGCAAGGGTTGAAGCGCTATAAGTCCGTAACCTACATCTTAAGTTGTCACCCTCGAAACAGAAATCGACCTGTCCGAGCATTTCTATCAAAAAATTTTATTTCGTATGTAATCTCGTCTGTTTCCTTTTCAAATGGCCACCCTGTATATTACGAACGGTCGTTGAAAAATCGCTGTAATTCAAAATATCAGCGTATATATGTCATAGAATCAACCTATCCTTTCACCTTATGAAACATAAAGATACACAAAACTTTTTAGAAGTAGAAATATATCTACGAAACATTGGCATTAGTTGGATGTAGTTTTTGACCAATTGCTTTCCTCAAAATTCCATGAAAAATCAACCTAATATGTATCTACATGCAACGGCCAACTAACAGATAACATCGTAATAAATATTGGCATCAGGCAAGTTTTGTTGATTGCTTTGCTAATTCTTCGCATGGAATAAATAACCCTCAAAATCGAACGAATAAATAAATAACTGTAGAAAAGGTATATCGGGTGAATCCACAAGTAGCAGAAGGAAATGAAAGAAGTTGGTACTTGTCGACTGCTACTGGTAGACATACCTTTTGTACATATTTAATCTCCACGATAAATATAGTATGTTTTAAATAAATAACTCTTTTTTTCTCTTTTCTCATCATATATGAATAGATACTAGTTCGAATGAATTGGATATCAGTTAAAATTTTGAAATACATGGAATCAATGATTGAAAGAAGTAATTTCGAATGAAAAAACGATTGGATTATATCCAATCCAGGTCTAGTTTCATTTGAATGTGTGACGATGTGGTCACATTAGAGAAAATCAATACCTTCCAACGGTTCAATCAGTATAAATTGATCTATTTCTGAAGTTTTTACTACGGTAATTCTACCTACGGAACATAAAACCTTTTATGGAGGCCTTCATGCCAACTTAAGAGAACATGGATTGATTGGTTAATCAAATTTCCGCTTAGCTATTTCACGATGTTGGAGGGAAGAAGATACCTCACGAAACCTCTTAATACACCAGGTGATGCTTTCTGTAGACTGTAGACGTTCTTTGAAATAACGCATATAGGAAAAAATCTTATCTTGTCTGATTAAAAGTAGGAAAATGTAGACAAACACTTCCTGAGGTCAAGAAACTCTGCATACTTGCTGTCCTGGGACGATAAAATCCTAAAAATTTTACTATAACATAGTAAATTGTGAACCGACATCGGAATCAAAAATCACTTCTTCTAGTCCAAAAAACTAGTACAACAAAATGTCTGTAATTTTTTAATATTGATTCCAAAATGATTTCAATCGATTTTGTTTTAATTTCCTCATGAATAATCCATGATCAAATTTGAGTATCCATCCGGTCAGACAGCCGTATACTCTTTATCTTTCGGAAGAGATGAGCTAGAGTTTTCATATTTTCAGAATAGGTTAATTATACAAGTATCTCGGCCAAGTTCGTTATTGTGTCAAATCCGTTCAATGGTTCAGCAGTTCAGCAAATGTGACTCCTAAAATTGAATGCGTTCTGTTAATTAGGAAATGAATTAGGTTACATTATGAGCGGAGTCATAATTTTTATATGAATATAGACTAAACAATGGCCAATAATCTCTAAATATCACTGTGAAAACTTATTACCAGCTTAAATAAAAATATTTAAGTTTTCAGATAACGTAAATAACCTTTTTTAATCAATTTTTAAATTCGCGGTCGATAAGATTAGATGCGCAGGGAGGAATGCACGAATTCCCTTTGGTGTAAGCGATTTCAGTTCATAATCCACGGAGTGTGACTACTGCTTGGTCCCTATATTGTGCCAGTACTCACGAATTTACGATACAGTTTATGCACCATTCGTCTTGTGGGAACTTGCTTATTTGGAAAACGCTGGCGAAATTGTTGCTCAGAAAATTTCAATTTTAGGAGAGAGAGAGTGTACTACACGCAGATAACTCAACAACAGCTGCCTTCTTCCGCCCTGGCGAGAACTCTGTATTTGAATTTGGGAGTTACGCATTGTTGTATGAATCTACAGGGATAGCGAGGTTAGTCCAGTCTTCAAGGTGTATATGGCGCTTTTATAGACATGTCTGAAAGGTTCCTACCGTTTTTGTTAAGACTGGCAGCTTTCTTTAAAATCATCAGTGCCACACTGTGCTGATGAGAAGCAGTCATCTCAAAACCGGCCCACAGTTGCACTTGGGGTCTTGATTCTCTGGGATTTCATACGTTACTCGTGGCTAGCTGGCACCATTGGACAGATGGTTCTTCGGAATTGTTGTTCCTATTCATTAGCTTTCTTTGCCGTGCCGGCTTGAAGGTGCTAGAAATCATTTTCTTTTAGAATTTCGTAGTCCAACTTCTGCAGTGCAATCATCGAAACGCGGCACTTGTGAACAGATGCATGGTCGTGCAGAAGGAAGACAACTCTGGTCAATTTTTGCCTGCTTTTTTCGTTGATGGCTTCTTTCAACCGCTCTAGAATTGAAGCGTAGTATTCTCCAGTTATGGGACACCTTTGTCTTTGTATCGATCAACAGAATGTCTTCTGAGCTCCAAAAAACTATTGCCCACTATGATACTTCAAACATCTTGGGTGGTGGTATGCTCTTTTTGTGCCCCTGCATAGAGTCTTGATTGTATTGAGGTTTATAATGATGAATCCAAGTTTCATACCCAGTAGCAATCCGAGTCATTACTTCATCTCTGACTTCACTGCAGAAATCCAAAAACTCGAGAGGACAATCCACGAGATGTTGTGTTTGAGGCAGGTCAGCATTCTCGGCACCCATCTTCCACTTTCGTTAGTCATGCTAAGATGATTTAATGTGTTTGTATGTGATACTCCAACCATTTCTGCGAGTTGTTTTTTTTTCAGATGGGCATATTCCAATATTATTTTCTCTACTTTGTGGGGGTTGTATCAGTATTACACTGCTTCAGAGTACGGGAAAAGCGGGCAGACCAGTGCTTTTCTACATTTTTCATCTTCATACAATGCATACAGATGTCAATACCCTGTCTTTTACAGCACAAAATAAGTGAGTCGTTCAATTTATATTGTGACCATCATCCAATATCCCATCCCTAATGCGTATTCATCATTCTACCACCCTCTTGCCTTACTGCCACTTATAGAAACAGTAATGACAATCGGTTTTTCCCCAACAACTATGAAATAGGTAGCACGAAATGGTGCGGGCAGGTGTTTAAACCACCCCATCGGATTGAAATGGTTTAGGGAAGCAGACGTCCGCTCGGAAAAAAAGTATCTGACTCATGCTTGATGTAATCATGCAATGGGATCTGAATTGTGGATGGAAACTATTGATTAAACAATGTTGCTATTCGAATTGGAAGGTAGTAAGAAGCCTTGCTGAAATAACGTTATCGAAACTTTGTGTACCTTCTATTGTTTGTATGGAAGCCCTTGAATGAAATTCTCACGAATTTGGTGAAATGGAATAATGAGATCGAATTGTAGGATCTGTCCTACAATCGATTGCACTAATTAATTATGTGGTTCCACGCGTCGCTTCCGCAGATGCAGTAACCAAAACTACCCACAAGCTATATGACCTCTCAAAGCATAGAAAAATCATACGACTCAAGTATAAAGTTTCGTGCAAAACAAAATCAATTAAATCCTCGGTCGGAAAAAAAATGACTTCCTGAAGAAGCTTAGAGTTACAAGCGCGCAAAAAAGAGTATAATTATGAACCTTGAACAAGTTCACAACCATTTGCATGTTTTCCGGTTCCAAAAAATGTTGTCAGTTTCCTCATATTCCTCATAACATATTTGAGCATTATTCACAAAATCATAATCCAGAAGGGAGACACGCTAGAGTAATGCCAAGGACGTCATCGTTTGTCGTTTCCACATAAGCAGATCTCTCTTCCTGGTTGAATTGTTTCGATGCAATGACATGATGTAGCAGCGTTATTTCGAATTCACTGGAGCAGATAAATATGCCAGTTGACTGGGGACTTGTATATCCAAGTGTTCTAACAGCTGAGAGATACGATGTTGTCATATAAACATCAACTGGTACTTACCAGAGGCCTGCGCTTATTTATGCTGTGATAAGAATGGGTGAAATAGTTTATTAGTCATGTTATTAATCTTTTTTCTATACTATTTGATTATACAGGATGTTCCATGATATTATGCTAATAGTGAAGCGTATGATTCATTGACTCATTTTGGGGAAAACTTCCAAATATGGTATGGTTGAAAAATCTCAGTTTTTGGGAAAATTCTGCAGAACAAGTGTTCATATTGCTAATATAATTGGAAACGTAATATACCTATGTAATTATGGAAAATTATAACGCCGATTATCAAGGCATTTTTCCCATATAAGATTAAGAGTTTGACCAAAATAAAAATGAGATATTCCAAATTCGACATTTTCTTCTTCATCTGAGTAATCAGTAATTTATCTCCATCAATAATTTACATGGATAGTCAAACTTAAATTCTAACAAGACCAATTATGACTTAAACTCTTCTACTGAATAAAAAGCATTTTTCATCAATGTTTCTTTAATTTTTTTCATGGATTGCTTTTCTGGTAGATTCCTCACATCCATAGGCAAACTATTGTACATCTTGATTCCCCAATAAGTCGAGAAATTTTGTGTTTACTTCCGTTTATGTAAAGGAGTTAATGGGTCGTTCTTATACCTGGTGTCAAACGAATGCCATGATCCATTCTGCATCAAGAAGTTTTTTCTAGAATAGCATATTTCAAACACTCCTTTATAAAGAGTGATGGAAAGGTTTTTTTACATTGACTGGTCTACATGATTCCCATCTTTTGATATCATGCATGATTCGAATGACCTTCTTCTACAGGATGTGTACTCTAGAGGTCTCAGAGGCTTTGCCCCATAAATGTACCCCATACTGCAATACACTTTGGAAATTTGCAAAATAGGCAGTTCTCACCATCTCATAGATGCCACATTTTTTCAGTCTCCTCAATAAAAAGAGAATCCTTGATAACCTGGAACATACAAGGTCCACATGGAAGGTCCAATCCAATCTGTTGTCCAGAACCATACCCAAAAAATTCTCATTCTCTCGACATTGTCTAGTGCCAAATACCAAACTTGTTTTTTTCGTGTTCAACTTCAAAAGATTCCTCGAAAACCATTTTTCTACCTCTCTCAGAACTAGTTTCCTTTACTGTGGAAGGGCCTCAATACATTTTGATATATTGATTTCATGATAACAGAGATGTGATCACAATAAATGTGTAAACAGTCGCAATGCCGAAAACCCATATCATTTATATAGAGCAAAAAAAGTAAGGGTCCCAAAACTGACCACTAGGCAACACCACAGTCAATCTTCTGCCGAGAAGATATCCTACCCTTCCAATTAACCTGTTGGTATCTGTTCTCCAAATAAGACTTAATTAATTCCTCTGAAACCATACGACATTAGCTTATCACATAGCACCTTAAGTAGTAACCTTAAACATCATGCGTTGCCCAACTATATTACTGAAGATATACAAGCAACAATTATCAGAGTATATACATCTACATGGAGCTTCGATGTATCATCTATCTATTCTCCGCCACGACATAACAAATACTTGGAATTCTCTAATAAATTTCAACAAAAATTCATAGTAGAAGGAGACTGGAATGCCAAGCATACTCACTGGAGATCACGATTGATTACTCCTAAAGGACGCAATCTATTGAAGATCATAGTGAACAAAAATTTAGACTCAGCTTCTTCAAGAACACCAATATATTGGCTGACTGATCCAAACAAAATCCCTGACCTTCTAGACTTTTTCGTCACAAAAGCATTTGCAAATGGCCACCTTCAAACAGAAGCAACACCGGATCTATCATCAGATCACTCACCCATTTTGATGAACCTAAGTACAACGCTGGAAGAAGAAACCTACTCTCAAACACATGAGACAAATTAGAACAAATTTAAACAAATAATAAATGACAACATCAAACTGGACATTAAACTCAAGTATCATCAAGATTTGGAAGAAGCCTCCAAATTTATTACAGAAATGATTCAGAAAGCAGCTTGGGAAAGCACAACTACGAACTCTAAACAAGATGGAAAAACAAAATTACCTCTGCATATTCGAGAAATGGTAACCGCAAAGCGATAAGCGATAGGAAGATGGCAGAGTTCTCGTAATGCGACAGATAAAAAAGAATATAACTATCTGGCCAGAAAATCCAAATACAACATTTGCAGACGATATAGCCACACTAACATCTCACGAAAATGCTGTTGTGGCCTCCAAACATCTTCAAGAACATCTGACAGAATTAGGACAATGGTATCGAAAATGGCGATTTACTATCAATGAAACGAAGTCAGTATAAGTACCTTCACCAATAAAAGAAATATCTGTCCTCCTGTTCAAATCCACGATACTCAAGTACGAGTGAAAACAGAAGCAAAATACCTTGGTATTCATATGGACCAACGCCTCACTTGGAAATCACACATCCTAGCCAAAAAAACACAAATAAACATGAAGATTAGACAAATGTATTGGCTCATAGGAAGAAATTATTCCTTCGGAATAAGATACTGATCTACAAGGCGATAATTAAACCGATTTGGACATATGGCATACAATTCTGGGGATGTGTTAAAAGATCCAATATACAAATAATACAAAGACTCTAATCCAAAATACTACGCTCGATAAGAGATGCGCCGTGGTATGTATCTAACTACATCATTCATAACGATCTAATGATACCATTTATCGATGACGAAATCAAAAAACGCTCAACAAAATACCATCAGAACCTTGAAGGACATGAAAACATCCTCATAGACCAACTGGCACGAGATCCCTACAACATAAGAAGACTACAATGAACATGGCCAACTAACTGACTTTAGTTAAAGTTTTGTACAGGTAATTTGATGAGGGATGATTTTGTTTATTAAAATTGTGAGAACCTTTGAGTGGGGAGTAGGAAATTCAGGGAATCACTATCGTTAAATTTGTTATTTGAGAAAATCGGTATTTGAAAATTTTTTTATTTCATTTAAGAGGGTTGATTTTAGTTGCTTGGGACCGCTTATATGAGAAACCGAAAAATCCTGATTCACTCTCCAGCTCCCCGAGCTGATTGAAGAGGAATTCGTAAGATCTGTATTTATTGCATAGCTATTCCACCAATGAATTGTGCGTCAAAAATTGTCTTGGCCAGGCATTTACAGCGAATATGGTTAATTTGCCCTTAAATGCAATTATTTCGTTTTATTCTGTATATTGTGAATGAAAATAAATGTTTAAGAATTTGATGAAACAGGTCGTGTTCGAGTGGACTTTATACAATCAGGCGGTAGTATCAATACATTTATCGTGGTAATAACTTCTCCTGTCTCAAGCAGTCTTTGTAGTCAATTAATTCCAACATTCATTACGCTTTGTTCCAGCTATATCACTCCAATTCCGAATTCTTAGCGCCGGTTAGCGAGGGGCCCTTGCGGAGTCATCAATTAACGGATGAATAAAACACACATTCTACCAGCTAGTGCCCCTTTCAAACTTTCTGTCTTGAATTGTTTAATTTCTTAATTATCCAATTTCGACCATACGATCCTCACATAATGATTCCTTGATGTGTTGAATTGAGTGAATGGAAGTGTACAACATAATGGCGTGTTAGTTGCCTAGGAACCTAATGTCGTTCGTTTCAAAGAGGACGTTAGGACATTATTGGATTGGTTATACTGGGTGTGCACAGAATTTAATCTGGGTAATCCATCAGTCTGGAGCGAAAAATAATTACTTCATTTCAGCATTATTGGTACATGGTCGAATTGTATATTTATTAATATTTTTACCTCTCGTTGATCATAGCGTGCTATTGATTTGCCTAAATATATACTGGGTGAGTCTTTGACCACTGCGTTAATTTTAACCATAGGTTCTTGAGATTTAGTTCAAGTGATATTTGTTTCTCATGCAATTTAACCAATCTGTAGAGTAGTAGTGAGAAACTCACAAGAAGTGGAATAAATCTATTGATGCCAAAATATGCATGACTGTTATCAAAAACCTTCTACAAGAGATCATTTCAATAGATATTGTCGTTTGAATATTACAGGTGAAAATGCAATTTTTTTATGAAATTTCAAAACCCTTTATTTTGAACGGGGCCAAGTTTGGTTAAAATTAACGCAGTTGTTAAAGAATTACCGTGTATATATATTATTTGGGATATGGGATAGAAGAAAGCTTCTACAACAATTTCAAATGGGGTTTCAATGCAAGATATTTTTATAATGGATATCCTTTTTTCATGATAAATGGTGCGAATCGAAAGCAGGCAATAATAATAATTTATATATTTGTACTGATGCTATAAATTATAGATGTACATGTCAAAACAAATATAAAGCAAATTAAAACTTTTCATTATAGAACTCAGTACTACAGTAGTAACACCTTTCTAACAAAACAGATTTTAAGGATTGACATTTCTCCATTCATTGGTAATTATCCAATTATACAGACATATATCTTGGGTGTTATTGTGAGTCATTAATTTATTGTTCCAAGAACTATTATGAATTATACTGGTTCTATTACTCACGTCAACGTTGTATGAGGAAACAGATTACGAAAAACAAACAAACACTTATTGTTATGCACACCTGTCTGTAGTATCCTATACCTACTCTAGGACCCATTCAAATAATATTGACATAAAAACGGTTGTGAAAAATTCAGATTTGTAATAGCCAACGTAGTGGTTTTTGACGAAGCTATTGATGTTGGTCAGTTTTTAATAATATCCGGATCAGCAAACAGCTGATGTAGTGAGAGCGTCCACCTTTAAGGGATTTTTAATATTTCCTAGGGAGTCCGTGGAGTCTGTGCATATAATATATACGAAGTGCAGTACTTCAATATTGTCGAAATAAATTTCTGCAGTGCCGATACTTGAGAAGATGTTTTCTAATTTATAAATTTCAAGTCTCATCAACCACATGGTTTATTGGAGACCCTTTCTATATGTATTACATTTTGTAAAATCCATTGATTCCTATTAAATAATTTTTAGTTATCTCAATATCGCACATAAGTATATCTCAAAATGTTGGTGATCGTTCCAATTTTGCGTCGATTCTTTTTCTCCTCTATACTGCAAATGGAAAGGTAAAGATATTCAGTTTCACATATACGGCAAATACACCTCTGTAGTCCAGTTTAGTTCGAATGAAAATTTCCTTCCACAGCATCTGAATTCTTCAAAATATTATTTTCTTTTTGAAAGAAGTTTTGTAGATGATTCACTTAAACTCATGTTTCATCAGATGATTGTATCGATATAAGTTCTTTCAACTTCAAATATCAAATATTCTAAATGGTGCAATTTAGGAAAAAGATGAAAAATGATTTTATCAGAAAAAAAAAAGACTAATGATTCTAGAAGTGCTAGATACGGACCTTTAGTTCAAGTGATATTTGTTTCTCATGCAATTTAACCAATCTGTAGAGTAGTAGTGAGAAACCCACAAGAAATGGAATGAATCTATTGATGCCAAAATATGCATGACTGTTTTAGTATCTCTATATCTATTATTATAATATATAAATTTCTTCAATGCTGGGTTTCATGATCGTTGATGGTTTGATTAACTCGTTGACTGGGCGATTTTATGCCTGAAATTCCGTGATATCGGCATTCTATTAGTCAATACGAAATAAATGTTGAAGTATTCTGTGACTCCTTTTCAATATCCTATAGGTTTAAAGACAGAAAAATATTTCAGTCCGTATCTAGCACCTGACGGCGGATTGGTAACCGAAAGCAGTCGTGTTGTAAGATCAATAAAGTGAAATTTAGACAAAATACTTGTTTCTTTTAATATTTAAGATGGATTTTCACGAAATGAATAAGTCATCAATACAATCTATTCTGTGAATAGAAAAGAATCAACGATCTTTATGAACCCCACTATAATGTCGTAATTTTTAGGTGTGAAAGAGGTTTGTGATTGAAATGAATCTCATGGAAAACTATAAGTTTTGTTATTGTTAATTCAAGATCCGGTAAGAACTTCAACTAGAACTTTTATTCAAAATAACCGTTTTCAAGACAACGGAAGTTGATCACTGAAAGATGGCGTAATTCTTTTGTCTTTTCTGAATTTGTGAATTCTGCAGGTTTTCCTCAGTATTTACTCCATGTCAATGAGATGGATTTTAATGAGGCCCTTATTTCCGCTAATCTTCAGTTATTATCCTACTATTTTCTCACGCCATGTTTTCGTACAATTGTTTGTATCTATTAATTGTCATTTCGACTGGAATATCTGTAATAGTTGATCTCATCATTGAAATGTTTGATACTGAAATTTACTCATTCTGTAGCATCTTCAACTGGCAGAATCTAAATTATGGAAATTAATTGTGCTTGCCGATTCCTTGACGAGAAAGGGTTTTCAACCTGTGATTTTGAATCCTGCTGTGTACATTATACAAAATGGTATAGAATCGGTCAACTGCGTTTTTTATCAATTAACGTTACTCCAAAAATAAGATGAGACACATTAAAACATGTCCATAAATGATTTACAAAAGCGCATTTTGTCGAAGCCCTGCCGAAGTATTGAATATAGATGAGTCCTTGACAACTGCATTGATTTCAGGCGTTGATTCAAAAGAATTACTTCTTATACTATTTTTACGCGATTGGTCCTAATTGAACAGCGAGCTATAGCTTTGGTCCAAAATCTGTAGTATTCGAATGCCGAACCGGGAAAGGTCTCAATCTATTATTTTCGACTTCCTGGTGAAGAATTCTTGGTCAAACTTAAGTATATTCGACTGCATACCCTCTTTTTTCTTAGGAGATGAGCCTAAGCTTTTCCAACTTTAGAATAGGCTGATTATCTAAATATGTCGATCAAGTTCGTTATTGGGCCTAATTTTCTTATATTTACTTTTTTTCCGTAAAGCTACCAAATGTCAGTGTTGCCGTTCACATTCGAAATTTAAAAATTGCGCTTTTGCTGGTATACCTTTCATGATGCCAAAAAATCAATATTGCACATTTTTTCTGATAATATCATGATGCATTTCCTCAACATTTCTCCATTCATTGGTAATCATCCAATTATACAGATATATATCTTGGGTGTTATTGTGAGTCATTAATTTATTGTTCCAAGAACTATTATGAATTATACTGGTTATATTACTCACGTCAACGTTGTATGAGGAAACAGATTACGAAATAACAAACAAACACTTATTGTTATGTACACCTGTCTGTAGTATCCTATACCTACTCTAGGACCCATTCAAATAATATTGACATAAAAACGGTTGTGAAAAATTCAAATTTGTAACAGCCAACGCAGTGATTTTTGACGAAGCTATTGGTGTTGGTCAGTTTTTAATAATATCCGGATCAGCAAACAGCTGATGTAGTGAGAGCGTCCACCTTTAAGGGATTTTTAATATTTCCTAGGGAGTCCGTGGAGTCTGTGCATATAATATGTATATACGAAGTGCAGTACTTCAATATTGTCGAAATAAATTTCTGCAGTGCCGATACTTGAGGAATTGTATCTTAATTTATAAATTTCAAGTCTCATCAACCACATGGTTTATTGGAGACCCTTCCTATATGTATTACATTTTGTAAAATCCATTGATTCCTATTAAATAATTTTTAGTTATCTCAATATCGCACATAAGTATATCTCAAAATGTTGGTGATTGTTCCAATTTTGCGTCAGTCACCCGGCTCTTTATATTTGAGACAATTCCTTAAGAGATGCTTCCATGCGAATACTTCGACACAATCTAGACATTTCGGTATTTCAATTTTGTTAGAGCAGATGGTCGTGGGTTTAAAGGGTATGTCCTATTCTTAGTCGATTCAGTCAGACTTGGTCTGAGCGGTTGGAATTTTCTTTCTAGTATTTTATATTTGGTTTGATATCGACCAGTTGTCGATTCATTCATGTTTAGTTTATTTCCCACGAGTTGGATACAAGAATCTACAGATGAAGGTTCTTTCAAAAACAACTTTGTTTTATAATTGTGTTCACACCTACCACATGACAGCATTGACAGTTAGTTATTTGATATAGTCGTAGTAGATGCTTTGGCAATGAATTCAAATTCGCTCGAAAATCGCATTGAAATAATTGAATCCCACTATGAAAATGGAATTCCGTAAAATTCGTGATATTTCCGGACAATATAATCGACCTCCCGAGACCGCTATTAAGAGTTTGGTCGCTAAATTTGAGTCGACGGGCTCGGTACAAAATGTGCCAACACCAACGCGTGTTCGACCGGGCCGTTCAACTGAATACATCTCAGCCGTGAGCCACAGTGTTGAACAAGATCCAAATTTGTCAATTTCTCGAAGTTTTCAACAACTGGGGTTATCCAGAACCTACACATGGCGAATATTGCATCAGGATTTGGCTTTGAAATCTTGCAAGATTCAACTAATGCAGGAATTGAAGCCGACCGACCATTCACATCGCCGTTGATTCGCTAAATTCATTCTGAAACCACCCGATGGTTTTTGTGGGGCTATCTTGAGAACAGAGTCTATACGGAGCCAATCCAATCGATTGCTGTCTTAAAACTCAAAATCTGTGAAGTAATAGCCGAACTACATTTTGACAAAAAGTTATTGAAAATTTCGATAAAGGCTTTACTTCTGTCAGTGTGGTCTTCGTGGACATTTGCCAGATATCATTATTCATCCAGAATTGCCAAACTTTTCCTTTTGTAATACAATAAAATTTGAAATATCCTCATCAACATTTTTTGTTTTATTTTATTTTAAAAAACAAAGTTCTTGTTGAAAGACCCTTTATATCTTGAAGTCCTCGTTTGAGATATGTTATATTTAGATGCTTCCATAGCAGCCCTTTCATTTCCCGGAATATCAACATGAGATGAAACTTATAGAAATGGACAATTTTTTTTTCTGATTTCATGGCTCATCTTTTATTTATTTCAGCGGATTTTGAGGTTATACTTCTCCAAGGCTTAATAGGCTATTCAAGGAGTCAGTTTTGATAATATATTTATTGAGAGTTTTCGGCGTTTTCTAAGTTTTTTGGATCGCGTAAGATTCTGCTGGTGATATGGTATTAGGTTTAATTTTCAGCATATTGATTTTTTGGAGTTATCGATGCTGTAGCCACTCCATTTTTACTCTTAGTCGCATTAGTATATGAGGGTTCAAATTTTGGGTACTTGTGTAAAGTTTTCCGAGAGTCATTTAAGTTCATGCAATAGAGTATTAGTTTCTTATCGTGTACTGGTAATTCGTAGTTTCAACATGAGGCGTATATTATCCAAGGATGCTTTTCCTCTGCAATTTATTGTAATGTCAGATCAAATCGATTCTTTTTCTCCTCTATACTGCAATGGAAAGGTAAAGATATTCTTTTTCTTTCATTATACACGCCATTGAAGAGTTTCACTTGAGTAAGGTTGTGTCGTGGGTTTGATTTATTCACAATTAGAGAGAATGTATGAATTAAGTCGCAGAAGTTTTTTTTTTGGGGAGTAGTTCCCCGGCAAACATAACCTTACCTGTAAGCATTCTACTGGACTAGTTCGATAAGCTCCTGTGGCTGTTCTCAAAGCAGTGGTTCGAATACATGGACTACTCTCAAGTACAATTTTTGAACGCATTGAAGTTTTGTAGATGATACAATTAGCGGAAATTAAAGTTTTATGAATCAAGCACACATTTTCAGATTACAGACCTAGAAGGGTCACTGCAGAAATCAGGAAATTAAGCACACTTAAAAATGACGATGAAAATCCAATTTTGCAGTGTAATAGATGGGACTTCGAACAACTATACAATCTATAAAAGTGTACTTTTCAAATCCGAAATTCCTTTTCCTTGTTGGCACCACCCAGTTTTCAAATATTTAAATGGATTTGGACTCCTCCTCGAACCACTGCGATCTCATCAATTACAAATAAGTATTTCCTCCATAATTTAGATAGATTTCATTACAATTCTAAAGAAGTGAGCACAAATTCGTTGCTTTCCCTCGTTAGTTATTCATAATTTCAGAATTATTGGGGAAGAAACTCGGGCCATAATTCTGGAGCAAGGAAGAATGTTCAGCTACTGCTAGGAATTAATTTCCTGTTCAGTAGATCGATTACAGCGGGCTCTCATTTTTATTGTATTCTTGAATTATTGCGCTGTTGGAGATTCTTATAGGTTCAGGAAAATTTAAGAGTATTAAAACATGATTCATGTTCGTGAATTTTCTGATACCTACCTGGATTTCACTTGAAAAATCTTCATACATTTTTATCCCCACATATGTGAAGTCTTGTAGTTGCTGAATTTTTTCTGCATCTATGCTTTTGGCTGACAATATTCAATTAAATCTCCACATATTTATTGTGTTTCAAATTGAAGTATTCAATCTAAGCTCCATTTTTATTCTCCACTATTTTTACATCATCACAAACACATATATTTTTTGTTCTCACGGAATTTTTTGCGGCCACCTTTGTACTATCATAAACCTCACGTTTTCAGTCTGTTTGTTCCTTATTCCAACCTTTCTCTTTCCATATTCTAGTGAATTATTTTATTATCTTGATTCGCTTTTATTTCATACTTCTCAACAGGTGTTATATCCCTCCGACGTGGTGTCTCCTGTTTTATCATTAGTGCTACCAACATATGATCAATTCCTATTTCGGCTCCGTTATACACTCTCACTTACGTAAGTTACGTAGTTTATTTTAGTATACCAGAAGAAGAGTAATAGTGACGGACATTGATATGAGGCAAAGCTTCATCTAATTATTTTCACTAATATGACAGTTTCTTTCAGCGAACACAAAATTGCAGTGTTGATTGGAAACTTGACGTAATTTAACGTTCGAGTGGTCATTCCTTCAGGAGGAGTATACACAATCTCGTGTGATGGATGTATTAATTATATGCAAATTGTTTAGATTATTTTCTTTCAGAATCCCAAATATATCGATTTAATTGCTTTCAACTTCAAATATCTCAAAAATGGGGCAGTTTAGGAAAAAAGATGACGAACGGTTTTATCTGCAAAAAAGACTAATGATTATAGAAAGTACAAGATACGGACCTTTAGTTCAAGTGGTATTTGTCTTTTATGCAATTTAACCAATCTGTACAATAGTAGCAGTGAGAAACCCACAAGAATTGGAATAAATCTATTTAATATTGGAGGAGATTAGCCGTGGATTTAGTAACAACGTGAAGGTTTTTTGGGTTCTTGGCTATAGGGGGCTATTTATAATCAAACAACTATTGGTACATACACCTATATTTCGGAACTATATTGGTTCCTTCATCAGGATGCTGAAAAATTTTTTAAAATTACACAAAAACCCAGTTTATACTAGGTATGGGGATAAAAATCTTGACAATAAAAATACCTCTTTAAGACAGGTGTAAGAAAGAACTATCAACAACTAAAACATAATGTTACTCACATGCGTCAGTTGCTGTAGAAAATAGAGGCAAACTGAATGGAAAACATTCCTCAGAATATAGCTACGAGGCTATAATATCAATTCATCAAAATGGAGACATGCAAAAACCGACAGATTTATCAACGGTTACAAACAGTCTTTATAGGTTAGGAGAGACCACAGACGAGAGCAGAGAAGGCAAAAGAGACTAATTTCAATTCTATGAAAACGAGGCGGTGGCGTTTATCGAGGTACGGGGGCCATCTTTTAAGTCTAGATGCAGGAGATAACTATAAATGTTACATTACATTACATTGTTAACAGACATAAAAGGTCTCAGTAACACATATAGTTATCTCCTGCATCTAGACTTAAAAGATGGCCCCCGTACCTCGATGAACGCCACCGCCTCGTTTTCATAGAATTGAAATTAGTCTCTTTTGCCTTCTCTGCTCTCGTCTGTGGTCTCTCCTAACCTATAAAGACTGTGTTTCTTTTGATGTCCAGAATCCTTGTTTAAAATTAACGCAGTGTTCAAAGACTCATCCTGTATAAGGCAATAGTACTTAGTTATAATATATTATCCTCAATGTTTTTAGAATCACAAAAATCTGAGAACAACTGTTCAAACCTTCTGAACTCAGGTCAGTATCCCCAAATTGTTTTTGTTGTAGCAAATCAGTTTTGCCATGCTATAAATATTCATGAATCGAATTTTATTCAGTGTAAAATAGGAATACCTCAACTTCCTCCGGAAAACAAGTCGTTTTTCTCTATTTGAAAAGAAACCCTCTTATTGGAATACCAATTTAACTTTATGGCTTCAAAACCTTTTGCACAGTTGATTGAATCGATAATATTATTTGCGTCATCGTTCTTATGGAAGGTCATGTTACAAAGGACACAGGGATGCATTCAAATACAAAAAGTCCTTATTTTGTTAGTACAGGGTGTATGGTTAGGAAACATTTTTAGCGATTTCTTATCAAACTTCCAATGTCTAGTGTGTGAACATCGACGATTTTAATGATGAATTCAAAAATAATTCTCTATGGAAGTTAAATATTTCTCGTTCGATATGAGCATTTAATCAAGTCAACGAAGCTGTAAAGCAGACTATCGCAAAATAGAAATTGCATCAATAATAAAACTGGAGCAATAAACGCTTCAGCGATGCATTGAAATTATTAAAATTGAGTATGAAATGATGAAACTTTGGCTGAAGCTTGTCGTAAAACCTATTTGAGTTTACATATAAACTTCATCGGCGGAGTGCTCTTCGAAATTTTTGGAAAAATTTAAGCTGTTGGAACAGGTTAAAAATATGTAGACTAAAACCCTAGCACGTTGCTCAAGAACAACTTATCATAGTTAGGAAAAAGCTTGAAGAAGATCAAACCCTTAGTGAAAGAACTACACTAAGTGTAAATGCAATTATGGAAATGCTTTCTCTTTGTATTGAAACAACATATTTCCAATTTGAAGACATCTTTTATCAACAAGAATTCGGAATGGCCATGGGTTCACCACTATCACCAATTTTAGCTGATTTATATATGGAAATTTTTGAACAGAAGGCATTAGAAAAATATGTACTTAAACCCAAACTGTGGAAAAGATATGTAGATGATACTTTCATTATTTGGCAACATGGAAGAGACACTATAGATGGATTCCTTCAATATCTAAACAATCAAGAGGAATCAATTTAATTCACAATTGAAATCGAGAAGGACAGACAACTTCCATTCTTAGATGTACTCGTACATAAACAAAATGGAATCCCAAGAACCACTGTGTATAAAAAGCCAGCAACGAATACAGGACAATATCTACATTTTGATTCAAACCACCAACTAAACACTAAATTGGGAGTAGCAAAATGTTTATTTGATAGAGCAATAAATATTTGTTGCACTGAAGAAGACCAAAATGAAGAAATAAATAACATCTCGAAAACTCTTAGAAGCAATGGCTACCCCAAAAAGATATTAGAAAAGGCTAAACGAACAAGAGAAAGTCAACCTGAACCAACAGATATAAATCAGACCATTAAAACCGTAATTCCTTATGTAAAAGGTTTGTCGGAGAAAATGAGAAGAATTGGAAATAGATACAACATAACGACTGCATTCAAAACTCAAGACACTATCAGAGCTAAACTTACAAAAGTTAAGCCTAATAATGAGACACAAAGGACAAACAACTGCATATATGAATTACCTTGCGAGTGCGGAAGATCTTACATCGGAGAAACTAAACGCCCTCTGAATGTACGAATAAAAGAACATCAGAAGCTTCTACGAGTACTAGACAGCTACAAATCCAGGTTGGTCCAACATGCTGTAGATGAGAATCATCGTATAAAATGGGATGAAGCATCAATAATATCCAAAGATGAAAAACTTGCAAGAAGAAAAATCAAAGAAGCAGCATTTATGAAAATAACACCTGATTCCATAAGTGCTCCATCTATAGATCTGCCAGAAGTTTGGACGCCAATAGTTCGATCCAACTTAAAAAGATCATCATATCACAGATGAGTATATAACATCGTTCATTTTCTCTCATGACTTCTGTCAATATTTACTTTTTGAAAATTGATAATTTTCAAAAGGTTTCTTACTTTTCTCCTTGATAAAGATAGAAGATGTCTATCGAAACGTCGGAAAACATTACATCCACAATAGATGATGGTAATAGCCCAAACAATCATTCAACACAACTCAGAATTTTGTTGCTGTAGCCCAAATTATTGAAGAAAAATCAGATCTGTCCATTATTCCTCCTTTGATTGGAAAAGGGAATTTTGTATGACCGGATTGATACATTGACCCGAGGCTCTTGAAAATTTAAGTTTACAGTCTCTCTTAATCGTCGATAAGTCGTCGAGAATGTTTCGTGGTGGGGTAATCTTCGATCAGGTAATTTGGCTTGATAAATCCTTTGAGCTGCATGAGCAACACCATCGGCCTTGCCATATGCCATCACCATATCAGCATACTCAGCGTTGGTGAAATTTGGCATATCAACAACCAAAATTAAAACAACAGTAGCAAAAAGTCGATAAAAGTAACAAAAACAAAAAAATATAAATTTAAAAAACTGAACAACGCGGCACAGACACTTCCAACAGCAGAGACAGTTAAATCTCGAATGACGGTAGGGTCAAGTCAGCGGCGACTAACCCAATCCAACCTAAGGACAGAAATAGTAATAATAATTCACACGCGTCTAAAACGGGCAGGTAAAATTTCCTTACTCGCTGTGTTGTGTCGAAATCCGTACTTTTATTTAGGTGCGACTTTCTTTACTCTTCTTACTAAAACCTTATTTGCAGTATTATTTTTTTATTGACTTACGTAAAAAGCATATGGTTAGCAACGTTATAAACCAAAGAAAGTTTTAAAATAAAACTAAGTTTGTAATAGCTGTAAATGTTTTCATACTTTCATAATTTTTTTTTTAATAAAAGGCCCACGTGTTAATTTTGTGGTATTATCTGTAACAATAAATACGTTTTTTTTTAAACACACACTCATGTAGACTTAATACAATAAAAATAAATGCATGTAAAAGCACACGAAAAAAAGTTATGGGGCTTCGAAGGGTACATTTTGGGTAATTTAGAAAAACCTAATAAAAAAATTATAGCTCCGTAACCGTAATACTAAGGACCCAGGTTCCAAGACTGAAAAGGTAGCGAATGACCCTACCAACGCCCCAAAAAAATTTGACGGTCCATGTGCCGCACACCCTGTATTTATGTGATGTGGTCACAGAACCTCATAGAAAATGTTGTTGTTTCTTTTATATTATCAATCTTTGTTGTTTTTGTATCGGATTGTCTCAGAGCCCGAGAAGACTCAGGAACAAGCTTGCAAATACTTCTGAGTTCTCGTATTTATGAAAATCGATCATCAAATTGAGTTTTCGTGGTCACGGATATTCAAATATGTCGGATGTCATTTGCGTGTTACCATGTAAGAGGGTTTAGAATTCGCTGGGACGAAGAGAATTTAATCCAATTCGTTGGGGGTGCCAAATGCCTAGGCTTCATAAGGGCATCGACTTCTACCCTACAATTTTTGACTTTATTGTGTTTCTCCACACTCAAGAGCTCTTTCTTCCCCCTTTATTGTTTTCAATTTTTCTACACACAAACAGAGGGGTGCAAGTACCTGTCCGAACATAAATTTTTTATGCCGACAAAAAGAATGCCGCGTAGAGGTGAATAGTTATATCAGCAGATTCCATAGCAACGAATAGTTCAACTAATCAATACGACAAATCCCTCTCTGGGGGTGTTGTTCGTTTTATATTCCGGAACATTAGGAACAATATTTCATTCCCTTCAATGTGCACAAAGAAGTTTTCCTTCTGGGGGCAACAAACCTTCAGAGGACAAGCATTGATTTCTTTATCATGAATGCAGCTGTTACGTAACTTCATATTTAACGTTCTGGTGAAGTATCCTTGGACAAAGACCAGCTGAATATGCGATGATATTAGAAGGAGATGAGATGGATTGTCAATCAATTTTCTACACAGATTCAATGATCGAATTTCTAGTTAAAAATTCTTTATTGGGTAAACCGAATAGAGGTTTGGCAGTTAAGAACATCCAAATTTTTGTTATATACCCACCGCAGTGATTTGTATCTTCAACAACATTGTACTGAGATAACCAGATGAATTGATGAATTTGTTTTAAATTCGTAGTAGTTAGAGATCAAACGTGTGAAAAATTTTTCGTTTTCACGTCAATGCTTTTCTCCAGTTTTGAGTCTCACTCGTAATCCAGTCGATTCTATGAGATTGTTCGTTTGATATTCCATAAGATTATGTATCAAATTCGAACCTCTTTAACGTGTAGAAGAATTTTACCTTAAGGGGATCAACAACCCCTTACGGAGGACACAACATTGATTTCTTTATTTTGAATGCAGCTGCTACGTAACTCTATATTTCTCGTTCTGCTCGATGTAATCTGATGCTATCAGCCTAATGGGATGATAAATTACCGACTTCTCCTTTTCGATGTTGCTCTGTGGCTGGCAGAGCATTAAAACGGAAAGTAATAGACAAGATTGTACAATGAACCTTATCTCTCCCATGTATGACAAATGCATTGAAAAGTTATAAGCTGTTTTTCTATTGGCCAGCCTGAGTGAATGCTTTTACTTGCTGGACGGCACTATGAAGTTTGAAGCCGAGACCTTCAATAACGTTTTATTTTGGTCAAAAGTAGCCAGAAAATCAATTTGAAAAGTCTGATGTATGGACAGGAGCTTTACTATCTCTGATCACTAAGGCCCGGTGTGCGATTGAAGATATATCGAAGTCTTTGTTCTTTCAGAAAAAAAGGGAAATCGTTATATGTGTATGTTCACAATGTCATAATTCAAATTGTTATTCCACAAAATCTAAAGTTATGTTAATGCTGGGAGTGATAAGTGTGATTTTCAATAGTTTTCTTGCAATCAAATAACTACTTCTCTCTATAAAAAATTAACTGATAATTAGAAACGATAATTTGTGATCACTGATGAAAATTTGATAACATTCGTATAATTAAATTAATTATGAAGTACTAGCGTACGGTTTCGCACGGGTGGATATAATATCTATATTTTTCCCTTCATTTATATTTTTCTGATGTTTCATTTTCATATTTTCTTAAATTCCGTACTTGAGACCTGAATCCAAATACGCCCTAGCGTGCAAAAATCCAAACTACCAGACCTCTTGCAAACCAAAATCAAAACTTAATAACGCCTGCATGTGCAAAAAAAATTTACTCGAGGAAACACTAACGCTTACATGCGATTTCACGAAATTTAAATTTCTCATCTCGTGTATTTTTCTGATACTCCGATTCAACCGGGTTCAATGAGCAATGTTCAGGAAATTTCCATCTGAATACACATCTGAACTGGATATATTCGATTGTCAATGAAACGAGAAATGGCTCAAAAATGGAATATCTTGTTATTCAAATGAACGAATCTGAAAGGAACCCTACCAATTCTTCTCTTCAGTATCAACTTATATAACTCTAAATTCCCCAAGCTGCCTTTGATATAGAAAGTCTTTATCGATAAAAGGGAATCCTTTGCTGAATATTTATCAATATACTAGAATTTACACTGCCTATGGGTACAAAAAGCTCAAAGCACAAAAGCTGTGTATATAAAAGTCACGAAGATTTATGGTAATTCATGATATCATAACACGAAATACTGGTAGCATTATATCACGTTTGTTATCATTGATAACAAGACTTAAGATTGAGTATTATAAAGTCAATCCTCTATAATGCGAATAAATTGTGATTAAAACAAATTCCATTTTGAAATATTTCAGCTGAAAGTGGTCTAAATCAATTGCTTTGGACTCGCTGATTAAAAATCTGTGGTCAAACTGGAGTAGGTCCGGCAGGCTGGCTGTATATACTCTAAATCTTCCTAGGACGAGGTAGAGTTTCCATATTTTCAGAATAGTTAGTTCATTATGACCATCTGAAATTTGGTTTCCTCAATAAATACAAGTACATCCATCTGATCGAGTTGTAATTCAAAAATGGTTCGAATAACGTTGAAGGAAAGTAGCCGAATTCTGTGGGAATCGTTCGGCCAGGAAATTTAAAAGATTTTTTTTTAATATTCGTTTACTCATAAGATATTCATAGGATCTGAACAAAAAAATTGTGATCATATGGAGTTTATTGATATATCATACATTGAAATCTTGCCCACGAGAAAAAATAGGAGTTTCTTGCTGTTTTGAGATCACATATAGTCTAGGGAATGAGTGTGAAATGATGTTAATTAAATATACTTTTATTAAAATTATGTGATATAGCTCATTCGCTTCAGAATTATGTCTAGACAATCGTATAAGGACAAAAAAATTCCAAAACTTATAAACAATTGATCTTGGTAAAAAAAGTGGTTTTAAGTTTCTTCTTATAATTAGTAAACTAAAGATCCTGAAAGAGGATAAAATTTATTGAAAAAATATTCAATATCCTTAACTGTATGTGGTGGGAATATTTCATATTTCTGATACCCCATTCTCGTTTTGTTTTTTTGAAATACCGAAACTCAGATTAAAAAATTAATTTAGAAAAGCACTGACGTTAGGTCAGGAGCTTTGACGCGCTTGTCCTAAAGCCATCCACCTATACCTTTCATAAATGTCCTAATTTTTGTTGAATTCCGACAAATATCTTACGAGATATCGAGCATTGAGAAAAAAATTTTTGGGAATTTTTATAAAATTTTGTACGGTGACAATTTGCTGAAATTTAGCACACTCCTTTCTTTCAACGTTATCCAAACATTTTCTGAGTTTAAAATTGATTGTATGAATATTGTAGGAATTATTGAGATAACTCAACTTTCAGATGCTGATAACTGCTGAACTATTGGATGGGTTTGGCCCAATAACCAACTAGACCGAGATATTTAAACAATCAACCTATTCTGAAAATATGAAAACTCTAGGTTTCTTCCTCCGGAAGATCGAGAGTATACGACCAGAGGGCCGGACATACTAAAAATTACAGACATTTGGGCAATACGATCGCCTGTTGTTCCACTAGGAACAAGCGCGCAAAAAGTTTTTTGACCCTTTTTATTGATACAAACCATACGATTCGAAATCAAAAAATTAATGCCTTAATCTCTAGTATTCTCATCAAATAAATCATTTTCCTATTGTTCAAATAATTAGTTTACAATAAAATTTTTTTATCATAATTGACTTTTCTCAATGCTCTTCTACATTTTCCATTATGTTCATTTACCATTTTTTCTTTCCTTTTCAGGTGAGTTTGGTGATACTTAACGAACTTCTATATGAGATATACGAAAGAAAGCAGAAAAATAATCTGTACAAACCATCTGGGATTATTTGGTGAGTTAATTCATTATGAAAATTAGGCATGAAGGTAATTAATCAAAAAAATATTACGAGATATGCGTCTAGAATTATAGTGTAGATCTTGGAGGTTGATTTATAACGCGCGGCCTCTTTGATCAATAAAAGAAATATGGCAATTTGTTGTCATCTATGTTGCCATCCATATCAAGTTCGATTTCTTGATTGATGTGTGAAAATGGATACTTATATAACCAAGTTCGTACATATCATTATTTTGTTGATTTGAAAAATTTGTATATGGGAATTTATTTGATGATGAAATGATAAATAAGCGAAAAATGGCATTGGCAATTATTCACCTCAATTCCTTGTTTGCTTTGGCATAATGAAGTCAATGAGCTTAAACACGTGTAGACGAGTAACATCTTTTTTCTTTTTGTTCCTAATTTTCACGTCAAGCTTTTTCTAATGATTTCGAAACTTTTTTTTATTCTCTAAAACAACACAGCTCTCTGAAAATTCTGCATTTTGTTTTGATTTTTCTCCTTACCTCTCCTTCTCCAAAATGTCTACTTACTTTATGTGAGTATGTTAGTGGCTTAGATTTTAGGTCATCATGTTTTTCACATTATTAATTATAAATGGCATCTTCTTCAAGTAGGTAGATCATCAAGATTGTTAGTGTTAGCTAAAGATCGCCTATTTTATTTAGCTATCGCAGTATCATTGAGAGATTGTTTGTTTCTTAATTAAAAATGATAATAATGATATTTATTCACCATCAAATTTTACATGGTTTGTCATGATATTAGAAATTGAAACAGAAAATTCTTTTCAATAACAAATCGTTAATTTTCCTTCCGAAATTCTCTTCTGAAAGATTCTTTATTTAAACTAGAAGCTTGTTGAAAAACTTTATGCCCCAATAACGTATTCTGAGTGTTCTTTTTCCTCTGGAGTAAGAAGATCTTTCTTGTTTCGAGTGTTAAACTAGTAGTTTGTTCGATTCCCTGTCAAATTTTTTCTGATGTACATATTTCAAAAATTCCCTTATGAATAAACTTGGAGAAATTATCATTTTATGATTCACGAAATATGCTTTACATAAGGTTCTTTCTACACCCACACATAATACATGATATTTATTGCTTTTTTCTATAGAATGAAAATCTTCAATACATCTGAAGCATTTCGCCACAGAAGAATGCTCCGGAAATTAACAAAATACGCTGTTCTGAGAATATCTTCAGTACTTCTTCGGAATTTTCAAAAGAAAAACTAAAGACAATTGAGCACAGATATAATCTACTTGCTTAACTCATTTCAATTTACTACATTATAAAATCTAAGATTTTAACAAAATCTCGATTGAGGTTCCTCCGAACCTCATCCTGTTTTGTCTGAATTCGTTAGAAATCATCTCTCAACCTCTGCCACAGATAGTTTGATGATCTCTATAAGTTTTCTCCTGCTCCATGAATGTACAATGATAGACTTATTATCACAGAACAGACATAATAAATCATTAGCTGAGATGACCAAATCATTGATATAAGGAAAAGAATGGGACCTACTATGGATCCTTGAGGTATGCCATCTTCAATTCTCCTCTCTGCTGAAAGCATACTATTACATTCAACTATTTGCTTTCTTCCACTCAAATACAACTTTAGCAGTGTTAGCACATTTCCTCTCAAACCACAAGCATACGATTTCTCTAGTGAGAGTTCATGATGGACAGTGTCGAACGCTTTGCTTAGATCAAAATTGAACATTTCCACTAATTCTCCAGCATCTAAAGCCTCAACACACATGATTGCTCAAGTGGTTCTCCCACGTTTCCTATACCATGTTGACACTCGTCAAATTACTTTTTCTTTCTCTTCATTTTATCATTCTGTTCTGTTTTATTACTTCGAAAATTTTTGATAAGCATGATAAAACTGCAAAATTGCAAAATTGAATAAAATATCCCTGCCGAAAACATTTATTTAAATCCAAAGTGATTGGCAAGGCCATTGCCTCCCTGACATCCTTCAAGATAACAGTAGCTCCATAGATTAAAGAATCTTTTGGGAGTGTACAGAATGAATTATATCATTTCAGGGAATAGATATGTTACCGAACTTCTTTCAGCTGACAAATATCAATTTTCGTATGATAGATTCGATGTCCGTTCTAAAAGATCAACATGATATCAAATTACTAAAGCAAGGGATCAATATTGTTCGTCCTGAAATAGAATATAACTTCCTTCTGCTGCTGAAACGACCTTTTATATCATTTAAGTATAGAATTGAATGCAATGGAAAAGCTTCAGGTATATGATTTACCTTCCATACTCACGAGTGTGTATTGAAGTTGGAAACTCAGATAAACATTCTCATCTATTATTATTTTACAGATAGGATAATCTTTCTAATTATATCTTCTCATTGCAAATTATGCTTTATTTTTAACTCATGACTTATTATTTTATGCGGACATGGCTATATCTAATGGTTTATTTATTTACATAGATTCGCGGATCTCGCAGATCCTCCTTAATAAACTTTTCAGTGCAAATTACTTGGGACTATCATCACCTTCTTCCATATTTTCTATTTGATTGGTTATTCATCGAAATAAATTAAAATTTAAATCTTTTGCTTTTGATAAAATTCAACATTATATACACTAATCAACAATTGCTAGGGATCACTTATGAACTTCTCTTCATTTGTATTTTTTTCAAGTTATCTCGTGAATATCTGTACATTATATGTTCTCTAAGGAAAAATTAAGATGTTTTGAGTTGATTATATCAAATTTTTCCCCGCTTCATCGGCTCTTGTTCACAAAATCGATTATTATCTGTAGGCTGTTACAGGTGGAGTGAAAAGCAATGTGGTATTTGTTATTAAATCTGTTTTTTTTCTCTCGTTCAAACACATAAGGTGACAATAATTGAAGAAATGAGAACAATATCAGCTTATCAGTCATGTCGAGAAGACGTTTGGCTCCTGTGCAACTGGACCAAATCATACGGTGGATACAGGAAGGTTTGTCCCAGCGAGAAGTATCCCGGCGGTTGAATGTTTCGCAAAGTGTCGTGAGTCGGGCTTGGAATAGGTTCATCCAAAACGACTCAGTAGCTTATGCTCATGGGGAAGGTCGGCAGCGCAGTACAACCGCTGCCCAAGATCGTCTTTTGATCCTCAATGCTAGAAGAAATCCTACTTACCCGGCATCGCGGCTCAATAGATCACTGAGAGTTGCAACAGGAGTTCTAATTTCGAATCAGACTGTAAGACGACGACTACATGTTCGTGGTTTGAGAGCACGTAGGAGGGTACAACATCCCCGTTTGAATAGGGAACACCGGGTTCATCGACGGCAATGGGCTGAGGAGCACCGCAATTGGACAGTTGAAGATTGGAGCCGATGTTTATTTACGGATGAGTCTAGATTTCGTTTGGTCAACTCCGATGGATGTATTCTTGCTTGGAGGAAAGGTATGCAGAACAGTTTATGGTACCCACAACAGGCGGAGGTTCTATATGTGTATGGGGAGGCATTTGTTTGAACCAACGCACAGAGTTGGTTGTTCTGCATAACACCACAATGACCAGCCAGAGATATCACGATATGATTATTGAACCCATAATTGTTCCGTTTGCGGCTGCCTTGAGCGAGAATTTCATTTTAATTGACGATAATGCCCGTCCACACCGTAGTCGTCTGGTTAATGAAGCGCTAGAAACTCATGCTATTGATAGAATGGACTGGCCAACTCGCTCTCCAGACATGAATTGCATCGAACATGTCTGGTCTGAGATGTCTAGACAACCTTAGAACAACCGATCAATAACCTGAAGGACCTTTCTAACGCTTTACGGGATATTTGGACGAATTTGCCCCAAAATTTTATAAATCGTTTGATTGAAAGTATGCCTCGTAGGGTAGAATGCTTGAGACGAGCTCGTGGGGGACCAACTAGGTACTAGCTTAACAGAAACTTCAGCCTTCCTGTGGTTTCATCATAAAATTTTTTGTGTTATTCAAACACAAAATTTTGAGTGTTTCTAATAAGGTCTTTTTTTCTCTCCAACTTTCCATTTTTTCATTCTTTTCTCAAGTGAACCATATTATCAACTGAAAATATTCTGATATCTGACTAAATTTATAATCTTGGAGCGAATATTTCAGAAATGAATTTAGAAAAAGTAATTGATCCCTATCAAATGTTGAGTAGTGTACATGAAGGTTGCAGCAGATAAGTTAAGTAATCATTAACTACCCTTGTCTATTCAAAAGGATCTGGAGCATCGCTTATGCATTTTCTTGCATAAGCTACACTATCAAGCTCATTCAAAATAAGTAACACTTGAATTTGAGCGTTAAAATCAATCCATATGATATGATTTCCAAGGATAAAAATGAAATTTGAACGATATAGTATATCAGATTGACACTATATTTCTTCATAAGAAATCATGTAGTTTTTCCAAGTTTAGTTTATCGATTGAAACTTGATGTATAAATGGATTACTCTTGGAGTAATTGGCTGTATATTCCATTTACTGAATGAACAACACCCCTCCGGCTAAATTAAGCTCCACCGTCACGTACCTTTAACCCCACAAGAAAAATCAATTATTTAAATCTGCTCTCTGATGAATATCCTGTAGGTAGACAGAGTGGCCATGAATTCCTGGTTTTATGTAGAAAAATAACAACATTAAAGATGTGATGGGTCAGTCGACTCCATTTACACTTTATGCTTTGTTCTGCTTCCAAGTTCGCCATTTCAGAGGATGTCAATATTTGTCGTTCGTGCCAGAGTGATTGCAAGAGTCATTTCGCTGAATAAAATTACAGAAACAGCCATTTAATCTGAACTAACGCACCGGAGACAAATAGGACAATTAACTATGCAAAAATTTCGGACGCCAGAAAAAAATTTCTAAGACTGAACGAATACGACAAATTATCACAACTCAGAAAATAGAAAAAATTAAAGAAAAGACTCGTGAAAACATTGGCCGAATGATCACACCAAATGCGTCATTTTTCTCTCGAGCAAAACTCAGAAAAAGGACCCAATTCCAATAATGATTTAAATTCTCCATATTACTAAAAACGCTAAGTTGAAATAGCGCCTAGGTTAAGAAAGGTAGATGACTGTTGTTGGAAAATGTAGAAATCTTCAAACCAAGAAATCAGAACATAGATTTTATCAATGAAGTAAAATAGATAGCTATGGAAGAACTGCAATCAGAAAAAACCTCTTCAATCATTCGCGCATGCATATGTTTAATATCACATGTACTGCCACTGCATAAATACGTTTTATTTATTTGGGATCGTGGATGGTAATTAATAGAAGGGTAGACAATCTACATATAGCACGCTACACTCTGTACACGCTAAAAATCAAAACCATCCTAATTCCAACCAAGCGGATTACGCATTCCTAATTACGAACGGCGGAACGCCATACAGTATACACCTTCTTCGTGTTTGGATCCCTCAACATCCTGTATATATTTGGACTGATGTTCAAAAATTAATATGAAATATTCCCCACCTTTTGAGTGATTAGACACATTTTCTAATTGCATATTTGGCACTTTGTAGACAGTGGACAGTCAATAAGGAAGATGATATTTTTTTTATACCCTTCAGATTCCATTATCAGTATAACTTCAAGCTTAAAGTCTCTTTTGTTCTTTGAAAATAATCACTCGCCAGATACAGTAAAACAGCAATTTTCTCTTGATTTGAAAAGTCAGCATGTTTTCAAATTCATCGGGAAAGTTGTCTGATCTTCCTGTTTAAGTTTCCAGAATGATGTATCTCCAGGGGGCATTTCGCCAAGTTTTGATGAAGAATTACTTCTCCTGAGATGTGTAGTTCATATTCTATGCGGCTAGTTGTATACTTCGGGGAAATATTGCTTGATTTCTGTTGCAACATTCTTGATAATAGCAGAGGATGAATATGTTTTATTTTGGGATCTGAGTTCTATTGTGAGAAGAAGGCGAAAAAAAGAGAAAAGTCGTGAGTTTTGACTATCACACTATGAATTTTATTCAAGATACAATTAACGTTGAGAATGACAAAGAAGGTGAAAAGAGTCTGATTTGGGTATAGAGAGAATATTTCCCATTTTATTTTATCGAGTTTACCGGAAATGTTACTGCATCACCGATGTATAGTTATGTTGCAAAAAAATATTTAAAATACGCTGATTTTTCCCAGAGGCTGGGAAAGTGTGATACTAAAACAACAGTCACAATGAATTTGAAAAATAAATAAATCTATATCTTAAACCAAAACGATCCTCCACAATTTTCCTTCTCTTTTATTGGAAGCTCAAATTTCCTTCTCTCAAATACTAACGTAGAAAGGTTTAGCTTTCCCATTCATTCGGGTGAGTTCGTTTTCCAGTTCTTATAATTTTTTGGGAGTTTAGAGTGTTCCAGTACTCAAAGTAGCAATACTTCATCTTGGCGTCATGTCTGTACTGGGTTATCATTTTTACTTAAATATTCCTAACTAATTCAATGCATAACAAGAGTTCATTTCCAGGTGAAAAGTCTTTCAATTCCCATACAAAATCTGTTCTAATTCCAATAACCTAATCCTTATTAAAGTATTATATTCAGTCTGTTACACCAACCTGGTGACAACAAGTCGCAGCGTGACGAGATAAGTAACATTAATTCGGTAACTATTGGATACAACCATCCATTCTCTACATACAGAGGGGTTGAAAACGGAAGTGTAATAGCGGAATGGGGTGGAAACACCCCTAGCTAGATAAACATATTTCACATTCATTACACACAGTATACGTACCACTTATTTTGTTGGAAGTCTTGTAAGCTGTCAACGTCGTCTCCATACATGTTGTTGCCCTCTTATTTTTGCCTCTAGGGGTATTTCAATGGCGGCCTCAACATATTATCATGACAAAGAATTCATTGTTACCAACAAGCATTATATGGACTGCTAATAGGATTTCGTTTGACGATGTCAAAACAGCAGTTTTTTGTGTGCCGGGGGCTTTTGAAAAAGTTTGCTGACAGCTGTGAACTCCCTCTTCGTTTTATATGTGTGAGCCACAAAACGTTGTACTGGTACCTCTGTTAACTTTCGTATGTCAATTACACCTCGATCGAGGTATATTAGTGACATGAATCGACAAAATTTAGTCATTTCCGCCTTTCCTGCAAATTTCACACTAGTTAAATTTTTTATTGGTTTCGCGTTCTGGCTGCCTTCGGACGCACAGAACGCGTTTTGGCTGTTTTTAGACGCTCGCAACGCGTTCTGGTAATTGTTTAACAGCCGGAACGCGTTTTGTCAATTGTTCAACGCGTTCTTAATGTTCGACTAGTATTATTTGCCGCTTTCTACCTGCGTAGGATAAAATTTATATTGTCCCTCATAAAACAAAGTTGAAAATTGAAATACAATTTAATTATTGACAACTACAATTGGGTACCAAAGATGGCTTCTGGTTTTTCTTGCCGAATCATTTCAACAATAATAAATTTCTTATAATTGTTTTTCAGTTCGGAAGAAACTTACACTAATAAACTTATATTGTCGAGCATAAAATATATAAATGCATGAATGAAAGAGCGAAAAGTTCTTTATTGAACAAATGAATTTCAATTTATTTTCTACAAATCCAACTTATTGTGGAGAACAAAACAAACTTGATATAACTCTTTTAATTACTTTATTAGAAACAATTCAATTATTGAAAACTACAATTAAATACAAACGACCGGTTTTTCCGAACTTTTGTGTACTTTAAATAGGTACGTTACTTATTTTTACAAGAACTGTTTGAATGACATTTCGAATTACATAGTACATTTAAATTGTATCCGTTTAGTATGGAACAAATTCATTTTTGGCTAATCAGACCATTTTAAGAAATAATCCTGAAACTCATCGATTTTTATTTTAATTTACCTTATTTTAAAATAATAATCTAATATACAGCGTGAATTATTTTCGAGTAATGACATCACCGTCATTTTTTTAAATTGAACTATTTTGTCTCCATTTCCGGATTACTGTAGCTGAGCTGATTCCAAAATGTATCACATGTTGATTCCAATAGGTACAGGGTCGACAAATATACAATAGTTTTGTATGTGCTCAGTGCTCATAAAGAAATGCTAGACCACAAGTACCAAACATGTTCGGAAACAACTTATTTTTATTATTCTAAAAATGTAAAAACTACAGAGTCTTACATTTGAATCAATTGCCGTTAGACAAACGCGTTCCGGCTGTTAAACAATTACCAGAACGCGTTGCGAGCGTTTAAAAACAACCAAAACGCGTTCTGTGCATTCGAAGACAGCCAGAACGCGATGTGGACGTTTTTTCCGGCCACTGAGCGTTTTCGGTCTTCGGGCCTAAATATATCTAAATAAAATACTAATGACATAAGTGAATACACTCAAATTTCACTCATATCCTTCAAATGTTTTTTCGGAGTGCTCACTAACCAGATCATACATCTGATTTAAAGTTTACAGAATCTCACACAGATTTTCCCACAATATTGGTGCAAGTTTACGTCAAACAAGTGGTGCCATTTCGTCTTTGCTCGATTGCATGTCATGGCGTCTTCTCTTTATTCTATCTCGATGAATTCCGCTAATACCCATATAACCGCATAATTAGAAAAAAAAATTTAAAAGACTCTGCGGTGCGGTTAGATTGCTCAGACCCTCTTTCCAAGCTTTTGCGAGTAATTAATCTAATCTTCAAAAATCCTACGTGTTAACTGTACAAGTTGATATGTACGCTGAATTAGTTGATTTGATAATGGGGATGATTCATATCTAAATAAAATCTAAAGAGTATGATAAAATCGTATAGTCAAAAATATTTTATCTGAAGAGAATTGTTTGAAAAAGTTTTTTTACTACTGGAGAGATTTGACTGAATAACTAAATGGGTATTCAAACCTACCCAGTCCACAAGAAAATTTCGTTGGAGAGTCATCGTGCTTATGAACGGACATAATTTGTTTTAGCTAATACTATTGAAACAATTATCACCAAAAATTAAAAATAAAAATACTCAGGAGAATTTGAGAGCCTTCTATTCTGATGAACAAGTCGAAAATTTTTACTAATCTTGTTTCTCACCCTGTATATACGGAAGTTCTTCATGAATATTTTAGATCTGTTGAGTATAACGGAAAATATCATGATCACAATTTTCAAATTTCAATTAGACTCAGTCTTCTATAAACGTCTAATAGGCACTTGCAACGCCCTGTATAATGTATAGTGAAAATATCGATACTAAATAGAGATATTAAAAGTTCCGCTATACAGGGTCTTTCACGATGAACCTCATCCATATTTATACGGGAAACTACTGAACGTATTTTCATGAAATTCAGCACTTATAAGTATTTCACGATGCTGATGAAATCTAAAATATTTTCAAGGCATGAGCACCTCCGGTTTTTCCGGAAATGACGTCAACTTCCATTTTTCAAATTACAACACCATTTTTTTATTGCAGAAATAGATTCCTTAGAAAATTTCAAGTTATTTTGATGTAACATTTTTCAGTTTTGGTTGGAAAATTCTCTCTGAGCGGGAAAATTCGAAAAATAAATCGAAAAAAGAGCTCCGCTGAAACAAGAATAACTTCGAGGTTTTTGGATGGAAAATTTTCATTTTTGAGATTTTTCAAGATGTAAGATTGATGTATCCACTTTAAAAATTGAAATCGATTCATGATACAGGGGATGAAAAAATCGCTTTCAAAGTTAGGGATGACAAAATCGTGAAAAATCAATTTTTTCAAATTAGAACCCCATTTTTTTATGGCAGATATTGAATCTACGTTAAAAAATAATGTGAGTGTATGCATCACACCCTTGCCCTAAAGTGAATATTTTCTGAGTTATTCACAAAAAACTGTTTGTGTTGCGATATTCTCGCAACAAAGGACAGTTCTTGGAATTTGGGCAGCGGCCGTTACTTCCAATAATGCCTTCTATCGGACGGAATCCCTAAACCTGAACAGGTACTTTCCATAGCTTAGCTACCTATACTTTGTACACGTCCGACCTCTCTCAATTATTCAAAAACATTCTCTCTGTACAGTTCTCGTTTAACTACCAAGGTGGTGAGTTCTACCAGTAAGTTCTACTTTACCAATTTACTTTCACCAGTCTATAACGGCACTCAGAACTACAAGTTCCTCTTAAAAAAATCTCTTAAAATAATCGGTCTTATGCATTTTTCTCCGTTTGGGTCAGTTAGCTACCCTAGTTCATTGTGTATGTGAATTACTCAGTTGAAATTCTCCACGTAAAAGAAGAAGATTGTGAATTGTGAACCTGTGACGCAATTACATATCGCCAAAGCACAATTTATCAGTGAAAGTTTGATCTAATTTAACTCCTAAGCATTTTGAGTAGAAATTATGTTCGATAGGAGAATCATTGAAAGTTACAACTAATTTCCTATATTTTTCATAATTATTCAGATGGAAGCAAGATACCTCTGTTTTGTTGGGATTTGGACATAATCACCACTCAATAAAATAATTCTTCAAAATTTCCAAATCAGATGACAGTATGTTTTCCAGAGTATGGAATTCCGAATGCTGGTAAGCAATAGCAATGTCGTCAGCATAAACAAATTTTTGAGATGATGTCGTGGGTAAATCACTTAGATATAAATTGTAAAGTAAAGGAGCTAAAACTGATCCTTGAGGAAGACTGTTTTTCAATGTTTTGAAATTGCTACTCTTATTGTCAATAAAAACACGAAACCTTCTATCAGATAACATATTTTCTAATAATCGTACCATTTTCCCACAATTCAGCTGATCTCCTGAGTATATGTAATTTTTTCCTCATATTCCTCATTTTAGATTAGGATATATTGACTGATTCAGATACATTAACTAAGGGGTGAGCGATTAAACTTGGATCAATTTTTGATGATGATGTGGTAAGGGGAGTAGCTTCACCTAATTTTCTCAATATATTCCATGAACTCCTACTCGAATGTGTAAAATTCATTTTGGATACAACACTATCCCATTTCTCTTATAGGCTTGTACTGATCGAATTCATAAGTCTTTCACATTTATCAACGGATGGTGATTTTTGATAGTCCTTGTACAAATTATCGGTTTCTTTCGACCAACCTGGAATATAATCTTTCTGGAAACCTCTTGGAACGAACTTTTTTGCTGCGGCTTTCACAACACCTAAAAATCTGTGATAGTTATCGTGAGTGGGTTCAATCCATCTAATATCACTGTCTACCTTCTTAGCAAATTCAATCCAATTCGCTTTCTTGAAATTCCAACAAGGTCTTCTTAAACATTCTGAATATTGAATTAAACTTCTTGAAGTCAACAGTATAGGCCTATGTTGGCTATGAGGAAAAACTCCTAGAATTTTACGCTTTACAGGAAGTGGTTTGCAAGTATTGCCACATGACACTAGACAGAGATCAGGATTGTAGCCTCTATTCCATCGAGAAGAATGAAAAGAAGGTTCATCTTTTCCATAAAAAATTAAATATAAATCCAGTCAGCTAAAGCTATTCCACTTCTATCATTATTATTATAACCTCACATTACGTGGTGAGAATTAGAATCACATGATTAATTTTCTGGGATATTTTAAATCTATTTATTCCGACCTTTGAAGGGTGCCGCAAATGTCTTCCAATATATAAAAATGCGGATAAGAGAGGGCAGTTTGTCTTTCAAAAATTCCAATAAATGTCAATATTTTTTCTTGAAAGAAAGTATTATGGTAATTTGGAATATTGATCCACTAACTTCAATACAATAATTTCCGTTCGGAGAACCACAAAACAATCATATTTTTGTTTATTTTATATACTTCTGTGACTTGCTCATTTATATCAAAAAACTCCTATATATTCTCGTAATTATCGCTGCGATGATGACGTTTTAGAATGTATCAATAACCTCCATAAAGGTTCAAAATATTTATTTTTATGCCAGTGGTTTCCACGTTACAACAGGATCTTTCAATAAATGCCGAGGTATATTTGGAATTCATGATTAAAATTAATGTAATAGTCTAATACTCACCCTGTATATAATAATTAGGGGAAGCTGTCCGAATTGTTTGTGTACTGAAAGGTTTTCTACGTCAACCAACCGACCTAGAATTCCGATGGGAAAATCGATACCATGCAATACGCACAACGACCCCAGAAAGCTGGCGCCAAAGGGACAAGATTCGGCGAATAAGTAGACTTCCTCTTGGAATATCTTCTGCTGGAGTTATGAAACAGAAAATAGTGGATGTACAGAAGAAGCAGTTTTTACGGACTCAATTTAAGGTTTCAAAATATTGGATTTTCGGGAAGTAATTTCGATTCTGCGCTCCTGATCTAGTTTAGAAAAATAGTAAAATAACTATTGTTTTGCCCAAATGTTTTTGATTCCCGAATATCGAGACGCAAATTGTCTCAATCGATTGGGTTTGACTTGAAACCCGTGGTCAAACTTGAATATTGTCGGATATCAACAAAAGGAGATGTGCTAAAGTTTTCGAACTTCCAGAATAGATTTCTCGTCCAATTATCTTGGTGAAATTCGTTTCCTTAATAACAACTCGAATATCCATCCGATCTAGTTGTAACTTTGAAGATGTTTGAATGGTGTTGAAACAAAGTAATTCAAAGAAATCCTAGAAATCATTGGGGATTAGTTGAAGAGAATATAGCGTTTAAATACTCTTTATTGTTGAATGTAAGCTCTCGCAAATTCCATTTTCTTCATCTGAAAATATACATTGGTATATAAAACTTGAATAGATATGAGGTTAAATTGGATATGAATGAGAATATTATATTCACTTAAAAAATTTGAGATTTTGCTTAAAAAGATGATATATATTGATATGGCATTTGTTCAGAAAATCTGTAAAATATTGAAATGAGTTCAATTTGACAGTATGTTATTTCTTGATTGAAGTAGATTTTTTAATATATACAGGGTGAGTCTTTGACCACTGCGTTTATTTTAACTATAGATTATTGACGCCAAAACAAACATTTTCTTCCTATAACATTTTTCCAAATTTGGACCCGTTCAAAAGATATAGGGTCTTGAAATTTCATAAAAAAATTGCATTTTCACCTGTAATATTCAAACGACAATATCAATTGAAATTATCTCTTGTAGAAGGTTTTTCATAACAGTCATGCATATTTTAGCATCAATAGATTTATTCCATTTCTTGTGGGTTTCTCACTACTACTGTACAGATTGGTTAAATTGCATGAAAATCAAACATCACTTGAACTTGAACGTATCTTGTAATTCCTAGAATCATTAGTCTTTTTTGTAAATAGGACCATTCATCATCTTTTTTCCTAAATTGCACCATTTTTGAAATATTTGAAGTTGAAAGGAATTAAATTTATATACAGGGTGTCTCAAGTTCGAGAGCCTATTAGACGTTACTGGAGAACTAGACATATTTGAAATCTGAAAATTGGGATTATGATATTGTTCGAAGTACTCTACAGAGCTAAAATATTTTCGAATCCCAGAAACTTCCGGTTATACAGGAGGCAGTGAAAATAAATTCTGGACGAAAATTTCTGTTAAAACCATTTTTTCAAGTTTTCCATTCCTGGTATAATAAAAGTATTCAATAGTGAATACATTTTTCTGTTAAAAACCATTGTATTGAATCGGATAGTTTTCAAAATATCCAAAAAAACTGGAAAAAATTTTGTGTTGAAAATTGTTTCCTCAAATTGGCCATAACTTCTGTTTTTCAAATAAGAACCCTATTTTTTTATAATTGTGTTGGATTCTGCGGTCAAAAATAATGATAGTTTTCTCACATGATTATGCTCCAAAATTCAATAATTTCTGAGTTATTTGTATATCATACTGTTGCAGAGTACGGAAAAATACATGCTCGCAAAAACTCCTGACCACATGCAGCGGTTTTCCAAATTTTCTACCAACGACATGAATGATCGATTTCTATGTTGTTTCGATTAGTTCATTCGTGAACGACACATCTCTACTGAAAACTCCACAAAGTGCCCTTAAATGATTCGAGAGTATGAGCAGCCTCAAGAGATCGCCTCAGTTATCAACATCCAGCTGATAATGAAGAGGACCCTTATTCTTCAATATCACCTAGAATCTGTATGGGATAAAAGCACAGCTGTTGTTTCAGCAGGTTCGCAACTTTCAAGTACATGTGTGAAACTTCAAGGGGAAATACCCCACATAGATTGCTTTTGTCGGGTTTGAGTAAGCGAGTTGAATTGGTTTTCCAGGCAATTACGTTTGAATGCCATTATTAGGATTTGGAAATAAGTTTCTGTATTTTATGTCGATAAGTTTCTCTTCCCCCCTTGTCGTGAAACCACACCTATAGAGAATTCGACGGTTAGTTTGTTAGTGGTAATCGAATATGTTCAGGGTTCTGAAACACCAAATTCTCTGACACAGTGAAATTATGTTATTTTTATCCGTAAGTTGTAGCTGTTTGAGATTATACCACAGTATAGATACCAACCAGTAGTCGCACTCCGTGGATTTTCTTACACCAAGTCTGACTCGGGCATCTCGCAGGGATTCTAACCTCATATTTTAGTCCTTCTTCATTTGATGACGACATATTGTTGATGATGGAGCTCGTGTTGAATGATTATTTGGGCTATTACCATCATCTATTGTGGATGTAATGTTTTCCGACGTTTCGATAGACATCTTCTATCTTTATCAAGGAGGAAAAGTAAAAACCTTTCGAAAATTATCAATTTTCAAAAAGTTCCTATAACATTTTTCCAAATTTGGCCCCGTTCAAAAGATATAGGGTGTTGAAATTTCATAAAAAATTGCATTTTCACCTGTAATATTCAAACGGCAATATCAATTGAAATGATCTCCTGTAGAAGGTTTTTGATAACAGTCATGCATATTTTGGCATCGTTAGATTCATTCCATTGCTTGTGGGTTTCTCACTACTACTCTACAGATTGGTTAAATTGCAGATAAAATCATTCTCCATCTTTCCTCCTAAATTGCACCATTCTTGAGATATTTGAAGTTGAAAGGAATTAAATCGATATAATTTTGTCCAAATTTTCTGATTTTCCCAAATCCAACTCTGTGCGAAATGATTCAATAACAAGATTTGTTCAATGTTGCCATATTTTATGTCTATATTAAATATTTCTTCAAACGGTTGGGGAAATCTCTCCATTCTATGGTTCCACCACTAAAAACTAATAGATGAAATTAACCACTGAACAATTTTTGTCTTACATTCACGACAAAATCTGAATTGCCATTTGCTGTATTCATTATTAATGATGTCTAGCACCTTGTTTAATATTTAATCCAGAGTAATATTCCATAAGAAATAGAAAAAGATTTCCTTCACTAACATAGGTACTTCGGTATATTTTCATGACTGTTGAAATAGGTAATGTATTTTCTTTCAGGACCTGTTGAATTGAAGACTTATCTTTATGAAGAGCTGGTTCTTTATAGCTTCAGACTTTCAGGGTCCAAATTATATCTATTCTAACATAGGAATGCTTCAAATTAAGATCATATGAGTTTTAAAATCTTTGAATCCAGTCTCCTTGATTTATTTTGTAGGTTTATAGTTTTTTCACATATTTATTTCATACACCGAATCAACCTGGTACCTACACGAACTTAGGAGATAATTGAATTTGACTTAGTTTTAGTATTTCTGAATATTTGTTATGATGCATGGTTAATTAAAATTCAATCAATATTGAAACTGGAAGCTATAGGTTCATAAACAAGAAAGATTAGAATAGAAATGTATTTTCTGACCATAATCATTTCATACTGAATTGAATAATTTCAAACTATCGAAATTATTATTATTTTTTATAATATTTTCCATATTTTTTAAATAACTGTTGTCAGTTTCAAACAGAATCAAAACAACAAGGAACCACAGAACATTATTTTATTGGGAACAACCCACCACAGAGACGTTATTATAACATTTCAATGTGGTAATAATTCACTCTAGTTATTCTGAGAAAATTATAACTGAAGATCGATAATGATTACAGATATTATCTTTCATTTAAAAATCTTCGCAATTATTAATTTTTTTTCTCTCCTGGGGTTCGGTAATAAATTAATATTCTATGGTAAGGTATTAAAATTTGACATAATCTATGAGTAACCATTATTCAATATTGTAGCGTACCTGGCTGGGGGTACTGGTTCGGCCAATCGTTTACACGATTGAGGGATGGTGAATAACACTCAGCACTCTCACGGAAGGGTGTTTATTTTACAGGAGATATTCATTACACTTCAACGAGGTACACATGAATGAAATGATCAAAGAACATTGTCTGTGTCTTGAATGAATGTCGAGTTCCAATTCCCAGACAATATCATAACTATTTATACTATATTGTTTATATTGTCTGTCTATTATTCAACACGTAATGTATTGATAAAACAAGGTTGACATTGTATACAATTAAATAAAATGATTATCGATCCTTGCTCGCCGGCACGTGCCAGCGGATGTAACCCTGATCCTAAAGGGCGCACATGCAAATATACAGGCTGCTTATACTACACCTTCCCTCTTGAGAGAAAAAAATTTTTTCTATGAAAATACAAAATTTTTTTTTTTTGACTTATCTATAACTTATTATCTATATATACAATACATATTTACTATTTACATCAGTCTTAATTCTAATCACTTGATAATCATTATTAGTACTTTATGAAAAATATAATTTCACTCTGTTCTTGTGCACTTCTTTGAGTTTATTTTTGTCCGTTTTCACAATAATGTTCGGGTTTCGCACTTCCACTATTTCTGTAGGGACCGATGAATAAGGGGTCAAGTTTATTGTCAATGTCCTTATTATTCAAGAGCACCTTATCTCCTACTTTATAGCTAATTTCATTACATTTTTTGTCGAAACTCTCTTTCTTTTCAATTTTGTCTTTACCAAGTTTTCTAGCATCTTTCCATGCCGTTTGCAATCTATATTTTAGTTCAATAGGATAGTTGTCAAAATTGTAGATTGATCTACCTGGCATTTTAAATTTTGGGGAAATTTACTAGGTTTTCCGAAAACTAATTCGTGAGGAGTATAGCGAGTTGAAGAGTTAACGGTATTGTTATATGAGAAGCACCAAAACGGAATCCAATTACTCCAGTTGTTACTTTCCTTAGCTGTGTGCATACGAAGGAAAGCTCCTAAGTGTTTATGAGAATTTTCAAGTGCACCTAATGTTTCGTGGTGATAAGCTGTTGAATTGAAACGCTTAATTTTGAGCAATTTACACGATTCACTAAATATTCTTGATAAGAATTCTGTGCCTTGATCTGTAACAACTTCAGATGGTATACCATACCTTAAAACAAAGTTTTGAATGAAAGATTTTGAAACTGTTTCTGCTTCTTTGTTTGGTAGAGGGTAACACTCTACGAATTTGGTTAAGTCGCATTGAATTGTGAGTATATATTTATTATTTTCGATATCGGTAGGTAATGGACCTACGAGATCTAAAAAATTCTTTGAAAAGCAGACGAAGCTGTGGTAGTGATTGTCATAGGTTCTTTCCTAGGTAAGGAATGTTTATGACGTTGACAATCATCACACTTCTTTACAAATTTTCCAACATCGGATCTTAAGCCATTCCAAAAATATTCTCTTTTGATATTGTTAAACATGCGTTCGATACCTGCGTGTCCGCCGGTGGGGAGAATATGAAAATCATTTAGGATTATTTGCCTTAGTTCTCTGTCCTCGATTCGCGTTACATCTCTTATTACATTAATTTTTAATGATGTTCCTAGAATTTCATTTTTATAATTTGTCAACATATTCAAAAATTTTTTATTGCTAGCTAGCTTTATGAGGTACAATTCTAATATATTATTTTCTGCGCATAATTTTTCCAGTTTCCTCAACGATGTACCTAAGTCGTACGCTGATCGGATGTCCTGGTTAATGAAAATAATTTGTGAATTCACATTATATATTAAATTCTCATTGTAATCCTCTGAATGTTGATTTTTCAAATTACGAAATTCTTTTTCTGAAAGTGGTCTCAACTCAACACTTTCTGCTGGACGTTTTAAAACTTCGACGACAACAGGCTGATCAATTCCTTTGCCATCGGAGGCATTCGTCTCGCGTTGTTTAGAACCTACTTCCTTTTTAATTCGAGATCTTGTCATGACGCTTATGTTTCCAACTATCCCGTTCGTCATTTCTTTGAGTTCTTCTGAATCTATTTTAGTACGCGATAAGGCATCTGCTGTGACATTTTCTGAACCTTTTACATAATGAACCGTGAAGTCATATTCCTCTAAAATCAAACGGAATTTGGTTAGTCTACTAGACGGATTAGTCATATTAAACAGATAGATCAGTGGTCTATGATCGGTTAAGATTTTAAATTTCCGTCCATACAAATAAGGTCTGAAGTGTTTGACTGACCAAACTATTGCTAATAGCTCTTTTCAATTGTACAATAGTTCTTTCTGCTGGATTCAAACTCCGCGACGCGAAGGCTATTGGATGGTCATTTGAATTTGATAAAACTGAACCTAACGCAAATCCACTTGCGTCCGTTCTTAGGGTGAATACGTTATTTTCTGAAAAATCTGGATATTGAAGAATAGGCGCTTCCAGTAGGACTTGCCTTAAGGTTTGAAATGCGTTTTCGCAATCTTTCGTCCATTCGAAAACTTTTCCTTTGCGTGACAAATTGTTCAAAGGTTGAGCAATTGCTGCAAAATTTTTATGAATTTCCTATAATAATTAGCCAATGCAACAAAACGTTTTACTTCCTCCGCGCTAGTGGGTACAGGATATCGTGAAATAGCATCAATTTTTTCTGGATCTGGCGAAATGCCTTTATCCGATATGATATGACCTAGATACAACATTTCCTTTTTCAAGAACTTACATTTACTAGGATTTAATTTCAAATTAACCTCTCTCAGGCGTTGTAATACTTTGACTAAATTTTGATTGTGATTTTGCAAAGAATGTCCAAAGACTATTAGATCATCTAAATAAATAAAACATGAATCGTAATTTAAACCTGACATAGCTATTGTCATAAGCCTTGAGAATGAGCTGGGGCTTGTTTTCAGTCCCATTCCTAGTCTCTTCATCTGATATTGACCTCTTTCGGTTGTAAATGCTGTATATGGTCGGCTATCGGGGTGTAGTTCTAACTGATAATATCCCTGCGCTAAATCTAGATGAGAAAAGTAAACTGCTCCTGACAATGAATCTAGTATTTCAGTAATGTTTGGTAATGGAAATTTATCATCCTTAATTTGCTTGTTCAATAATCTGTAATCTACTACTACCCGAAATTTCTTAACTCCATTTTGATCCGGTTTCTTTGGTACAATTAGTAACGGTGAGGACCATGCAGATTTGGCTTCCTCTATAATTCCGTCTTGTAGCATTTTGTCTACTTGCTTATGAATTTCATCCTTCTGTGAATGAGGTAACCTATACGGTTTAACATAAATTGGTTGAGCTTCTGGTTTGAGTAAAATTTTCTGTCGGTATAAATTAGTAACAGTTAACGGATCACCGTCCACGTGAAAAATATCTGCATATTTGGCACAAATTTTCTGTACGGCAGTTATTTCTTCTCTATTCAATGATTTCATATTAATTGAATCTAATATTTCATCTACTCTTTGAACGGATATTTCATTCCTACCATAATTTATAACGTCGAAATTTAAAAGACTCTCAAGTTTTGGAAGAAAATTTTTCAGCTTCACTTCTCTATCGTTCACATTCAACAATCTAATTGGAATCATATTATTTTTGGGTTTTGCAATCATCCCCCGCGATGATAACGCCTTCACATATTTGTTCGTTTAAAATGACACAATCTTCTGTTTCCTTAGTATGGCAATAATGAATTATTTCGCATCTAGGTGGTATAATAGTATAATGTTCAGCTTTGGATTCCAATGGTATATTAATTTCTTTATTATTATTCCTTAGTTTTAAAATGAAATTTTCATAATCAATTACTGCATTGTATTTCTTGAAAAAATCTGATCCCAGTACACCTTGTATACTGAATCAAAGGACTTAATGACTGAAAAACTGTGAATAAATCTTACATTTTTGAAAAGAATTGAAATGCTTGCGGAGCCCATGGATGCTGTGGACCCGGTTATACCTTTAATTTCTATTTTTCCTTCAGTATCTAAATATTCTCGTTTAGCTAAATATTCGGGAAATATACAACTAATACTTGCACCTGTATCAATTAAAAATTTAATTCCTTATTGTCATACGTCACTGAGACATAATTTAAAGCATTTAAATTGTAACTAACATGAGCGTTGGTCACGAAAAAATTTTTCTCCTACGTGATTTTGTTCCAAGACAGATTTCGTGCCCTCGTCTGCAAAATATGCTTTCTGTTGTTTCTTGTATTGATTGTTATTGTTTTTAAATTGGCTACGAAACTTGTGACCCTGACCTTGCACGTTACGCGATATATTAAAATTTTGCTTGTTTTGATTTTCGTTGCGGTCACGACCTCGATATGAATGGTTAGGTTTAGAATTTCTTTTCTGATTAAAATCATTCCGTGTCGTATTGAACTGTTTCATATGGAAAGCCTTTTGACTACTAGTTTGAGCTGTATTCTTAACAAGTTCCTCTTCCCTAGCTGATGCTACAGCATCTTTAAGTGTGTTGAAATTTCTTGCCTTAATAATCGTCCTGATTTCCGTATTCCGTAATCCATTGGAAAAAGCGCTCAAAGCAATTTTTTCATTAACGTTCGCTAAAACAGGTAATGCTTCTGGTGCATTATCTGCTTGCGCGATTGTTAAATCGAGAGACAGCTGTTCAACGAGTTTGGCAAAATCTTCTATAGTTCTATCGGCTTGTTTTACATTATGGAGTTGGGCTGATAATGCTCCCGGTGCTTTTTAGTTATAAGAGTTTTTCTCATATCTAGCATCAAATCTTCAACTTTCTGATACTCTTTCTTTAACCTTAATTTTGCATTTGTAGTTAATTTAATTTTTAGCACATAATTAATCAAAGATTTTTACCTGGCTCATCGAGCATATCTTTATATAATTCAATGGCGTCGAGTAATTGCAATACCTGATTCTTCCGAGCTAGTTATTGATGGCAGTAAAGAGGATGCTGTCCTCAAGTCAAATTTTTCAGTCATAATTAATTTTCCTGAATTACGTTTATCCTCAATCAATTTGGATCTTTCTTGAAGCAATTTTCTAGCTTCTACAAGTGAATTTTGTATGATTGTTTGGTTAGGACTAGATGCTTGAGAAAATTTGATTCCGACTTAACAATTTCATTTAATTTGTTAAATTTGTACTCTAATATGTTTAGTTCATCTAAAAATTTATTGACTCTGTCGACCCGTTCCCTACGATCACGTGGCTCTTTTTTGATATTTTCGAGGAATTTTTGGGACACACCGCACAACTCAGCAAATTGTTCATTGTATTCCATGGACCATAATAACAAGGAAAGGAAAAAAACTCTTACGGGTTTCCTTTACACTAAGTCCTGGTGGCTCCTCCTGATTTCCTGTTGTACCTTCTTCTCGATCGCTTTCTTAGCCTTCCAATAGAGGTACATTACTGCGCCAACACATCCTAGCAGGAATGCTATTATTCCGAGGATTTCTGGGATCGATAAGGTCTTGCCTGTGTCTGCAATTGCTGAAGTGGCTGCGCTGTTCCCTGTTTGGGCGATGATTACTTCCTCTTGCTTAGACTGCCCTGATCCCATCTTGGTTTTGTGGTGGACTGCGACCTCTCACTGGATGAATATACCCATATTTATAATGCTGCTGACCATCTGGACCTCTACTCGTGTAGGACTGGCAGGATCGCCATGTAGCGTACCTGGCTGGGGGTACTCGGTTCGGCCAATCGTTTACACGATTGAGGGATGGTGAATAACACTCAGCACTCTCACGGAAGGGTGTTTATTTTACAGGAGATATTCATTACACTTCAACGAGGTACACATGAATGAAATGATCAAAGAACATTGTCTGTGTCTTGAATGAATGTCGAGTTCTAATTCCCAGACAATATCATAACTATTTATACTATATTGTTTATATTGTCTGTCTATTATTCAACACGTAATGTATTGATAAAACAAGGTTGACATTGTATACAATTAAATAAAATGATTATCGATCCTTGCTCGCCGGCACGTGCCAGCGGATGTAACCCTGATCCTAAAGGGCGCACATGCAAATATACAGGCTGCTTATACTACAATATTGCTGTTTTTGTTTACATAATTAAAACAGATATTCTGATTATAAAAACCAAAAATTTGTTCAGTAATTAATTATAGTCTAAACAGAATAGATTCTTACTAACAAACCTAATTCCTTCAAGCAACTATAATTGCACACCTACATCTGAGAATACTTGTAATCTATTCAAGTAATTTGTTATTGGGATTCAGTAGAGAAAATAATCATCAAGCAAAGTAACATCACTGTAAAATAATTATTCGTAGTGACATTATTCATTATTGCTGAAGATTTCGAAAAAGATTGCCATATTTTTAACATAACATACACCTGTTCACTGGTCTCTGTCAAGGAGAAGAAACTTCAGAAATATCAGTGTTTGGAAAATCATAGATGATATTTTCTGGCTTTGAGTGAAAAAAAGCAATGTGACAACCTCTTGCCTTGGAAGTTTTCATAGAAATGATGGTTTTCATGATTTGGAAATCTTAAGAAGAAAATTACGAATGTATGATGATAACATCCAATAATTCTGAGGTTTTTTGGGAATTTCTCACTAGGAAGGGATGGTTTATAATCTTGAAGTAGAAAGAAATTATAGTAAACAGCAAAAATATGTTTATGGTGTTGAATTTTTACCAGAAAATTAGTATTTTGTAACTTTCTTCTGGATATGGAACTAATCGGATGAAACATGAGTGAATGAATCATTTCTTAGAGGGAAAATAATGTTTTTAAACAATTTAGATTCAATAGTGGATGCTGTGGAAAGTATTTTTCATTCTAACTATACTGGACTACAGAGGGGTATTTGCCCAATGTGAAAACTTAAAATGCTTATAACTTTTTAACGCAGCTGAATATGGAAAAACCGTAATGGAAAAGTGTTTCTTTTGATCTCAAGAACCTATGGATAAAATTAACGCAGTGGTAAAAGACTCACCCTGTATATTAGTCGAGAGCTTTTTGTTCGAAATTTTCCATATATAAATCAGATAAAATAGGAGACAGTGGTGAACACATGGCCATTTCCAATTATTGTCGATAAAAAGTCTTCAAATTGGAAGATTGTTATTTCGATGCAAATTAAAAGCATTTCCATTATTGCATTCACGCTAAGTGTAGTTCTTTTATTAGTGTTGGGCCATCTTCAAGCTTTTTTATTACGATCTCAAGTGCTTTATTCGCTGGGACATTGGTCAACTAAGTTGTAACATCGATGCTGACCATGATCTCTTTTTCAAAGATTTCTTAGTTTCTCATTATTTCTATAAAATTATTTGACACTTACTAGTGAAAATTGAAAACTTTTCTGATATTGTCAATTTTTCAAACTCTAATTTTTTGAAAACGACAAAGATGTCTGTCGAAACGTGTGTAACAAGAACAATAAAAGATTGCCCAAATAATAATTCTACTCTGGAGGTCAGGTGCACCCTAAACTAAAAATACTACATCTCTGAAATATATTATTTTTATTTTTTCAAAGTGGAATCAACTTATAGTCAATCTAAGAATGTTCTCCTATTACGAACAAAATCTGGTGGTTCCTTCCACACAAGTTCAATTAATTTTTTGATGCTTCAGATAGATGTGGTTTTTGCAGCATATCCTGTATTTTCCATCTTCTTCGCTGCAGGGACACAACTTTCATCTTCCTATTCTGGCTTTATAGATGCTTCAACTACAGGCATTATCTCGAGCGTCTTGCGAATAATTTAACGGAGGTAATGTCTGAAAATTGGAGGTTCCAATCTAGTTGACATATAGAGTTTTACTAAATCAAGTGCCACTTCTTTCGAATATTTTTTTATTTTAGGCAAGATCTTTGTAGGTAGAGTAAATTATAATATATTGTAATAATAATAATATAACGAACTCGACCAAGACATTTTGACTATTAAGTTATTATCAAATAGAGAGTATACAGCCAGTAGTCCGGACATACTGGAGTTGACCACGGATTGTTCCGAAATTACAGTTCTGGAGTTGAAGTACTGAATTAAAAGTGACCACCCTGTATGAGTGAATTCATACGTCCTTCGTTTTCCGTTATACTCCACCAGAATGACTCATTTGGAAATGATAGGGTTTCTATCCAACGAACCGTATCAAAGGGTGCACCATTATCAATATCGGGACAATATGTTTTTAGGATATAAATTCAAGACTGTCACTTTTTAGAGCGAATGATTGGAAGCCATTTCCGCATACCGTGGTTATAAAATGCATGTTTCCTCGAACAACCTATTTCCGATTGTTTAAAAACGACAGACTTCAATTATTTGTACAGTAAGAGAGTCCATGATTCATTCTGAAATTATTTAGATCTGTTCCATGATGTCATTCAATAAAATTGCTATCGCTGTTATGCTTTCAGATTGCACAATATCAAGTAAACAATGTTCGTTTTTATTTATCCACCACGGGTGCCATGGACATTTGTCAAATTTCACTGTGTATATCAAGAAGTTAGGTTATACTTGTTATCACCCATTTAACTAGTACAAGGTGTCCAGAAAGGGTATAGGGTATTTGTGAGTTCAATAAAACAAATAATATTTGTGAGCAATAAAAAAGTTTATGGTTTAATATTAACATTTGATTTCGAGATTATGTTATCCAAATGATGACCATTGCGTTGCTGGTACTCTTCTTCTAAACGGGAACGAAGATTGGCGATAACACATAGCTATTGATATTGCTGCCATTTCTAACCTGATGTTTTGCTTCAACTGGGTTAGATTCGTCGGATTATTTTGATAAACCTTACTTTCAAGGTATCCCCATGCAAAATAGTCAAGCGGGCTAAGGTCGGGTTCTTCTGGGAGGCCAGTTGATGTTACCCCTTCGCGAAATGACTTTATTAGGGAATAATTCGTTAACAACTTCTATTGAATCGTTTGATGGCAAGTGCTGAAATCATGTTCTTGAGTTGAAACCTGCAAACTCCTGCAACTTTTGTACCAAAAAATTTCGCAACATATAGCAATAACGGTCCCTATTCATATTGATTGCTCGGCCTCGTTGATTTTCACGAAAATAAGGACCAATTATGCCTTTAGCAGACATAGCGGCCCAAAACACAACCTTTGGGCTATGCAGATTCTCCACTGCCCAATACCTACCAACAATTCTGCTTATTAACATGACCATTCAGGTGAAAGTTTTCTCGATGCAACTCTTGGTCAAAAGCGACATGCATTGGACGATTGGGCGCGGTCAGGCCTAATTGAATTAATAGTTTGTTTGACATTATCAAGCACATGTCCTCAATTGAAATCAATGCTTCATTGTAAATTTCTTCACTGATTTGTATATTTGGATTTCCCATTCTATTCCGTATATGATACAAAATATCATCACACATATAATCTTTGTACTTGATCCACGAATCAATTGGGTTTGATGGGAAGCATGTAGATATGATTATAGAAAACAATGTTCGTATTTGATGAGCGTGTGATGATATTACAGCATCATTGAGAGTTTGATCCCAATGAGCGTCATTTTCAAGCAATCGCAAACGTTGACAGGCTTCTCTGTAGGATCCACACAATTCACCATCAACAGTTCGTAACTTTTGGAATGATGTTGGGCCACGTACATTGACTAATTGCAGTCGTAAATAAAAACATTCGTAATTTAATATGAACTTTATACCATAGCAATAAAGCTCAAATTGACTACGTTTTAGTTACAAATCATTTGTATGGGAAAAGGAAAAGGGCTATTTTTAGGGTTTTTCCAGCAATAATTCTTATTTTTCTCGCCGTAAAAACCATCCTTGAACTTCAACGAACATTTAAAAAAAAGATTTGGCCAAATTGGTCCAGGCGTTGTTGAGTTATGCGCTTACCAACACATTTTGCGATTCATTTTTTTATTATAGATATGAGAACGTGAAAATTATCGATTATCTTTAAATCAAGAATCAAATGACAGCACCAGCTAGTGATTTTCACTACAGACAACTCAAAATGTGGTCACACAATAGACGCCAGTTCATGTAATTCAACTGCTCACGAAATTTTTCAATTGATCCCTAACTTGAACAATTAATTGAGCGTAGGACCGGATGGAATACCTAACATAGTATTAAAAAGATGTGCTTCTGTATTGTCGCCTCCAATTTCAAAAATGTTCAATCTTTCTATTGGCGATGGGGTTTTCCCTTCATTTTGGAAAGATAGTTTTGTTGATCCCATATTCAAATCGGGTGATAGAGGTGTGGTTCACAACTACAGGGGAATATCTATCCAATCTGCTATCCCAAAGATGCTCGATTGTTTGGTCTGTAACCTATTATCTTGGAAACTTGTTCACGTGTTGATCGAAGAGCAGCACGTAGTAATCGATCAACGTTGACTAACTTAGTGTGTGTTTATGGATGATTCAGTCCATTATTTGGAACGGGGACATCAGATTGATGTTATCTATATTGATTTCTTTGATAAAGTTAACCATAATATATTGATGGCTAAATTGGGGGCGATCGGAGTATCCGAATCTTTATTGGGGTGGTTGAGGAGTTTTTTGAGCGGTAGAACCTAGTCCGTCAGATTTAAAATTTTTTTCTCAAAGATAATCAATGTGTCATCGGGGATGCCTCAAGGATCATATCTGGGACCAGTGTTGTTCAATATCTTTAATAATGATATAAAGAGTATTTTTCGTGTTGAATTTTTGCTCTATGCTGATGATTTGAAGATTTTCTCTGACATTGATGATAACCATTCCCATAAATCTTAATTAAATCTTCTATGGAATCGGGCTGTGTAGAGTAAATTTTACTCTTCAAGTGGCCCCAAAAGAAATAAATCTAGTGGTGACAGATCTGGTGATCTGGTAGGCCATTCAGTGGGACCCCTTCTTCCAATCCACCGATTTGGAAATCTTTGATCCAGATATTCTCGAATTGGTAAGGTGTAGTGTAGAGGAGCTCCATCCTGCTGAAACACAATCTGATCTTCCACATAATTTCCAGCATCGTTTTCAATAATTGAAGCCAACTGAGAAAACACTTAATAATTAAGTCGGAAATTGTTTCACGAATTGGGACTGGAATATTTCTTTGGCATCATTAATGATTTGATTTTCTTACCTGGTAATCTGATTAGAGATATGTACGTATTTGGACTTTTTGGAGATTTCTATCGATCAAGTGTTACCGCATGTTATAGGAAATACTGTGAATTATATCGAAGATAATTTAGATTGAGTTTCAGCAATATTGAGCTCCTTCGCAATACGCTTTGTTTGTTCGACATCTTGATTAAAGATTTCTATGTCAGAGGATTGGAGAAAGGAAGCCACAGTCATGGTTGTTTTGAAGCTCAAAATGTCGATTTTTCACAAAAAAACACTACAAGTGCCATGAAAACACCACTTCATATTCAAATACTTTTCGAATATAGTGAATAGTGAAATTAAGAATATTTCGAGAACTAATGCATAAAATGAAAAAACAATTACTGTGCTGAAATCAGTATAAAAATACCTTTCAAATGAGGTATCACTCATCCCATCTTCCCTATTCAAATTTGGGGGTGAGGGTTGTAGTAGCAAGGGTCTTAAGTTGTCCCCCTCGAAACAGAAATCGACGTGTCCGAGCATTTCGAAAAAATTTATCCCGTCTGTAATCTCGTCTGTTTCGTTTTCAAATAGCCACCCTGTATATGTATATATTTATATCTTCCAAACCATTTGAAATGCCTGGTTTCATCATACGTAATACAAGGGATTTCTCGCCTCACACAGTAATATTATTATACTGCTCTCTGGTTAGACTTAATCTCGAGTACGCATCCTGCATATGGTCACCCTATTATAAGGGTAATATTGATGTTATTGAAAAAGTGCAGAGGAAGTTCGTGCGATTTCTATGTTTTCTATCAACTTGGCAATCCCAACCAATTTGGATAAATTGTTTGGTCTTGAGACTCTGGAAAAATGAAGGCTTGTTTTCGATTTGAGTTTCATTATTAAGTTGGTGAATGGTATTATATCTTGCCCCCAATTACTTCACTAGAAGTACTAATTACGCTAAATTCTCTGTTTTAAATTAGAATATTTCACTGGTGAATAATTATTCATCATTAATTGATTTCTTTTCAGGTACATTTGATTGATTTAAGCGTGGTGTACGATCTATAATCGATCTGTAAGGTGTTTACTTATTGTCGATTAAAGTTTTAATTATTGTTTAATTGTAGTTTTCCGTATGTCATACAGATGATCTAATTTGTATGTTTGAATAAATAAATAAAAATAAAAAATTTAACTTCGATTTTTCATAGCCACCCTTGGTAATCCTATATCTTGAATGGGTTATAATGGGCCATTGCCGTAAATCACATGGTATTCACTTTGAACTAGCCTAGTATGAAATCTCTTTATGACCATTTGAACATTTTTACGACACCAGTATTAATTGAAATTGCTGCTGGGTGAAAAATGAAAGCAACCACCTATACATTAAAAAATTACGAGGGATTATTCACTCGAACAGGTCTTCCTCTTCGTAACTAAAACACATCCGCTACGTGGGAGATCCGTGGAAAACAAAACAACCCTACTGGATCCACTGTATGCAAAATATGTTTGGATTTAATCTAATACGTAAATAGAGCATGATGAAATATTCGATTTCAATTTCAATCCCCCGTTTGCGATGTGCTAATAAACATGTGGACAGTATCATTCATTGTTCGGAAAAAGTCTCATGGTGGATATGCAGGGAAACATAGTGTAACGTCCCATTTTCGGTGCTTGCTATTAAGCGCCAGCTATTCCTTGTTTCTCAGGCAGAATAACGTCGAAACTATAGTTCGATGTTATCTAGGGTATAAGGGTTAACTAGGCAATCAAAGAAAAAATACTACAATATTTGTTCAGGTTTCTGGAATGCGAACACAATACAATTTTGAATAAAATCCACATCAACATGTTTTGAAAAACAAAAGGGCAGAAATTTATAATTCAGTACAATGCATTTGATTTTCAGTTCAGTGAATAACGCGAATTGAATCACAGTCGGAAAAACGAAAATGCAAGCATAGGAAAGAGAAAATGCAAATCAATGAAAAATATAATTTTCAATCGAGGCAATAAATTCAATTTTGAATTCAGTAAAAATAACATCAGAATGAAAGATTATAATACCCTGTTACGTAAATCTCACAACACAAAGTCATTCAACTGTTATTAAGGAGTATTTGAAGATCATACAACTGAATGTACATTGCGACTCAAATAAGCTAGTTTTACTTGAACTATTTTCATCGAAAGAAAAACTTGACGTCATTTCTTTTGCTGAGCATTGGTGCAATCCATATAATGTCCAAACTATGATCCTTCCTGGATATATCCAAGCAGATTACCACTCCCGCCCCTTGTTTGCATATGAATTCCGTGATAATGGACGCATGTTGCGGGATTATTTTTGATCTGTATTTGAGTTACCGGAAGTTTGGTGGCCAATTGTTCGAAGTAACTGGAAGAAGTTTTTGTACCATAGATGGGTAAAAATTCGATCGATTTTCGGAGTGCTGTAAATTTGTCACTTATAAATGAAATTGAAAAAAAAAATTTATAACTGATTTTCCTTCCGTGGCCTCTCACCCAGTACCGGGTCATCATTGGATTTCTGAACACCCGGTATTAACTGAATTCTCATTCATAACACATGCTTTTAAACACAAACAAGAGTATAATCAGCGACTTCTAATCCACCACGAATCAGAGAATTTGGTTTCGAATAATAATGAGATGTCTTAATCTTCGTTTGGAATATTCTTAAAGTTTTCAAGTCAGAACATTCACTTCCGTTAAATCTAGACTTAGGAAGGGAGAGAATCATCTCATCAATATTTCGTTGAAATGAAGTGCTGGATTAAACTCAGCTTCAATAAAAACTTGGTAAATCCTCCAACATTCAGCTTTTCCATAAATCCATCCGATGTCGGACCAAATTTCGTGAATGTATTCAGCTGAGCGTTTCAACAGTTATCTTGATTGCTGTGTAATAAACGTTCAGGAAGACCATTTTGTGAAACATCTCTCAACTTCGGGACGAACAGAGAATTTATTCTGCATTAAAAGTAGGAGCAGTAAGGACGTAGGTATCTCCGCTCTGTAAGTGTTTTATTTTTCTTGATGATTTAAATGTTTCAAGATGAAATTTCGTTACTTTTCGCTATTTTGTAGTAATATGGAATGGTCGGAACAACGTGGAAAGTTTACGTAATTTTTTTCAATCGATTGGTCATTATTTGGGAGCAATTTGTTGTTGAATCAATGCAGAATAATTTCGAATTTTTCCATTATATCTATCAATCTACTTTATTAGTTTATAAGTTGTAATAAAATTATGAAGATTCACAATAATAAAAATTTTAACGAACAAAAATCTTGAATTAAAAATAGCCAAACTGACAGTTTTCTTTTCAGCTGAAATATTTCAATTTGAACTGTAATATATCATCTTACAACACAACAGCAGAAATAATACACAGCCCAAATTCGTGGAATCGATCTGTTCTTTGCAGCAAAACCAACGTGAATTTTTCGTGAGGACTTGGGGAGACCTTTTAAAAGAATATATAGTTGCCATCAACTAGTTTGCGATCCTCTAGGAGTGCCATAAGGTCTATGTTGAAGCGTAGCAGTTCATGTGCAATAATGGCGGTTATTCTTTTGAGTCAGTCTGAAATGTCAGCATCTAACAGCATGCGGATGTTCCAAGTAGCGTAACCTTATTTTAAATGTGTTATTATTACGATTATTTTCTCTAGCAGTGATTTTGTTTCGGGAATCCAATTAAGGATGTATTTCGAGTCGTGATAATTTTGTTCATCCAAACCGATTCATCTTTTTAACATTTCAGCTTCTTTAAAATTCCATTGATTCGAAAATGCTCCTGCCAGCACAGACCAATCTCACATTCAGGGCCAGATTACCAATTAGGCACAGTAGGCACGTGCCTAGGGCCTACGAAGGCCAAAGGTCTTAGGGCTTCGAAAAAAAACATATTGAAATAAAATACCCCAAAAACTTATAAACATTTTTATATTATTATATAGTGAAGGTCAAAATAATAAATCTAAATACAAATACACAAAAATACGAATACAAAACGTTTGGTTTAGTAGATCCTAAAATAACTCCTTTTTTCGGGATTTCGACACAGCGAATTCGTGTATTATATCTTCAAAATTAATGCCGCGAGCGACATCACTTTCAATACACAGAAGGCCCAGTGACGAAGTTCTCTCTTGACCCATAGTTGAAAAATTTTTTATAAGCTTCAACTTGGAGAATGATTTTTCTCCTTCTGCATTCGAACCCAATATCGAAAGGTATATGCGCAATGCAATATTAACATTTGGGAAACTTGACACAAGTTTATCCTTTATTTGTAATTTGATGAGATCCGTTATAGAGGTGATTTTGGGGAATAAATTTGAAAAAATCAAATACTCATCAACAAAGTTTTCTTCTAAGTCAGACGGATACATTTTTACCAGAGCTTGAGCCTTAACCTTGATAATGTCCTCGGTCAGTGTATTATCCGTAAGACTAAACTAAATGTGTCATAAAGGCTGGTATACGCAGTGCGTCTCTTTGTCATTTCAGCGCAAAGCACATTCAGAACAATAAAAAAACATTAATCTTAAAGGAATCTTTGGCACTGCGAGTCTCATCTGGCCCTTCATCGAACTGTCGTTTTCTCTTACGAATTCTAGTTTCGGATTCTTTAAATTCTGAATCTGGTGCAAGGACTTTTGCCTTAAGATAATAGATAATAATGTCCTCAGTTCTGCAGTGAGATAAATATTGAATTAAACTGTCGTAAAGTCGCACCATCGTGTTAAACTCGATGCCAGGTTCTTGAAGAGATTTATTTACAATATCGACGTGTTTTAGTAGATCTTCCTAGATAACTGTGAGTAATCTCCAAAGTATTCATTTGATGGATTAAGGTTTGTGCCTCAATCACTGTTGTAGGTTTCATACCTTCACTAGTTGAAATATTTGTAAGAATACCACGTATATCATCATAATGGACACATAATGTTTTACAGCCTCATAACGTGCTGACCATCTGGTCTCTGAAAGTCTTTTACAGAAATTTTACTTCCCAAAGACCTTAGTTTAGACCATCTTTGAGGGGACGCTGCAAAGAATTTGTAGAGTGATTGCAAAATTTCAAAAAATTTACAGCTTCTAAGCAGCTTTCTGCCGCCGCTGTGCCAACTAGATTAAGACTATGAGCTCCACATGGTACCCAAGTGGCTGCGCTGTTGATTTCCTAAATCTAGTTTGTACTCCCTGAATACACTTAGCCGCATTGTCATAAGACTGACATCTGCAAAATTTTGGGTCTATTCCCTAATTTTCTAAAACTGAAATTAGAGTGTCAAAAGATACTTGGCATCATGTTTTTCTATTTTAACAAACATCAAAAATCTTTCATATATATCTCCAGTTTTTGAGACATATCTAATAATATGGAGAGTTGATCCGTATGGCTAACGTCAGGTGTAGAATCTACAGTGATTCCATAATACATGGCTTCTTTGATTTCTGTAACTACTTTTTCCAATACTTTTGACCCCAGTAAAATTATTAGTTCTTCATACGTTGCGGAGGATAAATATGATGAATGGTTCTACTAGTTAGTTCCCTGAGCTAGAAAAAACTCCCCAAAAGAAGCTCACATATCTCTTTCTTGGTTTCCTCTACGAAAATGAAATTTTCATAACTATTCGACGGATTGGCCTAATAGCGAACTTCACTAAACTTGAACGATATGAAATATGGATTTCTCAATTCAAAAGGGGTCCCTCATTCCACCACTACAGCAGTTTTTCTTCCATTCAGCGATCACTAAGATTACTACAATTGTGACGGCTTAACTTGCTGTCTTTACGTCAACATAGTAACTTCATTCAATTCCTCTTATTCCGAACGAGGGGTATATTCCAATACGTTGTGAATCTTAGTTCACAAAGAAAAACATTTGAATCCTGCTCATATCTGTCTGACCTTGCATCATATAGATTAAATGACGATGGGAGAAGGACAATTCAAGATGAGTGGATGCTACTATGATCCTTTTGTGACAGGTTAAACTATTACTTAGATCAACTTCGATCGACTTCACACTTATGATAACAGGGAATACTACAATGAAATTTTCATGGGAGATGTCAAGTTGGAACTAATTTAATAGACATTGTATGAAATGAACATGATTAACGACGTGTGGTAGGTGTCAATGTAAAAAAATAGTGCCATAATGACAGGTAAATGAACAATATCAATAAATAAATAACCAAAGCATGCTTTTCCAGCAAGTCATTTTTTTTTCGTTGTGCACCGATCCCACTCAAACAAAGCAAGAAGCCATAATTCCATTTTATATGGTCAATAGCCCTAAAATTCCACCCCACAAATAGAACTTCCGATTCATCATAAGCTTCCTGAATTATCTATGACCTCGCTTTCCTGGCAGTAAAATGGAGTGAATCCGAAATTAATGATGTTAGGGGTGGCGGAAGATATATCTGCAAGGGTCTGTACTCCGCAGGGTAGAGTACAACATAATTATAGAAATGAACTCGAATTTGCAGTTGTTCACTAGAAGAGCGTGCTAAATATTCTTCAGGTCAATTAGGAATAGTTTATATCTGCTAGGGTTGTAATGAATGACCCACTGAATTTGCAGAGCTACGTTATGTAGTAGATAACACAAAACAACTTGATATGAACTGAACTTTATTAATATGTTAGTTTTATTAAAACACCACTCGTTATGAAAATTATATTCACAGATAACCTCTACCATTTCGTATTATTTTTACCTAAGGGACCGTTGTTATCAGAGAGACCTGACTAACCTCTGTTTAGTCTGTCCTTTGTTAAACCCTAGATTCTATAATCATAGACTGTCATTACAATATGGACTGACTTACTTCTCGAAACTTAGCATTATAATCTCTAACACGGTCAGACGATTGAAACGTCTTCATGGAATTTATATGTCAACATATCTCATGTTTTGATAAAGATTTATAGCAATATCAGAATCAAGCTTGTAGCTTTTTCAAAAGCTCATTATATTCCTTGAAAACGACAGAAGCTGTCTGTTGAAACGTTGGGAAGAGAACACTAAGAGAATAACTTGGATAATTATTGTGGACACCAAATTTCAAAGACTCATAACTGACAGATTTGGCCCAATAACGAACTCAACTTGATATACCTACTTACTCAACCTTTACAATGAATTCTTCATAAGCGAGCCTTATCCACGTGTTCGATTTAAGTTTCGACTCGTTATACCAAAATCACGGGCATTTGGGTCAAACGCTGCTGCTTCACTTGGAACAACGGAGAAAAAAACTTAATAGGAAAAAAATTGTCCTCAATATGTCCAAAACTTCACCAGTCAAGCAAAATTACAGTAGGACCTAATATAATCAGCAAACTTTGTGTCCCTTGTTTTTAATTTATCACGGAAACATCTGGGTTGAGATGAATGAACCCCAGAAATGATACGGTGCTCGTTTGAAAGGAATCGGACGGGTCTTGATTACAAATGAAAATTTCTCTCCTGCACGCTAATCAACCAACAAATTCTGTGTCGAAAAGGGCCAGAGAAAGTTTGGAAGTTCAGTCTGGCGCCTCGATTCATTTTGAAATTACCCGCATAAATGAGGGAGTTTCCCTTGGTTCGTTCATGCTGTATCAGTAGATCTACCCTCATATGAACTTCGAGTTCTTCAAACATCCATTCTCGTGTCTCTGATCTGAAATATAATAGACGATCGAATTTATGAAGTTTGCGAACTCATAACAGCATGTTTTTATTTTGTTGCTTTTGTTTTGTGATACGTACATAGAGGGTCTTTTCTTTATTGATCAATTGAACTATTATTGTTAACCATTTTCCTATCTCAGTTTCCACTCTATATGTAATTACTTTATGAATTAGATAAGCTAGTCGATCATCCCCTATTCAAAAGTATTTCTGAATTCAATCAATTCCCAGAACTCCATCTTCATTTCATTATTCCTGAATATTATCGGAAAATAAGGTGCATTTCAAGGATCATTAAATATGGACGGTCCGTATTGGAGTAATCTTTCAGCCAGATATGCTTCCTGATACAGGTAAAAGCTTTTTTCATTTCATATATCGTTCTGGGGATTTAAAGGGAATACCCTAGAGATACGAATCAATCAATATATGCCTGAATATATTTTCGATTGGAAATGTTCCTGTCAGCTCTCATCATGTCAACAAATCGAAGCATCCTTCTCCAAATTAATCCAATTCGCAGGAAAAATGCTCGAATTATTGAACCCTTGGACAAAATTTTTATTTGCAGATGATGGTTCTGAGTATTTTTTTTGTATTGGATGGTGGGCAAACATTAAACAATTTCAAAGCAATCCTTATGTCAAATATAAATTCTGAGGTCAACTTGGTGGGTAATATCATATATCATATTCGCTGGAGAAAATATAGTATATGTTTGATGAAAGGAAAGGAAATAGTGTGAAAATATAGGACTTACAAACGTTGATTGTCTAGAGAAACATCATAAGTTTGGTTTGTAAAACCCATGCTAGGACTGGCCTAAATGTTCGTGGAATTAAGGAGATGGAGTGGGGATACTTCCGTTTGATTGGTGTCATGCTCCCTAATGACTCATAATTAGTATATAACCTTAGTTTCAGCCATATACGAGTAGCATTATTCGTTCCCGACTACAAGCGTGATAAACAAGTCAATTCAGAAAAAAATTAAAAAGCACTGACGTGAGGTCATATTGCTTTGGCGCTCTTGCGAGTAAATATTCAAACCATAACAAATCTATAAGCACTCTGATCAGGTGAACAATAGTCTTTTCTCGCACTATGGGACAAGGGCATTTAACCAGATGAGGCGCTGGCCAATCAGGAACCTGATTGTCTTGTTGGCACCCTTTCATACAGTGTCAAAATGAGATCTTAAGCCCCGCCCATCTATCGTTCAGCTTCAATATTCTGGGCAATTCCTGAGATTATCACATAAACATTGATGATTCAGTACTCAAACGAAGGCTTTTAGCAGATAAGTGGCTGGTCAACCAGAATCCTGATCGTTTATTGTCGCCTCCTCCATTTTACAGTGCCGACAATGAGATCTTAAGACCCGCCCATCTGTCGTTCAACTACTAAATTCTGGTCATTTCCTGAGATCATTACGAAAACATAATGATTCAGTACTAAAACGAGGGCGTTTAGCAGATAAGTCGCTGGCCAACCAGAAACCTCATCGTCTATTGTCGCCTCCTTCTCTATACATTGCCGACAACAGTATGTAAAGACCCGCCCATCTGTCGTTCAACTACTAAATTCTGGTCATTTCCTGAGATCATTAGGAAAACATAATGATTCAGTACTAAAACGAGGGCGTTTAGCAGATAAGTCGCTGGCCAATCAGAAACCTCATCGTCTATTGTCGCCTCCTTCTCTATACATTGCCGACAACAGTATGTAAAGACCCGCCCATCTGTCGTTCAACTACTAAATTCTGGTCATTTCCTGAGATCATTACGAAAACATAATGATTCAGTACTAAAACGAGGGCGTTTAGCAGATAAGTCGCTGGCCAATCAGAAACCTCATCGTCTATTGTCGCCTTCTTCTCTATACATTGCCGACAACAGTATGTAAAGCCCCTCTCATATGTCGTTCAACTACTAACTTCTGATCATTCCCTGAGATTATTATAATAACATGTATGATGATTCAGTACTAAAACAAAGGCATTTAGCAAGTTAAGCCACTCAGAAACCTGATCCTCTTGTAGCTTCCCTCTTTATATAACGCCGACAATTAGATCTTAAGCCCGTCTATTTGTCGTTTAACGACTAAATTCTGATCATTTCCTGAGATTATAACAAAAACATGATGATTCAGTACTAAAACAAGGCCATTTAGTAAGATAAGACGCTGACCAATCTGAAACCTGAGCGTCTTGTCGCCTCCGCCTTTTTACAGTGCCGACAATTAGATCGTAAGCCGCACCCATCAGTCGTTCAACTACTAAATTCTGGTCATTTCCTGAGATCATTACAAAACATGATGATTCAGTACTAAAAGAAGAGCATTTAGCAAGATAAGTCGCTGCCCAATCAGAAACCTCATCGTCTCTTGTCCCTCCTTCTTTATACATTACCAACAACTGGATCTAAAGCCCCGCCCATCTGGCGTTTAACTTCTAAATTCTCATCATTTCCTGAGATTATAAAAAAACATAATGATTCAGTTCTAAAACAAGGGCATTTGGTATGATAAGACGCTGACCAATCTGAAACCTGAGCGTCTTGTCGCCTCCGCCTTTTTACAGTGCCGACAATTAGATCGTAAGCCCCACCCATCAGTCGTTCAACTACTAAATTCTGGTCATTTCCTGAGATCATTACAAAACATGATGATTCAGTACTAAAAGAAGAGCATTTAGCAAGATAAGTCGCTGCCCAATCAGAAACCTCATCGTCTCTTGTCCCTCCTTCTTTATACAGTGCCAACAACTGGATCTAAAGCCCCGCCCATCTGGCGTTTAACTTCTAAATTCTCATCATTTCCTGAGATTATAAAAAAACATAATGATTCAGTTCTAAAACAAGGGCATTTGGTATGATAAGACGCTGACCAATATGAAACCTGAGCGTCTTGTCGCCTCCGCCTTTTTACAGTGCTGACAATTAGATCGTAAGCCCCACCCATCAGTCGTTCAACTACTAAATTCTGGTCATTTCCTGAGATCATTACAAAACATGATGATTCAGTACTAAAAGAAGAGCATTTAGCAAGATAAGTCGCTGCCCAATCAGAAACCTCATCGTCTCTTGTCCCTCCTTCTTTATACAGTGCCAACAACTGGATCTAAAGCCCCGCCCATCTGGCGTTTAACTTCTAAATTCTCATCATTTCCTGAGATTATAAAAAAACATAATGATTCAGTTCTAAAACAAGGGCATTTGGTATGATAACCTGAGCGTCTTGTCGCCTCCGCCTTTTTACAGTGCTGACAATTAGATCGTAAGCCCCACCCATCAGTCGTTCAACTACTAAATTCTGGTCATTTCCTGAGATCATTACAAAACATGATGATTCAGTACTAAAAGAAGAGCATTTAGCAAGATAAGTCGCTGCCCAATCAGAAACCTCATCGTCTCTTGTCCCTCCTTCTTTATACAGTGCCAACAATTGGATCTAAAGCCCCGCCCATCTGGCGTTTAACTTCTAAATTCTCATCATTTCCTGAGATTATAAAAAAAACATAATGATTCAGTTCTAAAACAAGGGCATTTGGTATGATAAGACGCTGACCAATCTGAAACCTGAGCGTCTTGTCGCCATCCCCTTTTTACAGGAATGAAAATTTAGAAAGCACTAACGTGAGGTCAGATTGCTTTGTCGCGCTCTTGTTGAGCTACTTGCGAGTAAATATTCAAACCATAACAAATCTATAAGCACTCTGATCAAGTGAACAATAGTCTTTTCTCGTACTATGAGACAATATGATGCAAATATGAACGCCTAATGAATGAACTCGTTGATATTGTGACACCATTCGACTGTCCATTTTTTCAGGAAATTCCTGAAGAGACTCAGACACTATTCAATACGGATGTAAGGTATCCTACATAGATAGGTACATCAGAATTCACTGGGGAATCCATAAATATATAAGGATATCCTATAAGAATGTCCCAAATGAAAAATGCAATTGTTGTGTACTTTGGAAGCAAAAATATCTTCTATTTAATCTCAGTTCCCTTAAACTCCTATTTCCAAATTTTCCTGAAATTCGATCGCAATTCTTATCGATTCCGTTGTTCAATTCCAATATAGGTTGCATAGATTTCAGATTTTTGCAATCTTCTCGAAATTTTCTTCCCATTATTTTTGATATGAAAATAATCTCGCGGAATAAATATTGACTACAAGATATCGCCGTGTTCAAAATGAATTATAATTAATTAATCTTGTCTACACGCTTTCGACACTTCATCGCGAACAATCCAACGATTAATCTAATGGAAATTATTCACGAATCCGAGTGTCTGCTAGGCAAGTCGGCAAAGACTTTTAACTTTTAATTCCAGCTATTATCTTCGCATCTCTGTCTGAGTGTGGTCAACCGGAACTATCTCCTTAGAAACAGCGGTTCTGTAATTGAGTTCACTATGTAAATCATCCTTTTAATTAACTGACTTCTGGTTAATTCTTAACAGTCTCGACAAATGGAAGGAGATGACCAAGGTTTGTCATCATTGCAGCTGCTTCAATTATACACTGTTTCTCCAGTTGTTTCATCAAACATAAAACACATACAATTTTCCAGATATTGACACGATCAGTTCAATTAATAGAATATCTCGGATTGAATAGAATTATTGTTGTTTTTTGTTCCATTTTTTTCGTTCGAGCCTTAGTTCTCAGCCATAGAATATATCCAACTTTATAAGCACAAAATTTGTCATAAATCCTCAAAGAGGATTCTACGAATCGAGTTTAAATTCAATTTTAAATTGTCCTATTTAATTGTTTTATGTAGAGGAGATGGCAAAGGTCTCGTGTATTATTTTTCAGACCACTATATTTAGTTCTCTTGTACAATACTTTGTTGCTCAATGATTGGTTTTTTTCTGAGTTTCTAGATGTCCCTGATGAATTTTTATCGAATTATCTGGACCATTGTGTTCTTTTTTTGAACACATGGATATTTTCTCCTTCTCTTGAATTATTATCGTTTTGTAAGTTAATAATACATTCAGGGATCGCTGGAAACTGTGGAACATTATCGGCTCAAGTACTCATGAAATTGATTTTCACTGTCAAATTTGCTGGAGTTGAAAATTTACCTAAGAACTGAACCAAATTTACCGGAGTTGGAAGTTTATCAAAGAACTGAACCAAATCTGCCGGAGTTAGAATATTACCGAATTTGACATACCTTGCTGAGGCTGAACTAATTTGCCGGTTCGACGTACCAACAGATGTTTCTCTGAGGACTGTAGAACTGAGAGAAGAAATAGTTTTTGTTGGAAAGTTTATCAACAGGGTGTAAACTTAAGACCCATTTCCCACACCTGACATATCTCAAACACCCAGAATGGTTGTACGGTCCTGTTATCACATGAATTAGAACTCAAGACAGACAAAATAATTTCTAGCAACAATTGTAGATGTTATCTGTTGATTTTTATGGTCAGAAATTGATCAGTTCCACTTGCAACTTTTAATTTGGACAATTCAACATTTGTACATACTGTAAATATCTAGTATTTGTAAAAGAGTGGAATAAATTTCGATTTTTCGAGTATTGACTATCATTGACTGGGGTGGAAGCATCTATTTAAACTCTCTGAATGTAAATGTGAGATGGTTCTGTGCTCTAGCTATCCGAAGTAATTTCAAAATAAATGAAATTAAATAAATATAATTTTGTATACCGTTACAATCTAAGTGAAAGAATGATACAAAGCCTTTAAAAACGATCGGAGGATCGTCGAAGATTTGCTTTGTTCAGGACGACCGTTGACCTCTTCAACCAACAATAACGTCGAAACAATCAAGAAGATTGTTCTCCAAAATCCTCATGCCAATGTTAGAGATAGCTCGTGATCATAACATCTCTCGTGAAATTGCTCGTGAACGAATTGGTCAAGCGTTCCGCTAGAGCTGAATTTTGTTAAAAAAAAAACCTGACTGAAGTTTTTCATGAAATTTTTTCGCAAGGTCAAACGGTCCATAAGGACTTTTCTATTCAATAGTTTCAAGACATTTGCTAAAAAATATTCGCCGTAAACGGCAAAAGAGTTCGTGGATTTTGCATGACTATAACCCACTATCTCATCGAGCCACCAATATTAACGATTTTAACACCATACATTCAATGAGAGCCATCGACCAGCCACTTTATTCACCTGATCTAGCTCCGTGTGACTTAACTATTTTTTGAAATTATATTCCCTTTCGATGTGTACCATTTATCATTCGTAGAGCTAGAGAAAGAAGCGCATTAGGCATGCCTCAATCTCTTATTTGAATAGTCGTTTAATTTTACTCATATCCACAATTTTTTTGTTGAGATACTGCTTTACCTGCTTTATTAAACAAGCCACCACTGGTCTCTCCAACAAGCATCCAGTATGAGTTTCTGTATTCCTTTCAGAGAATCTGTGTGGGTCGGAATATAATTAAGCTTATGTTGGTTTCATTAAATTCGCTACAGGTCGTGTTACAGATTTCGATTTATCATCAAAGTTGTTTTCCTGCTGAAAAGCCGATAGAATGTAATTCAATTAAAGGGCGTGCTGTTAGCCATGCTTCAATTGAATACTGCAGGCGTACTCCAATATTGTATTTCATTCCATTATATCATAAATATTCCTTCAGATTCATAATACTTAAACATTCATTCTCTGAACAGACTCTGTACTGTTCGAGGGTGTATGTTGAGGGGTAGGAGTGAATAATTAAAGATTCTACAAGGAAATTGAAGAAATTTGAGATTAATCTGAATTTATTGTTCAGGACAATACTAGTACGTGAGGTCAGATTCACTTGCGAGTAAATCTCAAACCTTAACAAATCTATGAGCTCTCTGATCGGGTGAACAATAGTCTTTTTCCGTACTGTTCGATGAAAGGTGTCACCAAATTTTGTTCTATGCTTCTCCTAAAAACATACGTCATTGGAGTGACAACGCCATCAAATTCTTTCTCTGGATGAAAAAATATTTTGATTAATATTACGTCTGTGCTTTTCTGAATTTTTGACAACGTCATCGACATCGAATTCTAATGAATTGAAAAATTGATATTACGATTCTACGCAAGTTGTCAAACGAATATCGAAGGAAATTGGAAGAAATTAAATGAGATCAGAAGGGGAAAATCAATGAAATTTGAATTTATTGTTCAGCAGACGAGTGACAAGAAGTATGAAAAACAGATTTCCAAGTATCCAGATCATACTGAGTGCAAAAAATATAATATTTTGGCCCAATACAAACTTGACCGAGATATTTGGACTAGCTGAATTCTTTTGGATGCTAGAGAATAACTACAGGCAATGAAATTCAGAGTCGAACCCAATCGATTGAGAAATATTCCAAAATTACAGATATCAATAAAGTTCGGGTGAACAAGAGCGCCAAAAACAGATTTGCCAGTCATACTGAGTGCAAAATATAATATTTGATACCTGGACGGGGTGAAAAAAACTACGGCAATGAAATTTGAAAATATGTTAGATATCAATAAAGTCTGTATATGCACAAAGTTTTGTTTGAATACGACAGAAATCTTATGAGGTATAAAATATTAAAAAAAAGTTTGGGGATTTTTTGAAAATGTTCGCGAAATTTCCAAGCATATTTGTTTCAACTTCCTTCAAATATCTTTCAAGTTACAACTTGATCCGATTGATATTCTAGGAATTATTGAGGAAGTCAAATTTCTGATGCTCACAACGAACTTAAGCGAGTTATTTGGACAATTAACCTATTTTGAAAATAGGAAAACTATAGCTTAATTCTTTATGAAGACACAGCTTATACGGCGGGCTGGACGCACATACTCAAGTTTGACAAAGGATTCTTCATTAGGAAATCAAACCCAATCGTTTGAGTGCATTTTCGGCACGATATTCGAAAATTGCAGACATTTGGGCAAAACTGTTCTGCTAGAACAATCGCGCAAGAATGTTTTTTTTTTCTTGGTAAAAAGATGAAAATATTGGATATATAAACTTTCATTTCAGTCTTCCCCCTAAGAAGGACATCATCGAATCAACTAATTATTTACGGAGCACCTGTCAACCAACTCGAGTGCAAAGTGGTGTATGCACCGGGTATATTTATTTTTAATTTTAAACTAGAAATATTGAAATACCTGACGAAGGGAAAGCTACGCGGTGTTAGTTAGTGAAAGTTAGTTCGATCAGTTTTCATTATCTCAACATTGTATATTAATACATATATATATTAGACATATATTGTTAATGTCATTTCAAACGCACTGAAAATTGAAGCCAGAATGAATGTGTAGAACCATCACTACTGCGCATGCGCAAAACTGAAAGGTCTAGATCGCCACTTTTAGAAATTTTGAATGAGCGATTCGAGTCTCCGAACAGGACATCCGGGTATACTCATTTGCGCATGCTCAGTGTTGACTATCCTACATATTCGAAGGCTTCAAAGCCTACTTTGTTGGCATCAAAGTTTTTATTACATTTACGATATTGTTGCTATAATATATGCATTAAAATCAATTATAATCTTAGTTAGTTCTATCTGACAAATGTCTCAAAGTATTTTTTTTTGTTTCAGTTTTATGCATTATTGGAAAGGAGTCCGCATGCGAAAATGGCGCTAGAGTATAAGCAGGTTACTATTTTCGCACCCATAAATACAGCTTTCCAGACTCTGGCTAAAGAAATAGAAGATCCTAATGAAATCATACCATATCATATAGGTGAGTAATATTGTTTTCTATCACAATAATTTTCTTAAAACATCATACACACTCTGTGATAATGATTGTGCTCAAAAAGAAAGCTTCTAACTTCGGTAAATGAATAAACATATGAACGGAGGACCAAAATTGCTAAAAGCTCTGGATTTCAGAATAATTAATAAAAGTTACTAATAATGATGAACTATTTTTGTGGATTTCCTACGTCAATCATGGCTAGCTCGTACCTATCACTGGAACGATAATTCTTCGGGATTGTTGTTTCTTTCAGTATTAACCTAGCCGTGTGCCAGCCTCAGGCACTTATAATCATTTCTTTTCGTATATATTAAAATTTTTCATTATTTTCTCTCAAAACTTCTTGAAAAATACTCTAATGATCATCTCCAGGCTTCCCAAAATACTGTTTTACGGTTTCAATACCGGATTACTTTTTTGAAGTTTCTGATGATATCTAAGTCCCTGGAAGTCAAATCTGGCAAAATCCGTGTATGTTCATATTATAATTCATTCAATTTTACCATGGTCAAAACAGTTTCATGAACACGTGCATTGACTCGATGAAAAAATGATGTGTTTCTTGTGTAAACCAGGTCTTTTTTCATCCATTTGATCCAAGAGGCTTCAGTTTATTTCTAACGTTCCTGTTTCAATAAGGATCATGGTGATAGCTCCTAGTGTTATCCAAGGTTATAGAAGGATGTAGGAAATCAGCTTTATTCTACTTGAAACGAATCAAATTCGCTGTGAAATTTGTTTGAGCTCCAGTTTTTTCACTTAATTCCCAAAGAGCTTTCTTACATACTTACTATCTTTTGTAAAATATGGAATACTCATTTGTCTGAAATGACCATGTTATTAGGAATTTCATGCTTAGTCCGACTTGGACCTGTAGTACTTTTCAATTTTCGAAAAAAATTTTGTTGTGCTGAGTTATGCTAGGTTTGTACTGTTTGAATTTTTTCTTTATACTCTGCCAAACTTTTGTTTATTTTAATCGGAAATTATTGTAAAAATGTATGCTATAATTGTGTTGAGATGTGCTGTAAATATTTTCATGGAAAAACTTTACATTTTCCGGGAAATCTCCAAAATATATAACTAAACCAGGGCCGCTCTTTCTTTTTTTTTTTTCAATTAAAATATGTGGAAAGAATTCTGCTAGACGTGAGTAAAGTTTTGCTATTAATCTTTTGGCAATAATCAAGCTATTTTCCGAATAAACAGAAAAATTCGAATTTTATCTGAAAAACTTGTTTCATACAGTTGATAATATTAATCGCAGAACTCAGCGCAAATGTAACACAACTGTATGAAACAATTCTCTCGAAAACAAATGTGCTGATCTAATTTATTCCCAATTTTCCAGTTTATTCGGTAACCAGCTTGATTAATTAATTAATTAATTGATGAAGTAGAGATCACTAAGATAATAAAGACCTTAAAAAATAAACATAGCAGTGGGGATGATGAAGTTCCAATCACTTTGATTAAATTCTGCACACAAGAAATTATTTCACCACTTACTTACGCTATTTGTGCATCGTTCAGAGCAGACAAGCTGAAGTTAGCCACTATTAAACCTCTACACAAAAGAGGAAGTGTGACAGAAATACAAAATTATCGTCCAATAAGCCTACTGCCAAGTTTTTCCAAGGTATTAGAAAAATGCATGAGCGACAGACTCACCGAGTATTTTTTGAGCAATGCCATGCTATGTATGAGTCAGCATGCATACATAAAGAGAAGAGGAACCCATACTGCCCTATAAGAGTTCATAGAGGCAATATTACAAGCTTTGGAAAGTGGACACTATGCGATGGGATTGTTCCTAGATCTGACAAAAGCCTATGATTGTGTAAATCACCAACTCCTTTTAAAGAAACTCGAGCTGTATGGCATAACTGGTACCACTTTGTCCTGGCTGCAGTCCTACCTATCAAGAAGATTGCAACAAACTGTAATCACAATTAGGGTGTATCAGGAAAGTCCAGAAGAGAGATTGTTAAAACGGATATTCCGCAGGGTAGCATTCTTGGCCTTATAATGTTTATTATATTCATTAATGATGCACCTCAATGTATTAATCGTCTGGGCTGCTTCCTTACTGATTACGCCGATGACAAGAACATCATAATTTGAAAACTTTGCTCGATCAATCAAAATCTATTTTTAAAGCATTATCAGACTGGATCTCAAATGAAGGGCTAATATTGAATGAACACAAGACCAACTGTTCAAAATTTAAAACAAATAGGACTAGGCTGGAGTATCCAGACAATGTGACACTGGGGAAATCACAAATTGCTGTAGAAACTGAAACTAAACTTTTGGGATTGACTGTGGATTCATTTCTGTCATGGAAAGGCCACATAGATAAAGTTTGTAGAAGTTTAAACTCAGTCTGTTATAGTTTAAGAATACTTTCATAGTACCTGAATGGAAGTGGTCTGAGGACAATTTACTTCGCGAGCTTTGGGTCAATCATTAGACATGGCTTGTTTATTTATGACAGTGTTTGAGAGGGTTTTCATAGTTCAAAAGAGAGCATTAAGAATAATGTACAGACTCAGTTCGAGAACATCTTGCAGGGGTCTCTTTGAGAGGAATAAAATATTAACTGTTGCTGCATTACATATTAAAGAATGTATAATGTTTCTCTTCAAGAATACAGAGTATTTTGAAGCAAATTTACCATCTCATCTGTATAATAACAGATATACGGACTACATCTATCCCATTCACAGATTGTCCATTACTGAAAAAGGACCAAAATATTCTTGTATGAAGTATTTTAACAGGCTACCGCAAAGAATAAAACAAATACGTAACCAAAAATGTTTCAAAAAAGAACTACACAAACTATTACTTGGCATTGAGCCTTATTCAATCGATGAATTTTTGTCTGCAAACATGAAGTCAAATTAATTTTATATATTTTTTTTATTTTGTACTCTAGGACATATATTTCGTTCTGATTATGTATTTATTTGATATGTGAGATTCTCGAAATAGATATTATTATTATTATTATTATCATCATATCATTTTTCATAAAAGTGCTGTGCTGGTCCATTCAATTCATTTTTGAAAAATCTAGAAACTACATGGAATAATGAAAAAATTCAAACAGCTCGAGTCAGAAAAAACTCACCACGATTCAGCACAACGAAATTCACTTCGAAAATGGAAAATTGCTGTGCCAACTTTACACACATTTTTATTGAATATGAAATATCAAAATGGCGTGCAACATCCAGCTCTTCACCCGATAATGGAATTTTTCACATTGTATTTATCGAATTCCTGTTTTACGGATAACTTATTGATCAAATTATTTCAAACATAAGCTAAAAATTGAAACTGAAATTGGAATATTCCTGGAAGATACGGCATCTTTCGATAGATATCAGGCCAAAATAACCCGTTAAAGGACTATGATCTTGAGTCTAATTGTCCCATTTCTATATGCCTACTGTAAATAAGCAAGTTGTGTGATTTGGTCAATTATGTGTATTTTGTGTTTTTAGCTAATGTACCCAAGAAGACTGATCAGTTAGGAACTTCATACACATCTCTTTTTTCTGAACTGACCGGAAGTCCTACTTTGTGGGTTACCCACACAACCGGTGATTACCATGATGACATCTACATCAACAATGCCAAAATGTTAATTAGTAAATCAAACATTCAAGTAACGCAGAATGGTAACGAACAGGTAAGCAAATTACCCCAATATTTCTTCTAAAAATATAAAATTAATTGAACATAAAAAGTTAATTTTGCAAACCTATTTTTTTCAACTCCATTTAGACTTATTTCAAAAATAAAAAAGATGTGATATGACGATCATAGAACTGAAATACAAAATTCCATCAAATATAATCATTCTAACAAACCTTAGTGTCAATAATTCGTCGATATTCTATAGTTTGTAGTGGAATGGATATGATTCAGAAATAAAGATCTAAATAAAGAACTCTGGAAATCTATGTTTTTATCGGAAACTTTTGATTGGGCGATTCGTGAATGTACTCTTGAACCGACTGACTCATCCTCCCTTTCTATGTGAATCCTCTGAAAGCCAAGAAACTTTGTACTTACCTATACGCATCTTTTTCAGCTAATACATAAAATAGACGAGGTTCTTATTCCCACCAGATCGGCAAAAAATGTTCAGAACAAGGTTTTCAACCCAACTGCTTGGGAATTCTTGGAAAGTTACGAGTCTCTTATCATGGGAGAACATAGGGTCAGGTGAGAAACTTTATTTATCGGTTTAATATGGATTCTGTTAGCAGTAGATGTCCAATATTTTCATTGACGTAATGCAAATTTTTTGATGAATTTATTGAATAAACTCGAGGCGTTCACCTCCTAATGATTTTAATTATTAAAAAACAAGCCTATCAACATAAATTTTTTTTCAAAAACTTTCGCCAGAGAAGTTGTTTATTTTTTAAATGCTTGAAACATCAAGGACATTGAAATTTGTTTTAATTTTTAGGTCATTCCGTCAGAGAGTACAAGCCACAAACAAGGAGGATATTTTCAAAACAGAAGGAGGACATACCTTCTTCATTCCAGTGGATGAAGGTTTCAAGGTTAGCAATATTTAATTTTTCATCCTATAAACATTTTCGAGAAGAAAAATTTGAATTCTTCACAATGGACTCCTTTAATTGAGTCTGTTTTCGACTTATGATCACAAAGTCAAGAAATACAAAAGAAATACTAACTGCCAGAGAGAGTTACTTGGCGCCCAAGATTGCATATACAGGGTGTCTCAAGTTCGAGTGCCTATTAAACGTTTCTGGAGAACTAGACATATTTGAAATCTGAAAATTGGGATTATGATATTGTTCGAAGTTCTCTACAGAGCTAAAATATTTTCGAAGCCCAAAAACTTCTAGTTATACAGGGAGTGAAAATAAATTCGACGAAGAAATTTTTTTTCAAGTTTTCCATTCCCGGTATGATCGAGTATTCAATAGTGTTCTATGTTCAGTCAGTAATATGTTCATTATTCTTATTTTAAATATCCTGAACATAAACCGTTTTTGCAACATCGAAGAGGAAGGATGTGAAAAGGTCATGCATCTTTTGGATTTCAAAAATATCATCACAGGGTGTTTCAAATTTTGCGTTGAAAAATATGATCTTAAATTGGCCATAACTTCTGTTTTTCAAATTAGAACCCTATGTTTTTACAATTGTGTTGGATTCTGCGGTCAAAAATAATGATAGTGTTCTCACATGATTATGCTCCTAAATTAAATAATTTCTGAGTTATTTGAGATTTTCTGAATTTATGATGTACGTAGAGTCAAAGTGATCTAAAAAAATTCAATGAATATCCTTTCGAAACCATAGGAACACTCTGTACCCATAGAAGATAAATTATCTGTTAATAATTCACAAGTGTCAGGTGTTATTGTTATTCGTTATCTTCATTTCTCGATTTAACGAAATGAACCGTTATTTCAATTACGAAATTCCGGATCTATTTTATATACATGGTGAATGTGACAGAATTATTAGTAGAACCTGCCGAGCCTTCAACGAGAAGTATCCCCATTTACCTTCCATGACGGAGAAGATCTTTAGAAAATATGTTTCAAACTTTCAGAGTTTTGAATGTGTAAGAGCCCCTAAAGAATACAAAAGAAGGGTAGTTGATGATGAGGAAAATGAAATTAGTGTTATGACTTGATTCGAAGCGAATGAAAATGCATCTATTCGAAGTGCAGCTCATGAAATCGATTTAGACAGAAATTCAGTGCACCGAATTTTGAAAAAACAAAACATGAATTTGAAATAAACAATATCATTAAGTGCATTTGAATGTGTATTGCGTATACAATTGAAAAAATACAATCTAAGAAATAAATCCAAAATCTCATTATTAGAATAGCAACGATTCATTTTGTGAAATCAAAAAATTTCATAACGACTAACAATAAGACCTGTCTGACACTTGTGAATTATAAATGGCAATATTTATCTTCTATGCTCACAGAATATCCTTATGAATCAGATTCGAAGAATTTGACTCTACGTACTACATAACTCCAGAAAATCTCAAATAACTCAGAAATTATTGACTTTAGGAGCATGATCATGTGAGAAAACTATCATTATTTTTGACCGCAGAATCCAACACAATTGTAAAAACATAGGGTTCTAATTTGAAAAACAGAAGTTATGGCCAATTTAAGATCACAATTTTCAACACAAAAGTTGAAACACCCTGGCTTACACCATACTGGTTTGAAGTTTTCGATCTCGACAACTTCAGATTGTGGTGCAGATAGTGTGCGGCAGTTTGACTTCAACAGGGGTGATTATGCCGGTCTGAATGTTTTTTTCGCTTCTGTCCATTGGAATTTTATTAGGGATGACTTTATTTTGTGGATCGGTGAGTGAATTTTATAACATACTATACAGTGGCTTAGATCGCTTCATACAACACTGTTCTCGAGTTGTAGTTTTTGCTGTTTTGCAAATGACCTGAAGATGTACACTGTCGTCGGCAGTCTTGCGGATGCGTTGAGGCTGTAGGAGCAATTGGACCTCCTTTATGCTTGAACTATACATAACTATTTGTGCTTGAACATCGCTAAGTGTAAGATCATCAGCTTCTACCGTGGAGATAATTTTTTTTGCTATTACTACAATATTAATTTTTGTTTGTTGTCCAGAGTTGGGGTGATTGAGGATCTGGGTGTGACTTTAGATCACAAGCTTGATTTTAGGGAGCACATTGTCAATACAACCAGTCGGGCATAAGGAACTCTGGAAACTCTAAGAACCTTATTTATTGCCCTGGTCAGACCATTACTGTCGATCACCTGTCTGGGCACCTTTTTACGCTTGTCATATACATTCAATTGAGAGGATTCAGAGAAGGTTCCTACGTTATATTAACTTTAGACTTAGAGGTGTATATGGTGGAGATGTTGAGCGCTCTTGGGCATGCCTCCGATTGGATACCCTGGAGGTGCGTCGATGGTTGGCAGACTTTTACTTCTTGTTCAAGCTGCCTAATGGTTCTGTTGATTGTCAGGGCGTCCTTGGACTCTAAGATCAACCAGGAGTGTACAGCTGTTTTGGATCCGACTGCATCATTCCAATTATGCTGAACATTTGTTCCCATTGCGCATACACGACTTCAGTAATAGATTAGGTGATATCCATTTTGTCTCGATTACCCTGCGGTCATTTGAAGCTGGGACTCTTTCGAGGTTGAGAGAGATACTCTATGAGTCACCATTAGCAAAAGCTCCAAATGTGTGTATATTATACTTTATGTATATTCTGAATTTGTATATTTTTTATGTGATTGTGAAAGTTTATATTGGAAGTTACCAGTCGTTCCTGCTCGATGCAGTATTAAATAAATAAATAAATCAAAATCACACAAAGTTACAAATATCACACAATAAATAAAAGAAATCTAGAGCAACGTTAGGGCTTCCTGAACACTGAGCAGCCAAACACGATCTGGCTGTGCGCAGCCAGCCAGCAGCCGTGCACGCAAGCACATTGTATTGGCTGCTACAACACCTGCAATATATAACTAAAAAGATGGTTGTAGCAGTTAAGATACGTTTGAACTTTGAACCATACTTAAACACATATATGCTAAGCAAAAGATTTCAGGATAATGTTATGTCTTAGATGAGAGTGCTCATCTCACGAGCCTAAAAATATGAGTTCGAACCCAATGTTGTTGGGTCTGAAATTAGCAGTGTCTGAAGAGGCTTCGGTGCACGGAAACCAAACCTAAATAGAACATACTCTGGTGCACTTCACTCGCATAAGCATGACAGCTTTTGGGGAGCATATGTACATAGGCGAACTGGTATGAAACTGAAATACGAAATATTTGAAACCAAGAGGTGAGTCGTTTGCTTATGATAGAAAAAAAAATTCCAGTTTCTCCAATAATATTTTCTCAGGCTGGGAGAACTTCCGCTTTGAAAGATATATAACCAAGAAGAACTTGTGATGCTGAACAGTCATTAATCCATAGTTTAATCATCAGAAGGCATTTCATTAACTGAAAGCTTTTGTATAAGCGGCTTTATTAGCAACAGAAATGATTGGTCCATAATTTGATGAGGACCAAAGGATAAATCATCTTACAGTGAATAAATAACACTGCTACAATACAATACTACAGAGTTTTCTAACTAAAACGCTACAGTATTTCAATTTCTTTGATAAACATACGTGGACTCAAGGAGACGTAAATGAGTATCTTAGAAGGTACTAGTGTAGGTACCCAAAATGATACTTATTTACAGTCATTCAATCATCAGAAATCTATTCACCCAAAGCTCATAATTTATCTGCTTTGTCAGCAACAGGAATTATCAGTCAATAAATAATTTCATGGTGACCGACGAAACAATTCTGGTACAGTATAGGTATACAAATTAGTGCTATAACACAATGCTTAAAAGCTTTTGTTCTTAACCACAATACGTATCAATAGTTTTAATCAACGTTTGTGGATTCACCAAGATTTTACCTTAAGATATTTGTATTCATTCGATTATAAAGAACACATAACTTGATTTTGATATGTTTTTTATTAACACTGTTTGACACAACTGATTTACACACTTAGTGGTTGGTTTGAGGACACTCGACGTAGGAATACTTGATAAATTAACAATTTTGCAGAACGAAATGAAATTTATGTATCAGCACAGTGAAATGAATAAGTGGACTGTATTGGAATGCGTGATTGAATTTGAAGGCGTAAATGAATGAGAATGAGTGACTGAATCTGAATGATTGACTGACTCGAAATGCTTGACTGAATAAGAATGATCTTACTGACTTGGAATTCTGGAATGCCTTTTTTGGATGTGTCCCGACTATTTATGCGACAAGGATGACTCCCTCTTCGAGGGCTTTTAGAATGCCCATATATGGTCACATCGGTGTACGATTTTTCGTGTGTGAAACCAAAGACCATATATGGTATTGTATTCTTGGAAGCTTAAGGGAGATTGAACAAAGGCGGCGCCAGGATATTTGTCGCCAACTTGAATTTGTGGATGTATGACGCCTTTTTGAATGTGGTATTCGAACATTATTCAAAACACAGAACCAGAAATTATATGCACAAGAGGATACATCAACTGGCTTACTATGGTTGTATGCAAAACTAAATGTAAAAGATTCAAACTATCAATTATTTCGAAACGCAGAAAAACTATTTTTCCCCTCTACATAAAAACTTCAGTCCGAATAATGAGGTCTTTGTTTCACAGGGTGATAGAGCTACAGCGATTGATGGGAAAGTTATTGATGGTCATGTCATTCCTAAGCAGGTTCTATTCACTGCACCTACGAAGAATGGAGTACCGTTCCAGACGTTAGCAAACGGTGACAACAACCTGAGGGTTACAATTTCGTTCACCCAAGAGGAAAGGGATAAGAGAATAATTCGTAAGTATTGATTAGTTGTCAGTTTATTTATTTTGTATTCGAGAATTAATTCCTCTAATTACTCTGAACACACTTTCTTTAACTATAGTTTTTTCTTTCTATATTTTGTTTTCTAGCTTTTTATACTTTGCTTCGCACTGATGACCAAAAGCCAAAAACTTGTGTTGTTTCTCTTCATTCCCTTATGTAATGTGTGTAATTGAAATCAAAATGTAGCATGAATTCAATATCTCAACTCAACCTTATTATTACCTGATAATACTAGAAGAAAAAAACAAAAATTTATGAAACAGTTAATATAATGTACATAAGAGTTAATTTCTTTCAGATTATGTCAAAAGTCATACTATACTTGGTGATCAAAAACATACTCAAGGAACCGTCTTAGCCGAAATTGTAAAGGCTAATATTCCAGTCAAAAATGGAGTTGTACATCTTATTCAAAGACCTTTAATGATAGTGGACAGCTCAGTTAAAGAACTTTTAATGGTGAGTATCATTTTCTTATCCATCACGAAAAAAATTTCACAGTGAACACATACAGTTATGTCAGACAAGCAAAACACTAAAATATGACTTTCTATTTGCTCCTGAGGATATATCTATAATGAAAATGAAAAATAGGATATTCACAAAGGAGGACACTAACAACATATTAAAATCATTTTTCATTCATGTCGATGGCTCTTCATATTAGTGATTGAATCATTTTTCTACTTAAAGTGAGCATTTCAGCAGTGTTTTTTCAATTATCAAGAAAATTAATATATCAATAAATCAACACACTTTCACTAGAAGTATTTTCGGTACCTACATTTTTTTTTGTGAGAAACACTGTTCCTTGGAGAACGGAATAAATGTAGTTATTTCTTGTGATAGCGTGTTGACAATTGACTTATTTGAATAATAAGACTATTCGCAGTTTTCAAGTATGATTTTTTTCCCGAAGAATTTTCAGTGCTCTGCAATTTCCTACTAAAATACCCCGAACATTTCAGATTTCAAATGACGGGTACTGCCAAAAAAGATCTGTGTGGATGTCAGAAAAATCTAGAAATTTCTCGATTTTTCATCGTATTGCAATTGAAATACCTCAAAAACTATGGGTTTCCTGTGAATCATTAAAAATGATCTCATTTCTAAGATTGATCATAGATTCCGAGGAATGGGAAAGATCTCTCTCTTTACTGCTGCAGATATACAATAAACTGGATTGCAAAATTAACCAGACATAGGTCACCCAAAAATAGGTCGTTAATTTATTGGCATTTTCTAATACCAAACGCAATGAAGAAAAACAAATTGGAAAAAAACAAATATTTTCGACTGATTCAAAAAAAATTTATAAAAGAATCACTGACTTGAGCTCAGGGACCTTTGGCGCTTGTTTTAAAGTTGTTTCCCTACCCTGAAACACTGCGATAGAAACTCAACGAAGGTATGTAATATAAAAGGATCAACGAATCAGTATCTAGAATTAATAATAACCTAACTTAAAGTTTACCTTCCATTTAATTTCAACTGTAATCCTCTACCACTAAATATCCTCACGAGCAAAAATACATGTAATTTAATGATTTCCATATATGTTGATGAATCTTCAAATCAGAGATTTAGACATTATGTGGCACGACAAGGACCTTTGAAAAGTAAGGGAAAACGAAAGAAAAATTAATAATGAAATTCTGAAATTATGAAAAAATGACACGAAAGAAAATACGAATGCTGGAGTATCGACTTCTGCCTACCTGGTTTCACAGTACGGCTGAATGAACTTGTCCAGGTACTCACGGGCGAGAATAGTCACTTTTTCACTAGAGTTCGAATTTGTAGATTTAAGGAGAAAGTTATTTATTTCCAAGAAAAGTGTTCTTGTACTTTATCGGATGAACGCCGCTTCAGTACTCCCTCTGTTCGACATAGGTCATATGCTCCAACATATGTTACGCGTTAATCGGAAAGTGAATTGAACATATACAGAGTGTATCACCATCGAACCGAGCAAGCAACTTGGAAGAGAAATGAATGAAACTAACAAATTTAACTAAAATAATAAGTTGCAGTAACATTATGTTTCAATCATTAAGTACTTTCAGACAAAATAAAATAAAGGATGACTTATGATAGATATGAACAATTCACAAACTGGAATATACAAGGTGTTCAGAAAGGGTATGAGTATTATGAGGCACAAACAATATGGGTTGGACTGGTAAATACTGTGGAGTTCACAATTCGGATCACAAACGGATAATATAATAGTAAATCTTTGAGAAGCATTAGCTGTGACCTATTAACTTTACGAACTAACTTAGGACTATTCACTGAATTTAAAATTATTATAGTTTCACAACACAAATATTACATGTTTCCAACGATGACAAAGGAACAGATGAAGGGCAGCCTACGATTGAAAAAAACCACCACCGAAGTTTCGCATCCCTGTTCCATAGTTTTCTAAGAGAAACATATAGTTTCAGATCAGGTGGGGTTACATGTCTGATGAAATGGTATTGATTTTTTAAAATATAAAATTCTGGAATATTACGAGTTGAAGAAATTATCATATCTTCAAGAGTCCCTTTAATTTTTCGGTTGAGTGTAATTTTTTAAACTAAGTCTAGCTGGCGACCTAATATAAAGGGACATGTTGAAATTTTGGCCGCATATATCATAAAGTCAACAAATTCGAAGATATGAGAAGAAATAAAATTGTTGTTCCGTTTGACCGGGGCCAAACTCTTCTTTTGATCTCGAGAATCTATGATTAAAATGAATATAGTCTAATGGCTGCATTCACCTTTTTTTAAAGAGTAAATAAAGGATTAAATCAGTGCTTAGAGAAGCGTTGCGAATTATCATTTGATAACTCTTTATACCTGGACGTTGCAGAGACCTGAAAATTTTTCAGCATACGATATATTCCTAATTTATATTTAAAGCAAGAAATTATTATCAGCTTTTCACAATAGGTGCATTTTATGATGATACTTTCAGATGAATATCTTGGTGGATGGAATTATGATCTTAGGTGAGGAACCTAAAGTTTCTCACCGCTATTGTGTGCGAATTTTCACTTATAATTTTGAAGCTCGTGTGGTATTCGGGGGATTATTTTTCTGTCCCAAATGTCGGCCAATAGAATTGCACCATGACACGAAATCTACAGTTAACAAATAAGAATTTCATAATGAATAAAACAACCTTTAATTAAGAATCAGGGTAGTGCAATTAAAAATACAATTGTTGTAAACATTGGTGCATGTTTTCTTCAAGTCAGAGTTATCGGTAATGGTCCCAGAAGAGGTAGATGGCATAAGGTTTATGCTGTTGCTGGCATTTTCTGCAGTAGGCTCACTCCTTCGCAGTTTCTTGACAATTAATTCGTGGTGTTCCTGGTCGAGTTGGAGATACGGCTTGATGGAGTTACTGTTGGCATGTCCAGTTATTTTGATTATCTGCTGCTCTCCCAGGCCCGATTTCGCTAGATTGGAGACGGCTGTTGCACGACTGGAGTGATTGGTGATTTGGTTTTTGTTACCAAGGTCAAGCCCAATTTTTGTGCTGACTCCTTAACCCACTTTGAAATCGTGTTTTGGCCTACTGGGGAATCCTTGTACCACCTAGCGCCTGGAACTTTATTCCAGAATGGATTTTGGGTCAGGAATAGTCTGTCGCTCTTGATATTGACATCTCTCTTCTCTCTCAATTTCTGGAACAGTCTCACTGGGCACTTGTCAGGGATTTCCCGATTCTCCACCAGCCACTTGCTGTCTGATAATTTTTTATCACCACCTTGTGGGGTCTTGCTGAAAATTGGATTGTATTCAATTCTCCCAGTTGTTTCCCCGTCATTTCGCTGTTCTGCCTTGAAGTGATGTATTGACGCCATGCTGCCCTCACCACCTCTCCAAGCCAATTCCACTGATATTATCATGAATAATTTTTTCTGGAGGCCATCAGGAGTTTCCTCGTCCCAAACAGTGGTCATTGCATCCCAATCTTTTTCCTCCAACGCTGCTGCACTTGCCCTCCGTTTTTCCGGAATAGATTGTAAAGCCTTACGCTTGGCATCACGAGCTCCTCGAGCGGTCTTGAATGCAGCATCCGAAAATGGGTTGATTTTGATGTCGAAATCGTTCAAATACTTTTCTTGAAGTAATTTGGCAGTCTGATTCCACATTGTTTTTCTTGTACCTTCCTTATAGTCTTCTCCATCCATTTTCTTCATATTGTAAGCGTAATCTTTCATAATGTTTGCCAATTGCGCTTCACTCGTTTCAGCAAATGTGTATTCCCTCTCAGTACAAAAAGTAGTAAATTGGTTCCTAACTGGTTTTTTGCCTTCTCCGTATTAATGGAAACATTTCCTTTGACTTTTTTATCGATGGTGGACAGAGAAAACTCCAAATCGACTTATTTTCATGCAAAATCTCCAATTTTCACAATTGAATTCAACCTGTCAGTTTGACGTGTGCTTAATTTGACTGGATCATGTTTTGTTTATATATAGCAACTACCAGAGAAAATTTTCAAAAAATTATCAGTATAATACCATGTAGGTTGTACCACGTGACGTCGAATGGTGCAATTCTATTGGTCGATATTTGGGTCGGAAAAATAATCATACAAATAAATGAGTCCATTAATTATTAACTCCTAATATACTATAGCAGTGAATTATTTCTGCAGTTTGTAACACTGAATGTGTGATATTCGTATTCACCAAAATGTAAATCCATCTCTTTCTTTTTTTAATCCACAACTTTTTATCAGGAACAAATGGACTTTATATGCAACGTCGGTATCGAAAAGGAAAAATCAATGGTTTTCGAAGATATACCGACGAGTATACACGTACGTTCGTGGTTTGCAATTGCAGAAAAGTAGAAATTTATTTGAATATTACATTTTTTTATTTGCTATAGCTAACTTATATCGCTAGAGATTATGATGTATGGAAGTTGCTGAAATATAGTTTTCGAAACGCATGTAAATATATGTATATATGAATCATCTAGTTCAGAAGTTTCATCAAACGTTCAATCTGATTACTCTGTAGAATTATAATTGAGTCATTATGTGAAAAAAAAATTTATAAAATATAAAATGAAGCATATTACAATGGTTAGATACAGAAAAAAATATTACTCGATAGGAACATTAAAAATTCATAATGATATGCTCATAACGTAATGGTGTTATTACCACGTTTTTCTTATTCGATATTTTGATATGACGTTTATAATTAATCCAAATCAAGTTTTCTATAGAGATTTCGTATTGTAGTCCCTTTATAAGAACCCAATTTATAAGTATACATCAAATTTTCTGGCAAAATTTGTATTATGTTTCATTGCCATTATTCTTTATTGTGAAAACCTCTTGGACCGACAGTGCTAAATTCTTAGTCCGATGATTTTTTGCTGTCGCATACGCATTTTCGGTGGAATTCTATGGAGCAGAAATTTCATTCTGCAATGAAAGAAATTAAAACATTAAATTTCGGCAATATAGATCCCATTTTTTCAATTTGATTATTCAAAATAAAGTTATTTCTGTCCCCATAGCAATGATGACCTATTTAATGTAATATCCTTGTAACGCTCATAGAAAACTTGAACATCTCACCTCATCACACAAATCTTGAACTGTCATTCATATTCCCATTTCTAATTGCAATTTCTATTCTCGGGAAACTCAAGACATATAAGGTAATACTGAGTTTGTATGTATACTGAAACAGCATGTAATAGCACCAGAATCAATTAACACAATACATCAGCCACGTCTTGATGACTTGTATGTTTCACTTTTTATGTCCAACACCAAACACAATTACATGCCAAAACATAGCTTCACCCTTCGAAACACACACTGGTGTCCCAAATTTGAATAAGCGTTAAATTGTGAAATGATTATTCATTGTCTGATTTTTATTTTTGCATGTTTCCTCTTAAATTGTCAAGTTTTAGTTGTAAACTATTTAATGCCTTATTAATTTCACCCAAAAATACATTACTTCATAGCAAAAAAACTCGACGCAAGGATGAAAAGTTGTATCAAAATCATTTCTGGCTACCTATTTTCGCAGGTAGCAAAAATATGAACGAAATAATATTTTTTCGCTGAAACGTATTATTGCTGAATAGCTTCGTCAAAGCGAACGTCTATTCGTCTTTCGTCTAACGTCTTTTCTCCAAGCTTACCGTTCTTATCCGCGTCTAAACTCAGTGTCTTTCGATGGAAACCTTCAGTCTCCAGGAACTTTCGTAATTTTCAAGGTACATCCCTAAACACTCTCATTGGTCTACTTTGAACGAATGGGATTTACCATAGTTCCCACCACTGTATTCAGCGTCCTTTTCCCAATATTTATCACAACTCTTGAGAGGCATTTCAACCTTTTCACCTAACACATCCGAGTCTCACTTGGTACTCCATAAATATTCAAAAATGTCAACTCGAAACATGTCCCTTCAATTTGGGAACGTCAAGAGGGTTAGTCTACCCGGCGTCGAATAAATAAACGGTTTGGGCGCAATAAATAAAACGAGTCTAGCTTGTCATATTAGGATCGTCGATACATGAAGATGCACTGAATATCGGATATCACCATTTCAACTGCGAAGCCAGGTCCGCACTCCGTCCCAAAATGCTAAATCCAAATGTAGGCTTTTCAATTTTTTCCAACCTCCACCTCAAATTATTTGTGTTTTTTATTTTCCAATTTCTGCTTATTCACTATTTCAACTTTTGTATATAAACAATATACAAACTGTTTACAATTTTCAGGTTCAATAAATTTTATAACCCCGCCAGGCACCTCTTAATGCAGGGCATACACGCTCCGGTCGACCGGAGAGGAAAATCGTACAGCTATACCTACGTAGGTCTGCCTCGTATATAGGGACGTTCCGGTAATACGGACGGGTCGTGTGTTCGCGACCGTGGAGTGCCACTCAACCGAGTCGAATTTACTCGGGCGACCTGTGCAGGCTTGAAAAACTGCGACACACACGCTCCGGTCGACCTGCGCAGGTATACCTGTACAGTTTTTTCTCTCCAGTCGACCGGAGCGTGTATGCCCTGCATAAGTCACTGGTAATCTCTTTACTTACGTCAGTACGTGTGTATACGTAGCTATTGGAATGAACTATAAAAATTTAAAAAAGGACTGACGTGAGGTGATGAGGTTTTACGTCTAACTAGTTCATTTAAGCTGCTGAATTATCCTGTGCTATATTTCTGCATATCTTTCATGATATATTTAATTTTCAAGCATACTGATTATCCGTGATGCTTATAATTGTTGTTCAATGCTAGCTTGTTGCTTTTCAATTTGCATGGTTTTCCTTTCAAGTAGCTCTCCTCCAATTCGATGATATAAATTCTAATTTTGAATTGTTCAATAGGAATACCAGTGGGGATTATTGAGCTCGTTCGTGACTGCAATCAATGAATCATCTTATGGGACTGAATTTTTGGATAGATTGAATCACCAAGGGCAAGTTACCCTCTTCGCTCCATGTAGTTCGGCATGGCACCATGATCTCTCCCTCAAAAATATACTGAGAGATCCGCAAAGATTCAAGGAGATATTAGATCTACATTTGGTTGTCGATAATAAGCTTTATGTTGACAAGATCCTGAAGAGCTTGAGTGGAAAGGTAAGATATAAATCCAATATTTTTTAAAAGGGAGCTGAGAAGCCTAGGTCGGAATAAATCCTTATAGTATTAGTTCAGCACATAATTCTGAATTTTGCCTTATCAACTAGTATAAATTCCTGGCTAGTACAGTGCTTGGATTTTTTCATTTAATATTAGGTTACATGTTTTAGAACAAGTTTCAAATTCATGTTAATGGCTTTTTAATCAAAGTCTGCCGAAATGAAATAAAAGTTTCTGATATTTTTTTTATTCACATAAGCGTTCTCTGAGAAAGAGGTCGGTGAGTGTTTTCATTAAAATATAAATCTGTATAGATAGTTTGCATTTGATATTATTTTCTACTAGTTTTATTGAATATAAAAAATTCTTATTCAGTCGGTAGGAATATAATGAAAACAATGACACCAGAGTTCGTGTTGTTGCCCGATAATTAAATAAAAAATAATTAAAAATAAAATATAATAAATAAAGTATAATTAGGCTGAAGAACTATGGTCGATGGCCTTTGACTATTGGTCAATAAATAACAGTTATTATGATTAAAGTTCGATATCAAAAAATAAACTGTAGCCTGTGAATTTTCGGGCAATTCAGCAGAGTCCTTTTTTTCAACTTTATTCAAAATATTTTCAAATCAATCGGATGGGTGCTGTTGGGGTTATTGAGTTAATCGAATGAGTTCACAGCCGATTGGCTGACCTAAAATACACAACGGATTCTTCATCAGGAAGGCAAATTCTCTTTGTTATTCATCATTCGATTACGAATATTAGTTGTTGACTTTTATTTTTCAACTTGTGATCATATTTCTAAAGCTAGAAAACTAATAGAATTCTTGACATAATGCAAGTTCCAAGTGATAAATAAAATAGTTTGATAGAGCATTGCTAATTTAGACTACTAAAGATAGACATCTTTCCAGAGAATGCGAACAGGGTGTTACCAGTTCGAGTGTCTTCTAGACCTTTTATTAGAAGTATATAATATATAATGTTCAGCAACTATTTTGTTTCAACTAAGAAAGTTCCCAGTACTTCCTCACTTTTCTTCTTCTTCGAAAATGGGGTAAAAAATTATGCTCACAATGCTAAGTATAGGACAAACGATCATAATATAAACAATGCTATACAGGGCGTCCTGGGAATAACTGTACATACTCATACCAGAGATAGAGTTGGACTCGCTGATTACGAATTGACTATAAAAAATTAATTTCTTGATTTCCCTAGAAAGCTACAAGGTGATATTCCAGCATTCCAACTCTATCTCTGGTATGAGTATGTACAGTTATTCCTCGGACACCCTGTATGTAGGTATCTCAAAAACTCTTCCTTCAAAAGGAAAGGTTCGAATAGAAAGTAGTTCAGCTTTGAATATCAGATCATACCAGACAATGAAAAATAAGGACTGATATTCTTCGATATATCTATTATCTTTTTACAATTTTAAGGTTCAGAAGAGAATGTTAAACAATATCTTCAGCCCAATTTTCTGATTTCGAGCTGGTCCAGTTCTTCGATAATGTCAAATAGGCACTCGAACTGAAATCAACCTGAATAATAGCGCTTGGTTAAACTCTTCTACAATTACATTAATTCGCTTCTTTCGCAGACTTTCCAACTACCTAGCTTAAACAAACGGCAAAGTCTATATTTCAATGTAGACACATCTGGAAACAACCGTACAGTGACTGTAGAAGGTGGTGGAGTGAATGCTACAGTTCTTCAAGCTGACTTAGCAGCTACTAATGGTGTCATACATGTAATCGACAGAGTTCTTGGAGTGCCATACTCGAAAATTCTGGATAAATTGGAACAGGATCAGCAGTTGAAGTGAGTAATTGACTTACACTGTTAGAAGTATTTAATGATCTTCATTTTATAATGAATTTCGTGTTGTACAATAGTACCTTCTGAAAGTAGTTGCATCTTCATTGTCTCGAAAACACAAGTTAAGAATCATTGCATTTTTATTCAAGTCAGGAAGATGCAAGCCGTCCTTCAACTTCTTTATTGTTGTTTTTCAGTATAACATACCAACTAGGAATGCGCCGTGGATTCAACAAACTCTTGAATGACACGAGAAAAAGATACACCTTCTTTGTGCCACGTGATTCAGCATGGGAACATGCCAGTAAACATATTGCATCCACGACTAAAGTTCTCATGATGCCAGAGTTCGCATATCATGTGAGTATGGAAAAAGTTATCGTTACGACTAAATTGACAGAATTCTACAAAAACGCTCTCCAAGATCACTTCTAGATACAAAATAAGTGTAAAAAAACAATTAAAAATTTTATTTGTTTCTCATTTGTAAACGTCAGCTTCCAAAAACACAATATTAATCAAGAAAGTTTATTTTATCAAGTCACTAACTTGTAAAACTGACTGTTAACTTGCAAAATTTTTACAAGTTAGTAGTATTAACTAACTATTAACGACGTGGATTAACTCAACAACAGTGCATCGATGAACTTAATTCAATTTTTGGAGATGAAGCTCCATCAAGGACCAGTGTTTATGGTGGTATCGTGAATGCAACCGAGGTCCAAGACGAATTTCAGGAAGGTCGTCCAAAATCATGACGTCAGTAAACAATTTTCCTCAAGAAATGACACGACCTGATTTGATATAACCTTTTTTAGAATCTTCGAGAATATCGGCACTAAAGAGATCGGGCGATAATTATTTGGATCGCATTTGTCGCCTTTTTTGTGGACTGGTATGACTTTGGAGATCTTCAAACAGGCGGGGAAAGTTCCAGATGTGAGGCACCTATTGATCAGTTTTGTCAAAGGAGAAATTAGTGGATTAATGTTTTTTTTCACAATATCCACAGAGAGTCCGTAAAAGTCTGCCAACCTACTGTTCCTCACATTTGCCACAATATCTCTCACAGTATTATGGCCCACCTCCATGAAGCTAAAGCGCGTTCTTGGTGGAATTTCTTTCAAAAATGCACCATGGGCACCTTGTACTATCTTCTCGTTTATTTAACATTATTTCTTACAGGCAAACAATATTCTGGAAAGACATTTAGTAGTATCTGACACTGAGGTTTACACCATGGAGCGTATCAAACAACTTAGTAACTATAGCAGTCAGCAGAATAAATTCAAGAAGGAGATCGAACTGACGACAGTTAGAGGGGCATCTTTGCGTTTATATGTAGAGGAAAAATATGGTGATGGCCTAGGAAGTGGTGAGTAAAAATGTTCTTCAGACAATGAGCAAATAATTTTTTCATTCATTCCTTATTTTTTCCATTCAATGAATTCGATTCTCATACGGTTCAACAGATGATAAAAGTAAGTTTTCCATTGGGTTTCAATTATTTTTTACGAACATGCACTTCATCACACTGGAACTTCGATTATTCAAATAGATAGTTGAGAAACAGTTGAGCATTGTGTTGTAAACATTCTCTCAGTTTTAATTCCAGTATATAAAACAAACTGGATAAATTTTCGATAGCATTTATTGGAGGTTTATGCAGAAAATATTGAGGGGATTATAAAATGTGTAATATTTAATAGGAATAATAGCCTCCACCATTTATTAATGTTTAAGTCATTATTATACGATATCCAAGATTTTACTGTAATCAGTCGTTACCAAACAACACTTGAAATTAAATGGGGAAATGAAATTTACTACGCTATAATGTATTTACTGATTGATTTTTTGAGATCAAAATTTGAATTTGCTTTTCAAATATAGCATTTTGGATTGGCATCCTCATTACCTATATTCATTATATTGCCTATTAATTTTCTAATATTACCTACAGTAATTGTAGATTTCCAACATCCATGTCTGTTCAGTGCCGTTATGTCTCCCCCAGCATCCAAATGCAGACAAACTGCGGATCATATGTCTTGAATATTCATCTATAGCTTCAAAAGCTTAGCTATCTCTCTACTGAATTTGGCAAACTTATTTATTCCGATCTTTTGTGGTACCATTTTTGTCAATTAGAGAGATCACATATATAATTATTGTTTGGGCCCTATAGGTAAACCATATAGATGTGGAGGCTAACACCACACTACAGTGTACGCAACGCGCGTGCTCCGCGCGCAATACGCGCGCATTAATCATACCTAATTCGTTCCTTCTGAACTAGGTCTTTGGCCGGGCGCAAATCAATATATTTCTAACAGATCAGGTGGAAGTCCCTCTATTTTTATTTTGGTATTTGGCCAATTCATAGATCCGCTAATCCAAGGTCATTTACCTGCATTACTTTCATGATATATATTTCATTTGCTCTGCATGTGCACGTTACACCTATTATCTATGTTATCAGATGAAAAATAACATTTTATTGATCTTATTCGAAGGAGTTCAATACGAGCAAAAAATTGATTCGAGGATTATCCTTTAACATAGGGCTACTCCGAAATCGTATAATCAATCAGTTACTGTGATATCGAAATGTTTAAATTTTTTCTTCTCCGTAACTCACTGTTGAGGTATATATTATAACGCTCATTTCTGTTTCGATATCGATCTATCTTGAAGTCGAAGTTCTTAATTGTATAGGTACAAATTAAGCACCTGCACCGAACAGAAGGATTCGTAGATGACTAAATTGAAATATTCAATTTGGTTATTCCAATGTATATTCTAGATGTAGTGATTTCATTAGATTGTTTCGATTGAGTGCAGTCCCAAGTAGGCACCGACATCTTATTTCAATTAACGACATCACTGATGTCATTACCGAACACAACCCACTCTAACTGAAAAGAATATAATACAATTTCTGTAAGTACTTCGGGCTTCTAATCCATTCTAACAGATTCATAAAAATTTGGGAGTATGGGAATGTTAAGTAATGAAATAACATGTGGGAAAAAAACATCTATTACTCCGATGAGAAGAACATCTAGAAATCCAACAGTTCGTTTATTCAAAAACTTTTTATGGTTTGATATCTTCCAAAGCAATAAATAACTTCAAGTTGAAGCTGAACATTAAATAATCAGCAGTGACGGCTCGAACTATGAAGCACTGAGTCGTCAAATAAATTCTGTCAATTATAAAAATTCAATCATGGAATAAAAAAACAAAAAGGTATTAATATTTCAATTAGGACCAAATATTCTTGAAAATTGTCTATCACTTCACACCAAATTTCAATATCTCATCAGCTATTTCCAATATATAAATATTCCAATGAATGAACGTAACGCGTAACTACGACGTAAACGTAAGGCTGTTCACGATGCTCATTGTCCGTAGTAGTCAAAAACAGTCATTTGTGAAAGAAAAAATTCGAATTTCTTGGTAATTGGCAAATGTTTGAGTTACAGGCACCCGTAAATCGAACATAACCATAAAAATAACAAAACGATATCTGATCCAAGATTGAACTCATTTTTTGAAGTAGGCGTAACTACCTGTATAAGGGGTTCCACCTCGGAATGAAGGATAATAAACTATTAATTGGTATAAACCTCTGTTTCTTTTACTCAAATCAGATTTGTGTATTCTAGATTGTAAAATGCTCTAGAACATTCGAGCATTTCCCCAGTAGATCCGCCGCATACAGGGTCTTTCATGAGAAACCTCACCCATATTTATACCGGAAACTACTGAACATATTTTCATGAAATTCAGCACAGTATTTCACAATGCTGATGAAATCTAAAATATTTTCAAGGTATGAGCACCTCCGGTTTTTCCGGAAATGACGTCAACTTCCGTTTTTCAAATTACAACACCATTTTTTTATTGCAACAAGAATAACTTCGTTTTTGAATGGAAAATTTTCATTTTTGGGATTTTTCCAGATGTAAGATTGATGTATCCACTTTAAAAATCGAAATCGCGATTCATGATACAGGAGATGAAAAAATCGCTTTCAAAGTTAGGGATGATAAAATCGTGAAAAATCAATTTTTTCAAATTAGAACCCCATATTTTTATGGCAGATATTGAATCTACGTTGAAAAATAATGTGAGTGTATGCATCACACCCTTGCCCTAAAGTGGATATTTTCTGAGTTATTCACAAAAAACTGTTTTTCGTCTTGAATTTTCAGCTATTTCTTCTCCCTTCACGCCAAAAAGATGAAATTTTCAGGAACTGTTATTTGAACCATGCTGTAGATTTTTCACCCCTTCTTGAAACCGACTTCAAGTTACTATTAGGAGAACCATGGCAAACCCTCGCAGTTATAACTAGAGAAGATGCTCAAAGTTTTGACCGTTAATTTCTAGACATTTATTTATACGTCTTAGGAATGCTTCGTGCGTTGCTCTTCTTATTTCATCGGGAGAAAGAGATCTGCAAAAGTGTTTAAAAACCAAACTATGAATCTAAAAATCTAAACAAACCTGAACGCATTTCTGACTAGTTCTATGCAGTCCTCTTTATTAGGCAGGGGAGTTGAGTAGACAATATTTTTTATCCTACACCAAACATAATAGTCTAAAGAAGTTAAATCGGGAGAACGTGGTGGCCAAAGATGTGGACCATTGTTCGCCAACCATCGATCTTCAAATAGCCTGTGTAGGATATTTGACACATTGAGTGAATTGTGTGGAGGCGCGCCATCTTGTTGATACCATAAGTCATTATGGTTCTGTACTAGCGGCTCAATTATTTGAGTCAATATGTCAGAATATCTATCTCCTAAGGGAGAACATTCTTTAAATAATGCAAACATGTGTAGTATTCTATCTTACCAGTTAAATCCCCATCATAAATGTGAACATCGAGAATTGCATTATTTTTGGGCGCAAAAAACATTGAAACTCCAGGTCTCTTGAAAGTTCCATTGTCTGAAGTGGTGGTTGTTCTCTTCATCCCAATAATCACTGTTATGCCTATTGAAAGAACCATTCTTTGTGAATTTAGATTCATCTGTCCAAATTATATGATGATGAAATCGAATCATCATAGCTTCGCAAAACTCCTGTTCTCCTGGCGAAATCAGTTTCCTTCAAATGCTGTACCCTATTGAATTTATATGGGTGCATTTTATGTTTTTTTAATATTCTCCAAACACTCGATTGAGATAATCCCAGAGCAATCTCGGCATCTTTGAGAGAATTTTTAGGATTCACAGGAAAATATGCAAGAACATTTCATTGTTCTCAGCTTCTACTACACTTTTTTTTCTGTGTATAGTTTTCTTTACGAAAGATCCGACATTTCTCAAGTTTGGCATAGTGATGGATTTTATAACTTAATACGAATTATCACCAAATTAATAGTAAACACAAAATGCTACTGAATAAAGAGGATTTTGTCATCCCTAACTTTGAAAGCGATATTTTCACCCCCTGTATCATGAATCGCGATTTCGATTTTTAAAGTGGATATATCAATCTTACATCTGGAAAAATCCCAAAAATGAAAATTTTCCATTCAAAAACGAAGTTATTCTTGTTCCAGCGGAGCTCTATTTTCGAATTTTCCCGCTCAGAGAGGATTTTCCAACCAAAACTGAAAAATGTTACATCAAAATAACTTGAAATTTTCTAAGGAATCTATTTCTGCAATAAAAAAATGGTGTTGTAATTTGAAAAACGGAAGTTGACGTCATTTCCGGAAAAACCGGAGGTGCTCATGCCTTGAAAATATTTTAGATTTCATCAGCATCGTGAAATACTTATAAGTGCTGAATTTCATGAGAATACGTTCAGTAATTTCCCGTATAAATATGGGTGAGGTTCCTCGTGAAAGACCCTGTATATGGGTACGCCCTTTTTTGACTAGGTATGCCGCTTGAAATAAGAAAATAGTAGTCAGTTTCCGGTATGTAGAAAACCTTAGAAAACGTGAATTGCAATAAGCGAGAACTCATTATCTGAGGCAGCCTATCAAGCACATCTGAATTGCTCCTTCGCTATACAGAACACAAAAGCTCTACTTCTTCGTCAAAACACGACTATGTATCAGTTAGAAACCTTCTCAAAAGGTAGCTCTCGACACAAGAAAATTAAAGAATTTTTAAACACCGATGATGCGACACAATTGATGCAACTAAAGTTTCTAGTTCAATATAATGGCAACAAATATCATTCTTGTGAATAAAAAATACGCACATGCGTCAACTTAACTATCCAGAATAATCTGCCAAACTCCGGGAAAGAAACAATGAACGAAATGACGACGAAATAAAAAAATGATTAACTACAATTGCCTTCAAGATGTTTGCTTTTGTATTTATCTATATGCTCATTGCGTTTTAATTTTGCACAGCATACACTATACACTGGAATGGAGAAAGGATCCCTGTATATCGGCCTGATATTGAGTGTACTAATGGCATCATCCATATAATAGATATCCCCATGTTTCAAGAGTCTGATGTTTACGTCAACGGAGCATCAATGTTGTGGATCACCAGTAATCTAATAGCATTAGCTGTAACTAGCTGTTTAGTTATTTATTAAAAATTTTTATTTTCATTTCTCGATTCGAGAAGAGCTTAAAAAATGGACAATATAAAATGTGTGAATTACAAAATTGAGCTTAGTTGGATTTTTTATTATTATTATTATGTTCAAAAATGTCATTGTCAAATCAATTACATTGTAAATACTGAAAGGATGTATTCTATTCTGAATTGTGTAGGAATATTAATTCCGATTTTCCAAATCCTCAGAGCAAACTATTTTTATTTTTTCTCTTTTTAGGCACTTTTTCTTCTTAGTTTAGCTTCGAATGGATGTATCGAATTATATTCCTACTTTACCTGATCTGATGCCTTCTGCAAATCATCCATTTCGAACTAATCGATATATTGAATAGTTTATTTTGTCTAATTAAAATTTTTCTGTAGATGAAAATATTTATTGAAAGGGGGAATTGAAAATTTCTTGACTTATGGCCTATATTTTTTAGTTCATGTTCTTACTCATTTTCCGTACACTTTCAAGTGTAAATACTAGGTTTTCCTATTTTCTGCTCTAAGAAAAATCATGCACGTCATTGGCTAATGCTTATACCATTTTGAACTTCTGTTATATTCGTAAATTATTCAGAAAAAATTATCAGTGTATGCAGATTATTATGATCAAATGCCTAATATTCAATGTATCCTTTCGTCAAGCTGACCAATCGTTTTAGGTATTCTGTTTAAAAATACGCTTGTCATTCAATCGTTTCAATGATTCCTATCTTGATCTAGGATCCTTCAAAAGAACAGGATCATCTTAAAGTTCCAACTATAAAGAAATTGTATTAGATATTCTTTTTAAATGTATAAGTAAGAATACCAAAGATTAATAAATGTACCTACAAGAATCATTTATGTATTAGTTACTGGAATTAGGAATAAAACTGTAAGTTTAACTTCTAAATGTTTAAACGTTAATGTATCCAGCTAAGGTAACAACCGATTGATGTTTGATGCTTTGAAACTCTTAAAATAAAACAAGTGGGTATTTATCAATTTTCCACACTGCCAGATGTTTGAGGAATGCTGCTGGAACTAATAAAAAGTCTATTTTTAAGAAACTGAAGAACTAGAGGCAGTATATTGTATAGTTATATTCTCGAGATCGATAAAGACTTTCTGAAGCGTATGTATATTTGAATTGATATTTTATAATATTAATATATTTTGCACTCAACCTGATTATTTTTTGTAGTGAGCTATTTGTATTTTTGACCTGTTGTATATATTTTTTCAATAAAGCCTTCATTGCTAATCTCTTTTAATTTCAATAATAACTAGTCTGTGGTGTGATTTCTTATACTCAAAGTTTCAAAATCCTTTCCACTAGAAATACTTTTTCGTCGATTGGCACCACTCATCTTAAAGTCGATCTGCAAACGTTTTGATATTCAGCTAGTATTTATTCCTCTTTTGTGGGCTATATTTTGTAGTTGAGTGTCTATCCAAACATAAGAACTTTTTCAAAATACGACATTCCTTTACATCAATTATTATTCACATCGTTACAGAACGCTCACAGAATTGTTTATTGCAGGTCATTTTTGAAGCTGAAGTTCATCAAAACATACCTAAGGAATTCTGTGATATCTTCTTTAGACTGAGCTCCCTTACTGTTCTTGGCATTTAGTAAGCACAAGAGAGCTAGAGCTTTGGATCTCTGCGGGGGGCGCCGAGAATACCCAGGGTAAACGAAGGGATTATTTTTCTCAAAACGGCATATTAGTGCTATGATTTCTTAGATCAGCACGTAAAAAGTTCTCCTTAAAACGGCATATTAGTACTGCAATTTTTATGGTCCAATAAATGTGTATGAAGCCGGGAAGTGGCATTCGCTTAGTTACGAAGATTTATATCATACACTAGTAATAATTAAAAATGAAATACTGAGTGTATATAAGAAGAAAATAGATTCACCTTTTTAATTTTGCAATAAATGTCTCGTACAGGGTTATCATACCTATTCTCTGATTAAAATTGGTTTCGAAAAATCAAATAGCATGGAGGTGTAGTAAGTTACATTTCATCTACACCACCTCATGGGTACCCCAAATTCCACACTGAAACTTATGATTTCATTATAAGTAGGAAACAATTCTTGACGCAACATTTCCTCCAGTGTTTCCGTCTGAAGCAGCATTTGAAATTTTTTCAGAGCCTGAAATGAAATAACAATTTCTAATTATCCATAATATTTCAAAAATAATAATATTCAATAAAAAAAGAACAAGAGTGGAATCAATATCTTTATGCAAAAAGTTTAAAGTTGATTACAGATAACAAACCTCTAATGACGATTTTTGGGCAAAACAAGCCAATCCTCAATTTTCTGCCAACAGGTTGAGGCGTTGGGCTGTGATTTTATCAGATTACCAATACGAAGTCGAATACGTCAAATCAGAGAATAATACGGCGGACGCACTGTCAAGATTATCGGAATCCGAATCTAATAGTTTAAGTAATAACGATGATGTCGAATTCCCATATTGCAATTGAAGAAATGCCAATAAATCTCGATATCTGCCAACGACACTGAAGTAGGGTGGCCAAAGTATTAATAATGATATGAAGATCAAACATTTTTCCAGACGTTCAGAATTTGCACTGTCTAATAAATGTTTGTTCTGGAATCATCGCATAGTTGTTCCAGTAAAGTTAACCGATTTTTCTTAAAACATTGCATATGACACATTTCGGTATTGTTAAATCAAAAAACATTGCAAGGCACATTTTTGGTGGCCAAATCTTGATAAGGATATAGAAAATTATGTTAAGCGGTGCGAAAGTTGCAGAAAGAATTTATCTAATCCTGCTAAGGTTCCGTTGGCAACCTGGTCGTGGCCGGGGTGAAGTTTAGGAAAGGTTACATATTGTTATTTCGGACCTTTCTGCAAAAGTATTATCTGACATATTGGATGCGCATTCGAAATGGATCGAAGTTTTGCGAATCAGAGAATATTGTTTATCCATCTGAGACAATTGTTAGTAATTCTGAACAAGAAACCGACAGTGGAGATGTTTGTGAAATTAATGAAAATGTATTTGACAATAATGAAAATGTAATATTAGATAAGACTGATAGACCTAAGAGAGTGAGAAAACCTCCGGAAAGATTCCAAGCTGAATAATGTTTAATAGATATGTGTTTTTAAGATATTTTGCTGTCATAAATTTTGATGTGATATGTTAAATTCACATTAAACAATTTGTGATATTTGTTTTAGTGTATATAGCTAAAATAAGTAAATTTACGTTGAATTGTGATATTTACAAAAGTTCATGTAACTCAGATTTTTTCGTGAGGTGGAAAGAATGTGATATATTGGCTGTTGAAAAAAAGTCGTTTTGTTAATCATTGCTAAATTATTCAATACACCACACTAGTAATAATTAAAAATGAAATACTGAGTGTATATAAAGAAGAAAATAGATTCACCTTTTTAATTTTGCAATAAATGTCTCATACAGGGTTATCATACCTATTCTCTGATTAAAAGAAAAATCAAATAGCAAGTTACATTTCATCTACACCACCTCATGGGTACCCAAATTCCACACTGAAACTTATGATTTCATTATAAGAGATTTCCTCCATCGTCTGAAGCAGCATTTGAAATTTTTTCAGAGCCTGAAATGAAATAACAATTTCTAATTATCCATAATATTTCAAAAATAATAATATTCAATAAAAAAAAGAACAAGAGTGGAATGTGCGAATCGCGGGGATATACAAGTTTGAAGAGGGAATATCTGATGTAGAGAACCCAACGCTGAAACTTGTTTATTTTTGAATATATCTTGTTTATGTGAAGACATTCTTCAGACTCTATTTTGAAAGCAATCCATTACGATTCCTAGTTTTTTTTATCAAGAAATATAGTTTTGAAACTACAGGGTGGGGCAAATCAAACAGTGCAGTTTTGAAAGGTTGGTACTTCCGGTGTGGTGGGGATAATCCTATCACGATAGTTTCATGTTGTCGGGCAGGCCATGCCATTATTAGTCATTACCATGGTTTGGTCTGGTGAACAACGGGGCTTCGCAGTCCGTACGTTTTTTGAAAATGGTCGATCATTCATCGCAACTCAGCGAGCTTTCCGGGTCCACTTTAACCTTTCGCGTCATGATACCGTCCCTCACCGTAATGTAATCGCGAATTGGGTGAGTACATTTGAAGCAACTGGTTCTACACTAAAACGTAGGGGTTCAGGAAGACCTAAAACGGCAAGAACACCGGAAAATTTGACGAGAGTGGACAATTTTTTTGAGCCTCAATTGGAAGAGCTGATGGAAGAAACAGATATGGGGGAGATCTGGTTCCAACAGGACGAGGCTTCGGCTCATACTACTCGAATTTCAATGACGAAATTGCGTCAGATGTTCCTTACGCACCTAGTCTCTCTGAGGGGCGATCAGAGTTGGACCGCAATGATTGATATTTCCTATCAAAAGTGTCTAATTTGGACCACTCTGTACATATATTTGAATATTCATTGGGAAATCTGAATTGGATTTGAAAATTTAAATAGGTACTCAAACAAATAATCAATAACAATTCTACACAAACTCTAAACTATTATGAATGTTAAACTCACCTTGGAGCAGGATGTTGGAACCAATCCTTGAATGTAAATGTCTTGATTTTCCAATATTGTATTGAGGGATATTTTGAGGGTCATGGGATATATGCCAATATTCATAAATTTTTCGTACAACCGGTTCCCGAATTCTAATTCGGAGTTGAGAAACACTTTGGCTACTGATGTGTCGATCTTGTGAATTTTGTTCCAAATTTCAAGAATATATCCATGTGAGATTCCTTCAACGAAAATATGTATTTCTCTGATATTATCAATCATGAAGCCTGTGATTACATCGTCAATGTCATGCACCATGGTTGTGAGTCTCCTCTGGAACATTCGAAAGATATTTAAAAGAATTCATGAAATATGTGTTGTCATTGAAAATCGCACCATTTTACTTGGTGATATTTTTTGGAAAGTTAGATCCGATATTCATCTGAATGATGCCCCATCTGGGATCCGTCAAACATGGTGGGGCGCCAGACTATCTTACCCTTGGACTATTAAAATAGCCCCTACAGACTATTCTAAGATTTTAAGTCTCAGGGCGCTTCCGTATAATGAAACGGAAAGTTCAAGATCAAACCTAGGTTATCTCCAATGTGAAATGATGTATGTTTATATTGGAGGTCGAGGTTCTACAGATGAAACCATCAAACATTTAAAAAAACAGCTTCTATCAATAATATCATCAAAATCTTGGCCTCAATAAAAGAAAGAGTTATATTCCTATAGTCCTCTCCTACAATTCCTATCCATGCAATGAACATATGATGATCTACAGCGTCTACTATATAAGATGAATCCTACTGCCAAAAAATTCAATATAATTATATCCATGAACAAGACAGAGTCAATGCTGATCTCTAAAAAACTTATTAGATGCAAACTGATAGTCAATAGCAAAATTAAACTGTAGGGATTTAATTATCTAGCAGTGAATATATTCAGTGAATGAAACCTGACTGGAGAGGCGCGAACACTGGCGATAAAAGTGTAAAGAGTCAGCGGCTATGTGAGAGATATAGTGTAGAAGAACAGAGCAAGACTTAAATCTTCAACTCGTGAGTGAGACCTATTGTCAAATATACCTCAAAAACTAAAGCCTAGACTTCAATGACAAAGACAATGATGAGGACCACAGAGATGAAAATTTTACGATATAGCGAGGAAGTCAGGATATGAAGACAATTCTAAAGATATCACATGGAAAGATGGAACGGGAGGTGGAGTTCAGCATTCCAGGAAGATCACACAAGAGGATCAAATGTACTGGATTGAATAGGACATAATCCTATTGAAATAAGAAGGGAGCAATCAACAATCATGTAAACACTCACCCAAACCCTTGATAGCCCACAATTAACACCTGGCCACAACAAAGTATATGGTCACAAACTTTTGTTTGATTGTCAGGTATGATTGAGAAAACAGAACCACCCCAGGCAGTTGTTGTGAGAATGATTTTTCGAAATAAATCAATATTGTTTTTACTGTTTCTGAATGATTGTTACATTATGAGAAAGAAAATTTTATTTCCAATTTTATTTTATGCAAAAAAAAAGTGAATGACAAATGTTTTAAAAAAAATCATAACTCACTTTCAAAGACTCATCAGAAGCTTGCTGTTGTTTAGATAATTTCCGTTTCTTGAGCTCTATTTTCATTTTATCGTCTGAGAAATTCACTGGGTCAATAACAACAGCATTGAGACCGATTAAATCTTGATTATGTTGCAAAATTGAGGAAAGAATATGTTTCGCTCGACTCAGATCGAAGAAAGTTATGAAAAATCGTTTGTATGTCTTGATAATGCCTTTCAGATGATAATCAGTATGTGGAGGACATAGAAACATAAACTCCATATCCAATGTAGTTAGTTGAGCGGCCAGGATACTTTCTAGCAGAGGGCTTGTGTTTTTTAGTCTGTCAATACTTGTTAAGTTGATTTCAGGCATTGTCAATGTATCCACTAAGTTGAGCATATCATTTTCATCATCATTATGGAATACATTCTCTGGGTGGTGACAGGTGGCTGCCAACCTCACTTTCCAAATATTTTTCAAAAGGGAACTCAAATCATATGTAGATATTGCTAAAATGTCAACTTTTCTAAAAGACTCCTTCTTTCGAAAATAATGGAAAGATTCTCTGGGTTGCATGCGCTTGCTGTAGTTTATATCATCTCTTAGTTCACCAAAAAGAGCTGGTGTATCTTGTTTTTCTTCATCTCGAATTCCTTTTATCTGACACATAAAACAGCTTATGAAAGTTAAAAAATTGACAAATCCCAGATTATCTCTTGTCATATAACCAAATCTGGTAGAGAAACTGGCTGATTTAAATTAAATGTCTATGGAATAACAAATCGGGCAATATACTTATTTATTACAAAGACCTGTTAAAGTAATCTCTACCGTGCTTGACACTGCAAGCTTTTCAATGTGGGATTTCTCGGCATAGGCATCAAGCGACCATGCTATTGAATGTTGTCAGTATGTTAACATGAGGTTGAAAACACAAGACACCTCGAACATCTTAATAAAACCAGGTACCAGAACAACGTGGAAAGAAGCATTAAGAAAAACATAGAAAATCTCTGATCTCACTACAAAGGAATCTCCTGCTAAGAGTATGCTTAGCATACCGGACGGTGTCGGCAGAAGCAGCTCAAATTGTAGCAGGATTCATGCCAATTGACATCATGATAGAAGAAGTCTGCTTTCTGTATACAGTCGGTAGTCGCCTGGCCAGAAACCGAAAGATGGCCCAATCAAGATCACTGAGAAAGAGGTAGCAGAGATGGTCTCGAGAGGGAACAACGGCAGTATGGACACGGAAATAAATTCCAAATGTAAAATCCTGGGTTGAAAGTAAACATCGAAAATCAATTATTATTTCACCCAGTTCCTCATAGGCATTCGGCACTTTCACCAAAAGGATCGGCAAAACCGAGGAGGACCAATGTGCAATCTGCGAACAACAAGATGGACCCAAACATTTGATTTGATGTGTGAGATAGGAGAATTACCGGAGATGTTGGAAATCATCCCGAACATGCTTGAAAACACTGAAACGTGGAATAAGATGATTATGTGTGTCGGATAATGGAATAGAAAGAAAGAGAGGACAGAGACTGAGAAAGCAAAGAGATTAAAGAGGCCCAGACCGAGGTACGCACCTGATGATCGGGCTTAGCAGCCTTTTTCCAGGTGGCGTTGACATCCGGGGAAAGAGGAGGGTGGTTTAGTGGGTGCAAGTCCCACACAAATCAACAGCAACCATTCGAACTTCGAACATCAGAATGCCCACTGTGGAGAAGGCATTAGCTTCCCCCTTCCTTAGGGCCGGAAAAATAAGGTACCAGAACAGACAAGTAGAAGATACCGATTGTAGCCTTCTTTTTATCTAGTCAATTTTACTGCAGCTTATGAACCCTCATTCAAAAATCGTAATTATTCTTCATGTGCTCTCGATATTTCAAATTTGTTGGTTAAATCATTTCTTCTTTCGTAAAAAATTCACGGATTACATTTTATATTTAGCTTTATGCACCCATCGACTTCAGCTTCAATTGGTCAGATAGGACCCGTGCCGTTGCCAGTGGAGGAGACATCTGGTAACACGCCAATATGTGAAACTATGATAAATGTAAAGTGAAACGTCATTTAAACTGCACCTTGGTATACTCACATGAACTTTCACCTTTTCTGTCCGCAAAAATTCCAAATATTTATAACTTGGAACATCTTTGGTGAAATAAACATGACTTTCATTAAAATATATGGTTCTCTCAATTGGTTTCGGTGGGGAATCATACTTTGCCAAGTACGGAATGTCGTATGAAATGAAGATGTCGGAGTACCTATGAAAATGACATAGTGAAACTAGAAGGAATATAAAATAAAAAAATTTAGAAAATCACTGACGTGAGATCAGGAGCTTTTGCTCGCTTGTTCTAAAATCTTCTTGATATAATACCCTACACGATAATGAAATTTCAGGATATGCGAAACATCAATAACCTCCATGAATTCCCTAATTTTTGGTGAATCTCGACTAACATCTTACCAGATATCGAAAATTGAAAAAAAATTTTGGGAATTTCTATAAAATTGTCTATCGTGACGATTTGCTCGAAATTTAGCACCCTCCTTGAACGTTATCCAAACATTTTTAAAATTGATATTTTTCTGTTGTACTATTTTTATAACGTTATAGTACATAGGATGGGACATCTATAGTTCCTTGCCATAATAATGTATTTTTTACATAAATTAATCAGGTTGACAGAACATTTGTGTCTGGTGAAACTACATAAAAATATATTATATCTTATTTTGAACATTACTTACTTGTACCATAAATAATTTTTAACAAGCTTGTGATAACTGTTATCCTGCATTTGTGAGTAATAGAAGTCATTATATGCTCATGGAATGACAAGTATACAAATCAATCAATCAATTATTAGTTAACAGTTATTGTTAGTATTAGTTGTCAATTGTTAACGATCCTCACAAGTCAATAAACTAAAAAAATAATTTTAACTAAATTTTAACTTTATTTTATAAGGTGACCTTGATTTCATTATGAACTGAGTATTTTATGCTATAGTTGAGTTATTCTTATTCTACTAACCCATGTTGCCGTAAGAGCTCCACTGGAATACTATGTAACTTATGGATCTTGACTATGAATGGATTGAGCGATGTCTTCAGTTTTTTAGTGAACAAATTTTCAGAAGACAGAAAAACATATCCTAAATTAAAAATGTCATTTGATTCCTTCAGCTTATATATCACCACAGATTGTTCTGTTAGAAAAACTTCGGCAGGTATTATGAAATATGGATTACTCTTCTTTTCTTCTCGTTTCTTCATTTTCACTTTAAGATCTTCTTTATTCTCTTTTGGCTTTTCTGATGACAACGTAAAATTTTTGTGTTTGATGTCTTCACCTCTTTCAGTTTTTGATATGGTATCGTAAACTAAAAAACATTGAGTTTGCCCTGAAAAACACACAATGTAGGTATTCATAAAAAATTCAACTCTTGGAGTCTTCAAGTTTTGAAAGTCTTTTTAATTTATGTGTAATATGTAATTGAGAAAAAAATTGTTGGTAGAATTTGTGTAGAATGATCCAATTCATCATTGAACTAGTTTCAAAAAAAATCTACTCATTAGGAAGAGCATCCATACCTCTTAATTTCACCCAAGAAATAATGCTGTCCGATGTTCTGCCTTTAGTGGTCATTTGAAGTAGTTCAGCAGATTCATTAAGTCTGTCTAGAAAAAGGAATGATTAAAATTGCTAAGCTCGGTATAAAATCTTGTTCAAAAGAAACGTTGAGTTTTTTAGGTTAATAGTAAATAAAATTCAATAAGTAATTAACTATATCTGTTTTTTTTTTAATAAAATCAGTTTCTATTGTCTACGTGTGTTCAATCCTTAAGGAAGGATGAACAATGAACTTAAAAAAATACCCTACAACATTTATGTATTTTTCAGATATTGTTGCTTTGATTCAACATCATAAAATACTCCTACATATTATTTTGTGACCAAATTAACATCCTCTACTCAATGAATATAAGAATACGTTCATTACAGAAAAATACAAAATGAATATTTTCTTTGAGACATGAATGAAACCCATAATAGGAAATCTACTGGAGCTAGTACTGATCCACGAAACACCTGTAAAATTATTAAGGGTTTGCTGTTTAGGGACAATCAAAATAGTGACAAAATCAGCAAATTCAATAAAAATGAGACTAGTACAAGTGTAAATTCATGATCTACAAAGGATTCAGCAGATATTTCACCTTATAAAATCGAATCTACAGAAGAACATGGAAATAAAAAACCCAAGGGAAGTATCAGATAAATGTCTACTACTTACGAGTAAACACCAAGGTGTAAATAAAAAAACAAAATATCCAACTCTGAAAAACAGATCATTAAGATCGGAAGAAGTAACTACTTAACATAAGCAAACAATGCCCACTACTTGAACAATAAATTCCATAAGTTAATGAAAAGAAATATCTAAAAGTCAATTAAAATTTCAAACGGAATATTTCGAACAAATATAACGAAATATGAAGTGATACAATATTCGGAAGAAATATATCATGAGGCCTTTCTATTGGCGGAATTAAATCGGAGTAGTAAAAGTATAAAAGACCGATCCCATAAACCGAAATCATCAAAGAAATATCAGAAGAAAAAAGAATAGAAGCAGAATTCCCACAAGGTTCAATTTTAGGACCCGTCCTTAATCTGATATATACCTCATATATTCCAAAACGAAATGAAACAATGGGAGCCACTTTCGCAGATGACACCACAATTCTGGAGTGGAAGGGTCATGTACCTACTCGTCCTCAGAAAAAAGAAATAACACAGTGGTTAGTGATCCAAGAAGAAAAAAGAAAAAAAGAAGAAGAAAAACAATAAAAATAAGTGGAAATCTTATTTTTATTGTTTTATTTGAAAATGAATTTCCATCAAATAGGCATGGATACAATTGAATATGAAAAGAAACACAAATGGGCGGGGCTTGCGATACTTTTATTGGCTCTTTATGAAGGAAGAAGAGACAACAGACGATCCGGTATCTGATTGGTCAGCGACTTATCGTGATTAGTGTTGGGTAGTACACGTCTTAAAATTGAATTTGTGAGAGGTGGATCATTTTTGTGCTGAAGCGGTACATTGTCCTTGGAAATATTTGTAAACAGGGAAACCACATCTAGTGATATAAGAATATAGTCTTTTGGTACCACAATATTTTTTATAATCTCTTTTGCCTGAATGGAATTTTTAACATTATATGGTGATGTTGACAAAACTTTGGATAGAATGTCATGCATAAGCTTTCCCAGGTTGTATGTGGGTGCATTGATGTTACTTACAATTGGTCTCAAACTCAATGTATCTTTGTGAGTTTTTCTCAGACAGTACAATTTAGGTATTACACTGTTGTGTCTGATTAACGTTCTGTGTTCGATTTCATTTATTTATTTTAATTTATTTTATATATCGGAAGTCTAGGGCGGGAGTCCAAAGTAGGTGTCTGGGGCGGAAATCCAAAGTGGGAGTCCGGAGTCAGAGTCCGGGGCGGGAGTCCAGGGCGGGAGTCCGAATCAGGAGTTCGAGGCGGGAATCTGAGGCGAGAGTGTGTGGCGGGAGTCCGAGGCGGGAGTCCTAGGCGGAAGTCCGTGGCGGGAGTCCGAATTGGAAGTCTAGGGCGGGAGTCCAGAGTAGGTGTCTGCGTCGGGAGTCCAAAGTGGGAGTCCGGAGTCAGAGTCCGTGGCGGGAGTGTGTGGCGGGAGTGTGTGGCGGGAGTCCAAATCGGAAGTCTAGGGCGGGAGTCCAAAATAGGTGTCCAAAGTGGGAGTCCGGAGTCAGAATCCGGGGCGGGAGTCCAGGGTGGGAGTCCGAATCAGGAGTACGAGGCGGAAGTCTGAGGCGGGAGTCTGAGGCGCGAGTGTGTGGCGGGAGTCCGTGGCGGAAGTCCGAGGTGGGAGTCTATGGCGGGAGTCCGAATCGGAAGTCTAGGGCGGGAGTCCAAAGTAGGTGTCTGGGGCGGGAGTCCAGAGTCAGTGAGTCAGTCAAAGTGGGAGTCCAGAGTCAGAGTCGGGGCGGGAGTCTGAGGCGGGAGTTTGCGGCGGGTGTGTGTGGCGGAAGTCCGAGGCGGAAGTCCGGGGCGAGAGTCTGAGGCGGGAGTCCGAGGCGGGAATCGAAGGAGGGAGTCCAGGACAGGAGTCTGGGGCGGAACACCAAGGTGGGACTCCAACGCAAGAGTCCAGGGCGGGAGTCTGGGTTGGTAGTCCGGGTCGGGAGTCCGGAGCAGGAGTCTTGGGCGGGAGTCCGGGTCGGGAGTCTGAGGCGGAAAACCAGGGTGGGAGTCCGAGCCGGGAGACCGGGGCGAGAGTCTGGGGTGGAAGTCTTAGCCGGGAGTCGAAGGCGGGAGTCTGGGGTGGGAGTCCAAAATGGGTGTCCGGGGCGGGAGTCCGAATCAGGAGTTCGAGGCGGGAGTCTGAGGCGGGAGTTTGTGGTGGAAGTGTGTGGCGGGAGTCCGAGGCGGAAGTCTATGGCGGGAGTCCGAATCGGAAGTCTAGGGTGGGAGTCCGGAGTCAGAGTCCGGGGCTGCAGTCCGGGACTCTCTTCTCGGACTCCACTGTAATTAGTTCATTACAACACAGCTGTAATGGGTTCATAACAGCACCTCTGTAATGAGTTCATTACAACACCGCTGTAATGAGTTCATTACAACACCGCTGTAATGAGTTCATTACAACACTGCTGTAATGAGTTCATTACAACACAGCTGTAATGGGTTCATTACAGCGCCGCTGTAATGAGTTCATTACAACACAGCTGTAATGGGTTCATTACAACACCGCTGTAATGAGTTCATTACAACACCGCTGTAATGAGTCCGAATCGAGGCGGAAGTCAGGGCGAAGTCCGGGAGTCCAGGTGGGAGTCTGGAGTCAGAGTCCGGGGCGGGAGTTCGAGTCGGAAGTCGGGAGTCAGGAGGCGGGAGTCGGGAGTCAGAGTCCGGGGAATCGGGGCGGGAGTTCGAGGCGGGAGTTCGAGGCGGGAGTCTGAGGCGGGCTTGTGGAGGTGAGAGTCTATGGCGTGAGTCCGTATCGGAAGTCTAGGCGGGAGTCAGGGCCGAAGTCCGGGGCGGGAGTTCAAAATGGGAGTCTGGGGTTAGGAGTCGGGATGAGTCCGGGGCGGGAGTCCGAATCAGGAGTTCGAGGCGGGAGTCTGAGGCGCGAGTTTGTGGCGGGAGGAGGCGGGAGTGGCGGGAGTGGCGGGAGTCCAAGGCGGAGTCCGAGGCGGAAGTCCGAGGAGTCCGGCGGGAGTCCGAGTCGGGAGTCCGAGTCTGTGGCGGAGGAGTCTATGGCGGGAGTCCGAAGGCGGAAGTCTGGGCTGGAGTCCAGATAAGGTGTCTGGGGCGGGAGTCCAAAGTGGGAGTCCGAGTCAGAGTCCGGGACGGGAGTCCGGGGCGGGAGTTAAATCAGGAGTTCGAGGCGTGTGTCCGAGGCGGCGGAGTCTATGGCGGGAGTCCGAATCGGAAGTCGAGGGCGGGAGTCCAAAGTAGGTGTCTGGGGCGGGAGTCCAAAGTAGGAGTCCGGAGTCGGGAGTCAGAGGCGGGAGTCGGGCCGGGAGTCCGAAGTCGAGTCGGAGGAGGAGTTTGGAGTCAGAGTACGAGGCGGGAGTCTGAGGCGGGAGTCTGAGGCGGGAGTGTGTGGCGGGGTGAGGCGGGAGTGTGAGGCGGGAGTCGAGGCGAATCGGAGTCCGAGGCGGAGTCTATGGCGGGAGTCCGAAGTCGGAGAGTCCAGGGCGGGAGTCCGGGCGGGAGTCCGAGGCGGGAGTCTGAGGCGGACTCACTGGCGGGAGTGGCGGGAGTCGGGAGTTCAGTCGAGGCGGGAGTCTGGAGGCGGGAGTCTGTAGTGGGCGGGAGTTCAGGCGGGAGTTTGGAGTCGGAGGGGCAGGAGTCCGAGGCGGGAGTTCGAGGCGGGAGTCTGAGGCGGGAGCTGTGTCGGGATGGGAGTCTGAGGCGGGAGTCAGGCGGGAGTCCGAGGCAGGTGGGGGAGTCTGGGGCGGGAGTGTAATCGGGAGTTCGAGGCGGGAGTCTGAGGCGGGTGTGTGGCGGGAGTCGGGGCGGGAGTCGAGGCGGGAGTCGGGGCGGAGTCGGGGCGGGAGTCGGAAGTCTAGGCGGGAGTCAGGGCGGGAGGAGTCGGGAGTCAGGTCGGGAGTCTGAGGCGGGAGTCCGAGGCGGAGTTTGGGGCGGGAGTCCGGGGCGGGAGTTCGAGGCGGGAGTCCGAGGCGGGAGTCTGAGGCGGGAGTTCTGTGGGCGGGAGGTGGCGGGAGTCGAGGCGGGAGTCTATGGCGGAGTCTGAGGCGGGAGTCGGAAGTCGAGGCGGGAGTCAGGCGGGGGGGGTCGGGAGTTCAGTCTGGAGGGAGTCAGAGTCCGGGGCGGGAGTCCGAATCAGGAGTTCGAGGCGGGAGTCTGAGGCGGGAGTTTGTGGCGGGAGTGTGTGGCGGGAGTCCGAGGCGGAGTCCGAGGCGAGCGGAAGTCCGGGAGGAGTCATGGCGGGAGTCCGAATCGGAGTCTGGGGGGAGTCGGGAGTCTGAGGCGGGAGTCAAAGTGGAGTCGGGAGTCGGGAGTCGAGGGGGAGGAGTCCGAGGCGGGAGTCTGGGAGTTCGAGGCGGGAGTCTGAGGCGGGAGTCCGTGGCGGAGAGTCGAGGCGGGAGTCTGAGGGGGGAGTCAAAGAGGAGTCTGAGGCGGGCGGAGGCCAGAGGGAGTCCGGGGCGGGAGTCCGAGGCGGGAGTCCGGGCGGGAGTCTGAGGCGGGAGTTCGAGGCGGAGTCTCTGAGGCGGGAGTCGAAGGCGGGAGGGGTGGGAGTCCGGAGTCCGGGGGGAGTCTGAGGGGAGAGGAGGGGAGTCGCGGGCGGAGTCCGAGGCGGGAGTCCGTGGCGGGAGTCTAGGCGGGAGTCTGAGGCGGGAGTTCGAGGTGGGGTCTGGGGAGTCCGTGGCGGAGTCGAGGCGGAGTCATAGGTGGGAGGCGGGAGTCCGTGGCGGAGTCCACTGAGCGGGAGTTCAGGCGGGACAGCAGGCGGGAGTCCAGTCAGGAGTCTGGGGAGTAATGGAGTCATTACAGACACCGCTGTAATGGGAGTCTCGGACACCACTGTAATGAGTTCATTACAACACAACAATGAGTTCTGCACTGGGGGCGCTGTAATGAGTTCATTACAACACCGCTGTAATGAGTTCATTACAACACAGCTGTAATGGGTTCAGTACAACACCGCTGTAATGAGTCCACCGCTGTAATGAGGAAGTCTGGGGCGGGAGTCCAAAGTGGGAGTCGGAGTCAGGTCGGGCGGGAGTCGGGGCGGGAGTCTGTCAGGTTCGGGAATGGCGGGTCCGGGGCGGAGAGTCGGGAGTCGGGAGTCCGAGGCGGAAGGAGTCGGGAGGGCGGGAGTCTCGAGGCGGGAGTCCATGGCGGGAGTCCGAGGCGGAGTCGGAGGCGGGAGTCCGGGAGTCGAGGCGGAGTTCGAGGCGGGAGGAGGCGGGAGTCCGAGAGGGAGTCTGAGCGAGAGTCTGTGGCGGGAGTCCGAGGCGGGAGTCCGGAGCGGGAGTCCGAGGCGGGAGTCCGAGGCGGGAGTCTGGGAGGCGGGAGTCGGCGGGAGTCTGAGGCGGAGTCCGAGGCGGGAGTCCGAGGCGGGAGTCGGGGCGGGAGTCCGAGCGGGAGTCCGGGGCGGGAGTCCTGGGCGGGAGCGGGAGGGCGGGAGATTCGAGGCGGGAGGAGGGAGTCCGAGGCGGGAGTCTGTGGCGGGGGAGTCGGAGTCGGCGGAGTCTGGGGCAGGAGGTCGGAGCGGGAGTCAGGGGCGGAGTCGGGAGTCAAAGTGTCTGGGGCTGGGGAGTCTAGGGAGTCGAGGGTGGCGGGAGTCCGAGGCGGGAGTCGGGGTCGGGAGTCGGGAGGGCTGGGAGTCCAGGTCAGGCGGGAGTCCGAGGCGGGAGTTCGAGGCGGGAGGCGGAGTCTGAGGGCGGGAGGCGGGAGTCCGAGGCGGGAGTCCGAGCGGGAGTCCGAGGCGGGAGTCCGAGGCGGGAGTCCGAGGCGGGAGTCGGGGCGGGAGTCCGAGTCGGGAGTCCGAGTCGGAAGCGAGGGGAGTCCAAAGTGGGAGTTGGAGTCAGAGTCAGGGGGGCGGGAGTGGAGTCGAGTCCGGGGCGGGATCGGGAGTTCGAGGCGGGAGTCTGAGGCGGGAGCTTGTGGCGGGAGTGTGTGGCGGGAGTCCGAGGCGGAAGTCCGAGGCGGGAGTCTATGGCGGGAGTCCGAATCGGAAGTCTAGGGCGGGAGTCCAAAGTAGGTGTCTGAGGCGGGAGTCCAAAGTGGGAGTCCGGAGTCAGAGTCCGGGACGGGAGTCCGGGGCGGGAGTTCGAATCAGGAGTTCGAGGCGGGAGTCTGAGGCGGGAGTTTGTGGCGGGAGTGTGTGGCGGGAATGTGTGGCGGGAGTCCGAGGCGGAAGTCTATGGTGGGATTCCGAATCGGAAGTCTAGGGCGGGAGTTCAAAGTAGGTGTCTGGGGCGGGAGTCCAAAGAGGGAGTCCGGAGTCAGAGTCAGGGGCGGGAGTTCAAAGTAGGTGTCTGGGGCGGGAGTCCAAAGTGGGAGTCCGGAGTCAGAGTCAGGGGCGGGAGTCCGGGGCGGGAGTCCGAGGCGGGAGTCTATGGCGGGAGTCCGAATCGGAAGTCTAGGGCGGGAGTCCAAAGTGGGAGTTTGGAGTCAGAGTCCGGGGCGGGAGTCCGAATCGGGAGTTCGAAGCGGGAGTCTGAGGCGGGAGCTTGTGGCGGGAGTTCGAGGCGGGAGTCTGAGGCGGGAGTCCGAGGCGGGAGTTCGAGGCGGGAGTCCATGGCGGGACCCCCTGGCGGGAGTCTATGGCGGGAGTCCAAAGTAGGTGTCTGGGGCGGGAGTCAGAATCGGGAGTTCGAGGTGGGAGTCTGGGGTGGAAGTTGATGGCGGGAGTCCGAGGCGGGAGTCCGGAGCAGGAGTCTTCGGCGGGAGTCCGGGTCGGGAGTCTGAGGCGGAAAACCGGGGTGGGAGTCCAGGGCGGGAGACCGGGGCGAGAGTCTGGGGTGGGAGTCTGAGCCGGGAGTCGAAGGCGGGAGTCCGGGGTGGGAGTCCAAAATGGGAGTCCGAGGCGGGAGTCCGAATCAGGAGTTCGAGGCGGGAGTCTGAGGCGGGAGTTTGTGGCGGGAGTGTGTGGCGGGAGTCCGAGGCGGGAGTTCGAGGCGAGAGTCCATGGCGGGACCCCTGGCGGGAGTCTATGGCGGGAGTCCAAAGTAGGTGTCTGGGGCGGGAGTCAGAATCGGGAGTTCGAGGTGGGAGTCTGGGGTGGAAGTTGATGGCGGGAGTCCGAGGCGGGAGTCATAGGTGGGAGTCCAAAATGGGAGTCCGGGGCGGGAGTCCGAATCATGAGTTCGAGGCGGGAGTCTGAGGCGGGAGTTTGTGGCGGAAGTGTGTGGCGGGAGTCCGAGGCGGAAGACTATGGCGGGAGTCCGAATCGGAAGTCTAGGGCGGGAGTCCGGAGTCAGAGTCCGGGGCTGCAGTCCATGACTCTCTTCTCGGACTCCACTGTAATTAGTTCATTACAACACAGCTGTAATGGGTTCATTACAGCACCTCTGTAATGAATTCATTACAACACCGCTGTAATGAGTTCATTACAACACCGCTGTAATGAGTTCATTACAACACTGCTGTAATGAGTTCATTACAACACAGCTGTAATGGGTTCATTACAGCGCCGCTGTAATGAGTTCATTACAACACAGCTGTAACGGGTTCATTACAACACCGCTGTAATGAGTTCATTACAACACCGCTGTAATGAGTCCGAATCGGAAGTCTAGGGCGGGAGTCCAGGGCCGAAGTCCGGGGTCATAGTTCAAAATGGGAGTCTGGGGTTAGGAATATGAGTCCGGGGCGGGAGTCCGAATCAGGAGTTCGAGGCGGGAGTCCGAGGCGGGAGTCCGAGGCGGAGGAGTCGAGGCGGGAGTCCGAGGCGGAGTCCATGAGCGGGAGTGGGGTGGAAGTCAGGGCGGGAGTCGAGCCGAAGTCTGAGGGCGGGAGTCCAAAGTGGGAGTTTGGAGTCAGAGTCCGGGGCGGGAGTCCGAATCGGGAGTTCGAGGCGGGAGTCTGAGGCGGGAGTTTGTGGCGGGAGTGTGTGGCGGGAGTCCAAGGCGGAATTCCGAGAGCGAGGGGAGTCTATGGCGGGAGTCCGAATCGGAAGTCTTGGGCGGGAGTCCAAAGTAAGGTGTCTGGGGCGGGAGTCCATGAGTGGGAGTCCGGAGTCAGAGTCCGGGACGGGAGTCCGGGGCGGGAGTTAAATCAGGAGTTCGAGGCGTGTGTCCGAGGCGGGAGTCTATGGCTTGAGTCCGAATCGGAAGTCTAGGGCGGGAGTCCAAAGTAGGTGTCTGGGGGGAAGAAGTCAGGGAGAGGAGTCCGGAGTCAGAGCGGGAGTCCGGGGCGGGAGTCCAGGGCGGGAGTCCGAATCAGGAGTTCGAGGCGGGATTCTGAGGCGGGGCGGGAGTCGGAGTCGAGGGGAGTCCGAGGCGGGAGTCGAGGCGGGAGTCTGAGTCGAGGGAGGCGGGAGTCAAAGTGTCAGTTTGGAGTCAGAGTCCGGGGCGGGAGAATCAGTTCGGAGAGTCGAGGCGGGAGTCTGAGGCGGGAGCTTGTGGCGGGAGTGTGTGGCGGGAGTCCGAGGCGGAAGTCGAGGCGGGAGTCGGGAGTGGGCGGAGTCCGAATCGGGAGTCTAGGCGGAGTCCAAAGTGGGAGAGTGGGAGCGGAGTCAGGGAGTCCGGGCGGAGTCGGAGTCGGGAGTCTGGAGGGGAGTCGGGAGTCTGAGGCGGAGTTTGGGCAGAGTTGTGGGGCGGGAGTTCGAGGCGGAGTCCGAGGCGGGAGTCTATGGAGTCCGAATCGGAGTCGAGGCGGGAGTCCAAAGGAGGTCGAGGAGGAGTCAGAGTCATGGCGGGAGTCCGAGGGCGGGAGTCCGGGGCGGGAGTCAGGTCGGGAGTCGAGGCGGGAGTCTGAGTCGGGAGTTCGAGGCGGGAGTCGAGGCGGGAGTCTGAGGGCGGAGGGAGGCGGGAGTCAGGCGGGAGTCGAGGCGGAGTCGGGAGTCCGAGGCGGGGTCAGGGGTCGAGGCGGAGAGTTTGGAGGAGTCGGGGGCGGGGGAGTCGAATCGGGAGTTCGAGGCGGGAGTCTGAGGCGGGAGCTTGTGGCGGGAGTCCGTGGCGGGAGTCCGAGGCGGGAGTCCGAGGCGGGAGTCTATGGCGGGAGTCCGAATCGGAGTCTAGGCGGGAGTCCAAAGGCGGGAGTCTGAGGCGGGAGTCAAGTGGGAGAGTCTGTCCGGGAGTCCGGGGCGGAGTCGAATCGGGAGTCCGAGTCGGAGTCTGGAGGCGGGAGTCCGGGGCGGGAGTTCGAATCAGGAGTTCGAGGCGGGAGTCTGAGGCGGGAGTTTGTGGCGGGAGTGTGTGGCGGGAGTGTGTGGCGGGAGTCCGAGGCGGAAGTCTATGGTGGGAGTCCGAATCGGAAGTCTGTGGGCGGGAGTGTCAAAGGAGGTGTGTGGTGGGAGGGAGTCGGAAGTCTATGGTGGGATTCCGAATCGGAGTCTAGGGCGGGAGTTCAAAGTAGGTGTCTGGGGCGGGAGTCCAAAGTGGGAGTCCGGAGTCAGAGTCAGGGGCGGGAGTCCGGGGCGGGAGTCCGAGGCGGGAGTCTATGGCGGGAGTCCGAATCGGAAGTCTAGGGCGGGAGTCCAAAGTGGGAGTTTGGAGTCAGAGTCCGGGGCGGGAGTCCGAATCGGGAGTTCGAAGCGGGAGTCTGAGGCGGGAGCTTGTGGCGGGAGTTCGAGGCGGGAGTCTGAGGCGGGAGTCCGAGGCGGGAGTTCGAGGCGGGAGTCCATGGCGGGACCCCCTGGCGGGAGTCTATGGCGGGAGTCCAAAGTAGGTGTCTGGGGCGGGAGTCAGAATCGGGAGTTCGAGGTGGGAGTCTGGGGTGGAAGTTGATGGCGGGAGTCCGAGGCGGGAGTCCGGAGCAGGAGTCTTCGGCGGGAGTCTGAGGCGGAAAACCGGGGTGGGAGTCCAGGGCGGGAGACCGGGGCGAGAGTCTGGGGTGGGAGTCTGAGCCGGGAGTCGAAGGCGGGAGTCCGGGGTGGGAGTCCAAAATGGGAGTCCGAATCAGGAGATCGAGGCGGGAGTCTGAGGCGGGAGTTTGTGGCGGCGGGAGTTCGAGGCGGGAGTGAGGCGGAGAGGTGGGGAGTTCGAGGCGGGAGTTCGAGGCGGGAGTCTGAGGCGGGAGTTGGCGGGAGTCCAAAGTAGGTGTCTGGGGCGGGAGTCGGAATCGGGAGTTCGAGGTGGGAGTGGGGTGGGGAGTGATGGCGGGAGTCCGAGGCGGGAGTCCGAGGCGGGAGTCGAGGCGGGAGTCCGTGGCGGGAGTCGAGGCGGGAGTCTGGGGCGGGAGTCCGGGGCGGGAGTCCGGGGCGGGAGTCTGAGGCGGGAGTCGGGAGTCTGGGCGGGAGTCCGGGGCGGGAGTCGAGGCGGGAGTCCGGGAGTCTGGGGGAGGAATCGGGAGTTCGAGGCGGGAGTCTGAGGCGGGAGTCAGAGTCTGGGGCGGAGTCGGGAGTCTGAGGCGGGAGTCTGAGGCGGGAGGCGGAGGAGGGAGTCCGAGGCGGAGTCGAGGCGGAGTCCGATGGGGAGTCCTGGCGGAGTCTAGGTGGGAGTCCAAAGTAGGTGTCTCTGGGGCGGGAGTCAGAATCGGGAGTTCGAGGGGGGAGTCTGGGGTGGGAGTTGATGGCGGGAGGGGCGGGAGTCTGGGGTGGGAGTTGATGGCGGAGGAGTCATAGGTGGGAGTCCAAAATGGGAGTCCGGGGCGGGAGTCCGAATCAGGAGTTCGAGGCGGGAGTCTGAGGCGGGAGTTTGTGGCGGAAGTGTGTGGCGGGAGTCCGAATCGGAAGTCTAGGGCGGGAGTCCGGAGTCAGAGTCCGGGGCTGCAGTCCATGACTCTCTTCTCGGACTCCACTGTAATTAGTTCATTACAACACAGCTGTAATGGGTTCATTACAGCACCTCTGTAATGAATTCATTACAACACCGCTGTAATGAGTTCATTACAACACCGCTGTAATGAGTTCATTACAACACTGCTGTAATGAGTTCATTACAACACAGCTGTAATGGGTTCATTACAGCGCCGCTGTAATGAGTTCATTACAACACTGCTGTAACGGGTTCATTACAACACCGCTGTAATGAGTTCATTACAACACCGCTGTAATGAGTCCGAATCGGAAGTCTAGGGCGGGAGTCCAGGGCCGAAGTCAAGGGTCATAGTTCAAAATGGGAGTCTGGGGTTAGGAATATGAGTCCGGGGCGGAGAGTCCGGAGGCGGAGTCCGAGGCGGGAGTCCGAGGCGGGAGTCCGAGGCGGGAGTCCGAGTCGGAAGTCCAGGGCGGGAGTCCAAAGTGCGAGTTTGGAGTCAGAGTCCGGGGCGGGAGTCCGAATCGGGAGTTCGAGGCGGGAGTCTGAGGCGGGAGCTTGTGGCGGGAGTGTGTGGCGGGAGTCCGAGGCGGGAGTCCGAGGCGGGAGTCTATGGCGGGAGTCCGAATCGGAAGTCTAGGGCGGGAGTCCAAATAAGGTGTCTGGGGCGGGAGTCCAAAGTGGGAGTCCGGAGTCAGAGTCCGGGACGGGAGTCCGGGGCGGGAGTTAAATCAGGAGTTCGAGGCGTGTGTCCGAGGCGGGAGTCTATGGCTTGAGTCCGAATCGGAAGTCTAGGGCGGGAGTCCAAAGTAGGTGTCTGGGGCGGAAGTAGGAGTCCGGAGTCAGAGGCGGGAGTCCGGGGCGGGAGTCAGGGCGGGCGGGAGTCCGGGCGGGAGTCTGAGGCGGGAGGCGGGAGTCCGAATCGGGAGTTCGAGGCGGGAGTCTGAGGCGGAGGAGTCAGGTCCAAAGGGAGTCCGAGGCGGGAGTCCGAGGCGGGAGTCCGAGGCGGGAGTCCGAGTCGGAAGTCCAGGGCGGGAGTCCAAAGTGGGAGTTTGGAGTCAGAGTCCGGGGCGGGGAGTCGAATCGGGAGTTCGAGGCGGGAGTCTGAGGCGGGAGCTTGTGGCGGGGTGTGTGGCGGGAGTCCGAGGCGGAGTCCGAGGCGGGAGTCTATGGCGGGAGTCCGAATCGGAAGTCTCGGGTCTAGGGGGAGTCCAAAGTAGGTGTCTGAGGCGGGAGAGGAGTCCGGGAGTCAGAGTCCGGGCGGGAGTCCGGGGCGGGAGTCGAATCGGGAGTTCGGAGGCGGGAGTCTGAGGCGGGAGTTTGTGGCGGGAGAGTGGAGGCGGGGTGGGGGAGTCCGAGGCGGAGTCTGATGGCGGGAGTCGAATCGGAGTCTAGGGCGGGAGGAGGAGTCTGGAGGCGGGAGTCAAAGTGGGAGAGTCGGGAGTCTGGGCGGGAGTCAAAGTCTGAGGCGGAGGGAGCGGGAGTCGGGAGTCAGGGGCGGGAGTCCGAGGCGGGAGTCGGGGAGTTCGAGGCGGGAGTTCGAGGCGGGAGTCTGAGGCGGGAGTCGTGGCGGGAGTCGTGGGCGGGAGGCGGGAGTCTATGAGGGAGGAATCGGGAGTCCGAGGCGGGAGTCAAGGTGGGAGTCTGAGCGGGAGTCCGAGTCGGGAGAGTCTGAGGCGGGAGTCGAGGCGGGAGTCGAGGGAGTCGAGGCGGGAGTCGAGGCGGGGAGTCCATGGCGGGAGTCCAAAGTAGGTGTCTGGGGCGGGAGTCAGAATCGGGAGTTCGAGGGAGTCTGGGGTGGAAGTTGATGGCGGGAGCGGAGTGGCGGGAGTCCGAGGCGGGAGTCCGAGAGTCGAGGCGGGAGTCTGAGTCGGGAGTCCGAGGGGGAGTCTGAGGCGGAGTCCGGGTCGGAGTCGGGCGGGAGTCCGGGGCGGGAGTCTGGGGCGGGAGTCTGAAGCGGGAGTCGGAGGCGGGAGTCCGAGGCGGGAGTTGGAGGCGGGAGTCCGAGGCGGGAGTCCGAATCGGGAGTTCGAGGCGGGAGTCTGAGGCGGGAGTTTGTGGCGGGGGAGTGGCGGGAGTCTGAGGGAGAGTCGAGGCGGGAGTCCGAGGCGGGAGTCTCCTGGCGGAGTCTAGAGGGAGGAGGGAGTCTGGAGGCGGGAGTCAGAATCGGAGTCGAGGTGGGAGTCTGGGTGGAGTCGAGGCGGAGGAGGGGAGTCGGGGTCGGGAGGGAGGGAGTCTGAGGCGGGAGTCCGAGGTGGGAGTCGGAGTCGGGAGTCGAGGCGGGAGTCCGAGGCGGGAGTCCGAGGCGGGAGTCCGAGGCGGGAGGAGAGTCGGGAGGCGGAGAGGAGGAGGGAATCGGGGCGGGAGTCTGAGGCGGGAGTTTGTGGCGGGAGGCGGAGGCGAGGGGAGTCCGAGGCGGAGTCCGAGGCGGGAGTCCGAGGCGGGAGTCTATGGCGGGAGTCCGAATCGGAAGAGGCGGGAGTCTAGGGCGGGAGTCCAGGCGGGAGGAGTCTGATGGCGGGAGTCCAAAGTGGAGTCCGAGGCGGGAGTCCAAAACGGGAGTCCGGGGCGGGAGTCCGGGGCGGGAGTTCGAGGCGGAGTCTGAGGCGGAGTCAGGCGGAGTTCGAGGCGGGAGTCTGAGGCGGGAGTTTGTGGAAGGAGGGCGGGAGGAGTGTGGCGGGAGTGTGTGGCGGGAGTCCGAGGCGGGAGTCTAGGCGGGTGAGGCGGGAGTCCGTGGCGGATCGGAAGTCTAGGGCGGGAGTCCAAAGTAGGAGTCGGGGCGGAGTGGGGCGGGAGTCGGGAGTGTGAGGCGGGAGTGTGAGTCCGGGAGTCCGAGGCGGGAGTCCGGGGCGGGAGTCCGAATCGGGAGTCAGGCGGGAGTCTGAGGCGGGAGTCTGGGGCGGGAGTCTGGGAGGGAATGAGTGGCGGAGTCGAGGCGGAGTCATGGGGAGTCGAATCGGAGTCTGGGGCGGAGTCCAAAGTCAGGGCGGGGAGTCCAAAGGGAGTTTGAGTCAGAGTCCGGGGCGGAGTCGGAGTCAGGTCAGGGGGAGTCGGGGCGGGAGTCCGAGGGGGGAGAGTCGGGCGGAGTCCGAGTCGGAGTCCGAGGCGGGAGTCTTGGCGGGAGAGTCCGGGTGGAGTCTGAATCGGGAGTTCGAGGCGGGGGAGTCTGAGGCGGGAGTCCTGGAGTTCGGGAGTTCGAGGCGGGAGTCTGAGGCGGGAGTCGAGGCGGGAGTTCGAGGCGGGAGTCCGAGGCGGGAGTTCTGGCGGGAGTCTATGGACCCCTGGGGGAGTCTATGGCGGGAGTCCAAAGTAGGTGTCTGGGGCGGGAGTCAGAATCGGGAGTTCGAGGTGGGAGTCTGGGGTGGAAGTTGATGGCGGGAGTCCGAGGCGGGAGTCCGGAGCAGGAGTCTTCGGCGGGAGTCTGAGGCGGAAAACCGGGGTGGGAGTCCAGGGCGGGAGACCGGGGCGAGAGTCTGGGGTGGGAGTCTGAGCCGGGAGTCGAAGGCGGGAGTCCGGGGTGGGAGTCCAAAATGGGAGTCCGAGGCGGGAGTCCGAATCAGGAGTTCGAGGCGGGAGTCTGAGGCGGGAGTTTGTGGCGGGAGTGTGTGGCGGGAGTCCGAGGCGGGAGTTCGAGGCGGGAGTCCATGGCGGGACCCCCTGGCGGGAGTCTATGGCGGGAGTCCAAAGTAGGTGTCTGGGGCGGGAGTCAGAATCGGGAGTTCGAGGTGGGAGTCTGGGGTGGAAGTTGATGGCGGGAGTCCGAGGCGGGAGTCATAGGTGGGAGTCCAAAATGGGAGTCGGGGCGGGAGTCCGAATCATGAGTTCGAGGCGGGAGTCTGAGGCGGGAGTTTGTGGCGGAAGTGTGTGGCGGGAGTCCGAGGCGGAAGACTATGGCGGGAGTCCGAATCGGAAGTCTAGGGCGGGAGTCCGGAGTCAGAGTCCGGGGCTGCAGTCCATGACTCTCTTCTCGGACTCCACTGTAATTAGTTCATTACAACACAGCTGTAATGGGTTCATTACAGCACCTCTGTAATGAATTCATTACAACACCGCTGTAATGAGTTGTAATGAGTTCATTACAACACCGCTGTAATGAGTTCATTACAACACTGCTGTAATGAGTTCATTACAACACAGCTGTAATGGGTTCATTACAGCGCCGCTGTAATGAGTTCATTACAACACCGCTGTAATGAGTTCATTACAACACCGCTGTAATGAGTTCATTACAACACAGCTGTAACGGGTTCATTACAACACCGCTGTAATGAGTCCGAATCGGAAGTCTAGGGCGGGAGTCCAGGGCCGAAGTCCGGGGTCATAGTTCAAAATGGGAGTCTGGGGTTAGGAATATGAGTCCGGGGCGGGAGTCCGATCGGGAGTCGAGTCGGAGTCCGAGGCGGGGAGTCCGAGGCGGAGTCCGAGGCGGAGTCCGAGTCGGAAGTCCGGGCGGGAGTCCAAAGAGCGGAGTTGGAGGCAGAGTTGGGGCGGGAGTCGAATCGGGAGTCAGGAGGCGGGAGTCCGAGTCGGGAGTTCGAGGCGGGAGCTTGAGGCGGGAGTGTGTGGGGAGTCCGAGGCGGGAGTCCGAGGCGGGAGTCTATGGGGAGTCCGAATCGGAAGTCTAGGGCGGGAGTCCAAAGTAGGTGTCTGAGGCGGAGTCCAAGGTGGGAGTCCGGAGTCAGAGTCGGGGAAGTCCGGGGCGGGAGTCCAATCGGGTAAGGTCCGAGGCGGGTCTCCGAATCGGGGGAGTCCAAAGGGAGTCCAGAGTCGGGAGGCGGAGTCCGGAGTCAGGGGAGTCCGGGGCGGGAGTCCGAGGCGGGCGGGAGCGAGGCAAAGTCTGAGGCGGGAGTTCGAGGCGGGAGAGTCCGGGGCGGGAGTCTAGTGGGCGGAGTCCGAGTCGGAGTCTCGAGGCGGGAGTCTGAGGGAGTCCGGGAGTGGCGGAGTCGGGGCGGGAGTCCGAGGAGAGGGAGTTCGAGGTCAGGGGGAGTCGAGGCGGGAGAGTCGGGAGTCCGGGGCGGGAGTCCGGGGCGGGAGTTCGAGGCGGGAGTCTGAGGCGGGAAGTTGAGGCGGGAGTCCGAGGCGGAGTCCGAGGCGGGAGTCCGAGGCGGGAGTCGAGGCGGGAGTCCTGAGGCGGGAGTCTGGGGAGTCGGGAGTCCAAAGAGGGCGGAGTCCGAGGCGGGAGTCCGAGGGCGGAGTCCGGGGCGGGAAGTCGAGGCGGAGAGTCGGGAGTCCGGGGGGAGTCGAGGCGGGAGTCGGAGGCGGGAGTCTGAGGCGGGAGGCGGGAGTCCGAGGGCGAGGGGCGGGAGTCCGAGGCGGGAGGAGGCGGAGAGTCGGGAGTCTAGGGTCGGAGGGAGTCAAAGGCGGGGTGTCGAGGAGTCTGAGGCGGGAGTCCAAAGTGGGAGTCCGGAGTCAGAGTCCGGGACGGGAGTCCGGGGCGGGAGTTCGAATCAGGAGTTCGAGGCGGGAGTCTGAGGCGGGAGTTTGTGGCGGGAGTGTGTGGCGGGAGTGTGTGGCGGGAGTCCGAGGCGGAAGTCTATGGTGGGGAATCGGGAGTCTAGGGCGGGAGTTCAAAGTAGGTGTCTGGGGCGGGAGTCCAGAGAGGGAGTCGGAGTCAGAGTCAGGGCGGGAGTTCAAAGTAGGTGTCTGGGGCGGGAGAGTGGGTGGGTCAAAGTCAAAGCGGGAGGGAGTCGGAGTCAGAGTCAGGGGCGGGAGTCCGGGGCGGGAGTCCGAGGTGGGAGCCTATGGCGGGAGTCCGAATCGGAAGTCTAGGGCGGGAGTCCAAAGTGGGAGTTTGGAGTCAGAGTCCGGGGCGGGAGTCTGAATCGGGAGTTCGAAGCGGGAGTCTGAGGCGGGAGCTTGTGGCTTGAGTTCGAGGCGGGAGTCTGAGGCGGGAGTCCGAGGCGGGAGTTCGAGGCGGGAGTCCATGGCGGGACCCCCTGGCGGGAGTCTATGGCGGGAGTCCAAAGTAGGTGTCTGGGGCGGGAGTCAGAATCGGGAGTTCGAGGTGGGAGTCTGGGGTGGAAGTTGATGGCGGGAGTCCGAAGCAGGAGTCTTCGGCGGGAGTCTGAGGCGGAAAACCGGGGTGGGAGTCCAGGGCGGGAGACCGGGGCGAGAGTCTGGGGTGGGAGTCTGAGCCGGGAGTCGAAGGCGGGAGTCCGGGGTGGGAGTCCAAAATGGGAGTCCGAGGCGGGAGTCCGAATCAGGAGTTCGAGGCGGGAGTCTGAGGCGGGAGTTTGTGGCGGGAGTGTGTGGCGGGAGTGTGTGGCGGGAGTCCGAGGCGGGAGTTCGAGGCGGGAGTCCATGGCGGGACTGGAGGGAGTCTGGCGGGGGAGTCTATGGTGGGAGTCCAAAGTAAGTGTCTGGTGCGGGAGTCAGAATCGGGAGTTCGAGGTGGGAGTCTGGGGTGGAAGTTGATGGCGGGGGTCCGAGGCGGGAGTCATAGGTGGGAGTCCAAAATGGGAGTCCGGGGCGGGAGTCCGAATCATGAGTTTGAGGCGGGAGTTTGTGGCGGAAGTGTGTGGCGGGAGTCCGAGGCGGAAGACTATGGCGGGAGTCCGAATCGGAAGTCTAGGGCGGGAGTCCGGAGTCAGAGTCCGGGGCTGCAGTCCATGACTCTCTTCTCGGACTCCACTGTAATTAGTTCATTACAACACAGCTGTAATGGGTTCATTACAGCACCTCTGTAATGAATTCATTACAACACCGCTGTAATGAGTTCATTACAACACCGCTGTAATGAGTTCATTACAACACTGCTGTAATGAGTTCATTACAACACAGCTGTAATGGGTTCATTACAGCGCCGCTGTAATGAGTTCATTACAACACTGCTGTAACGGGTTCATTACAACACCGCTGTAATGAGTTCATTACAACACCGCTGTAATGAGTCCGAATCGGAAGTCTAGGGCGGGAGTCCAGGGCCGAAGTCCGGGGTCATAGTTCAAAATGGGAGTCTGGGGTTAGGAATATGAGTCCGGGGCGGGAGTCCGAGTCGGGAGTCCGAGGCGGAAGTCCGAGGCGGGAGTCCGAGGCGGGAGTCCGAGTCGGAAGTCCAGGGCGGGAGTCCAAAGGCGGGAGTCTGGAGGCGGGAGTGCGAGTTTGGAGTCAGAGTCCGGGGCGGGAGTCCGAATCGGGAGTTCGAGGCGGGAGTCTGAGGCGGGAGCTTGTGGCGGGAGTGTGTGGCGGGAGTCCGAGGCGGAAGTCCGAGGCGGGAGTCTATGGCGGGAGTCCGAATCGGAACTCTAGGGCGGGAGTCCAAAGTAGGTGTCTGAGGCGGGAGTCCAAGTGGGAGTCCGGAGTCAGAGTCCGGGACGGGAGTCCGGGGCGGGAGTTAAATCAGGAGTTCGAGGCGTGTGTCCGAGGCGGGAGTCTATGGCTTGAGTCCGAATCGGAAGTCTAGGGCGGGAGTCCAAAGTAGGTGTCTGGGGCGGAAGTAGGAGTCCGGAGTCAGAGGCGGGAGTCCGGGGCGGGAGTCCAGGGCGGGAGTCCGAATCAGGAGTTCGAGGCGGGATTCTGAGGCGGGAGTTAGCGTCGGGAGTCCGAGGCGGAAGTCCGAGGCGGGAGTCCGAGTCGGAAGTCCAGGGCGGGAGTCCAAAGTGGCAGTTTGGAGTCAGAGTCCGGGGCGGGAGTCCGAATCGGGAGTTCGAGGCGGGAGTCTGAGGCGGGAGCTTGTGGCGGGAGTGTGTGGCGGGAGTCCGAGGCGGAAGTCGAGGCGGGAGTCTATGGCGGGAGTCCGAATCGGAAGTCTAGGGCGGGAGAACAAAGTGGGAGTTTGGAGTCAGAGTCCGGGGCGGGAGTCCGAATCGGGAGTTCGAAGCGGGAGTCTGAGGCGGGAGCTTGTGGCGGGAGTTCGAGGCGGGAGTCTGAGGCGGGAGTCCGAGGCGGGAGTTCGAGGCGGGAGTCCATGGCGGGACCCCCTGGCGGGAGTCTATGGCGGGAGTCCAAAGTAGGTGTCTGGGGCGGGAGTCAGAATCGGGAGTTCGAGGTGGGAGTCTGGGGTGGAAGTTGATGGCGGGAGTCCGAGGCGGGAGTCCAGGGCGGGAGTCCGAATCAGGAGTTCGAGGCGGGATTCTGAGGCGGGAGTTAGCGTCGGGAGTCCGAGGCGGGAGTCCGAGGCGGGAGTCCGAGGCGGGAGTCCGAGGCGGGAGTCCGAGTCGGAAGTCCAGGGCGGGAGTCCAAAGTGGGAGTTTGGAGTCAGAGTCCGGGGCGGGAGTCCGAATCGGGAGTTCGAGGCGGGAGTCTGAGGCGGGAGCTTGTGGCGGGAGCTTGTGGCGGGAGTCTATGGCGGGAGTCCGAGTCGGAAGTCCAGGGCGGGAGTCCAAAGTGGGAGTTTGGAGTCAGAGTCCGGGGCGGGAGTCCGAATCGGGAGTTCGAGGCGGGAGTCTGAGGCGGGAGCTTGTGGCGGGAGTGTGTGGCGGGAGTCCGAGGCGGAAGTCCGAGGCGGGAGTCTATGGCGGGAGTCCGAATCGGAAGTCTAGGGCGGGAGTCCAAAGTAGGTGTCTGAGGCGGGAGTCCAAAGTGGGGAGTCCGGAGTCGAGGCGGGAGTCCGGGAGCAAAGTGGGCGGAGTCCGAATCGGGAGTTCGAGGAGGGGAGTCTGAGGCGGGAGCTTGTGGCGGGAGTGTGTGGCGGGAGTCCGAGGCGGAAGTCCGAGGCGGGAGTCTATGGCGGGAGTCCGAATCGGAAGTCTAGGGCGGGAGTCCAAAGTAGGTGTCTGAGGCGGGAGTCCAAAGTGGGAGTCCGGAGTCAGAGTCCGGGACGGGAGTCCGGGGCGGGAGTTCGAATCAGGAGTTCGAGGCGGGAGTCTGAGGCGGGAGTTTGTGGCGGGAGTGTGTGGCGGGAATGTGTGGCGGGAGTCCGAGGCGGAAGTCTATGGTGGGATTCCGAATCGGAAGTCTAGGGCGGGAGTTCAAAGTAGGTGTCTGGGGCGGGAGTCCAAAGTGGGAGTCCGGAGTCAGAGTCAGGGGCGGGAGTTCAAAGTAGGTGTCTGGGGCGGGAGTCCGAATCGGAAGTCTAGGGCGGGAGTCCAAAGTGGGAGTTTGGAGTCAGAGTCCGGGGCGGGAGTCCGAATCGGGAGTTCGAAGCGGGAGTCTGAGGCGGGAGCTTGTGGCGGGAGTTCGAGGCGGGAGTCTGAGGCGGGAGTCCGAGGCGGGAGTTCGAGGCGGGAGTCCATGGCGGGACCCCCTGGCGGGAGTCTATGGCGGGAGTCCAAAGTAGGTGTCTGGGGCGGAAGTCAGAATCGGGAGTTCGAGGTGGGAGTCTGGGGTGGAAGTTGATGGCGGGAGTCCGAGGCGGGAGTCCGGAGCAGGAGTCTTCGGCGGGAGTCTGAGGCGGAAAACCGGGGTGGGAGTCCAGGGCGGGAGACCGGGGCGAGAGTCTGGGGTGGGAGACTGAGCCGGGAGTCGAAGGCGGGAGTCCGGGGTGGGAGTCCAAAATGGGAGTCCGAGGCGGGAGTCCGAATCAGGAGATCGAGGCGGGAGTCTGAGGCGGGAGTTTGTGGCGGGAGTGTGTGGCGGGAGTCCGAGGCGGGAGTTCGAGGCGGGAGTCCATGGCGGGACCCCCTGGCGGGAGTCTATGGCGGGAGTCCAAAGTAGGTGTCTGGGGCGGGAGTCAGAATCGGGAGTTCGAGGTGGGAGTCTGGGGTGGAAGTTGATGGCGGGAGTCCGAGGCGGGAGTCATAGGTGGGAGTCCAAAATGGGAGTCCGGGGCGGGAGTCCGAATCATGAGTTCGAGGCGGGAGTCAGAGGCGGGAGTTTGTGTCGGAAGTGTGTGGCGGGAGTCCGAGGCGGAAGACTATGGCGGGAGTCCGAATCGGAAGTCTAGGGCGGGAGTCCGGAGTCAGAGTCCAGGGCTGCAGTCCATGACTCTCTTCTCGGACTCCACTGTAATTAGTTCATTACAATACAGCTGTAATGGGTTCATTACAGCACCTCTGTAATGAATTCATTACAACACCGCTGTAATGAGTTCATTACAACACCGCTGTAATGAGTTCATTACAACACTGCTGTAATGAGTTCATTACAACACAGCTGTAATGGGTTCATTACAGCGCCGCTGTAATGAGTTCATTACAACACTGCTGTAACGAGTTCATTACAACACCGCTGTAATGAGTTCATTACAACACCCAAGAACATAGAAAAAAACAAAATTCAGATAAACATGAATAGACAAAGACAAGTATACTAAACAAAAAAAACTGATACTAACATAATAAATCATAGAAGTAACTAAATATAAAAATCCAATCAATAACAATGAACTATCAATAAATTAATCGAAAAGAAATATTACAATAAAATCAATACAAATAACGAATACGATCAATATACGAATTAATAGATACGAAAAGTATAAAGAACCATCATAAACATTAAAGTATACGAAAATAGAAGAAATATAAAAAGATAAAATGCAAGAATCCATAATTCATAACTGTAACTATTAAAGAATAAATCAGAATTCCAAAACAATTAACATAAGTCCAATACCGATCTCAAGTCAATAACAATGAAAAATGAAGACCATGTAGAAAATAAATCAAAATATAGAGTATTAACGATATAAATATGAATATAAAATGATGTATTAAATGGAATCATTTAACAGTGACTATCAATCTGAAATTAAAAGAAAGAAACCAAAGGAGTTAGCAATATTTATTGGTCTTTATGAATTATAGAAGGACGCATGAACTTGAATTGACGAATTAAAGTGATTAGTGTGGAAGAAGTCTTAAAATTAATTTGTAAGTATATATTTTTAGTGAAAAGACATTGTCCTAAATTTGTACGGAACATATTGAATATAATAAGTGAATACATGTCTTAGAATTTATATATTTAGAGCTTATGAATGTAATTGAAGATGAAGACTAATGGTATTGAATTTGTTAACTTATATAAATTCAGGTATGTATTATGTTAGGATCATAATTGGTATAACCATGCTCTTGGAATTTTTAAAATCAATTGGTATTTATAAAATGTTGTTGTACTAAGATTCTGTAATGTTCTTAATTGGATTGTGCGATTTGATTATGTATTGGAAGAGTCAGTTAGAGTGTGGCAGACAGGTGTCAGGATGTATGGAGTATTGAGCTGTGTTCATGAGTCTGTGGTTCGACGAGTGATTGGTATCGTTGGATATTTGTGAGTCATCGAGTTGGGATTATGGAGCAGTCGAGTCCAGAGGAGTCGTCGGGCGAATCCAGTGGAGCCGGAAGATGAGGTCGGAGCGCGGAGTCTAGGGGGCGATCGGTGAGTTGTGCGGAGTCCGAGGTCCGAGGGAGTCCGGCGGGAGTCCGAAGTGCGGAGTCCAGGGGAGCGACGGGGAGTAGCGAAGTTCAGGAGTCCAGGGAGTGTAGGGGCGGAGTCCAGTGAGCGGGATCGAGTGGGCGGATAGCGGAGATGGAGATCGCGGGTCGAGGGGAGTCCGAGGAGTCAAGGGAGTCCGAGGTTCGGGGGATCAGGGGAGTTGGCGAGTCGGAGCGATGAAGTCAGGCGGATGGCGAGTTGGAGCGGTCGGAGGCGAGGGTGAGTCATGGCGGAAGTCTAGGCGGAGCAAGTAGTGTGAGGCGGAGTCCAGGCGGAGTGTGGGGAGTCAGTGGGAGTCCGAGCGGAGTCGGGCGGAGTCCGAGCGGGTCGGGCGGGTTGCGGACGAGTGGGAGTCCGAGCGGCGAGTCCTGGCGGAGTCCGGGCGGAGTCCTAGGGGAGTGGAGGCGGGAGTCCGGGGAAGTGCGGCGGGATCCGCGAGTCGGGAGTGAGGAGGGGCGGAGGGGAGTCGGGGCGGAGTCCATCGGGTAGTAGGCGGGAGTCCGAAGTCAGGGGGGGTGAGTCAGATCGGGTGACGGGGTGGAGTCCAATCAGTGTGGGGCAGTCAGGAGTCACCCGGGTTGGGGAGTTTTGGGGAATTGGTGGGAGTCCCCTTTTGGGGAGTCCAATCGGGCGGGGGGGGGGG